>JAWNPF010000039.1:0-632258 GCA_035045185.1 Drosophila meridiana
AAATTTCACCATTCTAGCTTTATAACTGTAGAAGATACAGTTTTCCCGATTTGCCACGCCCCCAATTGGCGTAGATATATCCGCTATATATTTTTGAACTTGGGAATTGGAATGTATACTTCAACTCTTTAGGTCTTCATCTAATATGATTTCTTGACTATGGGCGCAAGGATTTTCCGATTTGCCACGCCCCTAGTGGACGTATCGGGAAAATCTTGACACTTTATAATTCGAGGGTATACACGAGTATATGTTCAAAATTTCTCTCTAGTCTCTAGCTTTAATAGCGTAGAAAAATATTGCATTCATACAGAGAGACGGACGGACGGCCAGACAGACAGACAGACAACAAGACGGACATTTCACAAAACCAATATACTCTTTGTCCCTTTGGGAAACGAGTATAAAAATTCAACTCTCTAGCTCTCTAGGTCAGTTATGTTATTATTCTAGGAACTTGCCAAATATGATATGTTTACGCATACTGGAGGCGTGGCAAATTAGCAACAAAGTTTGTAACGCCCAGCTGCAAAATTCATATGCCTGTGCCACATATATATATAAGCTTAATAAGAATTGCTAAGACAACAAATATTGAGAAATATTAAGAAATATAAGTAATTCGATTTAATTTTAAAAGTTTGCAAAAAATGTATCTGTTAAAATTATTACTTTTCGTATAGCCTAGGTCAGTTATATTATTTTCCTTTTTGTGGGTGTGACCATACCGTCATGCTATATTTTTTTATCGATTACACATAGACTTGTCATTCAGAACAAACTTATTCCACACAAAAAAATTGACAATAGCACCCATCATGTATGTAGGCACGAACAGCAGGGCACAATAATTGAATTTGAATTTGTTGTTATGATGTACACGTTACTTACACTTACATTCGCTTGCTTACATTTGCATATGTATATGCATTTATCTGCCCATGTGCGAAACGCTTGCAAAAATCTTGCATTATGTTATACTTAATGTAGGGTATAATGTATAAGTAAGACAGCTGTAATCGTGGCTGCCTGACTAGGAGATTTGTATGTCAATCAAAAATAATTATATAATTAAATAAATAATTAAATAAACAAAATAAAGAGAAGAAAAATAAATGTCGCTGCCGCTGGATTTGAACGTACATCTACTACATATGTATCGTTATAGCAGACCATCTTAACTACCAAAGCCACTTCCTATTTATTAAGGGAAAAAAAAGAAAAGAAAACTATTTTCATGCCGTCGCGTCTCGAACTCGGACCCTTTTTTGCTTACGCGCTATGCATCTACCTGCTGCGCCACATCAGCTTTTCATTGCCTGTTGGCAAATCCGACTCTAGTTCACTACAAAGGCGACTTTTGACAAATACAAAACTATAGAACTGCTGTTAATGCAAACACAATATAAACACAAATCAATCGCAATTGTGATTCTTAGAAATTACTGAAATGCGCGCTTATGAATGTATGTGTATGTGTACATACAAAAACGTTGGTCTGTTTGCAGAACTAAAGAAACGGCTGAAAATGCAAACACAATACAGTAACAATTTTGGTTGAAGAATATGCTGGAATGACTGGCGTTGAATTTATTTGCGTAAGAAACGCGCTTGCACGAGTTATGCCATCAGCATCACTTCCCAAAGTGTCAACTGACACCATAACAGCAGCGGCACTTCCAATAGCAATAGTTGATACGAAAGGCTTGCAATCTTCCTTAATGTAGCCAAGACCAGAAGTGTCATATAATTGGAGACACTTTTGTAAACATAAATAAGCATCGCAGCCCAGCTGCATAAGATAAACACTTTTGTAAACATAAATGAGCTTCGCAGCTCAGCCGCATAAGATAAGCAAACTTTAACCCAGCATACCCAATATTGTAAACACAAACAATCATAGCCAGAAAATGGTATAAGAATCCTCTTAGAATTGAGTAAGAGAACAGTTGTATTATTGATTTCAAATAAAGAACATGTATTGAACTGTATAAAGGGAATACATAATTGGCGCAGCCGGTAAACGGAGTAACATAATTCGAAACGTTTTTGTGAAATCTTATAAAAGTGAACAAAAATAATAATCGAAGTTACAAAATCCAAAACGTTTTTGTGAAATCTTATAAAAGTGAACAAAAACAAGAAACGGAGTAACGAAATTCAAAAATTTTTGTGAAATCTTCTAAAAGTGAACAAAAATAAGAAACGGAGTAACGAAATTCGAAAATTTTTGTGAAATCTTATAAAAGTAAACAAAAATAATAATCGGAGTTACAAAATTCGAAAAAAAAAAAAAGGTTTTGTGAAATCTTATAAAGTGAACAAAACTAAAAAGAATTAACTATTAACAACAATAACAAATAATAATTGTGGAAACTTTGGATATTATCCAAGCAAACGAAACAATTAATCAAATTAATTCGAAAGAAGTGAATAATACAATTCAATAAAATGGAAAATCAACAACAAATATTTGAAATGCAGCAATGCATTCAATTATTAACGAATGTAATCATCGCAAGAGAAGGTGAAGGAAGAAACCCAATTACAAATCAAAGAAACTGCATCGAGAAGAAAACGAGATACCTACCAACATTCAATGGGCAGGATGGAACTTTACATGGATTCGTGTCTGCAGTGGACCAGATCATGGAGGAGTACGATGACAACGACCAGGTCTTCACTGTTATTTTCAACACCAAAATACAAGGTCAGGCTAGAACTATGCTTAATATTAACCCACCAGCAAATTGGACGGAATGTAAACATCGTTTGAGACATCATTATAGACCAAGAACGGATCAGATGGGATTAACTAGGAAAATCAATAACTTAAGAGTAACAAGTGTAAGAGACCTTGATAACAAAATAAGAACAATCGTTGAGGAAATTACTGATTTTTCGGTCTTTGAAAATAATAGTAGATTAGTTGTGTAGTGTATGCAAGCAAAATGCAACATACAACAAGTGAGAGCAGATGAAACAGAAAGCCGGCAAACAGCGACGCAAAACAAAAACGATAATAGAAATCAAAATCGCCGATGCACCAAACCCGAAAATGAAAATCGGTAATAACTGGAGCACAAAGCACAACGGATCAAACCTTGCACAGCAATGTAATGATAATTATCCAAAGTTAACCCAACGCGATAGTGTGACAATTACAGTGAAATAATAAGTGATAATTTAATTAAAACTCAAGAGCACAAAAAAAGGCGCGTCGACACTCTCAACTGAGAACTCTCTTTAATTATTTTTTTAATTATATAATTATTTTTGATTGACATGCAAATCTCTTAGACAAACAACCACGATTAGAGGTTTCTTACTTATACATTATACCTCTACATTAAGTATAACATAATGCAAGACTTTCGCAAGCGTTTCGCACATAGGCAGATAAATGCATATACACATGCAAATGTAAGAAAGCGAATGTAAGTGTAAGTAACGTGCACATCATAACAATAAATTCAAATTCAATTATTGTGCGCTGCTGTTCGTGCATACATACATACATACATACATACATGATGGGTGTTATTGTCAATTTTTTTGTGTGGAATAATTTTGTTCTGAATGACGATTCTATGTGTAATCGATACAAAAAAAAAATATATATATAGCATGATGGTTTGGTCACACACACAAAAAGATAAATAACATAGCTCACCTAGGCTATACGAAAAGTGATAAATAGTGATAAAAACTGATAGCAGATAAATTTTTTGCAGACTTTTAACATTAAATCGAATTACTTATATTTCTTAATATTTCTTATAAATAACGTTTGTTGTTTTAGCAATTCTTAGTAAGCTTATTTATATAGGTGGCACAGGCATATGAATTTTGCAGCTAGGCGTTACAAGCTCTGTTGCCAATTTGCCACGCCGCCAGTAGGCGTAGGCATACCATATTTGGCAAGTTCCTAGAAGGAGTTGAGGGAAACGTAACTGTAAAACTTTGATGCTTACACTCCAAAAATGTGAAAGTTACAGGGTATTTTTTGATTTACCACGCCCCAAAGGGGCGTAAGATTTATTTTTAGCTAATCGATAGTCCCCTATCAGCCCTCAGTAACACAAACATCAAATTTTGAAGCCTCTAGCTCTAAAACTATAGGAGCTATTTGCGATTTGCCACGCCCCCTGTAGGCGTAGGTATGTCCGCCATATCTTTTTAATCTTGGGTCGCTTATCCGAGTATATATATTAAATTTCAAGTCTCTAGCATCAATAGTGCTCAAAATATAGCAGAACTTGTAAAATCACTATATATTCAGATCCGATTTGCCACTCCCCCAGTGAGCATGGACATAAAATCTTTTTATGAATCTTTATAGAATCGTAGCGTTAAGTTACGTGCTAAATTTCACCATTCTAGCTTTATAACTGTAGAAGATACAGTTTTCCCGATTTGCCACGCCCCCAATTGGCGTAGATATATCCGCTATATATTTTTGAACTTGGGAATTGGAATGTATACTTCAACTCTTTAGGTCTTCATCTAATATGATTTCTTGACTATGGGCGCAACGATTTTCCGATTTGCCACGCCCCTAGTGGACGTATCGGGAAAATCTTGACACTTTATAATTCGAGGGTATACACGAGTATATGTTCAAAATTTCTCGCTAGTCTCTAGCTTTAATAGCGTAGAAAAATATTGCATTCATACAGAGAGACGGACGGACGGCCAGACAGACAGACAGACAACAAGACGGACATTTCACAAAACCAATATACTCTTTGTCCCTTTGGGAAACGAGTATAAAAATTCAACTCTCTAGCTCTCTAGGTCAGTTATGTTATTATTCTAGGAACTTGCCAAATATGATATGTTTACGCATACTGGAGGCGTGGCAAATTAGCAACAAAGTTTGTAACGCCCAGCTGCAAAATTCATATGCCTGTGCCACATATATATATAAGCTTAATAAGAATTGCTAAGACAACAAACGGCATTTCTGAGAAATATTAAGAAATATAAGTAATTCGATTTAATTTTAAAAGTTTGCAAAAAATGTATCTGTTAAAATTATTACTTTTCGTATAGCCTAGGTCAGTTATATTATTTTCCTTTTTGTGGGTGTGACCATACCGTCATGCTATATTTTTTTATCGATTACACATAGACTTGTCATTCAGAACAAACTTATTCCACACAAAAAAATTGACAATAGCACCCATCATGTATGTAGGCACGAACAGCAGGGCACAATAATTGAATTTGAATTTGTTGTTATGATGTACACGTTACTTACACTTACATTCGCTTGCTTACATTTGCATATGTATATGCATTTATCTGCCCATGTGCGAAACGCTTGCAAAAATCTTGCATTATGTTATACTTAATGTAGGGTATAATGTATAAGTAAGACAGCTGTAATCGTGGCTGCCTGACTAGGAGATTTGTATATCAATCAAAAATAATTATATAATTAAATAAATAATTAAATAAACAAAATAAAGAGAAGAAAAATAAATGTCGCTGCCGCTGGATTTGAACGTACATCTACTACATATGTATCGTTATAGCAGACCATCTTAACTACCAAAGCCACTTCCTATTTATTAAGGGAAAAAAAGAAAAGAAAACTATTTTCATGCCGTCGCGTCTCGAACTCGGACCCTTTTTTGCTTACGCGCTATGCATCTACCTGCTGCGCCACATCAGCTTTTCATTGCCTGTTGGCAAATCCGACTCTAGTTCACTACAAAGGCGACTTTTGACAAATACAAAACTATAGAACTGCTGTTAATGCAAACACAATATAAACACAAATCAATCGCAATTGTGATTCTTAGAAATTACTGAAATGCGCGCTTATGAATGTATGTGTATGTGTACATACAAAAACGTTGGTCTGTTTGCAGAACTAAAGAAACGGCTGAAAATGCAAACACAATACAGTAACAATTTTGGTTGAAGAATATGCTGGAATGACTGGCGTTGAATTTATTTGCGTAAGAAACGTGCTTGCACGAGTTATGCCATCAGCATCACTTCCCAAAGTGTCAACTGACACCATAACAGCAGCGGCACTTCCAATAGCAATAGTTGATACGAAAGACTTGCAATCTTCCTTAATGTAGCCAAGACCAGAAGTGTCATATAATTGGAGACACTTTTGTAAACATAAATAAGCATCGCAGCCCAGCTGCATAAGATAAACACTTTTGTAAACATAAATGAGCTTCGCAGCTCAGCCGCATAAGATAAGCAAACTTTAACCCAGCATACCCAATATTGTAAACACAAACAATCATAGCCAGAAAATGGTATAAGAATCCTCTTAGAATTGAGTAAGAAAACAGTTGTATTATTGATTTCAAATAAAGAACATGTATTGAACTGTATAAAGGGAATACATAATTGGCGCAGCCGGTAAACGGAGTAACATAATTCGAAACGTTTTTGTGAAATCTTATAAAAGTGAACAAAAATAATAATCGAAGTTACAAAATCCAAAACGTTTTTGTGAAATCTTATAAAAGTGAACAAAAACAAGAAACGGAGTAACGAAATTCAAAAATTTTTGTGAAATCTTCTAAAAGTGAACAAAAATAAGAAACGGAGTAACGAAATTCGAAAATTTTTGTGAAATCTTATAAAAGTAAACAAAAATAATAATCGGAGTTACAAAATTCGAAAAAAAAAAAAAAAGGTTTTGTGAAATCTTATAAAGTGAACAAAACTAAAAAGAATTAACTATTAACAACAATAACAAATAATAATTGTGGAAACTTTGGATATTATCCAAGCAAACGAAACAATTAATCAAATTAATTCGAAAGAAGTGAATAATACAATTCAATAAAATGGAAAATCAACAACAAATATTTGAAATGCAGCAATGCATTCAATTATTAACGAATGTAATCATCGCAAGAGAAGGTGAAGGAAGAAACCCAATTACAAATCAAAGAAACTGCATCGAGAAGAAAACGAGATACCTACCAACATTCAATGGGCAGGATGGAACTTTACATGGATTCGTGTCTGCAGTGGACCAGATCATGGAGGAGTACGATGACAACGACCAGGTCTTCACTGTTATTTTCAACACCAAAATACAAGGTCAGGCTAGAACTATGCTTAATATTAACCCACCAGCAAATTGGACGGAATGTAAACATCGTTTGAGACATCATTATAGACCAAGAACGGATCAGATGGGATTAACTAGGAAAATCAATAACTTAAGAGTAACAAGTGTAAGAGACCTTGATAACAAAATAAGAACAATCGTTGAGGAAATTACTGATTTTTCGGTCTTTGAAAATAATAGTAGATTAGTTGACATTTTAAGTGGATTATTAATTCAAAGAGTTAAAGAATTAGCATGTGGTCCGATGGCAATTGCCTTAATGAACAAAACAACTTTAACAGATTTAAGAAATGAACTTTCTAATTTCGTTGGTCTAAATTTTGGAAATTTGAATCAAAAATTATTAATAAAAAATGACAATAATTATCCATCAAAATATAATAACAGACAATTCAACCAGAACTCAAGAAAGACAAGACAACAGAAATTACAACGAAAATAATCAAACATATAATAATTACCAAAGAAAGACCGGTAAAGAATAGCAAATAGTAGAAATAATCAACAAAAGTAGAAGAAGAAAAATCATAACAGATAATACAGTCAGAACATAAGACAACCCCAAAATTTTAACAGACAACAACAAAGCCATAACATAAGACAAAATCAAAATTTTAATAGACAAATAAATCAGAATATTCGACAAAATTATCAGCAACCAGAACCAGAAGCAATGAGTGTAGACAATTTAAATGATGAAGAAGTAAATAATAATTCAAATTACGAAAATAAACAAGAAGAGTTTTTTACCAACTAGCCTCGGAAAAAAGAAAAGTTTTTATTAGGGGAACTATAGAGGGGAATACTTTTCTAATTTTAGTAGATACTGGATCTACTATAAGTATATTGAACACTAAAAATATATGTAAATCAAAGTATAAAATAATCGAAAAATTTTCTAAAGCTATTTACACTATTAATGGAAATATAAAAAATGACAGTTATTTAGTTAAAACAAAAGTACCAAGCGAATTCAAATATGCAGATTGTGCAAGAATAAGATGGGTAGCTATGTCCTTGGAAAAATCATATGATTTTCTATTGGGCATGGATTTTATCCAAAGAAATTTTGAAAATATTGATTTTAAAAACGAAATAATTAAGCTTTGCAATGGAGTCGAAATTCCATTCCTTTCCAAATTATCAGAAGATGTTTGTGTAATGGAAGTAGGCGAAATTGATGACTTCAAGCTAGAAGGGCTTAATGCGGAGGAAGCACAGATAGTAAAAAATCTTACGAAAAAATATGATAAACTATATTTTAAGGAGGGTGATCAGTTAACTAACACTAATACAATAGTTCACAATATTAAAACCACAACAGATCAACCCATAAATTCAAAGCTCTATAGAGTTTCTCCAAAATATGAAGAAGAAATAAGAAAACAAATAATAGAAATGGAAAAAAGTGGAATAATAAGAAAAAGTAAAAGTAAATATAGCTCTCCTATATGTGTAGTTAAGAAAAAAATTGATAATTCAGGAATTCAAAAATATCGTATCTGTGTAGATTATAGAAGATTAAACCAAGTAACCGTTTCAGATAAGTATCCAATACCTATTATGGACGCTGTATTAGATAAACTTGGTAAAGCCCAATATTTTACTACACTTGATTTAGCGAAAGGCTATCATCAAATATTAATGGCAGAAGTTGATATAGAAAAAACAGCTTTTATAACACCAATGGGATTATATGAATATGTTAGAATGCCATTTGGATTAAAAAATGCTCCAGCTACATTCCAACGTTTAATGAATGAAATATTGAGGGATTATATAAACAAAATTTGTGTGGTATATCTTGATGATATTTTAATTTTTTCAACAACACTTGAAGAACACAAAATTGCTCTAGAAAAAATTTTCAAAGTACTTAGAAATCATAATTTGAAAATACAACCAGATAAATGTTCGTTTATGAAAAAACATACCGAATATTTGGGTCATATTCTCACAAAAGAAGGGTTCAGACCAAATCCAAGAAAAATAGAAGCAATAAAAGAAATTCCATTACCAAAAACGGAAAAACAATTAAAAGGATTTTTAGGCATGACAGGATTCTATAGAAAATTTATTAAAGACTATTCCAAAATAGCTTACCCAATGATAAGATATTTACAAAAAGGGGTATCAATTAATACAAATGATCCACAATTTATAGATGCATTTGAAAATCTTAAAGCGCTCATAAGTTCACACCCAATATTAAAATATCCAGAATTTGACAAACCATTTACAATTACTACAGATGCCAGTGATTTTGCCATAGGTGCAGTTTTATCTCAACAGGGACAACCAATTGGTTATGTTTCAAGAACACTTAATAAACATGAGAAAAATTATAGTACAATTGATAAAGAATTTTTGTCTATTATACATGCAGTAAATTATTTTAAACACTATTTGATTGGAAATAAATTTCAAATTATAACAGATCATGCTCCTATAAAATACTTAAATTCAAAATTCAAAGGAAAAGAGATGACAGCTAGACATCAAAGATGGATTTTAAAGCTACAGGAATTTGATTATGATATTATATATTTAAAAGGTAAAGATAATAAAGTAGCAGATTTTTTAAGCAGACAGGAGACAGCACAATTAATCAATACAGAAAATAAAGAAGAATCAAATTTTGATATAACAAATACACAACATTCAGCAGATGAAGAGGAATTGACTCATTTTTACATAAAAAATGATATTGTTAATAAATATAAAATTCAGATAATAATTACCTACTCAGCAACAGATAATATTCGTATATACCATGGAAGAAAAATAATTGAAGTAAATCCAGCAGATACAGAAAATGAGATTGAAATAAAATTACAAAATAATATAGAGAAAGGAACAGTAGGAATTTTTTCAGAAGTACCAGACTCAGAATATCATAAAATACAATGTATATTAATCAACATTTTTTCTCACTCAAAAAATATAAAATTTTTCAAATGTACAAAAAGAGCACAAGAAATTTCAACAGAGGAAGAATTACATAAACAAATTTCAATTTACCATTCAAAAGATTCATTACACAGCGGTATAAGCGAAACATTCAATTCCCTAAAAGACAAAATCTATTTTCCAAAGTTAAGGGAACATATTCAATTAATAATAGCAAATTGCAGAAAATGCAAAGAAATTAAGTATGATAGGAAACCAATAAAACCAAACTTTCAATTTACAGAAACACCAGATACAAAAAACCAAATTATACATTTAGACATATTTCACATAAAACACAAATCGTTTGTTACAATCATAGATAAACTTACAAAATTTGCAGTTGCTTATAATATTATAGATAGAAATTGGCGAGCAAAGATGCAAATTATGATAGAACATTTTGCAAAATTTAATAAACCACAGAAAATAATAATGGATAATGAGTTTAGATCAGAACATATAATACAGTTTTTAAACAATGAAAATATTTCAATACATTATACTAAACCCAATTCACATACAGGAAACGCTGATATTGAAAGATTACATTCTACACTAATTGAGATAATAACAGGAATAGATAATAATGAAATATCTATTGAATCTAAAATTCAATTAGCAATAATAGCTTACAATAAACGTTATCATTCAACAATAAAATGTACACCAAATTATGCTAAAGACACAGAAGATGCACATAAATTAAAAATGACTATCGAGGAACGTAAGAAAATGATTATAAACAAAAGAAATGATACAAGAGAAGAATACAATGAACAAAGACATGATGGTCCAATTAAAAACTATAAAAGAGTCAGACATAAGGATGAGCCTTATTTTAGATATGCAGAGTTAAAAAACATTCATCTAAGTAACATTAAAAGACCGTTAAAACATGAAATTAACAATCCCAACGAAAATAACCCAAATTGATAGCAGATTTGACAAAGATTTTTTTTTTATTTCCCAGATATTAATCATGTTAGCCATCATTATAACCAGGTTCAATACAGTACAGACAAGATTACAAATGGAACCGATATTAGTAAGTGCAGGTTATGCACCCATACAGATTCATCAAACCGAAATAGTAAATGAAACAATAATTATATTACACATCATTAACATAAACCCACTTCAAAATATTATAAAACAGATAGAAACAAACATAAGAACAGCTAATATTACAGACAGTGAGGACTTATTTGCAGAAATCAGATTAATAAAGGCAAAGATTAAATCCATTACACCTTTCAGCAGAAATAAAAGAGGACTTATAAATATAGCAGGAACAGCATATAAATGGTTGTTTGGACTAATGGACGACGAAGACAGGACGGATATATTAGAACATCTTGATATAATTGACCAAAATAACCATAACACAATAAATAATTTGAACCAACAAATAATAGTAAACTCACATTTCAACGACACAATTCATAGTTTAGCAGAAACAATTAAGCATGACCGAATAATTATTAACGAAACACTTACAAGCATAAATGATCAAAATAAAAGAATTTTAATGAAAATCCTATACAATGACCAAATGCAGAAATTAAAAAATATTGAGTACAAAGTAAATTACATTCAAGAAAATATAGCCTCTGCAAAGAATAATATAATTTTACTAGAAATTTTATCAGAAGAAGAAATAAACAAATTTGATATTGATTTTTATAAATTAAAATTAATTCGTATGGGTATTTTAAAATACAAAAATAATTGCATAATTATAGCAATAAAAATTCCGAAAAATTATATAAGTGTAGATGTTAAGTTACTGATCCCAATGCCTAACACAGATTATATACAAATCGACCAAGAAAATTTATTAATTATAGAAATTAATAATAAGACATTGGAATATAAACCAAACACAATATTAAAGGAACTTAAACTAAGTAAAAGTTGCACTACTACCAATAGTTGTAAATTTATATTTAATAACATCACAAGTATTGAAGAAATAGATGACGACACAATAATAATAAAAAATGCCAGAAAAGAAAAACTACATCAAAACTGTGACAAAAGAAATATTATATTAAATGGAAATAACCTCATACAATTTGGAAATTGTAAAATACAAATTTTAAAAGAAACATTTTCTAACGAAAAAATAGAATTTTATGAAAAATTTTTTTATCCCACAGAATTATTAAATCAAACCTACAAAAACACTATTAATTTTGATCACCTAACAATAAAAAACTTTGAAAATTTAAAAGAAATCACAGAATTGAAATATGAAAAAAAAGTAACAAATAGTATTATGTTAATATTTTTAATCATTTTTATATTTTTTATCATTTATATATACTTACGTTGCAAAAGGCAAAATATTAACATTAATTTAAAAAGAATTCAGGAGAATTCATACTCTAAGAGGGGAGGAGTTATGCCATCAGCATCACTTCCCAAAGTGTCAACTGACACCATAACAGCAGCGACACTTCCAATAGCAATAGTTGATACGAAAGGCTTGCAATCTTCCTTAATGTAGCCAAGACCAGAAGTGTCATATAATTGGAGACACTTTTGTAAACATAAATAAGCATCGCAGCCCAGCTGCATAAGATAAACACTTTTGTAAACATAAATGAGCTTCGCAGCTCAGCCGCATAAGATAAGCAAACTTTAACCCAGCATACCCAATATTGTAAACACAAACAATCATAGCCAGAAAATGGTATAAGAATCCTCTTAGAATTGAGTAAGAGAACAGTTGTATTATTGATTTCAAATAAAGAACATGTATTGAACTGTATAAAGGGAATACATAATTCACGTTTCAATGTATGTGTAAATGTAAATGTAAATGTATTTTGCTGTTGCATTTCTTAACAAGTGCGTGTGATAATTGGCCGTTCTAAACGTTTTGTATTTTAATAGATTGGGACTGACTTAACGGAACTTAATGAAAGTGATTCTATTGAATTTTTTACATTTTATAAAAATTCTAATTCATTCACATGGTTATATTTGCAAAAATTGAAATTGAGTAAAATTCACATGAATCCACATAAATGAAAAATTTGAGATACATTATTAAATTTAATATACCAGATGCCCCTATGGAAAACGAGTAACACGCATTAGGTTTCGCCCTAAGGCAATGTTCTTCCTTCATTAAATTTATAAACATGAAGTGGTTATTCTAGTTGAGATGATGCGCTTTAACGTTATATATGTATGTAGTAAATAGATGCAGGTTCGAGTCCAGGTGAGGTGATGTTTGCTTTTTCTTCATTTTTTTTTATTTTACCCTGAGCCCATTGAAAATGGGAAATCAGGGTATAATGGTTTTTTTAATTTTTGTAAGAGGAGGAAGGGGGGGGGGCCCCCCAACTATTTTTATTTTTTTGGTGGGGGGGGGTTTGTTTTTTTTTTCCCTTTTCTTTTTTTTTTCCTTCCTTTTTTCCTTCCTTCCTTCCTTTCTTTTTTCTTTTGTTTAGGTTTAGTAATTTTTATACTCGTTTCCCAAAGGGAAAAAGAGTATATTGGTTTTGTGAAAGTCGTCTGTCGTGTCCGTCTGTCCGTATGAATGCAATATTTTTCTACGCTATTGAAGCTAGAGACTTGAAATTTGGAACATATACTCGTGTATACCCTCGAATTATAAAGTGTCAAGATTTTCCGGATACGCCCACTAGGGGCGTGGCAAATCGGAAAATGGTTGCGCCCATAGTTAATAGAAATCATAGAAATCATATTAGTTGAAGAGCTAGAGAGTTGAAATTTGGAATGTATACTTGCGTTGACCACCCAAGTTCAAAAAGATATGGCGGATATATCTACGCCCATTGGGGGCGTGGCAAATCGGGAAAACTGTAACTTCTACAGTTTTAAAGCTAGAATGCTGAAATTTGGCACGTATCTTAACGCTACGATTCTATAAAGATTGATAAAAAGATTTGGTGTCCACGCCCACCGGGGGCGTGGCAAATCGGATCTGAATATAGAGTGATTTTACAAATTCAGCTATATTTTGAGCACTATTGATGCTAGAGACTTGAAATTTGATATATATACTCGGATAAGCAACCCAAGATCAAAAAGATATGGCGGACATACCTACGCCTTCAGGGGGCGTGGCAAATCGGAAAAAGCTTATAGCTCCTACAGTTTTAGAGCTAGACGATTCCAAATTGGATGTTTGTGTTACTGGGGGCCCCCTCTATTGATTCCCCAAAAATAAATCTTACGCCCCTTTGGGGGCGTGGTATATGGAAAAAATACCCTGTAACTTTCACATTTTTGGAGTGTAAGCATCCAAACTTTGTAGTTACGTTACCCTAGACTCCTTCTAGGAACTTGCCAAATATGATATGTCTACGCCTACTGGGGACGTGGCAAATTGGCAACAAAATTTGTAACGCCCAGCTGCAAAATTCATATGCCTGTGCCACCTATATAAATAAGCTTAATAAGAATTGCTAAGACGACAAACGGCATTTCTGAGAAATATATGTAATTTGATTTAATGTTGAAGTTCTGTAAATAATTTATCTGCTAAAATTATCATTTTTTGTATAGCCTAGGTGGGTTTTGTTTTTTTTTTTTTGTGGGGGGGAAAAAAAATAGTATTTGTGTGGAAAAAAAAATTTTAAAAAAAAAAGGGGATATGTTGGTGGGGGTTTGGGGGCTTCTACCTGCTGCGCCACATAAGTTTTGCATTGCCTGTTGGCAAATCCGAAACTACTTCACTACAAGGGCGACTTTTGACAAATACAAAACTATAGAAGCTGCTGTTAATGCAAACACAATATAAACATAAATCAATTGCAATTGTGATTCTTAGAAAAAACTGAAATGCGCGCATATGAACGTATATATTTATATGTATGTGTACATACAAAAACAGTGGTTGGTTGAATGTACATATGCGTATAAAGGGCGATATTTGACAAATACAAAACTAAAGAAGCGGCTGAAAATGCAAGCACAACTCAATAACAATTTTGGTTGAAGAATATGCTAGAATGAATGGCGCTGAATTTATTTGTGACCATGCATAAGCAAACGCGCTTGCACGTTTCAATGTATGTACATATGTGTAAATGTAAATATATTTTGCTGTCGCTGCTTAACGCGTGCGTGTCATAATTGGCCAAACGTTTTGTTTAATAGATTGCGACTGACTTAACGGAACTTGATGAAACTTTCAGCATATGATTCTATTGAATTTTTTACATTTTATAAAAATACTAATTCATTCACATAGTTATATTTGCAAAAATTGAAATTGCATAAAATTCACATGAATCTACATAAATGCAAAATTTGAGATAAATTATTGAATTTAAAATACCAGATGCCCCTGTGGGAAACGAGTATCACACTTTAGGTCTCGCCCTAAGGCAACGTTCTTACTTGTTTTTTGTTAATTTGTTTGTTTATTTAATTATTTTTTTATTTTTCATTCATATTTTTTTATTTTCATACATTCTAGTTGAATAAAATTTCAAAATTTTAATTTAATTTTGGAAAATTTAATGTTATATGCAAGCTATATAGCGTATTAAACAATGCAAATGGGACGGGGCTCAGGGTATCTCCTAGTCGGGCACCTCCGACTAGAGTTTTCTTACTGGTTGGTTTATAAGCTGAGTACTTAAACTGTTCTTTCGGACTTTTTTATTTTTTCAACAATTAATTTTTCTTTCACAAGTTTACACAAGTTACGGATCACATGTTTGTGACACTTGCCACGGTCGCCATGGTAAGTTATACTTTTGAATACATGGATTTTTGAAATAATTGAAATACGTCGTCTTGGTTTTAAGCATTAGTCGAGAGTGTTCTCTTCGTTTTATTCAATTTTATATTTGGCTTATTACATACATATTCTAAGTGAGCTCTGCCGCTCGGCAGAGAGAGAGAGAGAGAGAGAGAGAGAGTTGCAGTACATTTGTGCCAATGTGGTTGTGTATATATACGTATATATCTACAGATCGTACATACTCAAGAAGTGCTTGGGCTAGCCATCTCACGCTGCGGCCCGTCCGCATAAGCGACGGAATCGTATTACTGCACTTATATATATAAACATACCAACAAAGTGTTGTTATGTTATGAGTTGTTACTCTCACTTTGAGTTCGACATATGACCATTTGTTATATTGTACACTTTACAATACTGTGGGCATACTCTCATTTGGCATGCAACATACGACAACTCTCTTTTTAAAAAATAACGTAATATATTGTAGTTATTTAATATAAGAATTGTTAATAGTATTATTTTATATCTTTTATGTACTATGTTGTATAAATTTTTTTTTTTATATAAACAAATATTTTTTGAAATATATATATATATATATATATATATATATATATATATATATATATATATATATATATATATATATATATATATATATATATATATTCTTATTCTTTTTTATTTTTCATTTATTAATCTTTTTTAGCCATTCCTTATGAACTTTTTGTTCCTTATTTTTCTTATTCTTTATAATTATATTATTATTTTTATACTCGTTTCCCAAAGGGAAAAAGAGTATATTGGTTTTGTGAAATGTCCGTCTGTCCGTCTGTCCGTCAATCCGTCTGTCCGTATGAATGCAATATTTTTCTACGCTATTGAAGCTAGAGACTTGAAATTTGGAACATATACTCGTGTATACCCTCGAATTATAAAGTGTCAGGATTTTCCGGATACGCCCACTAGGGGCATGGCAAATCGGAAAATGGTTGCGCCCATAGTTAATAGAAATCATAGAAATCATATTAGTTGAAGAGCTAGAGAGTTGAAATTTGGAATGTATACTTGCGTTGACCACCCAAGTTTAAAAAGATATGGCGGATATATCTACGCCCATTGGGGGCGTGGCAAATCGGGAAAACTGTAACTTCTACAGTTTTAAAGCTAGAATGCTGAAATTTGGCACGTATCTTAACGCTTCGATTCTATAAAGATTGATAAAAAAATTTTATGTCCACGCCCACTGGGGGCGTGGCAAATCGGATCTGAATATAGAGTGATTTTACAAATTCAGCTATATTTTGAGCACTATTGATGCTAGAGACTTGAAATTTGATATATATACTCGGATAAGCAAGCCAAGATCAAAAAGATATGGCGGACATACCTACGCCTTCAGGGGGCGTGGCAAATCGGAAAAAGCTTATAGCTCCCACAGTTTTAGAGCTAGACGATTCCAAATTGGATGTTTTTGTTACTGGGGGCCCCCTCTATTGATTCCCCAAAAATAAATCTTACGCCCCTTCGGGGGCGTGGTATATCGAAAAAATACCCTGTAACTTTCACATTTTTGGAGTGTAAGCATCCAAACTTTGCAGTTACGTTACCTTCTAGGAACTTGCCAAATATGATATGTCTACGCCTACTAGGGGCGTGGCAAATTGGCAACAAAATTTGTAACGCCCAGCTGCAAAATTCATATGCCTGTGCCACCTATATAAATAAGCTTAATAAGAATTGCTAAGACGACAAACGGCATTTCTGAGAAATATATGTAATTCGATTTAATGTTGAAGTTCTGTAAATAATTTATCTGCTAAAATTATCATTTTTCGTATAGCCTAGGTCAGTTATGTTATTTTCTTTTTGTGTGTGTGACCCTAACAAAAAATTTAAATATCAAATACCGATATTTGTGTAATCGACTTAGTCCGTACAAAATTATTTACACACAAAAAAAATGACGATAGGTCCCATCAGGTATGTATGTATGTAAGAAGGAACGTTACAGAAGTGCTATCGATACGGGGTACACGATATTCGTATCGATAGGTTTAACGATAGTTGAAGATGGGCGATCACCATGACAGTCGAAGAGCAGCCGTCGTTGTCGTCGCCACGGAGTCGTAAGCTGACTGCGCGAAAATAGTCGAAATTCGTTGTTCACATATTATTACTACATATTTTATAATTCTTCCTTCGGGTATCACTTAATATTCAATAAACTATATATAATATAATCTTACATTTGGGGGCTCAACCGGGCCTGAATGCGCAAGAATATTTTAAAAATCGTGGTAATAAAGCGTCGAAATATAAAATTAACGGCACTTGCATTTGAGTGGAAAAGTTGCAGACACACACATACGTGCCTAGACAATTCGCAGAAAACGTTGAGATCGGAATGTTCAGCTGAGTTGGTTTTTGGACTTTGTGTTGTGCGTAGTTGACATTGTTGCGAAAATAAAAAGCACCAGAAAAGTGTGGTATAGTTGACTGAACTTTTTATTGTAGATCAAACGTCGTAAAGTTGTTTAGTTGTGATCTGACAATAGAAAAAGCAGTGCCACAAGAGTTGAACAGTGCATTTTTGTAAAGACATGACAAAGCGAAGGTCAACGGTAAAAAAGGGCAAAAAAGGAAAACAACTTTTTAATTCTGAAGACGAGTGCAGTGACGTGGAGACAACAGCAGACACCCCGAGTAAAATTAATATAATGGAGCCTATAAATAACAGCATAGTTGGTGCAGATAGTTGTGCACAGTTGCAGCAGATAATCCAGCTGTTGACGCTCAAAATACAAGTAGACGAAAATCGCGAAAGCAAAGTAAAAATAACGGCCGAAAACTTCGAGAAGGTTGTGAGCGACTTTAACGGCAGTTCGGTGCCAGTGGCGAAATGGTTCGAGATTTTTGAGCGCAATGCCGAAGCGTACGAACTTACACAGAAGCAAATGTACGTACAAGCGAGAGGCAAAATGTGTGGCGCCGCCAGACTGTTCTTAGAAGCCGAATGCGTGAGTGACTTTGCTGAGCTCAAACAAAAACTATTCACCGAGTTTGAGTGTAAACAGAACAGTGCCGATATACACAAACTGCTGAGCGAAAGGAAAAAGAATAAGGGTGAGTCGTTTCACGAGTACATACTGCAAATGAAAAAGCTTGCAAGTGTAGGTGATATAGAGGAAGCCGCTGTATTACGTCACATTGTGAACGGCCTGCAAATAAAAAATGAGTATAAAGTGGCCATGTACCGTTGTAAAACATTTAAGGAGCTGAGAGAGGAGTACGAACTACTACAGTTGGTAGATGGAGCAGGAGAAAATGGAACAATACGAACAAACTCAAATACACGCTGGCCAGTGGAGCAGAGAAAGGAGTTTAAGAGCCATAAGAAGGAGTCGTGTTTTAATTGTGGTTCATACGATCATAAAAGAAAGGATTGTACTTCGCCGACAAAATGCTTCGCTTGCAAAAACGAGGGACATACTTCTCACAATTGTCCAACTAAAACAAGCAGTGTGCAAGTAGTGGTAGACCAGAGTCGTATCAAATCAGCAAATATAAATGGCCTTGTTGTTGAATGTTTGATCGACGCAGGCTCTGACGTGTCGATGATTACGGAAAACGTGCTGAAAAAGTTGGGAAATGTAAATATTTTGCAGAGCATCTCTAAACTACGTGGTCTCGGCAACAAGTTTACACAGCCAATTGGCGAGATACAGGCTGAATTACAAATCGATGGTATAAACTCAACGCAGAAATTCCTAGTAGTTGCGAACAACACAATGAGCCATAACGCAATCATTGGTTACGATTTCATCAAAAGGTTTCGCCTATCCGTTGGTCCAAAAGGATTCATATTTGCTAACATAGAAGAGGAAAGCGAGAAACAGGAACCAGAGCTGCCCTACGATGTCTTCAATGTAGTTGATAGTTCGAGCTGTGCATCAGTACCGCTGCAGTTCGAGAAGAGCCTCGAGGCGGGCAATCGCTACAAGCAGGAGCAGCTGCGCGTCCTCGAGCTGAGTCAACAGTTGGAGCAGCTGCGTCAGCAGAACGATGCGCTGCACGCGGATCTGCGTGCAATTGGCTGGCAGGAGGAGCAGCAACTGGAAGAGCTTCGGGGTCTAATTAAGCAGAAGACGCAGCAGCTGGAGCAGCTGCAAGTGGAGCACAAGACGCTGCAGGCGGACGCACAAGTCACAGAGCTGGAGCTGCACGAGGCGCATCAACAGATCTTGGCAATCGAAAAAGAGAATCAAACAAAGCTCGCAGAGATGCAGCTGGAGGCATCGCAGCGCCTGGAGACACAGCAGCGTTTGCAGCAACAGGAACTGGAACGCAATTGGATAGCTTTGGCCAAATACGAGGAGCTAAGGAGCCAGTTGGTCCAGTTGCAAAGCAACCTGGAGTTCTACCAGGACAATGAGAAGGAGCTGAAGCAGACTGTCGTGGAGAACGAGCTGTCGGCGCGTGCGCTTAAGAACGAGCTGGACGAGAGCACGCTGCAAGCGTCGAAGGCCATCATGGAGCGCACCAAGGCCTACAATGACAAGCTGCAGTTGGACCAACGGCTGGACAAGATGAAGCATGTTGATTTCCTCAGCCGTTACTCGTTAGATGTTTGTGTGGTCGCGTCGGAGGTTGCAGCAAGGCTGAAGCAGACGCAGCAAAATGATGATCACATCAAAGCCGTTACGAGTATACTTCAAATCAAGCCGTACGAGAACTTCAACGCACACAACATGGGTCATTTTGCTGTACAGAAAACTATGCACAATATTCGCCAACTGTTCTGGATACCGCATTTGGAGGGTAAAGTTGGAAAACATATTTCTAATTGCATTATTTGTATTGTTCACAGTAAGAAGACTGGCAAGCGAGAAGGCTTGCTACACTGTATTGACAAGGGCAAGACACCACTCCATACGCTGCATATTGATCATTTGGGTCCGATGGATGCAACTTCTAAGCAGTACAAGTTCATCCTAGCGGTTGTGGATGCGCTTTCAAAGTTTGTGTGGCTGTTCCCAACCAAGTCATTAAACCAGGAGTTAGTAGCAGACTTCGACCAGGAGCGGCAGAAATTGCGTGAAGAAGCCAAGCGTAACATCTATAAGGCGCAGCAGTCGTACAAGCACAACTATGACAAGAAGAGACAAGCAGAGCATGTCTACAAACTGGGCGATTTAGTTGCTATAAAACGAACGCAGTTTGTTGCGGGTCGAAAGCTAGCAAGCGAGTATTTGGGACCATACGAAGTGGTCAAAATAAAACGAAATGGCCGCTATGATGTTAAAAAAGCTGCCGTAAACATCGAGGGACCGAATATCACAGCCACCAGCTGCGATAATATGAAGCTGTGGAGATTTATTGCGGAGAACGAGGAACTGTTGTCATCCGGGACGGATGACGAGGATCAGGAGGGCCGAATGTAAGAAGGAACGTTACAGAAGTGCTATCGATACGGGGTACACGATATTCGTATCGATAGGCTTAACGATAGTTGAAGATGGGCGATCACCATGACAGTCGAAGAGCAGCCGTCGTTGTCGTCGCCACGGAGTCGTAAGCTGACTGCGCGAAAATAGTCGAAATTCGTTGTTCACATATTATTACTACATATTTTATAATTCTTCCTTCGGGTATCACTTAATATTCAATAAACTATATATAATATAATCTTACATGTATGTAGGCACGAACAGCTGCGCAACTATTTTCATGCCGTCGCCGCCGCGTCTCGAACGCGGACCCTTTTGCTTACACGCTTTTCATCTACCTGCTGCGCCACATAAGTTTTGCATTGTCTGTTGGCAAATCCGAAACTACTTCACTACAAGGGCGACTTTTGACAAATACAAAACTATAGAAGCTGCTGTTAATGCAAACGTAATATAAACATAAATCAATTGCAATTGTGATTCTTAGAAAATGCTGAAATGCGCGCATATGAACGTATGTATTTATATGTGTACATACAAAAACGGTGGTCGGTTGAATGTACATATGCGTATAAAGGGCGATATTTGACAAATACAAAACTAAAGAAGCGGCTGAAAATGCAAGCACAACTCAATAACAATTTTGATTGAAGAATATGCTAGAATGAATGGCGCTGAATTTATTTGTGACCATGCATAAGCAAACGCGCTTGCACGTTTCAATGTATGTACATATGTGTAAATGTAAATATATTTTGCTGTCGCTGCTTAACGCGTGCGTGTCATAATTGGCCAAACGTTTTGTTTAATAGATTGCGACTGACTTAACGGAACTTGATGAAACTTTCAGCATATGATTCTATTGAATTTTTTACATTTTATAAAAATGCTAATTCATTCACATAGTTATATTTGCAAAAATTGAAATTGCATAAAATTCACATGAATCTACATAAATGCAAAATTTGAGATAAATTATTGAATTTAAAATACCAGATGCCCCTGTGGGAAACGAGTATCACACCTTAGGTCTCGCCCTAAGGCAACGTTCTTACTTGTTTTCTATACTAATGACCTCAAATGGCAGTCTACCAAAGTTCTTATTTGTGACCTGTTGATTTCTTACTAGAACTTTATCGCCTGAATTGAATTCAAAATTCTTAGCCTGTTTATCATATTCTAATTTCCTGTAAGCCTGGGCTTTTTCTAACATAATTCTAGTTATTTTATATACAACTTCAAACTTAAATCTTATTTCCTTAGCATAGTCCTCAAAAATATATAAAGGATTTACCTTTTCTATTTTATTAAAATCTACGAACGGTTTCGGCAGTCTACCAAAAACTAGTTAATATGGACAATATTCGTGCGTTGCTGGTGGTGTAGTGTTGAAACAATATGTAAAATATTGTATCCAAACATCCGATTCAGTTTTGTCCGTAGACATGTATGAACGAACGTATTCATTGAATGTTCGATGACTTTGTTCTATTGTCCATAAGTTCTGGTGGTGATGTACAGTAGTTTTATTTTTGGCAATTATTTATGTACTCTTTGATATGACGTGTCATATTTTTCCAATTGTTTATGTCAGATTCCATTAAACAGAACAGCTCCTCTCCACATCACCATGCTATGTTATTAACAGCGCTGCTAATAACAAAAGCTGTAACTCCAGCTCTCCTGCTGGTTCTCTGGCGCCTTCTCACTCTATTTCTATATAGAAAGGAAGGAATATTCCTTCTTATATGCACGTTGATTGTGCAATTTCAAATTTGAATAAAAGCAAATTATTACAACCAACCCACAAGAAAAGTGTTTGTGCATATTTTGACGCCCCCCTACAAACATTGGT
Source organism: Drosophila meridiana (assembly GCA_035045185.1). NCBI lineage: Eukaryota > Metazoa > Arthropoda > Insecta > Diptera > Drosophilidae > Drosophila > Drosophila meridiana. The sequence continues at coordinate 23,103 of JAWNPF010000039.1, forward strand.
CCTTTGAGTCGGAGTATCCAACGGATCTTCAACATCTTCAACCCCAGCGATTCACAGGCAACGAGATAAGTAACACTTTTCTTATTCCTCCATTTCCGTGCACAGAGCGAACATATATAGTGGCACCTAATATGCCAGACTCTAGCTCTATATATGCTCATAGTGCAAACGTTTCTATATCTATATATAATCTTATAGATATAGATGCGTATTCAGCTGTGTTAAATTCCAATTTGCACCAGCAGTCACTTCTTCGTGTGTGTGTGTGTATATTAGGTCACTAACCTCGCGTCCGTCGAAACGCCATACATATATATTTCTCCACGAATATATATGTATGTACTTGGTATATAACTCCTATATATCAGTCCGAACCGCAGTCCGACAATAAAGCGCAACTAACCGACTCCCGGTCAGCTTGCATGCGCATATATATATATATATATATATGTAACTATTCCGTACGTATGCCAACTTACTCTCAGCTGTTAACGATATTGCAGAGCCACAGCTGTTACGGTTGCGCACTTGTCACTTGCACGAACATATGTTTATGTTTTCATGTTTTTCTGTAACTCTGACCATATCGACATACATGTAGCCTTCTCCATAAGTCTATATGTTTGTGCATGATTTATAGCACCTACATTAGTCCTGGTCCGACGTTACAGATTCCATACGTACATATACACCGCAGGGCGACCTATACACAACACACACACACGTATATCCATACAAATGTACATATGCCATTCTACGACTAAAGTTAATAAATAAAACGACAGTATTCTCTGTGTTTTATTTACATATTTAGCTTTAGTTTTTTAAATTCGTTTCACCAAGCCTTTCTCAAAGCTTAAAGTTCGTTTGAGTGTTGTGTTGATTTATGTGCTAATTGTGTCAGCTGTTTGTGCTATCGGCTGCTCGTATGTACGTATGCACATACGCAGCCAACAACAACACAATTAATACACAAAGCAGTTGTCAAGCTTGTATATAACACATCCACAATATTATGCGAACATATAAGAACACATAACACAATAAAATTAAGCACAGAACATTTAATAAGCTCGTTTGTTTTGGTTCCAAGCGTTAGCGATTGTTCTTGCACGTCACAAAATATCGATAATCGTTCCGATACTTAATTAAGGGGTGGAACGTTTATTTTTGTGACGTCATTGCTCCAGCAAGTACACTTTAAGAACAAATGAAAACAAGTAAGAACGTTGCCTTAGGGCGAAACCTAATGCGTGATACTCGTTTCCGATAGGGGCATCTGGTATATTAAATTTAATAATATATCTCAAATTTTGCATTTATGTAGATTCATGTGAATTTTATGCAATTTCAATTTTTGCAAATATAACCATGTGAATGAGTTAGCATTTTTATAAAATGTAAAAAATTCAATAGAATCATATGCTAAAAGTTTCACCAAGTTCCGTTAAGTCAGTCCCAATGTATTAAACAAAACGTTTGGCCAATTATCACGTGTTAGGCGGCGTAGCGTTTGCTACGCATGGGCACAAATAAATTCAACGCCAGTCATTCTAGTATATTTTTCAACCAAAATTGTTATTGAGTTGTGTTTGCATTTTCAGCCGTTTCTTTAGTTTTCTATTTGTCAAATATCGCGATACGCCATACGCATACAATCAACCGACCAACGTTTTTGTATGTACACATACACATACATTCATAAGCGCGCATTTCAGCAATTTCTAAGAATCACAATTGCGATTGATTTGTGTTTATATTGTGTTTGCATTAACAGCAGTTCTATAGTTTTGTATTTGTCAAAAGTCGCCTTTGTAGTGAACTAGAGTCGGATTTGCCAACAGGCAATGAAAAGGTGATGTGGCGCAGCAGGTAGATGCATAGCGCGTAAGCAAAAAAGGGTCCGAGTTCAAGACGCGACGGCATGAAAATAGTTTTCTTTTCTTTTTTTTCCCTTAATAAATAGGAAGTGGCTTTGGTAGTTGAGATGGTCTGCTATAACGATACATATGTAGTAGATGTAGGTTCAAATCCAGCGGCAGCGACATTTATTTTCTTCTCTTTATTTTGTTTATTTAATTATTTATTTAATTATATAATTATTTTTGATTGACATGCAAATCTCCTAGTCAGACAGCCACCACTAGAGCTGTCTTACTTATACATTATACCTCTACATTAAGTATAACATAATGCAAGACTTTCGCTAGCGTTTCGCACATGGGCAGATAAATGCATATACATATGCAAATGTAAGCAAGCGAATGTAAGTGTAAGTAACGTGTACATCATAACAACAAATTCAAATTCAATTATTGTGCCCTGCTGTTCGTGCCTACATACATGATGGGTGCTATCGTCAATTTTTTTGTGTGGAATAAGTTTGTTCTGAATGACGAGTCTATGTGTAATCGATAAAAAAAATATAGCATGACGGTATGGTCACACACACAAAAAGGAAAATAATATAACTGACCTAGGCTATACGAAAAGTGATAATTTTAGCAGATAAACAAGTAAGAGGGCTCTAGTCGAGACTGCTCGACTAGGGGATACCCTGAGCCCTGTAATGAGCCAAATATCAAATCATTCTACGCTTTTGCTATGCATACATACAAAGAACACATACACACACATATGCACGCACGCATAAGCGCGCGCTTTGCCAACTGCGCAGTTGACGCAGCGACTGCGTATGGACTGCAATGTGGGCATTACTATGGGAACTTAATTGTTTAATAACTTTTTTAGCGATGGACTAACTTCATCAAACTTTCACAACTTATTAATGGCATTCATATGTGTGTATTTGCCAAAGCACAAGTCTCTAGTATTTAATTTGCGCTTTTTACAAATAGGGGGCTATTGGGGATGAATGGGACGTGGCATCAAAAATCTAATGATTACGTAATCTCCGTATTCATTCAACGCAATTACACAGCAAATTTGAAGTCTCTAGCTCAAACGATACACAAACTACGCCTTAAAAACGTATTTTCGATAAGCATTAAAATCGATAACATTACAACAAAAATAGTTATCGTTCATACGAAATAAACTCGACCTGCGCGTGCTATCCACGGACCCAACAAAAAAAAATTCAAGTCTCTAGCTTGTCTAGATGCTTCAATCGACGCGTTCAAACATACGGACAGACGGACAGACGGACGGACGGACAGACGGACGGACGGACAGACAGACAGACGGACAGGGCTAAATCGACTCAGCTCGTCGCCCTGATCAAGAATATATATACTTTGTGGGGTCTGACACGCCTCCTTCTGCCTGTTACATACATTTAACAAAACCATTATACCCTGATTTCCCATTTTCAATGGGCTCAGGGTATAATTATTTGCAGACTTTTAACATTAAATCGAATTACTTATATTTCTTAATATTTCTTATAAATGCCGTTTGTTGTCTTAGCAATTCTTATTAAGTTTATTTATATAGGTGCCACAGGCATATGAATTTTGCAGCTGGGCGTTACAAACCTTGTTGCCAATTTGCAACGCCTCCAGTAGGCGTAGGCATATCAAGTCTAGCTCTCAAACTGTAGGAATTATAAGGACTTGCGATTTGGAACGGCCCCTGAAGGCGTAGTGTAGTATGTTTCATATAATAATATGTATACCCGAAACTGAATACACTAAATGTACACATAGTGACACTTTGTTGCTATGTACAAATACAAGACGAGATCAAGTAAACATAATTGCACTTGAGATGAACGGCCACTTATATATATGAACCGCTTATATACAAGAGGCGTGAGAATAGCCGCGTCGGCACTTGACCACCTTGCAAGCCAACGGCTGCCGCTTGCATACTTTTATATATGTATATGCTCATATATACACCCATCGACAAAAAAAAGCCGCACCCGGCCGTTTTGCAAATTGCTGCGTTCTTTGCTCAGAGATTAATCTAAATATCAATGCATTCATTAATTTAAATTTTTTTTTTCGATTAATCAATCAATTCCACATACATTTTTAAAAATTTAATTTTTATACGTCTTTTATCCAATTAGGAAAAACAATTTGTCTGAAATCACACAAATTAATTGATTTTTCAGTAAGTTGGCCGTCTTAAGTAAAAAAAATTGTTAAGTAAAAAAACCAACAATTTTCAATAAAAAAAACTATAAAATAAACTATTTGCTGTTAATATAATTTATAATATAGTCCAAAATATTTCATTTTGAGTTTTTAAATTAAATTATAAAGTTATCAATATATGGTAGTGCCTCCTTTGGCCTTTGACCCTATTGGGCATGGTCTCGTACGAAGTCTCGAACCACATTTTTTCGATCGTTTCCTGTAATGATTTTGGCTTTTGCTTTCGTATTTTGGCAACTCATAAGGGCCCAGACATTTTCAATAGGATTGAGGTCAGGACTGTTCTCTGGCCAATCTAAGGACTTAATACCTTGTTCTGACTTCAAAATTTATATCTGTGGTAGGTGGATAGTTAAAGTTTATTAAAAAATTATCGGAATGACTAAGTCTTTAAAAATCACTTACACTTACACGGCGCAGAAACGGAGAGCGATATTCGGAAAACTGATGTGTTGCCACTGTTAAGCATTCGCCTTATGTTATGATTGGGGGATGCATTTCCAAATACAAAACAGAATCACCTATTATGCTTCAAGGGATGGTGAATGCAGAAAAGTACAAAGAAATCATTGTCAGTGGACTTGTGCCTAGCATTGAGTCGATTACTGAAAGAGAAAAAGAGCCCATATTCTAGGACGATTCTTTACCTTGTCATCGGGCGCGCTGTGTAAGTGATTTTTAAAGCAATGGTTCATATCGTTTTACACGATTACTTTACGGTTTAAAAATAGAACCCATTTTTTTTTTTCAAAGAATGATGACAATAGCTTTTTCTGGATTAAACCCTTCACAAGCTTTCTTGTACATGGATAATTTAATTGTCATCGGTTGCTCGGAAAAGCACATGATCAAAAACATAAATATTTTTGTGTGTTTTTTGCAGGAAACACAACCTTAAATTACATTAAGAAAAATGCTCTTTCTTCATGAAGTGACATTCCTAGGTCATAAGTGTTTCGATAATGGTATTTTACCAGATGACAAAAAGTATGATGTCATTGCAAAATACCCAGGGCCCACGGACGCAAATAGTGCTAGAAGATTCGTTGCATTTTGCAATTACTATAGACGTTTTATTAAAAATTTCGCCGACTATTCACGGCACATAACTAGATTATATAAAATGAATGTCAATTTTCAATGGTCCGACGAATGCCAAATGCATTCGATTACTTAAAACAAGCTTTAACTAAGTCAATAAAGAATTTTGCATAATTACAGATGCAAGTAAATACGCCTGTGGAGCTGTACTAACACAAAATTATGGAGTTAAACAACTCCCAGTTGCATATGCTTCACGCTCATTCACTAAAGCAACAAATCAACAACAGAACAAGAATTAGCAGCAATCCACTGGGCAATTACACATTTTAGACCATATATTTATGGCAAACACTTTACTGTAAAAACAGATCATAGACCGTTAACATACTTGTTCTCAAAACTTACAAGAATGAGATTAGAATTAGAAGAATATAACTTTAGTGTTGAGTATCTGAAAGGAAAAGACAATTTCGTAGATTTAAAAAACATAACAAAGACGATTCTAAAAGTCACTACTAGATATCAAAGTAAACAGAAAAACTCCTGCGCAGGAAATGCTCAAGAAGATTTGCCTATGCAAACTGTTGACAACGCTTCTAAGCCTAACGTATATGAAGTAATTTGTAATGACGAAATACGAAAAGTAGTGGCCTTGCACATAACAAATAATACATGTTTTTTGAAACATGGAAAGAAAGTTATTGATGTTGACGATCTGTACACCAATGGAACCCTTGACTTAGGTCAACTCTTCCAAAGGCTTGAAAAGCAAGCCGGTATACTTGGGATCAGCCAACTTAAAGTGGCACCGTGCGAAAAGATCTTTGAAATAAATGAAATCCAATTCAAGGAGATCATACAGGCATTACAAAAATTTTGACCAAAGTAAAAAGATATTATTATTGGAAAAATATGACACGTCATATCAAAGAGTACATAAATAAATGTCCAAAATGCCTGATATCAAAAACGACAAAACATACAAGATCACCAACCATAACTGAAACACCCAAATATGCTTTCGACAGAATGATAGTAGACACGATTGGTCCACTACCACGCTCGGAAAACGGCAATGAATACACTGTTACGCTAATATGCGATTTAACAAAATATTTAGTAGCGATTCCAATTCCGAACAAAAGTGCAACAACTATTGCCAAAGCCATATTTGAAAACTTTATTCTGAAGTACGGTCCAATGAAGACGTTCATTACGGACATGGGAACAGAATATAAGAATTCAATTATAAATGACTTGTGCAAGTATTTAACAAGTAAGAAAACTCTAGTCGGAGGTGCCCGACTAGGAGATCCCCTGAGCCCCGTCCGATTTGCATTGTATAATACGCTATATAGCTTGCATATAACATTAAATTTTCCAAAATTAAATTATAATTTTGAAATTTTATTCAACTAGAATGTATGTAAATCAAAAATAAATAAATAATTAAACAAATAAACAAATTACAAAAAGAAGAAGAAAAACAAGCATTACCGTACCTGGAGTCGACCTGCATCTATTTACTACATATGTAACGTTAGAGCGCATCATCTCAACTAGCACAACAACCTCATCTTTATAAATTAAAAAAAAAAATTAAAAAGGTACGCTGTTGTCACTGAGTTTTGAACTCGGGATCTTTTGTTTATGCGCTTTACGTCTATCCACTACGCTACACCAGTAATGCGTTTCTTGTTGGCAAAACGCTAAGTACTACTACAAGCGCGATATGTGACAAATACAAACTAAACAAGTAAGAACGTTGCATGAGGTCGAAACCTAATGCGTGATACCGATAGGAGCATCTGGTATATTCAATTTAATAATATATCTAAAATTTTGCATTTATGTAGATTCATGTGAATTTTATGCAATTTAAATTTTTGTTACATTTTGGATATCGGCTTTTTTAACTAATTATCTACCCCGTCATATACTGCCAATTGAAGGTCTGTTGCAAATATAACTATGTGAATGAGTTAGCATTTTTATAAAATGTAAAAAATTCAATAGAATCATATGCTGAAAGTTTCATCAAGTTCCGTTAAGTCAGTCGGAATCTATTAAACAAAACGTTTGGGCAATTATGACACGCACGCGTTAAGCAGCGACAGCAAAATATATTTACATTTACACATATGTACATACATAAAAACGCGCAAGCGCGTTTGCTTATGCATGGTCACAAATAAATTCAGCGCCATTCATTCTAGCATATTCTTCAACCAAAATTGTGATTGAGTTGTGTTTGCATTTTCAGCCGCTTCTTTAGTTTTGTATTTGTCAAATATCGCCCTTTATACGCATACATTCAACCGACCACCGTTTTTGTATGTACACATATAAATATATACGTTCATATGCGCGCATTTCAGTTTTTTCTAAGAATCACAATTGCGATTGATTTATGTTTATATTGTGTTTGCATTAACAGCAGCTTCTATAGTTTTGTATTTGTCAAAAGTCGCCCTTGTAGTGAAGTAGTTTCGGATTTGCCAACAGGCAATGCAAAACTGATGTGGCGCAGCAGGTAGATGAAAAGCGTGTAAGCAAAAGGGTCCGCGTTCGAGACGCGGCGGCGACGGCATGAAAATAGTTGCGCAGCTGTTCGTGCCTACATACATACATACATGATGGGTCCTATCGTCAATTTTTTTGTGTGGAATAATTTTGTTCGGACTAAGTCGATTACACAAATATCGGTATTTGATATTTACATTTTTTGATGGTCACAACATAAAAAGAAAATAACAAAACTGACCTAGGCTATACGAAAAATGATAATTTTAGCAGAACTTCACCATTCAAATCGAATTGCATATATTTCTTAATATTTCTCAGAAATGCCGTTTGTCGTCTTAGCAATTCTTATTAAGCTTATTTATATAGGTGGCACAGGCATATGAATTTTGCAGCTGGGCGTTACAAATTTTGTTGCCAATTTGCCACGTCCCCAGTAGGCGTAGACATATCATATTTGGCAAGTTCCTAGAAGGAGTCGAGGGTAACGTAACTAACTTAAGTTTGGATGCTTACACTCCAAAAATGTGAAAGTTACAGGGTATTTTTCGATTTACCACGCCCCCAAAGGGGCGTAAGATTTATTTTTGGGGAATCAATAGAGGAGGCCCCCAGTAACACAAACATCCAATTTTGAAGCGTCTAGCTCTAAAACTGTAGGAGCTATAAGCTCTTTGCTATTTGCCACGCCCCCTGAACGCGTAGGTATGTCCGCCATATCGTTTTGATCTTGGGTTGCTTATCCGAGTATATATATCAAATTTCAAGTATCTAGCATCAATATTGCTCAAAATATAGCTGAATTTGGAAATTTACTCTATATTTAGATCCGATTTGCCACGCCCCCAGTGGGCGTGGACATAAAATATTTTTATCAATCTTTATAGAATCGAAGCGTTAAGATACTTGCCAAATTTCAGCATTCTAGCTTTAAAACTGTAGAAGTTACAGTTTTCCCGATTTGCCACGCCCCCAATGGGCGTAGATATATCCGCCATATCTTTTTGAACATGGGTGGTCAACGCAAGTATACATTCCAAATTTCAACTCTCTAGATCTTCAAACAATATGATTTCTTAACTATCTGCGCAACCATTTTCCGATTTGCCACGCCCCTTGTGGGCGTATCCGGAAAATCTTGACACTTTATAATTCGAGCGTATACACGAGTATATGTTCCAAATAGTGACACTTTGTTGCTACGTATATACATACATATCAGAGCATAAGCATAACCGAAATATGATCAGTTTCTTATACATAGACTGACCAAGCCTGGGAACCGCAACGTAAGCACTTTTGTGTTTTGCGATTCCGTAGATGCCTTATATACAATATATGTATATGCCGTCTGCATATACATACAAACATACATACTACGCTCTCTCGTTCTGTCGCTGCTGGCGGTGGCAGAACCTTATGTATAAGATTCTTATGTATTAGACTAAGCTCAACATATATTGAAGTCATAAAATTCATTCAAAAAACTAAAGACAAACGGCACTGACGAGCCCGTTTATTAATTAAATACTATGGCACATTACATTGAAGGGCCTCCTCCCCTGTATATTTGGTGCATAAGTTTGTTAGTACTTGCTTAAACAAGGGTGGGAAATTCTGAGTTAGTTTTTTCATGACAGTATGTTGTCTTTCTTCGCTAATTTCTTGGACTATCTCGTAGTCACTTAGCGGTTCTATTTTTATCTTGTCAAGGTTTACTATTTTAATTGAATTGGTTGTATTTAATATTCGGACAAATGTATTATTTTTATTGGAAATAGTGTTTCCAATAAAAATTCCTTCTTCAATTTCTTGGTTTGGAATTAGAACGTTTTGTTCTTTTGAAATTATATTAATTTGACGGACTACTTCAGCACGAGCTGGAAGTATTGTGGCATTATTATCATTATGTGTGTATAATTGGTATATGTATTGGGTAATTTAGGTTATTTGGCCTTAGTATTAGAGAATCACTTGATTGTGTGAAATCTAATTGGCAGTTATATTTTTTAATGAAGTCTATACCATTGCTTGGAATTGGGAAGTCTTTATCGACTCAATGGAAATCATGTGGGATTACATGTGTACCTGTAGATAACTCTACAAATGCTAAACCTTTTGAAAAAACTGAACCTTTACCAATACCTGATATTTGTGTTGAAATGTTGTTATTTACATTAATAAATATATCTATATTTTCTGTTAAAATTGATATATCTGCACCAGTGTCAATTAGCAAGGTATATGTTTTACCTGTACTTTCATTGTTAATTTTTATAAAGATGCTAAAGATGCTGTATATATCTTTTTATTTAGTTGCTCTGAGTATCTGAAGGGCCTTGTGCGTTTCCCGAATTGCTTTGGGTTACTCGGACATTGTTATTATTATGATAATTTTGGTTTTGGTTGTTGCCTCGGTTGGAATTATACCTTCCTCGGTTGTAACCTCTACCTCTACTATTGTTTCTATTATTATTATTATAATTGTTATTATTGTTATTGGTGTAGGAATTGTAGTTACCGCGGCCATTGCCTCTCCCTCTTTGGTATCGGTAACCACCACCTCTATTGTTGCGACTTTGCTGGAATAATACTGTGCTAGAGCTTCCAGTCATTTCAGTACTGCAATGGATATATTTACCCATTACATCATTGAAAGTAACGAAGTTACCTGTTTCTAATATTATCCGAAGCTTGTCATGCTCGCAATTTTTGGTCATGGCAGAGATTGATTCTTTCGTAGAAAATTTCTCTGCATTATCAGGGTCAAGGCCGTCATCAATATACGCTGCTTCCAATTGCTTTCGCAAATTGTCTATTTCCATTGTATATTGTGATGCTGTTTTACCTTTTTGTTTAATATTCAATAATTTGGCTTTTAATAGGTCGGGAGATTCTCCTTTTACGTTACTTTTCAGCTTGTTAATGATTCCGGATATAGTAGTTTCATTTTGTACTTTGTACAAGATTGTGCCGGTTATTTTTGATTTAATAACCTCATCTGCTATATCCTCTTGGTCACCTTTAGTTCTTTCTACAAGTCTTAAGGCTGTTAGGAATCTATTCAATGATAATTTTTTACCATCGAATTCAGGAACGGAAGCGGATACTTGCTTCACATATTCCCTGTCCAAAGCGACCTGATTTGCCATATTTGTATTTGTGAGTAAATTAGGTTTTGTATCTACTAATTCACTTGTTTTGTCTTCTAGTGTTTCTATATCACTATCAGATTCGGCGTCGCTTGATTGTATAGATTCGTCTAGTTCTTTTAATTGGCTGCGATTAAAATCCGCCAATTTGTTTAGACTATTTGGCACATTTATTTGAATGTGTCGCCTATTAGCGACAGTGCTTAGTCGTGTGTTTAGAGATTTTAAAACTCTTAAGCATTTATTTCTGTGCTCGATTGTAAACCTTTTCTCATGTTTATTTACTGTTTTTACGATATTGTTGTATTCGTTTACAATTATATCTATGTGGTTTACTAATGTGTTTGTTTTTATAACTGCATCTTTATTGATGCACTTATACGATTTTTCAAATTTGTAACGAAATGCGTCTATGTTTTTTGCAATTTCGTTCCATTCCATTCTTTAATGGAAATTTGTTTTTGTAAATGAACTAACCATCTTGTTGCTATATTTTATTTTTTTTTCGTTTAGCGATGCAATCGTACAAGTAATATGGTTGCTGAACCAAGTACCGTATGTTCATCTATGGTTTTAACTATTACATAAGGTAATGTACTTAGTGCTATGCCCTTTTCTATTTGAGTTAAGCCGAGTAGTGGGCTTGCGATACTTCTAAAGGTCTCTATGTATTCATTTTCGAATTCAAATATTGTAATGAATTCAATATGGCTTTGTAATATTCTTAATGCTTGTATTCTAAAATTCGGTTCTTTATTATAAATTTCATTTATTCTTTCTAACATCTTAGATCATTTTTGAGTTATGAGTTTTACTTGTATTTGTTTTTTTTTTAAATGTATTTTTATAATAATTGATGCATATGTTGTTTAGATCTTATCAAGATCATTAGCGTGGCTTAAGGCTCTTTTTGTTACACATTTATTGTGTAACTTGTACGCTTTATACAATACATATGCGCTCATAATTACTACAATTATTAATAAAAGTACATGTTGGAAGCTGCCGAGCTTTTTCGGCAACTCTGGCTCCAATCATTTACGAAGGCAAATAATAAAACCACGATTTAATTTAGCTTATTATTTATTAATTTAATGCCTAGTCCGCGATGATCGTATAGGCAAAGTTAATGCAATTACAATAGAGATAGGTGTTGCGCGCTTGAAGGTGATTTTCGAACTTAAAGAATAGAATACAAAATGATAAGCAAGAGACCGAGCAGCAGAAATTTACATATATATGTGTGTTACAGTTTCTTTTTGTGCCTAACTGCACTATGAGCGAATGAGAATGTGATAAAGAGCAGATGGCTTAAGAGAAGCTTATTTAAGAGCAATTATTAGCTGCTGCGCCGAACATCCTCCTCCCCGTTGAAAGACCAAGTCTTTTAAGAGGATCATCAACCGGAAGGACGCACAGCTTATTGACAGCTCGACGTGTAGTTCCAGTGGGTGTGCGCAGAACAGCGACTCTCACAGCACCATCAGCTCCAGCGATGGTCTCAACGACTCGAGCTAATGGCCATTTTAACGGCGGCAAGTTTTCGTCCTTCACACATACGACATCATTGATCTTGATCGGAGGCTGCGAGGTGACCCATTTTCCACGCTGTTGAAGAATAGTAAGGTACTCCTCACTCCAGCGCTTCCAGAAGAATTGCTGTATGTAAGCAATGCGTTGCCATTGACCGAGGCGATTGTGGTCGAGCCCATTTACGTCTGGCTCGGGAAAATCGATGAGTGGTCGACCAATCAAAAAATGTCTTGGAGTGAGAACTCCAAGATCATTGGGATTTTCTGAAAGTGGAACAAGAGGACGAGAATTGATTATAGTCTGAATTTGGCATACCAAGGTGCGAAGTTCATCGAAGCCGAGAAGTGATGATCCCATAGCGCGGTATAGTTGACTCTTTGCGGTCTTCACTGCTGCTTCCCATAGGCCACCGAAATGTGGCGAGCGAGGAGGTATGAACTTCCAATCAAAACTGTTGTTGATGCAGTAGTTCTGAACTTCAGTGCGATGTTCCTGGCTCAACAATAAACGTTTCAGATCCGCTAGCTCGTTCCGTGCACCCACAAAGTTAGTAGCGTTGTCAGACCAAATGCATCTTGGAATGCCGCGCGTACTGATGAAACGCTTGAGGGCGCCCAAGAAAGCTGCGGTCGACAGATCCTTTGCGAGCTCCAACCATACAGCCTTAGTTGCGAAGCAAACGAATACGCAGATGTAGCATTTTATTGAAGTTCGGTTTCGTCCATCGGGTTTGTAGTAAAATGGTCCACAGTAGTCGATTCCAGTGACAGTAAATGCCGGTGAAAACTGTATACGATCCTTAGGCAAGTCCGCCATTATATGCTCCACTAGACGAGGCCGGGATCTACAGCATATGACACATTTTCGCAATGCTCGGGAGACAGTTTTCATGCCGCCTATGGGCCAAAACTGGAGTCGAATTACTCCCAGCAAGGCCTGCGGTCCTGCATGATGATGCGCCAGATGAAGATGAGATACTATAGAGAAGGTCAAGGGATGTTCTTTGGGCAAGATAATTGGGTGGCGCGCATCGAAGCCGAGAGTAGAGTGCCGCAAGCGGCCACCAACTCGAAGTAGACCAAAGTCATCCATAAACGGAGAGAGCGAAAAAATGGCGCTTGATGAATGAACATTCTTTCCATTTCGTAGTGCAGAGTATTCTCGGTGCAGCTGAGTTCTTTGAACAAGACGACACAATATGTGCGATCCTTGACGAAGATCGTCCGCTGACAATCCAGGTGTCTTTGTTCTCCTAATGAATTTGTTGTTGTAACCAAAAATACGCTTCATTGTTCCGAATGAATTTATGTGTTTGAATGACAAAGAGATATCCACATGCTCTGCGGAGAACAGAACTCTTTGACGCATTTTAGGAAGGCATATTTCAGCCAAGCAGTGCCTAGGCCAACAATGTCTTTCCATTTGCAAAAACGATGGTCCGTGCATCCACAATCTCGAATGCAAAAGCTCCAACGGTGCTGCTCCTTTTGATAATATATTCGCTGGATTCATCCCAGTTGGCACGTAATGCCACTCCATGCCGGTCGTCAGCTGCTGTATGGCGCAAATCTTATTGGCGACAAATACATTGAATTTGGATGGCTCTTCTTTTAACCAAGACAAGACTACGGATGAATCTGACCAACAATGCATCTCACATTCAAACAAGTTCATTTTGTTTATTTCGCTTACCAAGTTCGCAAGCAGAAATGCCGCGCATAGCTCAAGCTTAGGCACCGTTAGGGTCTTTAATGGGGCGACTCTTGCCTTAGAACAGAGTAAGTGAACCTTAACAGCATTATTCTTCGCTGAACGAACATAGACACAAGAGCCGTAAGCCTCAAGACTGGCATCGCAGAAGGCATGTAGCTCGATTCTTGCCTTGAGTTGGAGTACATAACGAGGAAATGTTGCATTGCGCACTTGATGAAAGTCCTTACAAAACTCACTCCACGCTGATTCTAAAGGTTGTGGCAGGCTTTCATCCCATTGCAGCTTGTCTCTCCACATGCGTTGCAAGATTATTTTTGCTCTAGTTAAAGTTGGCCCAATCAAACCCAGCGGATCGTAACATCGCGCGATGGTTGACAGAACCGAACGTTTTGTGTGATTGATTACACTACCTTTGGGCTCGAAAGTGAACACGAAGCTGTCCTTTCGAGGTTCCCAGATGAGTCCAAGTGCCTTGGTTACGTCGCTGCCGTCATCGAGCTTGAGAAAACTTTCCTGTTCGGTTTCTGGAACTCCGCAAAGTACGTCTCTCGAATTGGAACACCATTTTCTCAACTTAAAGTTTCCTCGAGCAAGAAGACCTGTGGTTTGTTGCATTATGTCGCGAACTTCTTCAACTGAATTGCCTCCTGAGATCAGGTCATCAACGTAGAAATCTCGCAAAACCGTTTTGGATCCTAATGGGTATGCCGACGACTCATCCATTGCTAGTTGATGCATTGCACGAATAGCCAAAAATGAAGCGGGTTTGGCCATAAGTGACGGTATTCAATTTGAAGACTTCGATAGCATCGTCTGATGAGTTTCGCCATAAAATGCACTGGAGCATAGAATCAGGCTCTGCGACCTTCACACACCTATACATTTTACCAATATCACCAGTAAGTGCAATCGAAAATGTACGAAAACGAACGAGTGTGTGAAACAAGGTAGCTTGAATAGTCGGTCCTGACATAAGCAAATCGTTTAATGAGAAACCAGATGTGGTAGCTGCGGAGCCATCGAAGACAACTCTCAGCTTTGTTGTCGAACTCTCTTCTTTGTATACGCAATGATGAGGTAAGAAATATTTGCATTTATTGATCTCTTCGCTGGGAACCAAAGACATATGATTGAGATCAATATACTCCTTTATAAATTCTGAGTATTTCTCCTTTAAAGTTTGATTTCGAGCGAACTTACGCTCTAAATTCAACAATCGACGCTTAGCCTGCAAATAGGAATTGCCCAAAGATTCAACGCCTTGCCTTTTTGGCAAACAGACTGAATATTCCCCAGAAGGTAATCGACGATAGTTTGTAATGAAATGCTGCTCGCAATTAAGTTCTTCTGTGGTTACCTTGGCAATAGGCTCGAAAACGTGTTTCACTTCCCAAAACTGACGCACCAACTCATCAAGCCGAGTGCTGTGATTGGCGTGATCCGAATTTCTTTGGGTTGCGATAAACGAACAGAGTTTGGGGGCATGTTGCCCGCCACCTGAAATGATCCAGCCGAGCTGCGTTTTCTGCACAACTGGTAATCCAGGTGCCAACTGAATTTGCCCAACACACATCAGCTCGAAGAAGAGACCAGCTCCGATGAGAAGATCAATCAGTTGTGACTTATGGAACAAAGGATCAGCTAGCTGTAGGTTTGAGGGTATATTCCAAGTGTTAGTAGAAATTGAGATGCCAGGCTGGTTGTCAGTAATAGTCTGGGCGACAATGGCAGTGATGGAGGCAGAATAATCAGAAATCCGCGATTTCAGAACGAGATTGACTGAATATCCTTCAGTTGAGAAGCTGGCATCTCCAATGCCAGACACTGCAGTCAGTGATTTACATTTTCGAAGCTGAAGCTGATTTGCAAACCGACTGGTGACGAAGTGAAGTTGAGATCCTGAGTCCAAGAGCGCACGACACGGAACGAATGTGCCAGCTCGGTTCTTGACAAGGATTATAGCAGTGGCTAGAAGCACCACATCAGACGAGTTAGGAGATATGTGGACTTGAGGCAGAGAAGGTGACATTGCAACCATGGCAGTGGGATGTATTGCATTTGCTTGCTGTTTAAGTTGAGGGACTACGTTCGATGTAACTGTTGAAGACTGATTGTAATGCAATAAAGTATGGTGCTTCAATTGGCAGGTACGGCAGGAACCAGATTTGCAATCCTTCAGCTGATGTCCTTTTCTTAGGCAATTGAGGCAAAGGGCGAGCCTCTTGGCCTCCTTATGCCTTGCCATTGGGGACAATTGCTCAAAACGCTTACATTGGAATAGCGCGTGACTTGGATCGTCACAAAAGACACAACGAATAGGAGTCTTCAAAGCAACAAATGCTTTTCTTAAAGGAGTACTCACGATCTTTCCTGAATTGCCAACCTGACCATCCTGCAAGACTTGATCCACATTTTCAAGGACTCGACACCGTCCTTGCAAGAATTCTGACAATATCGACCAAGATGGCAACTCATTAGTAGATGAGCCTTCCTCCCATTTAGCCTGAGTAACCTTGTCCAGCTTTTGCAACACTGTTTGCACGATGACACAGTCAGCAACTTCTTCCCTCGATGCTAAAGAATCCATAGCACGAATGTGAGACGTAACTTTATCCACCAACTGCCTCAGCCTGCCCACAGATGCATCAACTTTCTCAAGCCGGAAGATTGCTCTGATGTGTGCCTGTACAATAAAACGCTTATTATCAAATCGACGTTGAAGAATATCCAGAGCGACGAGATAGTTGGCTTTGTTGATTTCCAATGAGCTGATGGTATCCAACGCAGAACCACTTAAGCAGGATCGAAGATGCTGGAACTTCTCAATAGGACTGAGATCCGGATCAGCATCTATTATCGTCTTGAACATAGAGTAGAAGTTTTCCCACTCAGTGTAGACTCCACTAAATTTTGGCAGCTCCAGCTGCGGCAAACGCGATCGTAATCGACGCGCCATGACGAGTGTTGGATGAGCACTTGAACCACTTGTATTAAGCGTCGACGAAAGTTGTTGATCCGACCGATTTCCTAGTTCACGTTGAAGCAAGGCATTAAACTTTAACAAGGTTGATTCAAACCGCGCAGGCAAATCACTAGATGTGGACTCAAAGTTAGATTCTTCTAGGCTAGTATGGACTGAATCAAAGTTTGACTCTAACTTGGTTAGCGAATCCAAAAGCACACGTAAATCACACGAGTCCATGTGACTTAATTTGTCAATGTCCATATCGGCATATAACCTTTCAAGTCTATCGAAAAGCGCGTTTGTTTTGAGTTTTAAGAAAGTAACCTGAGATTCAGGCACTTGATCAACATTCGACTCTGAGTTATTCATTTAAGTTTGTTTACTCGCGAAAAAACACGTTTTGTTACAAAATTAATGCACAAGCTAATATACTCTCTAATGCACTTCGAGTTTAGCTGATCTAATATGCAGGTTCACTCTTTCACTGTAAATGCGTGTGTTTGTATGTGTGTGATCGACACAGCTATTTTCGGATTAGCGGGCCTTCTATGCAAACGCTGCACAAAGAAGCGCCAAAAACCGCGACGAACAACCGACGAACAAGAAGATGATAGTGATAAGCACAACGCAAGCGCGACCGCAAGCTTATCTGAGCTTTTATATATGTCTGTATGTGTGTCTTCTATGATTGACACAGCTTTTTCGGCTTAGCGGGCCCTATATGCAGACGATGCACAACAGGCGCCAAACGCGACGAACGAAACAGACGATTAAAGAGGAATAAGAAAAACTCAAGATAATGTACGCACAATGCCATGCACTATTATATACACAAATTAATATATAACTTGAGCATAAATGTTAATGTTTTACACGACGAGATTTGTTATTAATTTTGCACAATTTTTAACGCTTTGCACTGTCGTGTACAACGAAGTTTATTGTTAATTTGAATGCACTATTTTGCACAAATGTTAATGTTTTACACTGTTTCGTCGTACAACGCGATGTGTTATTAATTTGAATGCACTATTTTGCACAAATGTTTATGATTCACACCGTTGTACTTCGACGAAGTTGAGTACTAACTTGATACACTAAACGAAACACCACGGAGTGTATAAATCACGTCGGGGTCACCAAAATGTTGGAAGCTGCCGAGCTTTTTCGGCAACTCTGGCTCCAATCATTTACGAAGGCAAATAATAAAACCACGATTTAATTTAGCTTATTATTTATTAATTTAATGCCTAGTCCGCGATGATCGTATAGGCAAAGTTAATGCAATTACAATAGAGATAGGTGTTGCGCGCTTGAAGGTGATTTTCGAACTTAAAGAATATAATACAAAATGATAAGCAAGAGACCGAGCAGCAGAAATTTACATATGTATGTGTGTTACAGTTTCTTTTTGTGCCTAACTGCACTATGAGCGAATGAGAATGTGATAAAGAGCAGATGGCTTAAGAGAAGTTTATTTAAGAGCAATTATTAGCTGCTGCGCCGAACAGTACATTTGTGAACATCAAATCTGAATTTGATGACTCTATTTTATTGATAACATTTGCAGTGGAGTCCACTGTCTTTGTCTCCATTAATCCCATATTGTTATCACTTATGTCATCAAATTTACTTATTGTATTGTTGAACATTCAATTATGAATTTTTATAGAAATTCTTAAGAAAATTTTTCTTTCATTTAAAAATTTTTGGAAAAATTCCCTTTTACATGATTCGTATAATAAAAAAAAAAAATTTTTTTTTTTTAATTTTAATTTTATGTTATTTAGATTATAAGCAGATATTTGCAACTTGATTTTAATTACTTAAAATATTTGCATTTAATTTTTTTTTTTTTTGTTCATGCCTAATCGACCAACGCAGTGGTCTTCCTGTCTAATTTTTGTATGGCTTTACGGGCCATACGCTATTGGGCAGAAATGGTTCCGCTCAATTTTACAATGTTTAATATAACTATGACTATATGTATTAAAAAAAAATCGTGGTGCGCTCTTTGTAGCACTGTCGGTCCACTATTCCTGGGTCTGGCTTGACGCGCCAGACGGTGCCGGTGCTGGCTGCCCAGGCTGCTTTTTGAGGTGTAGTTTCGGTAACAGTTTCAGTTACAGCTGTTGTTGATGTGACTGTTACTGTTGTCTTTGAGTCTTCAGAAATGATGATGATGATTCAATAACCTTCTCGGGCTCAATGATTGTCGTTGTAATTGATGTTGTAACTGGTTTAGGTTCGGGCGCTTTCTCCATGTTGCAGTTGTTGTTGTTATTAGATAGTACAGGATGTTGTTGGCTATCAATCATTTATCAATAATAATCGAAAAACGAACGTTGGTGTTGGTTTATTTGTTGTTGTGATTTTCCATCGTTTTCCGTTTATAAGTTTTGCACTTAAACTGTTCTTTCGGACTTATTCTTTTTTCAACAATTTATTTTTCTTTCACAAGTTTACACAAGCTACAAATCACATGCTCGTGACACTTGTCACGGTCGCCATGTAATGTGCCATAGTATTTAATTAATAAACGGGCACGTCAGTGCCGTTTGTCTTTAGTTTTTTGAATGAATTTTATTACTTCAATATATGTTGAGCTAAGTCTAATACATAAGAATCTTATACATAAGGTTCTGCCACCGCGAGCAGCGACAGAACGAGAGAGCGTAGTATGTATGTTTGTATGTTTGTATGTATATGCAGACGGCATATACATATATTGTATATAAGGCATCTACGGAATCGCTAAACACAAAAGTGCTTACGTTGCGGTTCCCAGGTTTGGTCAGTCTATGTATAAGAAACTGATCATATTTCGGTTATGCTTATGCTGTGATATGTATGTATATACGTAGCAACAAAGTGTCACTATGTGCACATGTAGTATACACTACTATTTGTCGAGCATATGACGCTATTACATGTAGTATACTCTACATTGCATCGGGTATTATTAATATTATATCAAACATACTACAATTTGTCAAATATCGCTCTTTATACGCATACAATTAACCGACCACCGTTTTTGTATGTACACATATAAATATTTACGTTCATATGCGCGCATTTCAGCATTTTCTAAGAATCACAATTGCGATTGATTTATGTTTATATTGTGTTTGCATTAACAGCAGCTTCTATAGTTTTGTATTTGTCAAAAGTCGCCCTTGTAGTGAAGTAGTTTCGGATTTGCCAACAGGCAATGCAAAACTGATGTGGCGCAGCAGGTAGATGAAAAAAATGTAAGCAAAAGGGTCCGCGTTCGAGACGCGGCGGCGAC
Source organism: Drosophila meridiana (assembly GCA_035045185.1). NCBI lineage: Eukaryota > Metazoa > Arthropoda > Insecta > Diptera > Drosophilidae > Drosophila > Drosophila meridiana. The sequence continues at coordinate 43,449 of JAWNPF010000039.1, forward strand.
GGCATGAAAATAGTTGCGCAGCTGTTCGTGCCTACATACATACATACATGATGGGTCCTATCGTCAATTTTTTTGTGTGGAATAATTTTGTTCAGACTAAGTCGATTACACAAATATCGGTATTTGATATTTACATTTTTTGATGGTCACACACATAAAAAGAAAATAACATAACTGACCCAGGCTATACGAAAAATGATAATTTTAGCAGATAAATTATTTGCAGAACTTCAACATTCAAATCGAATTGCATATATTTCTTAATATTTCTCAGAAATGCCGTTTGTCGTCTTAGCAATTCTTATTAAGCTTATTTATATAGGTGGCACAGGCATATGAATTTTGCAGCTGGGCGTTACAAATTTTGTTGCCAATTTGCCACGTCCCCAGTAGGCGTAGACATATCATATTTGGCAAGTTCCTAGAAGGAGTCGAGGGTAACGTAACTAACTTAAGTTTGGATGCTTACACTCCAAAAATGTGAAAGTTACAGGGTATTTTTTCGATATACCACGCCCCCAATGGGGCGTAAGATTTATATTTGGGGAATCAATAGAGGAGGGCCCCGGTAACACAAACATCCAATTTTGAAGCGTCTAGCTCTAACACTGTGGGAGCTATAAGCTTTTTGCGATTTGCCACGCTTCCTGAAGGCGTAGGTATATCCGCCATATTTTATTGATCTTGGAATGCTTATCCGAGTATATATATCAAATTTCAAGTCTCTAGCATCAATAGTGCTCAAAATATAGCAGCTGAATTTGTAAAATTACTCTATATTCAGATCAGATTTGCCACCCCCCCAGTGGGCGTGGACATAAAATCTTTTTATCAATCTTTAGAGAATCGAAGCGTTAAGATACGTGCCAAATTTCAGCATTCTAGCTTTAAAACTGTAGAAGTTACAGTTTTCCCGATTTGCCACGCCCCCAATGGGCGTAGATATATCCGCCATATCTTTTTGAACTTGGGTGGTCAACGCAAGTATACATTCCAAATTTTAACTCTCTAGCTCTTCAACTAATATGATTTCTTAACTATAGGCGCAACCATTTTCCGATTTGCCACGCCCCTAGTGGGCGTATCCGGAAAATCTTGATACTTTATAATTCGAGGGTATACACAAGTATATGTTCCAAACTTCAAGTCTCCAGCTTCAATAGCGTAGAAAAATATTGCATTCATACCGAAAGACGGACAGACGGACGGACAACAAGACGGACATTGCACAAAACCAATATACTATTTTCCCTTTGGGAAACTAGTATAAAAATATATATAAATTGCATAAAATTCACATTAATCTATATGCAAAATTTAAGGGGTCTAGCTCTAAAGGTGTGGGAGATATAATTTTTTTATAACCTGTTTTCGATAAGGTTTCAAATCGATAACAAAACAACAAAAATATATATCGCTTTTTGGTAACAAACTTGACCTGCGCGTGCTATCCACGGACCCAACAAAAAAAATTCAAGTCTCTAGGTCAACTACGTTCTGAGATCGACGCGTTCAAACATACGGACAGACGGACGGACGGACAGAACTAAATCGACTAAGCTAGTCGCCCTGATCAAGAATATATATACTTTGTGGGGTCTAACACGCCTGTTGTATGTACATTTAACAAAACCATTATACCCTAATTTCCCATTTTCAATGGGCTCAGGGTATTAAAATTAAAAGTTACGCTGTTGTCACTGAGTTTTGAACTCGGGACCTTTGTTTATGCGCTTTGCGTCTATCCACTACGCCACACCAGTAATGCGTTTCTTGTTGGTAAAACGGTAAGTACTACTACAAGCGCGATATGTGACAAATACAAAACTAAACAACTAAAAACGTTGCATGAGGTCGAAACGTAATGCGTAATACTAGTTTCCCATAGGAGCATCTGGTATATTCAATTTAATAATATATCTAAAATTTTGCATTTATGTAGATTCATGTGAATTTTATGCAATTTAAATTTTTGTTACATTTTGGATACCGGCTTTTTTAACTAATTACCTACCCCCTCATATACTGCCAATTGAAGCTCTGTTGCGAGTATAACTATGTGAATGAGTTAGCATTTTTATAAAATGTAAAAAATTCAATAGAATCATATGCTAAAAGTTTCATCTAGTTCCGTTAAGTCAGTCGCAATCTATTAAACAAAACGTTTGGGCAATTATGACACGCACGCGTTAAGCAGCGACATCAAAATATATTTACATTTACACATATGTACATACATTAATACGCGTAAGCGCGTTTGCTTATGCATGGTCATAAATAAATTCAGCGCCATTCATTCTAGCATATTCTTCAACCAAAATTGTTATTGAGTTGTGTTTGCATTTTCAGCCGCTTCTTTAGTTTTGTATTTGTCAAATATCGCCATACGCCATACGCATACAATTAACCGACCACCGTTTTTGTATGTACACATATAAATACATACATTCATATGCGCGCATTTCAGCAATTTTTAAGAATCACAATTGCGATTGATTTATGTTTATATTGTGTTTGCATTAACAGCAGCTTCTATAGTTATATATATACTTTGTGGGGTCTAACACGCCTGTTGTATGTACATTTAACAAAACCATTATACCCTAATTTCCCATTTTCAATGGGCTCAGGGTATAAAAATTAAAAAGTTACGCTGTTGTCACTGAGTTTTGAACTCGGGACCTTTGTTTATGCGCTTTGCGTCTATCCACTACGCCACACCAGTAATGCGATTCTTGTTGGTAAAACGGTAAGTACTACTACAAGCGCGATATGTGACAAATACAAAACTAAACAAGTAAGAACGTTGCATGAGGGAGAACCTAATGCGTAATACTAGTATCCAATAGGAGCATCTGGTATATTCAATTTAATAATATATCTAAAATTTTGCATTTATGTAGATTCATGTGAATTTTATGCAATTTAAATTTTTGTTACATTTTGGATACCGGCTTTTTTAACTAATTACCTACCCCCTCATATACTGTTGAATAATTTGGTTTCAACGAACAGATGCAGTTGTACAAAAGTTATGGAATAGACAGTTCTTGGAAAATTATATGTATACGTTTATTTGCGCGTTTCTTCATTTAGCTCTTTTCTGCGCGACGATATGCAAACGACTGAGTTTCTCTTACAACTAGACATAGATCATCTGGCAACATTACAATATGTGATGAAATACAATACACAGTGTTACCAGATTGTTACTTTGCATTTAACATTATTTCAAACACACCCCCTCAAAGTAACTAACTTTAAACTTAAACATACGTGATACCTAACGATAAGCTACATTCATTATGCTTGTTGGCGCTTAGGCCCTTCGTTAGTACATCAGCCGGCATTTTCTCTGTCGGCATATATTCTACAAAAATATCACCACTCTTATGCTTCTCCTGGATAAAGTGATGACGCACATCTATGTGCTTCGTTCGAGGATGAAATCCAAAACCTTTCACCAAATGTTGTGCGCTTTGGTTGTCGTTGTAGATGCGCACAGACTCACATTTCGTACCAATTCTTTCCAGTAGCGCTTTTAGATACAGAGCTTCCTTAACTGACTCTGACATAGCCAAATACTCTGCCTCGGTACTTGATAACGCCACAGTACGTTGCTTGCGCGCCTCCCAGCTTATTGCGGCGCCTGCCAATATAAATGCCTGTCCTGAGTAGGAGCGACGATCAGTCAAGTTACTACCCCAGTCAGCATCGACCACGCCATATAGTTCTCTTCCTGTATGTTTGAAGAGAAGTCCAATCTCCTTGGAACCGCTTAGGTATCGCAAGATACGTTTCGATGCCTTCCAATGTTCAACTGTGTAGTTTGAGTTGAACTGACTCATGAAGTTTACTGCAAATGCTATATCTGGGCGTGTCGTTACTGAAAGAAACATTAAAGAACCAATTAGTTTTTGGTATGGATACTTCTCCATCTCGTCTTTGCTGGGTTCATCTGGAAGCTTCAAAGTTGATTTGGCTTCCATCGGGGTCATTGCTGGTTTACAACCTATCATGCCAAATCGCTCCAATATGGCATCTATGTATTTCTTTTGCGAAAGAAATAATTGTTTCTTTGTTCTGTCTTGACGAAACGTAATGCCCAAACATGTCTTCACAGGTCCAAAATCCTTCATTTGGAAATTCTTGCAGAGATGTGCCTTCGTCTGTTGTAGCCAATCTGTACAGTTTGAAGCAAGTAGCAGGTCATCAACATATATTGTGACAATTAAAAGTTTTCCTCTTTTCCGTTTAACGAACAAACATGGGTCCTGTTCGGTTGCTTCAAGTCCAATTTCCTTAAGCTTCGTCCATAGTTTCCAGTACCATCGTATTCCTGACTGCCGTAGCCCGTATAATGCCTTCTTTATCCGGCATACGGGGTCTTGTATCTCCTTTAAGGCTTTTCGCCACTCTTTAGCCGTTTCTATGACCTCTACGTCTGGATGCTGTTGTTTTAATCCGATAGGTTTTCCTGACATCAGTTTCTGCATAAAAACATCTAAGTTTTCTGGGATGTCCATGTAAACCTTCTCCTCTAGCTCTCCATTGAGATATGCTGTGACAACGTCCATTTGATGAATTTCCAAATCATATTCTGCTGACAAGGCTGCTAGTAGCCGAACTGAAGTAAATCGCGCAACAGGGGAATATGTTTCGTGAAAATCCTCTCCAGGCTTCTGCGCATATCCTTTGGCAACTAGTCGAGCCTTCTTTTTGCCTTTAGAACTTCTATCGTCCTTTGTCTGAAATACCATCTTGTTTCCTATCACTTTTCTGTCCTTCGGCCTTTCAACAATTTTCCATGTCTTGTTGAGAATCTGTGCCACGAACTCGTCTTCCATGGCATGTGTCCAGCTTACAGCATCATTACTATCTTGTGCTTCCTTGATAGTCAGGGGATCATTTGTGGATATATTGAATGCCATTTCACATTCCTCAAATGTGTCATCGTCATCTTCGTTGCTCTCAGGATCGTCCTCTACAACTGGTTGATAAACTTTTCGTGGTCTTCCTTTCTGACCAGTCTTCAACTTCTTTGGACGTCCTCTGCCATGTCTAACTGGCTGTGTCTCCTCCTCTGTTATTTCTTCACCGCTTGAGCAAGTATCTTCCGGTTCGCATGTGTCATTTATCTGGATATCAACAACGTTTTCAGGGCTGTCATAGAATTCCTCGAATTCATTTTTGAATCCTGAAACATTTATAAATTTCACATCTTTACTAATAATAACAGTGCGTTTCCTTAAGTGGTAGACTCGATAAGCTTTTGATTCTAGAGCATATCCCACCAATATACACTCTTCCGATCGTGATTCAAACTTGCCCTTCTGTTTGTCATTTATTAACACGTATGCTCTGGTACCAAACGTGCGCATATACTTGACCGTAGGCACTTTAGATGTCCAGAAAGTATATGGCAGCTCTCCAGACAATGCTTTGGTTGGACATCTGTTTCGGATATAACATGCTGTGTTAATCGCCTCTGCCCAAAATGAGGGTGGTGCTCCAGATTGTTTCATCATGCACCTGGCCATTTCTACAAGTGTACGGTTCTGCCTCTCAGCGATGCCATTTTGCTGAGGTGTGTATGGCGCAGTTAGACGTCGGCCAATACCATGCTTTTGTAGATACTCGTCAAATTCTTTGTTTTTGAATTCTGTTCCATTATCAGTTTGTAACATCTTGACTTTGTTACCTGTAAAAGTCTCAACAGAAGATTTATACCTTTTAAATACTTCAAGCACTTCTGACTTTTGCTTGATAAAATAGATCGAACAATAACGAGAGTAATCATCTATGAAAGTTACGAAATACTTGCATCCACTCATTGATTGATTCCGCATTGGCCCGCATACGTCGCTATGAACAATTTCCAAAGTCTGCTTCGATCTTTTTTCAGTTGAGCTTTTATAGTTGTTTGCTGTTTGTTTTTCACTTACGCAAATTTCGCACTGTGATAGTTTCGCATTCTCTTTTATGTTCATTCCGTGCGCTCTGCCTGACTTGCACATGGATTTCAAATCATTTTCATTTAAATGGCCCATGCGTCGGTGCCACATATCTATTTCACCATCCTGTGCAATATTTACTTGTTGCTCTTCGGTGTTCAAGTAATATAAATTCCCATATCTTTTCGCACGAAGCCATACCTTATTGTTTTTGACAATTACTGCTTCATTCTTGCGAAAATGCACTTCGTGTCCTCTATCAGTTATTTTTGATACAGAGAGCAGATTTTGACGCAGATCGGATACATACAACACTTCTTTTAATGTGATTTCATTTTTCTGCCTATTTTCCTGTACTTCAATTCGCACTTCACCGACTCCATTTACCTTTGCGGTATTTTGGTTTGCTAAATACAGTGTCTTGCCACTTTGCTCTAATTTTCCAAATTCGTCTTTGTTTGAGCTCATATGTGCAGTACATCCACTGTCTAGACACCACACATTTCCTCTACGCTCTGTTATGTATGCATGTTCGCTTATATTGAGTGATTCGTGTTTTGCTTGTTCTTTATTTGCAATTTTCTCACTCTGTTTATGTTGCTTCTTCTTATTTCGGCAGTCTCGCGCGAGATGACCGATTTTTTTCACAAGAATAACATTTTCTTGTTTCCTTTTGCTCGTTCTTTTCTTTGCCGTTGCCTTTGCGGCGGTTTGCATATAACGCAGTCTGTTCTTCGCGTTCACTTTTCGTTTTTCGCGCTTCTGCCTCTTCTAATATCTTCACTCGTAGAATATCGGGGCTCGGCAACTCGTCCCTTGTTTCTATGGCACACCGAAATGTTTCATACGAATCAGGCAGACTGTATAACAAAAGAATCGCGAGTAAATCATCTCCAATTGCTACGCCGATTTCTTTTAATTTTTTCACAGCATCAAAAAACTCTTTTATATGCTGACGCGTGTCACTATCTTCGCTCATACGATATAACGCCACTCGTTTGAGTAAACTTGCTTTTCTCACAGGTCCAGTGGATTGAAATGTCTCTTTTAATTTTATCCAACAATCATGAGCCGTTTCACAGTTTTCTATTAACGCCAACTCTGATATGCTGATTGACAGCAATATGTCAGCGCGGGCTTTCTCGTCTTGCACTTTCCATGCTGCACGTTCAGCCTCCTCTTCGGGGCATATTTTTGATCCATTTACAAATGGCCATAAATCATTTTTCACGAGTATAGCATTCATTTGTAGTTTCCACGTATCATAATTTTCCGCGTTTAACGGCTCAATCCTAATAAACTCACCTGCCATTTTTCACGGCTTATTGTTCACTCAACTTATTGTCCTATTCCTATTGTACAAGTGTGTCTGGGCCCATAACCTGTTGAATAATTTGGTTTCAACGAACAGATGCAGTTGTACAAAAGTTATGGAATAGACAGTTCTTGGAAAATTATATGTATACGTTTATTTGCGCGTTTCTTCATTTAGCTCTTTTCTGCGCGACGATATGCAAACGACTGAGTTTCTCTTACAACTAGACATAGATCATCTGGCAACATTACAATATGTGATGAAATACAATACACAGTGTTACCAGATTGTTACTTTGCATTTAACATTATTTCAAACATATACTGCCAATTGAAGGTCTGTTGCAAATATAACTATGTGAATGAGTTAGCATTTTTATAAAATGTAAAAAATTCAATAGAATCATATGCTGAAAGTTTCATCAAGTCCCGGTAAGTCAGTCGCAATATATTAAACAAAACGTTTGGGCAATTATGACACGCACGCGTTAAGCAGCGACAGCAAAATACATTTACATTTACACATATGTATGTATGTACATTGAAACGTGCATGCACGTTGGCTTATGCATGGTCACAAATAAATTCAGCGCCATTCATTCTAGCATATTCTTCAACCAAAATTGTTAATGAGTTGTGTTTGCATTTTCAGCCGCTTCTTTAGTTTTGTCTTTGTCAAATATCGCCCTTTATACGTATAAATTCAAACCGACCACCGTTTTTGTATGTACACATATAAATACATACGTTCATATGCGCGCATTTCAGCATTTTCTAAGCATCACAATTGCGATTGATTTATGTTTATATTGTGTTTGCATTAACAGCAGCTTCTATAGTTTTGTATTTGTCAAAAGTCGGATTTGCCAACAGGCAATGCAAAACTGATGTGGCGCAGCAGGTAGATGAAAAGCGTGTAGCAAAAGGGTCCGCGTTCGAGACGCGGTGGCGACGGCATGAAAATAGTTGCGCAGCTATTCGTGCCTACATACATACATACATGATGGGTTCTATCGTCAATTTTTTTGTTTGGAATAATTTTGTTCGGACTAAGTCGATTACACAAATATCGGTATTTGATATTTACATTTTTTGTCATGGTCAGACACACAAAAAGAAAATAACATAACTGACCTAGGCTATACGAAAAATGATAATTTTAGCAGATAAATTATTTGCAGAATTTCACCATTCAAATCGAATTGCATATATTTCTTAATATTTCTCAGAAATGCCGTTTGTCGTCTTAGCAATTCTTATTAAGCTTATTTATATAGGTGGCACAGGCATATGAATTTTGCAGCTGGGCGTTACAAATTTGGTTGCCAATTTGCCACGCTCCCAGTAGGCGTAGACATATTATATTTGGCAAGTTCCTAGAAGGAGTCGAGAGTAATGTAACTAACTTAAGTTTGGATGCTTACACTCCAAAAATGTGAAAGTTACAGGATATTTTTTCGATATACCACGCTCCCAATGGGGCGTAAGATTTATTTTTGGGGAATCAATAGAGGAGGCCCCCAGTAATACAAACATCTAATTTTGAAGCGTCTAGCTCTAACACTGTAGGAGCCATATCTTTTTGATCTTGGGTTGCTTATCCGATTATATATATCAAATTTCAAGTCTCTAGCATCAATAGTGCTCAAAATATAGGTGAATTTGTAAAATGACTCTATACTCAGATCCGATTTGCCACGCCCCCAGTGGGCGTGGACATAAAATCTTTTTATCAATCTTTATAGAATCGAAGCGTTAAGATACGTGCCAAATTTCAGCATTCTAGCTTTATAACTGTGGAAGTTACAGTTTTCTCGATTTGCCACGCCCCCAATGGGCGTAGATATATCCGCCATATCTTTTTGAACTTGGGTGGTCACCGCAAGTATACATTCCAAATTTCAACTCTCTAGCTCTTCAACTAATATGATTTCTTAACTATGGGCGCTCTTGACACTTTATAATTCGAGGATATAGACGAGTATATGTTCCAAATTTCAAGTCTCCAGCTTCAATAGCGTAGAAAAATATTGCATTCATTCCGAAAGACGGACAGACGGACGGACAGCAAGACGGACATTGCACAAAACCAATATACTATTTTCCCTTTGGGAAACTAGTATAAAACAAGTAAGAAAACTCTAGTCGGAGGTGCCCGACTAGGAGATACCCTGAGCCCCGTCCGATTTGCATTAATACGCTATATAGCTTGCATATAATATTAAATTTTCCAAAATTAAATTATAATTTTGAAATTTTATTCAACTAGAATTTATGTAAATAAAAAATAAATAAATAATTAAATAAATAAACAAATTATAAAAAACAAAAGAAGATAAACAAACATCACCGCACCTGGACTCGAAGCTGCATCTATTTACTACATCTGTAACGTTAAAGCGCGTCATCTCAACTAGCACGACCACCTCATGTGTATAGATTTAAAAAAAAAAAATTAAAAAAGTTACGCTTTCGTCACCGAGTTTCGAACTCGGGACCTCTCGTTCACGCGCTTCGCGCCTACCCACTACACCACACCAGTATTGCGTTGCTTGTTGGCAAAACGCAAAGTAGTACTACAAGGGCGATATGTGACAAATACAAAACTTAAGAAGCTACAGAAGCAGATCAATCGCAATTGTGATTCTTAGAATATGCTGAAAAGCGCGCATATGAACGTATGAGTATGTGTACATACAAAAACGGTGGTCTGTTTGAATGTATGCGTGTAAAGGGCGATATATGACAAATACAAAACTACAGAAGCGGCTGTGCACATGCATAAGCAGACGCGCTTGCACGCTTCAATGTATGTGTATGTGTAAATGTTTTTGCTGCGCGTCGGTGCTTGCCACGTGCGTGTGATTATTGGCTAAACGTTTTGTTTAATAAATCGGGACTGACTTAACGGAATTTGATGAAACTTTCGGCATATGATTCTATTGAATTTTTTACATTTTATAAAAATGCTAATGATTTCACATGGTTATATTTGCATCAGACTCTCAATGGGTGTTTGATGGCAAGAGGGGGGGGGGGGGGGGGGGTTAATTAGTAAAAAGAGCCGGTAGGCCAAAAATAAAAAAATAGAAATTGCATAAAATTCACGTGAATCTATATGCAAAATTTGAGGGGTCTAGCTCTAAAGGTGTGGCAGATAGAATTTTATAACCTGTTTTCGATAAGGTTTAAAATCGATAACAATACAACAAAAATAGATATCGTTTTTTGGTAACAAACTTGACCTGCGCGTGCTATCCACGGACCCAACAAAAAAAAAATCAAGTCTCTAGGTCAACTACGTTCTGAGATCGACGCGTTCAAACATACGGACAGACGGACAGACGGACAGACGGACGGACGGACAGACGGACGGACAGACAGACGGACAGGGCTAAATCGACTCAGCTCGTCGCCCTGATCAAGAATATATATACTTTGTGGGGTCTGACACGCCTCCTTCTGCCTGTTACATACATTTAACAAAACCATTATACCCTGATTTCCCATTTTCAATGGGCTCAGGGTATAAATATATATAAATTGCATAAAATTCACATTAATCTATATGCAAAATTTGAGGGGTCTAGCTCTAAAGGTGTGGGAGATATAATTTTTTTATAACCTGTTTTCGATAAGGTTTCAGATCGATAACAAAACAACAAAAATATATATCGCTTTTTGGTAACAAACTTGACCTGCGCGTGCCATCCACGGACCCAACAAAAAAAATTCAAGTCCCTAGGTCAACTACGTTCTGAGATCGACGCGTTCAAACATACGGACAGACGGACGGACAGACGGACGGACGGACAGGACTAAATCGACTAAGCTCGTCGCCCTGATCAAGAATATATATACTTTGTGGGGTCTGACACGCCTCCTTCTGCCTGTTGTAGGTACATTTAACAAAACCATTATACCCTGATTTCCCATTTTCAATGGGCTCAGGGTATTAAAATTAAAAAGTTACGCTGTTGTCACTGAGTTTTGAACTCGGTACCTTTGTTTATGCGCTTTGCGTCTATCCACTACGCCACACCAGTAATGCATTTCTTGTTGGCAAAACGGTAAGTACTACTACAAGCGCAATATGTGACAAATACAAAACTAAACAAGTAAGAACGTTACATGAGGGAGAACCTAATGCGTAATACTAGTATCCCATAGGAGAATCTGGTATACTCAATTTAATAATATATCTAAAATTTTGCATTTATGTAGATTCATGTGAATTTTATGCAATTTAAATTTTTGTCACATTTTGAATACCGGCTTTTTTAACTAATTACCTACCCCCTCATATACTGCCAATTGAAGGTCTGTTGCAAATATAACTATGTAAATGAGTTAGCATTTTTATAAAATGTAAAAAATTCAATAGAATCATATGCTAAAAGTTTCATCAAGTTCCGTTAAGTCAGTCGCAATCTATTAAACAAAATGTTTGGCCAATTATGACACGCACGCGTTAAGCAGCGACAGCAAAATATATTTACATTTACACATATGTACATACATTAAAACGCGCAAGCGCGTTTGCTTATGCATTGTCACAAATGAATTCAGCGCCATTCATTCTAGCATATTTTTCAACCAAAATTTTTATTGAGTTGTGTTTGCATTTTCAGACGCTTCTTTAGTTTTGTATTTGTCAAATATCGCCGTTTATACGTATACATTCAAACCGACCACCGTTTTTGTATGTACACATATAAATACATACGTTCATATGCGCGCATTTCAGCATTTTCTAAGCATCACAATTGCGATTGATTTATGTTTATATTGTGTTTGCATTAACAGCAGCTTCTATAGTTTTGTATTTGTCAAAAGTCGCCCTTGTAGTGATTTGCCAACAGGCAATGCAAAACTGATATGGCGCAGCAGGTAGATGAAAAGCGTGTAGCAAAAGGGTCCGCGTTCGTGACGCGGCGGCGACGGCATGAAAATAGTTGCGCAGCTGTTCGTGCCTACATACATGCATACCTGATGGGACCTATCGTCAATTTTTTTGTGCTTGAATAATTTTGTTCGGACTAAGTCGATTACACAAATAGCGGTATTTGATATTTACATTGTTTGTCAGGGTCACACACACAAAAAGACAATAACATAACTGACCTAGGCTATACGAAAAATGATAATTTTAGCAGATAAATTATTTGCAGAGCTTCAACATTAAATCGAATTACATATATTTCTCAGAAGTGCCGTTTGTCGTCTTAGCAATTCTTATTAAGCTTATTTATATAGGTGCCACGCCCCCAGTAGGCGGAGACATATCATATTTGGCAAGTTCCTAGAAGGAGTCGAGGGTAGCGTAACTGCAAAGTTTGGATGCTTACACTCCAAAAATGTGAAGTTACAGTATTTTTTCAATATACCACGCCCCCAAAGGGGCGTAAGATTTATTTTTGGGGAAGCAATAGAGGAGGCCCCCAGTAACACAAACATGCAATTTTGAATCGTCTAGCTCTAAAACTGTAGGAGCTATAATATTTTGCGATTTACCACGCCCCCTGAAGGCGTAGGTATATCCGCCATATTTTATTGATCTTGGAATGCTTATCCGAGTATCTATATCAAATTTCAAGTCTCTAGCATCAATAGTGCTCAAAATATAGCAGCTGAATTTGTAAAATTACTCTATATTCAGATCCGATTTGCCACGCCCCCAGTGAGCGTGGACATAAAATCTTTTTATCAATCTTTATAGAATCGAAGCGTTAAGATACGTGCCAAATTTCAGCATTCTAGCTTTAAAACTGTGGAAGTTACAGTTTTCTCGATTTGCCACGCCCCCAATGGGCGTAGATATATCCGCCATATCTTTTTGAACTTGGGTGGTCACCGCAAGTATACATTCCAAATTTCAACTCTCTAGCTCTTCAACTAATATGATTTCTTAACTATGGGCGCTCTTGACACTTTATAATTCGAGGATATACACGAGTATATGTTCCAAATTTCAAGTCTCTAGCTTCAATAGCGTAGAAAAATATTGCATTCATACCGAAAAACGGACAGACGGACGGACAGCAAGACGGACATTGCACAAAACCAATATACTATTTTCCCTTTGGGAAACTAGTATAAAAATATATATAAATTGCATAAAATTCACATTAATCTATATGCAAAATTTGAGGGGTCTAGCTCTAAAGGTCAGGGAGATATAATTTTTTTATAACCTGTTTTCGATAAGGTTTCAAATCGATAACAAAACAACAAAAATATATATCGCTTTTTGGTAACAAACTTGACCTGCGCGTGCTATCCACGGACCCAACAAAAAATATTCGAGTCCCTAGGTCAACTACGTTCTGAGATCGACGCGTTCAAACATACGGACAGACGGACGGATGGACAGAACTAAATCGACTAAGCTCGTCGCCCTGATCAAGAATATATATACTTTGTGGGGTCTGACAGGCCTCCTTCTGCCTGTTCTATGTACATTTAACAAAACCATTATACCCTGATTTCCCATTTTCAATGGGCTCAGGGTATTAAAATTAAAAAGTTACGCTGTTGTCACTGAGTTTTGAACTCGGAACCTTTTGTTTATGCGCTTTGCGTCTATCCACTAAGCCACATCAGTAATGCGTTTCTTGTTGGCAAAACGCTAAGTACTACTACAAGCGCGATATGTGACAAATACAAAACTAAACAAGTAAGAACGTTGCATGAGGGCGAACCTAATGCGTAATACTAGTATCCCATAGGAGAATCTGGTATATTCAATTTAATAATATATCTAAAATTTTGCATTTATGTAGATTCATGTGAATTTTATGCAATTTAAATTTTTGTTACATTTTGGATACCGGCTTTTTTAACTAATTACCTACCCCCTCATATACTGCCAATTGAAGGTCTGTTGCAAATATAACTATGTGAATGAGTTAGCATTTTTATAAAATGTAAAAAATTCAATAGAATCATATGCTAAAAATTTCATCTAGTTCCGTTAAGTCAGTCGTAATATATTAAACAAAACGTTTGGGCAATTATGACACGCACGCGTTAAGCAGCGACAGCAAAATATATTTACATTTACATACATTAAAACATGTACATACATTAAAACGCGCAAGCGCGTTTGCTTATGCATGGTCACAAATAAATTCAGCGCCATTCATTCTAGCATATTCTTCAACCAAAATTGTTATTGAGTTGTGTTTGCATTTTCAGCCGCTTCTTTAGTTTTGTCTTTGTCAAATATCGCCATACGCCATACGCATACAATTAACCGACCACCGTTTTTGTATGTACACATATAAATACATACGTTCATATGCTCGCATTTCAGCATTTTCTAAGAATCACAATTGCGATTGATTTATGTTTATAATGTGTTTGCATTAACAGCAGCTTCTATAGTTTTGTATTTGTCAAAAGTCGCCCTTGTAGTGAAGTAGTTTCGGATTTGCCAACAGGCAATGCAAAACTGATGTGGCGCAGCAGGTAGATGAAAAAAATGTAAGCAAAAGGGTCCGCGTTCGAGACGCGGCGGCGATGGCATGAAAATAGTTGCGCAGCTGTTCGTGCCTACATACATACATACATAATGGGTCCTATCGTCAATTTTTTTGTGTGGAATAATTTTGTTCGGAATAAGTCGATTACACAAATATCGGTATTTGATATTTTCATTTTTTGATGGTCACAACATAAAAAGAAAATAACATAACTGACCCAGGCTATACGAAAAATGATAATTTTAGCAGATAAATTATTTGCAGAACTTCAACATTCAAATCGAATTGCATATATTTCTTAATATTTCTCAGAAATGCCGTTTATCGTCTTAGCAATTCTTATTAAGCTTATTTATATAGGTGGCACAGAGGCACATATCATATTTGGCAAGTTCCTAGGAGGGGTCGAGGGTAACGTAACAAACGTAAATTTGGATGCTTACACTCCAAAAATGTGAAAGTTACAGGGTATTTTTCGATTTACCTCGTCCCCAAAGGGGCGTAAGATTTATTTTTGGGGAATCAATAGAGGAGGCCCCCAGTAACACAAACATCCAATTTTGAAGCGTCTAGCTCTAAAACTGTAGGAGCTATAAGCTCTTTGCGATTTACCACGCCCCCTGAAGGCGTAGGTATGTCCGCCATATTTTGTTGATCTTGGGTTGCTTATCCGAGTATATATATCAAATTTCAAGTCTCTAGCATCAATATTGCTCAAAATATAGCTGAATTTGTAAAATTACTCTATATTCAGATCCGATTTGCCACGCCCCCAGTGGGCGTGGACATGAAATCTTTTTATCAATCTTTATAGAATCGAAGCGTTAAGATACGTGCCAAATTTCAGCATTCTAGCTTTAAAACTGTAGAAGTTACAGTTTTCCCGATTTGCCACGCCCCCAATGGGCGTAGATATATCCGCCATATCTTTTTGAATATGGGTGGTCAACGCAAGTATACATTCCAAATTTCAACTCTCTAGATCTTCAACCAATATGATTTCTTAAAAATTGGCGCAACCATTTTCCGATTTGCCACGCCCCTTGTGGGCGTATCCGGAAAATCTTGACACCTTATAATTCGAGCGTATACACGAGTATATGTTCCAAATTTCAAGTCTCTAGCTTCAATAGCGTAGAAAAATATTGCATTCATACGGACAGACGGACAGACGGACGGACAGCAAGACGGACATTGCACAAAACCAATATACAATTTTCCCTTTGGGAAACTAGTATAAACAAGTAAGAACGTTGCATGAGGTCGAAGCCTAATGAGTGATACTAGTTTCCAATAGGAGCATCTGGTATATTCAATTTAATAATATATCTCAAATTTTGCATTTATTATTATTATTATTTATTATTAAAAGATATTTACAAAACTGGAGTCAACTTAAATGTAAACAATAGAAATATTTATATAATTATAAGGCTTTATAAAATAACATAAATTATCAATAATACCACCAACTCGGTTGGGGTACTTTATTTGCCAGTCCGGCGAGCTATGCCCCAATTCACAGCCATTTTAGTCAGTGATATTATAGAAGCTATACAAGATAGAGAGAATTTGTGGGAAACTTACAAATTAAATTAATTATAGTCTTAGATTCTAAGTACAAAATTTAAGATTTAAGATTACAGGCTACCACGAAGATGACCTGCAAGCAATGATTTTATTAAGGGAAGAGAGAGTTCAGAGGAGAACACATGATAATATTTATTAAAATTACTACATAACACGTGAAACGCGCTATGCAAAGAATAATCCGATGTGCATAAAGCTAAATACAACGGACGAAAGTGTCTGCTTGTTCTGGAGGGAACAGAAAAATTTAGCTGAACTAACAGATATGGCGAATCAATTTTACCAATAATCAAATTATGTAGGAAAACAATCCCCAGAATTGTTCTACGATTGATTAATTAGGGAAGATTAATAAGAAGAAGCCTACTCTGGTTAGATGGTAAACGAAGATTACGATCCCAGTTTAAATCACGCAACGCAAAAATAAGAAACTGTTTCTGGACCGATTCGATACGATCCTGATACAGTTTATGCTGTGGAGACCAAATAATTGAACAATATTCTAAAATAGGTCGAACCAGCGAAGTATATAATAGTTTTGTGATAAAGGGATCTTTAAACTCCTTTGACCAGCGTTTAATAAAACCAAGAGCACCTTTAGCTTCATTTATAATAGTAGAGACATGAAGATTGAAAGAAAATTTTGTGTCAAAAATAACACCCAGATCTTTGACAGTCAAAATTCGTTGCAAGCAAATGTTGTTAATAGTGTAATTAACAATATGTGGGATGGTACGACTGAAGGTCATTGTCATACACTTAGAGCAATTTAAATGCAACTGATTAGTCACACACCAACGCTGAAAGGAATTAAGATCATCTTGTAGGAGAAGATGGTCAAGTAAGTTGGAGTATGAAAGGCAGAGCTTTACATCATCTGCATACATAAAAATTTTGGAGTGAACAATACAGCTAGGAAGATCATTGATAAAGAGGGTAAAAAGCAGCGGTCCTAAATGACTGCCCTGCGGTACGCCTGATGAAACAGAGATAACCTTCGAAATTGATGTCCGCAACAATACCCTTTGAGTCCTGCCTTTCAAATAGGATGAAATCCAAGACAAAAGTTTAGGGTGAAATCCTAAGTGATCAAGCTTGCAAATTAAGATGTTATGATTAACTGAATCAAATGCTTTGCTGAAATCAGTATAAATAACATCAGTTTGCATTTTATTTAAAAAGCTATCGTAAATTAGAGAAGAAAATTCTAATAAATTAGTTGAAGTTGATCGATTCTGGAAAAAACCATGTTGAGATGGCGAAATAATCGATTTACAAAAGTGTTGTAAGTTTGATGTTAAAATTTTTTCAAATAATTTTGGGATAACAGACAGTTTAGCTATGCCTCTATAATTTGAAATGTCAGACCTTCCACTTTTTTTATGTAATGGAATAATAAATGACTCTTTCCAAATAGATGGAAAAACAGAAGTCTCCAGGGAAAATTGAATAGTTTAAATAAAGGTAACTGTAACGAAGCACTGCATTCTTTTATAACACAACTTTGAATATTATCAGCACCAGGAGAAAAAGATGATTTCAATGTCCGAATGGCTGAAACCAGAGACACAAGGGAAACACTTGGAACATTGATAATATTCGTTGCAGGACTTTCAAATGAGTACGACGGGGCGTGTGAGACATCGGAAGAATAAGTGGATTGAAAAAATTTTGCAAAAAGATCTGAGGAATTTTGATCATTACAAGTTTTTTCTTCTCCAAGGAAAAACATGGAAGGTAAATTGTATAATTTACACTTCGAGTTTACAAACAAATAAAATTGTTTCGGATCACGAACGAATTTCCTTTTACAACGTAAAAGGTAATTCTCATAACACCTAGCATTTAAAAGATTAAAATTTGACTTGGCTATTGAGTATTTAGACCAGTCAACGATTGAACCAGACTTTTTAAAATTCTTAAAACATTTGGTTTTAATGTTTCTAAAATTAAAAAGAGTCTGAGTAAACCAGGGGGGCTTATTAGAAGCAGGCCTAGAGTGGTACGAAGGGACACAGACATCAAGGATAGAGCTTAAAGTTTCATAGAAAATATTAGCTGCCAAATTAACATCAACTAAATCGTATAAAAGCGTCCGTTATGTAGATTCATGTGAATTTTATGCAATTTAAATTTTGAATACATTTTGGACACATATGTACATACATTGAAACGTGCAAGCGCGTTTGCTTATGTATGGTCACAAATAAATTCAGCGCCATTCATTCTAGCATATTCTTCAACCAAAATTGTTATTGAGTTGTGTTTGCATTTTCAGACGCTTCTTTAGTTTTGTATTTGTCAAATATCGCTCTTTATACGCATACAATTAACCGACCACCGTTTTTGTATGTACACATATAAATACATACGTTCATATGCGCGCATTTCAGCATTTTCTAAGAATCACAATTGCGATTGATTTACGTTTATATTGTGTTTGCATTAACAGCAGTTTCTATAGTTTTGTATTTGTCAAAAGTCGCCCTTGTAGTGAAGTAGTTTCGGATTTGCCAACAGGCAATGCAAAACTGATGTGGCGCAGCAGGCAGATGAAAAGCGTGTAGCAAAAGGGTCCGCATTCGAGACGCGGCGGCGACGGCATGAAAATAGTTGCGCAGCTGTTCGTGCCTACATACATACATACATGATGGGTCCTATCGTCAATTTTTTTGTGTGGAATAATTTTGTTCGGACTAAGTCGATTACACAAATATCGGTATTAGATATTTACATTTTTTCTCATGGTCACACACATAAAATGAAAATAACATAACTGACCTAGGCTATACGAAAAATGATAATTTTAGCAGATAAATTATTTGCAGAACTTCAACATTCAAATCGAATTGCATATATTTCTTAATATTTCTCAGAAATGTTCGTCGTCTTAGCAATTCTTATTAAGCTTATTTATATAGGTGGCACAGGCATATGAATTTTGCAGCTGGGCGTTACAAATTTTGCTGCTAATTTGCCACGCTCCCAGTAGGCGTAGACATATCATATTTGGCAAGTTCCTAGAAGGAGTCGAGGGTAACGTAACTGTAAAGTTTGGATGCTTACACTCAAAAAATGTGAAAGTTACAGGGTATTTTTTCTATACACCACGCCTCCAATGGGGCGTAAGATTTATTTTTGGGGAATCAATAGAGGAGGCCCCCAGTAACACAAACATCCAATTTGGAATCGTCTAGCTCTAAAACTGTAGGAGCTATAAGCTTTTTCCGATTTGCCACGCCCCCTGAAGGCGTAGGTATGTCCTCCATATCTTTTTGATCTTGGGTTGCTTATCCGAGTATATATATCAAATTTCAAGTCTCTAGCATCAATAGTGCTCAAAATATAGGTGAATTTGTAAAATGACTCTATACTCAGATCCGATTTGCCACGCCCCCAGTGGGCGTGGACATAAAATCTTTTTATCAATCTTTATAGAATCGAAGCGTTAAGATACGTGCCAAATTTCAGCATTCTAGCTTTAAAACTGTAGAAGTTACAGTTTTCCCGATTTGCAACGCCCCCAATGGGCGTAGATATTCTGCCATATCTTTTTGAACTTGGGTGGTCACCGCAAGTATACATTCCAAATTTCAACTCTCTAGCTCTTCAACTAATATGATTTCTTAACTATGGGCGCTCTTGACACTTTATAATTCGAGGATATACACGAGTATATGTTCCAAATTTCAAGTCTCCAGCTTCAATAGCGTAGAAAAATATTGCATTCATACCGAAAGACGGACAGACGGACGGACAGCAAAACGGACATTGCACAAAACCAATATACTCTTTTTCCTTTTGGGAAACGAGTATGAAAATTAAAAAGTTACGCTGTTGTCACTGAGTTTTGAACTCGGGACCTTTGTTTATGCGCTTTGCGTCTATCCACTAAGCCACACCAGTAATGCGTTTCTTGTTGGCAAAACGGTAAGTACTACTACAAGCGCGATATGTGACAAATACAAAACTAAACAAGTAAGAACGTTGCATGAGGGCGAACCTAATGCGTAATACTAGTATCTCATAGGAGCATCTGGTATATTCAATTATATAATATATCTAAAATTTTGCATTTATTTAAATTTTTGTTATATTTTGGATACCGGCTTTTTTAACTAATTACCTACCCCCTCATATACTGCCAATTGAAGGTCTCTTGCAAATATAACTATGTGAATGAGTTAGCATTTTTATAAAATGTAAAAAATTCAATAGAATCATATGCTGAAAGTTTCATCAAGTTCCGTTAAGTCAGTCGCAATCTATTAAACAAAACGTTTGGGCAATTATGACACGCACGCGTTAAGCAGCGACAGCAAAATATATTTACATTTACACATATGTACATACATTAAAACGCGCAAGCGCGTTTGCTTATGCATGGTCACAAATAAATTCAGCGCCATTCATTCTAGCATATTCTTCAACCAAAATTGTTATTGAGTTGTGTTTGCATTTTCAGCCGCTTCTTTAGTTTTGTATTTGTCAAATATCGCCATACGCCATACGCATACAATCAACCGACCACCGTTTTTGTATGTACGCATATAAATACATTTCAGCATTTTCTAAGAATCATAATTGCGATTGATTTATGTTTATATTGTGTTTGCATTAACAGCAGCTTCTATAGTTTTGTATTTGTCAAAAGTCGCCCTTGTAGTGAAGTAGTTTCGGATTTGCCAACAGGCAATGCAAAACTGATGTGGAGCAGCAGGTAGATGAAAAGCGTGTAGCAAAAGGGTCCGCGTTCGAGACGCGTCGGCGACGGCATGAAAATAGTTGCGCAGCTGTTCGTGCCTACATACATACATACATGATGGGTCCTATCGTCAATTTCTTTGTGTGGAATAATTTTGTTCGGACTAAGTCGATATTTGTGTAATCGATATTTGATATTTACAATTTTTGTCATGGTCAGACACACAAAAAGAAAATAACATAACTGACCTAGGCTATACGAAAAATGATAATTTCAGCAGATAAATTATTTGCAGAACTTCAACATTAAATCGAATTACATATATTTCTCAGAAGTGCCGTTTGTCGTCTTAGCAATTCTTATTAAGCTTATTTATATAGGTGGCACAGGCATATGAATTTTGCAGCTGAGCGTTACAAATTTTGCTGCCAATTTGCCACGCCCCCAGTAGGCGTAGACATATCATATTTGGCAAGTTCCTAGAAGGAGTCAGGGTAATGTAACTGTAAAGTTTGGATGCTTACACTCAAAAAATGTAAAAGTTATAGGGTATTTTTTCAATATACCACGCCCCCAGAGGGGCGAAAGATTTATTTTTGGGGAATCGATAGGGGAGGCCCCCAGTAACACAAACATCCAATTTTGAAGCGTCTAGCTCTAAAACTGTAGGAGCTATAAGCTTTTTGCGATTTGCCACGCCCCCTGAAGGCGTAGGTATGTCCGCCATAGCTTTTTGATCTTTTAATTTGTAAAAAGAGCCAGTATCAAAAAAAAAAAATATATTTATATAAATTGCATAAAATTCACATTAATCTATATGCAAAATTTGAAGAGTCCAGCTCTAAAGGTGTGGGAAATATAATTTTATAACCTGTTTTCGATAAGGTTTAAAATCGATAACATTACAACAAAAATAGATATTGTTTTTTGGTAACAAACTTGATCTGCGCGTGCTATCTACGAACCCAACAAAAAAAATTCAAGTCTGTAGCTTGTCTAGATGCTTCAATCGACGCGTTCAAACATACGGACAGACGGACGGACGGACAGACGGACGCACGGACGGACAGACAGACAGACGGACAGGGCTAAATCGACTCAGCTCGTCGCCCTGATCAATAATACATATACTTTGTGGGGTCTGGCATCCCTCCTTCTGCCTGTTACATACATTTAACAAAACCATTATACCCTGATTTCCCATTTTCAATGGGTTCAGGGTATAAAAATCGACAACATAACGTCTACTGCATATCACCACCAGAACTTATGGACAATAGATCGAAGTCATCGAGCATTCAATAAATACGTTCGTTCATACATCTGCGGACAAAACTGATTGAGATGTTTGGATACAATATTTTACATATTGTTTTAACACTACACCATCAACAACGCATGAATATTGTCCATACGAACTAGTGTTTGGTAGACTACCAAGACAGTTCGTAGACTTTGATAAAACAGATAATATAGATCCTTTATATAATTTAGATGACTATGCTAATGAAATAAAATTTAGATTAGAAGTTGCTTATAAAAGAACTAGAATTATGTTAGAAAATTAAAATATGATAAAAACGCGAAGAATTTTAGTTTAAATGTAGGTGATAAAGTACTAATAAGAAACGAAACAGGGAATAAATTAGACCCAACATATGTAGGACCATACATAGTGGAGAAAATAGAAGATAATAATAAAGTTTTCATTAGGGATAGTAATAATAAAAAACAGTAAGTACAGGCTAAAAAAATACAATAATTAAAAGATTTCATAAAATCGGTCTGATCAACCAAATAAAAATTTTTTTTTTTTAATTTCGATGGTTCATTTGTTTCACTTTCATTTTATTCTACTATATAAAATTAACTTTTCTACTTTCATAAAGCCCCAACCATAACCATATTGAAAAATATATTCAGAAAAATTATATTTTTAATTAAATTTTAAAACAAAATAAAAAAAAAAATTACAAAAAAAAAAAAAACAATTTTGTAGTATATATATATTTTAATTAAATAACTCCATATATTATGTTATTTTAAAAAAAAAGGGAGTAGTAGTATGTTTCATATAATAATATATATACCCGACACTTAATACACTAAATGTACACATAGTGACACTTTGTTGCTATGTACAAATACAAGACGTGATCAAGTAAACATAATTGCACTTGAGATGAATGGCCACTTATATATATGAACCGCTTATATACAAGCGGCGTCAGCACTTGACCGCCTTGCAAGCCAACGGCTGCCGCTTACATACTTTTATATATATGCTCATATATATATAGACAGACGGACAGACGGACATTTCACAAAACCATTATACTCTATTTCCCTTTGGGAAACGAGATCAAGATCAAAAAGATATGGCGGACATACCTATGCCTTCAGGGTGCGTGGCAAATCGCAAAACCTTATAGCTCCTACAGTTTTAGAGCTAAACGCTTCAAAATTGGATGTTTGTGTTACTGGGGGCCTCCCTTATCGATTAGCCAAAAATAAATTTTACGCGCCTTTGGGGGCGTGGTATATCGAAAAATACCCTGTAACTTTCACATTTGTAGAGTGTAAGAATCCAAGTTTTACAGTTACATTACCCTCAACTCCTTCTAGGAACTTGCCAAATATGATATGTCTACGCCTACTGGAGGCGTGGCAAATTGGCAACAAAGTCTTATATAAAAGTTTATATAAATAAGCTTAATAAGAATTGCTAAGACGAGAATCAACATTTCTAAGAAATATTAAGAAATACAAGTAATTCGATTTAATGTTATAAGTCTGCACATAATTTATCTGCTTAAATTATCATTTTTCGTATAGCCTAGATCAGTTATGTTATATTCCTTCTTGTGTGTATGACCATACCGTCATGTTATATTTTTTTATCGATTACACATAGACTCGTCATTCAGTACATACTTATTCCACACAAATAAATTGACAATAGCGCCCATGATGTATGTATGTGTGTATGTATGTAGGCACGAACAGCAGCGCACAATAATTGAATTTGAATTTGTTGTATTGAATTAGTAAAAGAGCAAAAAAAGATTTACATATATTCTTACATACATACATTCAAACGTGCAAGCGCGTCCGCTTATGCATCTGCACAAATAAATTCAATTCTAGCATATTCATCAACCAAATCTGTGTTTGAATTGTGTTTGCATTTTCCACTGTTTTTGTATGTACACATACGCATTCGATCATATGCGCACATTTCAGCATATTCTAAGAATCACAATTGCGATTGATATGCTTCTTTAGTTTTGTATTTGTCACATATCGCCTTGTAGTAGTACTTTGCGTTTTGCCAAAAGGCAATGCAATACTGGTGTGGCATAGTGGATAGACGCAAAAAGCGAAAGGTTCCGAGTTCGAAACTCAGCGACGATAGCGTAATTGTTTTAATTTTTTTTTTATTTTTATGAAGTGGTTATGCTAGTTTAGATGATGCGCTTTAACGTTATATATGAAGTAAATAGATGCAGGTTCGAGTCTTTTTCTTTTTTTTATACCCTGAGCCCATTGAAAATGGGAAATCAGGGTATAATGGTTTTGTTAAATGTATGTAACAGGCAGAAGGAGGCGTGTGAGACCCCACAAAGTATATATATTCTTGATCAGGGCGACGAGCTGCGTCGATTTAGCATTGTCCGTCTGTCTGTCTGTCCGTCCGTCCGTCCGTCCGTCCGTCCGTCTGTCCGTATGTTTGAACGCGTCGATTGAAGCATCTAGAAAAGCTAGAGACTTGAATTTTTTTTGTTGGGATCCGTGGATAGCACGCGCAGGTCAAGTTTATTTCGTGTAACTATTTTTGTTGTAATGTTATCGATTTTAATGCTTATCGAAAATATGTTTTTAAGGCGTAGTTTGTGTATCGTTTGAGCTTGAGACTTCAAATTTGCTGTGTAATTGCGTTGAATGAATACCGAGATTACGTAGTCATTAGATTTTTAATGCCACGCCCCATTCGCCCCCAATAGCCCCTATTTGTGAAAGCCGCAAATTAAATAATAGAGACTTGTGCTTTGGCAAATACACATATATGAATGCCATTAATAAGTTGTGAATGTTTGATGAAGTTAGTCCATCGCTAAGAAAAGTTATTAAACAATTAAGTTCCCATAGTAATGCCCACATTGCAGTCCAAGCGCAGTCGCTGCGTCAACTGCGCAGTTGGCAGAGCGCGCACATATGCCTGCGTGCATATGTGTGTGTATGTGTTGTTTGTATGTATGCATAACAAAAGCGTAGAATGATTTGATATTTGGTTCTTCACAGGGCTCAGGGTATCCCCTAGTCGAGCCGTCTCGACTAGAGTCCTCTTTCTTGTTTTTTTTTTTGTTTTTTGTTAATTTGTTCGTTTATTTAATTGTTTCTTTATTTTTGATTTACATTCATTCTAGTTGAATAAAATTTCAAAATTATAATTTAATTTTGGAAAATTTAATGTTATATGCAAGGTATATAGCGTATTAAACAATGCAAATCGGACGGGGCTCAGGGTATCTCCTAGTCGGTCACCTCCGACTAGAGCTTTCTTACTGGTTGGTTTATAGGTTGAGTACTTAAACTGTTCTTTCGGACTTTTTTATTTTTTTCAACAATTAATTTTTCTTTCACAAGTTTACACAAGTTACGGATCACATGTTCGTGACACTTGCCACGGTCGTCATTAAGCATTAGTCGAGAGTATTCTCTCGGTTTTATTCAATTTTATATTTGGCTTATTACATAAAATATTCTAAGTGAGCGTCTGCCGCTAAAAGCGTCGGCAGAGAGAGAGAGAGAGAGAGAGTTGCAGTACATTTGTGCCAATGTGGTTGTGTATATATACGTATATATGTACAGATGGTACATACTCAAAAAAAAAAGAGAAAGCTTTTTCTAACATAATTCTAGCTCTTTTATATACAACTTCAAACCTATATCTTATTTCCTTAGCATACTCGTCAAAATTATATAAAGGATTTACCTTTTCTATTTTATTAAAATCTACGAACGGTTTCGGCAGTCTACCAAAAACTAGTTAGTATGGACAATATTCATGCGTTGCTGGTGGTGTAGTGTTGAAACAATATGTAAAATATTGTATCCAAACATCCGAATCAGTTTTGTTTACAGAGATGTATGAACGAACGTATTCATTGAATGTTCGATGACTTTGTTCTATTGTCCCTAAGGTCTGGTGGTGATGTGCAGTAGACGTTATTTTGTCTATTTTTAAATACTTGCACAGGTCATTTATAATGAAATTCTTATATTCTGTTCCCATGTCCGTAATAAACGTCTTCATTGGACCGTATTTCAGAATAAAAGATTCGAATATGGCTTTTGCGAAAGTTGTTGCACTTTTGTCTGCAACAGGAATTTCTACTAAATATTCCCATTTCCCATTTTCCTAACGTAGTAGTGGACCAATTGTGTCTACTATCACTTTGTCAAAAGCATATTGTGGAGTTTCGGTAATTATCATAGGTGATCTTATATGTTCCGTCGTTTTCGACGTCAGGCATTTTTGACATTTATTTATGTACTCTTTGATATGACGTGTCATATTTTTGTGTCATATTTGTCGTGTCAGACCCCACAAAGTATATATATTCTTGATCAGGGCGACGAGCTGAGTCGATTTAGCCGTCTCCGTTTGTCTGTCTGTCCGTCCGTCCGTCCATCCGTCTGTCCGTCCGTCCGTCTGTCCGTCTGTCCGTATGTTTGAACGCGTCGATTGAAGCATTTAGACAAGCTACAGACTTGATTTTTTTTGTTGGGTCCGTGGATAGGACGCGCAGGTCATGTTTGTTACCAAAAAATGGTATCTATTTTTGTTGTATTGTTATCGATTTTAAACCTTATCGAAAACAGGTTATAAAATTATATCTCCCACACCTTTAGAGCTAAGCCCCTCAAATATGCATATAGATTAATGTGAATTTTATGCAATTTCTATTTTTTTATTTTTTGGATACCGGCTCTTTTTACTAATTAACCCCCCCCCCCACTCCCTTTCTACACTCAGGGAGAGTCTGTTGCAAATATAACCATGTGAATAAATTAGCATTTTTATAAAATTATTTAAATTCAATAAAATCATATGCTGAAAGTTTCATCAAATTCCGTTAAGTCAGTTCCGATTTATTAAGCAAAACGTTTAGCCAATTATCACACGCACGTGACAAGCAGTGACGCGCAGCAAAAAACATTTACATATTTTCTCACATACACACATTGAAACGAGCAAGCGTTCAATTCAAATTCAATTCTAGCATATTCTTCAACGAAATATGTGTATGAATTGTATTTGTTATGTCATTTAACGCCCTTTACACGCATACATTGTACCACCGTTTTTGTATGTACACATATTCATACGTTCATATGCGCGCATTTCAGCATATTCTAAGAATTACGATTGCGATTGATGTGCTTCTTTAGCTTCTTTAGTTTTGTATTTGTCACATATCGCCTTGTAGTAGTACTTTGTGTTTTGCCAATAAGCAATGCAATACTGGTGTGGTGTAGTGGATAGACGCAAAGTGCATAAACGAAAGGTCCCGAGTTCGAAACTCAGTGACAACAGCGTAACTTTTAAACATTTTTTTTTTTTAATTCATAAAGATGAGGTGGTTGTGCTGTTGAGATGATGAGTTTTAACATTACATATGTAGTAAATAGATGCAGGTTCGAGTCCAGATACGGTGATGTTTGTTTGTCTTCTTCTTTTTTTGTTGATTTGTTTATTTATTTAATTATTTATTTATTTTTGATTTACATACAAAAAAATTTCAAAATTATAATTTAATTTTTAAAATTTATTGTTATATGCAAGCTATCTAGCGTATTAAACAATGCAAATCGGACGGGGCTCAGGGGATCTCCTAGTCGGGCACCACCGACTAGAGTTTTTTTACTTGTTCCAATTCTTTATGTCAGATTCCATTAAACAGAACAGCTCCTCTCTCCACATCCCCATGCTATGTTATTGACAGCGCTGTAAATAGCATAAGCTCCAATTCCAGCTCTCCTGCTGGTTCTCTGGCGCCTTCCTTGAACTTTCCTCCTTCTCTTCCTTTTCTATTCTCACTCTATTTCTATATAGAATGGAAGGAATATTCCTTCTTGTATGCACGTTGATTGTGCAATTTCAAATTTGAATAAAAGCAAATTATTACAACCAACCCACAAGAAAAGTGTTTCTGCTTATTTTCGACGCCTCCCTACAAGCATTGGTCCTTTTAGACGGAGTATCCAACGGATCTTCAACATCTTCAACCCCAGCGATTCACAGGCAACGAGATAAGTAACACTTTTCTTATTCCTCCATTTCCGTGCACAGAGCGAACATATATAGTGGCACCTAATATGCCAGACTCTAGCTCTATATATGCTCATAGTGCAAACGTTTCTATATCTATATATAATCTTATAGATATAGATGCGTATTCAGCTGTGTTAAATTCCTATTTGCACCAGCAGTCACTTCTTCGTATATATTTCTCCACAAATATATATGTATGTACTTGGTATATAACTCCTATATATCAGTCCGAACCGCAGTCTGACAATAAGGCGCAACTAACCGACTCCCGATCAGCTTGCATGCGCGTATATATATATCGGCGAGTAGTTGCTGTTTTGCCGCTCAGCATGCTCATCTGTATTTCCCTCCATTCTCTCTTACAAAAAGGTTCAGCGAGTCTCAGCGTGTTCTCTCTTTCAATTCTACTCTCACACTGAGCCACACTCGACGTCAGTATATACTGTCGTCGCACTCTTTTAATGTTATCGATATCAATAAGCAAATGTATTACGCAACCCTGATCAATTCTTATTAATACTATGCGCGTAATTCAAAATATTCCAAGTACCTAATTATCTCTCCGACACGGCCAACCTGACAAATTACACGTCCTCGTGTAGGCAGGAATATTGACCATCTTTAGGTACATTTTCAACATATCATTGTTTTATTAAAGAAACCAAATACAATGCACTATCGATAACTTAATCAATTAACAAATTTCATTAAATTCTTTCTTTCTTTCTTTCTGAATTTCTCTTACTTAACTTTTAACAATTCGACTTGTCAACAACTTATTAAGCATTTTCATTAAGCAATTCAATTTCTTTTTTCTTTTTCAACAATTCATTAAAAATTTTCATTCATTTCAATTAACGTCCATTTTTGTTCTCATTCTCATTTTCGTTTCAAAAATTCTAGGCTAGACACCATCACGTAGCATCGACAACAACTTTTCCAACTCATCATACCCCTAGTTTCCTTTACTAGGTCGTTTGGTTTCTCCCGTCTTTTCACAGTCTGTTTCAACTGTATCACTACGGTCTTTTTCACCCGTTTCAACACAGTCTGTTTCAACTGTTTCACTACGGTCTTTTTCACCCGTTTCAACACAGTCTGTTTCAACTGTTTCACTACGGTCTTTTTCACCCATTTCAACACAGTCTGTTTCAACTGTATCACTACAGTCTATTCCAACTGTTTTACCACAGTCTATTCCAACTGTCTCGCATTAGATCACGCCATGATCAAATCGTTTGTTTTTCACTTGTGCATTCCTTCAACTTTTCTCATTCACTTTCCGGACATTCATACTGTCTCTTGCAACACTTTGACTCTCAATCATTTTAATACTATCACTTTCAACATCCTCTCTCAATCATATCAATACTGTCTCTTTCAACAGCTTCTCTTAATTATATCAATACTGTCTTTTACTTGTCATAGATTTCAACTTGTATCTATCACCCTCTAAAACTTCTGTTACGAAAAACGGCCCTCGAAACTTTGGATCTAGCTTAGTCTGTTGTCTCTCACTGTTTTTGAGTAAAGCATAGTCTCCCTCACAGAATTTGACCACTTTGGCTTTGCCTTTTTCAAATCTTTGTTTATCGTAATTTGATACCTTTTCCATGTTTCTTATAGCCTGCGATCTTTGTTCATTTAGATCTACTACTGTTACGTCATCATCAATCGGAACTAAACCTTAAGGTCTTGCACACTTGCCAATTAAAAGCTCTAGTGGACATGACTTTGTTACTCGGTTAACTGTACAGTTTAATGATAACTGTACATCTCCTATAGCATCTTGCCATGAACGCTCACTAGAATCAACAATAGTTAATAAATTTTTCAACGTGCTCATTACTCTTTCAACTTGCCCATTTGCGCGACTAGCACCGGTAGCTATCAAATGAAGCTTAATTTTTTGAGAAGCACAGAATTCGGCAAATTTTGCACCCGTGAAACTCCTACCTTGATCACTCCAAATAGAGCAATGGATGATTTTAAAGCGTCAATACAACTGTTAGCGTCAAGCTTATAGGTGTGGTACAAATGAACATATTTTGTAAACCCATCAATTTGCACAATGATATATTCCTTGCGGTCATTCTTGCCACTTAACTTTCCGGAGATATCTATATGCAACGTGTGCCATGGTATACTAACTTTAGGAATGGAGTGTAATTCGACTTGAATTTTTCCTGATGTTGATTTTGTCACCCTACAAGTTATACAGTTCTCTACAAATTTACGAACGTATTTTGCCATTCCATAAAACCAATAATGATCATACGCTTTATCAAGAGTCTTTTCCCAGCCCAAATGTAAGATTGATTCATGAACTTGATTTATTATAGACCACCTGAAAGCTCTTGGAACGACTGGCAAGCATCGAGTTCTGCAATTTCTTTGGATTTTTCTATAAAGCACATTACGTCTAATTTCATAAGTAGCAGCTAAATCTTCTGAAAGTTCACCTTCACTAAATTTCCTAATAATATGCAAAATATCCTCGTCACGTTGTTGCTCAACATGAATCCAATTTTCCGAAATTTCCATGAATTCTATGCGCTTTTCTACAACTTTGTTTTGTTCCACTTTATCTTTAGCAGGCAAAGGATTCCTCGACAGAAAATCTACATGAGCCATCCGCTTGCCTTCTCGATATTGAATTTCAAATTCAAATGATTGATAGCTCAATTTTTGTTCTGGAGGCTTTTAACGAATTACAATCCGTAAAAATGACAAATTTTCTACCATGCAGATAATGTCTGAGATGTTTTATTGCATTCACTACAGCTAGAGTTTCTAACTTATACGATGTATATTTCGACTCACATTTGCTAGTTGTCTTACTAAAATATTCAATCACATACGGTTTATTGTTTATTCTGTGTAACAGTATGCCTCCATAGCCAATGGCGCTTGCATCTGTATGCAGCTCTATGGGACATTCTGGATCAAATATCACTAACACTGGCTTGCTTGTCAGAATATCAACAATTTTCTTACGAACTAGCATTACCAATTCCGCTTAGCGAAACGACATAAATTGTTCTTTTACCGGACAGCTTGTGTGATATACTCTCCTTAACCAAAGAGCATTCTGCGCCAGAATCAAATGTAATCGGAAATTTCTCACCTCGGTGCAACATGATTGCTTTAGGTCCGTCCACGACGCATAGATCAACTCTTTTATGCACTTGTGGTCATACACTACCGCCAGTCGAGTTTTTGCATTGGGTGGCAATGTGGCCCTGCTCATGACATCTATAGCATGTTATGACCTTAGCACGCTGTGAGCTCGCACGATGCTCTCCTCCAGATGTTGATGAAGTTTGCATACTACATTCCGACTTCTTGTGCCCGAACTTTCCACAGGTGTAGCATTTTACTGGCACTAATTTAGCCCTCTTTGTATTCGACTCGTCGTCTGAGAAATTGGATCGACGTTTATCGAACGAAAAAGCTTGCAACTCGGACTGCAAGTCGTGTCTGCTTCGAATGCTTTTAGTGTACGCTATTTGTTGCAATCTACGGTCATATTTTGCTAAATAGCCCAACACAACAGACGCCGCAATTTCCTCGTACTCCATCTTACGCCATTTTGTTGTGAGTGACGTCATCTGCCGACTCGCAAAAACAACAAGACACTCGCCAGTATTTGGGCGACTGTTGAGCAATTTTAAAATTGTAGCCGCTGGTGTCTCAACATTCTCGAATCGCTGTTCGAACAGCTCCCTGAATTGATTCCACGTAATCCCTGGATAGCAGATCTGCGACAACCATTGCGATGAACTTCCTTCTAGAGACTTCGACAACGCCAAAATTAATGCGCTGCCTTGTAGCGGAATGTCATTGAGGATTATTTCCACTGTAGCACACCACTGCAAAGCGTCGGCGCCAGTCGCTTCTGAATTAAATTTTGGCAGCGTCAATCCGCCATTTTGTAGTGGCTCGCGCGGTGACGCTTGCAAAGATTTTGCCAATTCCAAAAAGGTGCGATTTTGTTGTTCTAGTAGAACACGAAATTGCTCCTCAAAAGTGGTTGGTCGAGAGTTTGATCCCACTTCTGATATCGGCGAGTAGTTGCTGTTTTGCCGCTCAGCATGCTCATCTGTATTTCCCTCCATTCTCTCTTACAAAAAGGTGCAGCGAGTCTCAGCGTGTTCTCTCTTTCAATTCTACTCTCACACTGAGCCACACTCGACGTCAGTATATACTGTCGTCGCACTCTTTTAATGTTATCGATATCAATAAGCAAATGTATTACGCAACCCTGATCAATTCTTATTAACACTACGCGCGTAATTCAAAATATTCCAAGTACCTAATTATCTCTCCGACACGGCCAACCTGACAAATTACACGTCCTCGTGTAGGCAGGAATATTGACCATCTTTAGGTACATTTTCAACATATCATTGTTTTATTAAAGAAACCAAATACAATGCACTATCGATAACTTAATCAATTAACAAATTTCATTAAATTCTTTCTTTCTTTCTTTCTGAATTTCTCTTACTTAACTTTTAACAATTCGACTTGTCAACAACTTATTAAGCATTTTCATTAAGCAATTCAATTTCTTTTTTCTTTTTCAACAATTCATTAAAAATTTTCATTCATTTCAATTAACGTCCATTTTTGTTCTCATTCTCATTTTCGTTTCAAAAATTCTAGGCTAGACACCATCACGTAGCATCGACAACAACTTTTCCAACTCATCATACCCCTAGTTTCCTTTACTAGGTCGTTTGGTTTCTCCCGTCTTTTCACAGTCTGTTTCAACTGTATCACTACGGTCTTTTTCGCCCGTTTCAACACAGTCTGTTTCAACTGTTTCACTACGGTCTTTTTCACCCGTTTCAACACAGTCTGTTTCAACTGTTTCACTACGGTCTTTTTCACCCATTTCAACACAGTCTGTTTCAACTGTATCACTACAGTCTATTCCAACTGTTTTACCACAGTCTATTCCAACTGTCTCGCATTAGATCACGCCATGATCAAATCGTTTGTTTTTCACTTGTGCATTCCTTCAACTTTTCTCATTCACTTTCCGGACATTCATACTGTCTCTTGCAACACTTTGACTCTCAATCATTTTAATACTATCACTTTCAACATCCTCTCTCAATCATATCAATACTGTCTCTTTCAACAGCTTCTCTTAATTATATCAATACTGTCTTTTACTTGTCATAGATTTCAACTTGTATCTATCACCCTCTAAAACTTCTGTTACGAAAAACGGCCCTCGAAACTTTGGATCTAGCTTAGTCTGTTGTCTCTCACTGTTTTTGAGTAAAGCATAGTCTCCCTCACAGAATTTGACCACTTTGGCTTTGCCTTTTTCAAATCTTTGTTTATCGTAATTTGATACCTTTTCCATGTTTCTTATAGCCTGCGATCTTTGTTCATTTAGATCTACTACTGTTACGTCATCATCAATCGGAACTAAACCTTAAGGTCTTGCACACTTGCCAATTAAAAGCTCTAGTGGACATGACTTTGTTACTCGGTTAACTGTACAGTTTAATGATAACTGTACATCTCCTATAGCATCTTGCCATGAACGCTCACTAGAATCAACAATAGTTAATAAATTTTTCAACGTGCTCATTACTCTTTCAACTTGCCCATTTGCGCGACTAGCACCGGTAGCTATCAAATGAAGCTTAATTTTTTGAGAAGCACAGAATTCGGCAAATTTTGCACCCGTGAAACTCCTACCTTGATCACTCCAAATAGAGCAATGGATGATTTTAAAGCGTCAATACAACTGTTAGCGTCAAGCTTATAGGTGTGGTACAAATGAACATATTTTGTAAACCCATCAATTTGCACAATGATATATTCCTTGCGGTCATTCTTGCCACTTAACTTTCCGGAGATATCTATATGCAACGTGTGCCATGGTATACTAACTTTAGGAATGGAGTGTAATTCGACTTGAATTTTTCCTGATGTTGATTTTGTCACCCTACAAGTTATACAGTTCTCTACAAATTTACGAACGTATTTTGCCATTCCATAAAACCAATAATGATCATACGCTTTATCAAGAGTCTTTTCCCAGCCCAAATGTAAGATTGATTCATGAACTTGATTTATTATAGACCACCTGAAAGCTCTTGGAACGACTGGCAAGCATCGAGTTCTGCAATTTCTTTGGATTTTTCTATAAAGCACATTACGTCTAATTTCATAAGTAGCAGCTAAATCTTCTGAAAGTTCACCTTCACTAAATTTCCTAATAATATGCAAAATATCCTCGTCACGTTGTTGCTCAACATGAATCCAATTTTCCGAAATTTCCATGAATTCTATGCGCTTTTCTACAACTTTGTTTTGTTCCACTTTATCTTTAGCAGGCAAAGGATTCCTCGACAGAAAATCTACATGAGCCATCCGCTTGCCTTCTCGATATTGAATTTCAAATTCAAATGATTGATAGCTCAATTTTTGTTCTGGAGGCTTTTAACGAATTACAATCCGTAAAAATGACAAATTTTCTACCATGCAGATAATGTCTGAGATGTTTTATTGCATTCACTACAGCTAGAGTTTCTAACTTATACGATGTATATTTCGACTCACATTTGCTAGTTGTCTTACTAAAATATTCAATCACATACGGTTTATTGTTTATTCTGTGTAACAGTATGCCTCCATAGCCAATGGCGCTTGCATCTGTATGCAGCTCTATGGGACATTCTGGATCAAATATCACTAACACTGGCTTGCTTGTCAGAATAT
This sequence comes from Drosophila meridiana, assembly GCA_035045185.1. Lineage (NCBI taxonomy): Eukaryota > Metazoa > Arthropoda > Insecta > Diptera > Drosophilidae > Drosophila > Drosophila meridiana. The sequence goes on from JAWNPF010000039.1 coordinate 78,582, forward strand.
CAACAATTTTCTTACGAACTAGCATTACCAATTCCGCTTAGCGAAACGACATAAATTGTTCTTTTACCGGACAGCTTGTGTGATATACTCTCCTTAACCAAAGAGCATTCTGCGCCAGAATCAAATGTAATCGGAAATTTCTCACCTCGGTGCAACATGATTGCTTTAGGTCCGTCCACGACGCATAGATCAACTCTTTTATGCACTTGTGGTCATACACTACCGCCAGTCGAGTTTTTGCATTGGGTGGCAATGTGGCCCTGCTCATGACATCTATAGCATGTTATGACCTTAGCACGCTGTGAGCTCGCACGATGCTCTCCTCCAGATGTTGATGAAGTTTGCATACTACATTCCGACTTCTTGTGCCCGAACTTTCCACAGGTGTAGCATTTTACTGGCACTAATTTAGCCCTCTTTGTATTCGACTCGTCGTCTGAGAAATTGGATCGACGTTTATCGAACGAAAAAGCTTGCAACTCGGACTGCAAGTCGTGTCTGCTTCGAATGCTTTTAGTGTACGCTATTTGTTGCAATCTACGGTCATATTTTGCTAAATAGCCCAACACAACAGACGCCGCAATTTCCTCGTACTCCATCTTACGCCATTTTGTTGTGAGTGACGTCATCTGCCGACTCGCAAAAACAACAAGACACTCGCCAGTATTTGGGCGACTGTTGAGCAATTTTAAAATTGTAGCCGCTGGTGTCTCAACATTCTCGAATCGCTGTTCGAACAGCTCCCTGAATTGATTCCACGTAATCCCTGGATAGCAGATCTGCGACAACCATTGCGATGAACTTCCTTCTAGAGACTTCGACAACGCCAAAATTAATGCGCTGCCTTGTAGCGGAATGTCATTGAGGATTATTTCCACTGTAGCACACCACTGCAAAGCGTCGGCGCCAGTCGCTTCTGAATTAAATTTTGGCAGCGTCAATCCGCCATTTTGTAGTGGCTCGCGCGGTGACGCTTGCAAAGATTTTGCCAATTCCAAAAAGGTGCGATTTTGTTGTTCTAGTAGAACACGAAATTGCTCCTCAAAAGTGGTTGGTCGAGAGTTTGATCCCACTTCTGATATCGGCGAGTAGTTGCTGTTTTGCCGCTCAGCATGCTCATCTGTATTTCCCTCCATTCTCTCTTACAAAAAGGTGCAGCGAGTCTCAGCGTGTTCTCTCTTTCAATTCTACTCTCACACTGAGCCACACTCGACGTCAGTATATACTGTCGTCGCACTCTTTTAATGTTATCGATATCAATAAGCAAATGTATTACGCAACCCTGATCAATTCTTATTAACACTACGCGCGTAATTCAAAATATTCCAAGTACCTAATTATCTCTCCGACACGGCCAACCTGACAAATTACACGTCCTCGTGTAGGCAGGAATATTGACCATCTTTAGGTACATTTTCAACATATCATTGTTTTATTAAAGAAACCAAATACAATGCACTATCGATAACTTAATCAATTAACAAATTTCATTAAATTCTTTCTTTCTTTCTTTCTGAATTTCTCTTACTTAACTTTTAACAATTCGACTTGTCAACAACTTATTAAGCATTTTCATTAAGCAATTCAATTTCTTTTTTCTTTTTCAACAATTCATTAAAAATTTTCATTCATTTCAATTAACGTCCATTTTTGTTCTCATTCTCATTTTCGTTTCAAAAATTCTAGGCTAGACACCATCACGTAGCATCGACAACAACTTTTCCAACTCATCATACCCCTAGTTTCCTTTACTAGGTCGTTTGGTTTCTCCCGTCTTTTCACAGTCTGTTTCAACTGTATCACTACGGTCTTTTTCGCCCGTTTCAACACAGTCTGTTTCAACTGTTTCACTACGGTCTTTTTCACCCGTTTCAACACAGTCTGTTTCAACTGTTTCACTACGGTCTTTTTCACCCATTTCAACACAGTCTGTTTCAACTGTATCACTACAGTCTATTCCAACTGTTTTACCACAGTCTATTCCAACTGTCTCGCATTAGATCACGCCATGATCAAATCGTTTGTTTTTCACTTGTGCATTCCTTCAACTTTTCTCATTCACTTTCCGGACATTCATACTGTCTCTTGCAACACTTTGACTCTCAATCATTTTAATACTATCACTTTCAACATCCTCTCTCAATCATATCAATACTGTCTCTTTCAACAGCTTCTCTTAATTATATCAATACTGTCTTTTACTTGTCATAGATTTCAACTTGTATCTATCACCCTCTAAAACTTCTGTTACGAAAAACGGCCCTCGAAACTTTGGATCTAGCTTAGTCTGTTGTCTCTCACTGTTTTTGAGTAAAGCATAGTCTCCCTCACAGAATTTGACCACTTTGGCTTTGCCTTTTTCAAATCTTTGTTTATCGTAATTTGATACCTTTTCCATGTTTCTTATAGCCTGCGATCTTTGTTCATTTAGATCTACTACTGTTACGTCATCATCAATCGGAACTAAACCTTAAGGTCTTGCACACTTGCCAATTAAAAGCTCTAGTGGACATGACTTTGTTACTCGGTTAACTGTACAGTTTAATGATAACTGTACATCTCCTATAGCATCTTGCCATGAACGCTCACTAGAATCAACAATAGTTAATAAATTTTTCAACGTGCTCATTACTCTTTCAACTTGCCCATTTGCGCGACTAGCACCGGTAGCTATCAAATGAAGCTTAATTTTTTGAGAAGCACAGAATTCGGCAAATTTTGCACCCGTGAAACTCCTACCTTGATCACTCCAAATAGAGCAATGGATGATTTTAAAGCGTCAATACAACTGTTAGCGTCAAGCTTATAGGTGTGGTACAAATGAACATATTTTGTAAAACCATCAATTTGCACAATGATATATTCCTTGCGGTCATTCTTGCCACTTAACTTTCCGGAGATATCTATATGCAACGTGTGCCATGGTATACTAACTTTAGGAATGGAGTGTAATTCGACTTGAATTTTTCCTGATGTTGATTTTGTCACCCTACAAGTTATACAGTTCTCTACAAATTTACGAACGTATTTTGCCATTCCATAAAACCAATAATGATCATACGCTTTATCAAGAGTCTTTTCCCAGCCCAAATGTAAGATTGATTCATGAACTTGATTTATTATAGACCACCTGAAAGCTCTTGGAACGACTGGCAAGCATCGAGTTCTGCAATTTCTTTGGATTTTTCTATAAAGCACATTACGTCTAATTTCATAAGTAGCAGCTAAATCTTCTGAAAGTTCACCTTCACTAAATTTCCTAATAATATGCAAAATATCCTCGTCACGTTGTTGCTCAACATGAATCCAATTTTCCGAAATTTCCATGAATTCTATGCGCTTTTCTACAACTTTGTTTTGTTCCACTTTATCTTTAGCAGGCAAAGGATTCCTCGACAGAAAATCTACATGAGCCATCCGCTTGCCTTCTCGATATTGAATTTCAAATTCAAATGATTGATAGCTCAATTTTTGTTCTGGAGGCTTTTAACGAATTACAATCCGTAAAAATGACAAATTTTCTACCATGCAGATAATGTCTGAGATGTTTTATTGCATTCACTACAGCTAGAGTTTCTAACTTATACGATGTATATTTCGACTCACATTTGCTAGTTGTCTTACTAAAATATTCAATCACATACGGTTTATTGTTTATTCTGTGTAACAGTATGCCTCCATAGCCAATGGCGCTTGCATCTGTATGCAGCTCTATGGGACATTCTGGATCAAATATCACTAACACTGGCTTGCTTGTCAGAATATCAACAATTTTCTTACGAACTAGCATTACCAATTCCGCTTAGCGAAACGACATAAATTGTTCTTTTACCGGACAGCTTGTGTGATATACTCTCCTTAACCAAAGAGCATTCTGCGCCAGAATCAAATGTAATCGGAAATTTCTCACCTCGGTGCAACATGATTGCTTTAGGTCCGTCCACGACGCATAGATCAACTCTTTTATGCACTTGTGGTCATACACTACCGCCAGTCGAGTTTTTGCATTGGGTGGCAATGTGGCCCTGCTCATGACATCTATAGCATGTTATGACCTTAGCACGCTGTGAGCTCGCACGATGCTCTCCTCCAGATGTTGATGAAGTTTGCATACTACATTCCGACTTCTTGTGCCCGAACTTTCCACAGGTGTAGCATTTTACTGGCACTAATTTAGCCCTCTTTGTATTCGACTCGTCGTCTGAGAAATTGGATCGACGTTTATCGAACGAAAAAGCTTGCAACTCGGACTGCAAGTCGTGTCTGCTTCGAATGCTTTTAGTGTACGCTATTTGTTGCAATCTACGGTCATATTTTGCTAAATAGCCCAACACAACAGACGCCGCAATTTCCTCGTACTCCATCTTACGCCATTTTGTTGTGAGTGACGTCATCTGCCGACTCGCAAAAACAGCAAGACACTCGCCAGTATTTGGGCGACTGTTGAGCAATTTTAAAATTGTAGCCGCTGGTGTCTCAACATTCTCGAATCGCTGTTCGAACAGCTCCCTGAATTGATTCCACGTAATCCCTGGATAGCAGATCTGCGACAACCATTGCGATGAACTTCCTTCTAGAGACTTCGACAACGCCAAAATTAATGCGCTGCCTTGTAGCGGAATGTCATTGAGGATTATTTCCACTGTAGCACACCACTGCAAAGCGTCGGCGCCAGTCGCTTCTGAATTAAATTTTGGCAGCGTCAATCCGCCATTTTGTAGTGGCTCGCGCGGTGACGCTTGCAAAGATTTTGCCAATTCCAAAAAGGTGCGATTTTGTTGTTCTAGTAGAACACGAAATTGCTCCTCAAAAGTGGTTGGTCGAGAGTTTGATCCCACTTCTGATATCGGCGAGTAGTTGCTGTTTTGCCGCTCAGCATGCTCATCTGTATTTCCCTCCATTCTCTCTTACAAAAAGGTGCAGCGAGTCTCAGCGTGTTCTCTCTTTCAATTCTACTCTCACACTGAGCCACACTCGACGTCAGTATATACTGTCGTCGCACTCTTTTAATGTTATCGATATCAATAAGCAAATGTATTACGCAACCCTGATCAATTCTTATTAACACTACGCGCGTAATTCAAAATATTCCAAGTATCTAATTATCTCTCCGACATATATATATGTCGGAGCGAGTATGTACGCACTGTATGTGATTGTTGCTGCGTACTGCACGTACGCGCTGTGTGTGGCTGTGTAAGTGTATGAGTATTCAGTGTTGGGTACTTCACCACAAGCACTCCAACCAGAGTGTGCAAATGAGCATCCCCCGTTTCGGACTAGTCAGCGCAAGATATTCTTTCGCTGACTCTTTCGAAAAAAAGTCCGCGAGTGATCGTCTGTCGCGGACTCTTTCGAAAAAAAGTCTGCGAGTGATCGTCTGTCGCGATCACTCAGCGATTTTGCTCTCGCTCCGACTGAAACCATTTTTTGTTGGGTTTTTCTCGTCTCAGTCCGGTCGGGATTTTTATGACGCAGACGCGGCAACAAAAAATCTTTTGTGTATGCATGCATAGACATACATTCGGGGGTTGTTTTCGCTAGCAAATCTATTGCCCTCTTGCTCACGCTCCAATATATGCAAAGAGCGATCTATTGCGCTCTTGCTCACACTCCAAAGATCATTTCAAATGATCAAAAATTTTTTCACAGTGGTTCAGAGCTTATTTCAACCAGCACTTTAAAAAAAGTTGAGCTATAAAATCTAAACTATTGGCAGGTTGTTAGTGTGATGTTTTAAATATTACAAAATCAATTCATTTATTTTTAAATATTTTTTCATTATTTAATAATGTTTAAAAACTAAAAAATGAGACCAAGACAGTTCCACAGTTTATTTCAACCACAAACTTTGCAGCTGATGAAAGACCCGTTATTTTGCAATGCAACGGTAGATTCTTGTTCTATGCTTTATACACTGATTTCGCAATGTGATGAAATAAGTTTGTGCTGAATTTTGAAAGCAGAACTTGCAGAAAATTTAATTTAGCAAAATGGGACCACGTACACCTATTGAATTTCGGGAACTTGTTCTGAAACACTATAAAAATGGCCATTCCCGTAGAAAAATTGCTGATATGGTTGGACTGAGTGATTCTACAGTTCAAAGCATCATATACCGTTTTGTTCGTGAAAATAGAACCCACGATAAAGGTAGAAATGCTCTGAACAAAATTTTTAATCCCACGGACGAGCGCTATATTGTAAGATAAATCCGGGATAACCCAAGGCTATCTGCTAGACAAGTAACCAATGATGTTAAGGAGGAGTTGGGCAAGTCATGCCACCCAGAAACTATTCGCTGTGTGCTTCGGGAACATGACTTTAATGGTAGAGTACCACGCAAGAAGCCTTTTATAAGCGACAAAAACAAAAAGTGTCGCTTAAAATTTGCACAGGAGCACTTGCACAAGGACATTGGATTCTGGAACACAGTTTTGTTTTGTGATGAGTCCAAATTTAATTTGTTTGGGTCGGATAGGCCCTCATATGTGTGGCGTAGGTCTAACACAGAGCTTGACGTAAAAAATTTGAGGGCTACTGTAAAGCATGGCGAAGGCAGGGTTATGGTTTGGGCCTGTATGTCAGCAGCCGGGGTTGGGAACTTGGAGTTCATTGAGACTACGATGGATAAACTTAAATATCTAGATGATTCGAAGTCAAATTTAATCCAAAGTACTCAGAAACTGGGCATAAAGGAGGACTTCAGGTTTTACCAAGATACTGACGCACGTTATGAAACTACCAGCCCAATCACCAGATTTAAATGTAATCGAAAATTTGTGGTCGATTTTGGAAACAAACATTCGCAAACAAAAAATTTCAAACAAATCGGATCTAAAAACTGCATTGGTTGAGGAATGGGAAAAAATTACTCCAGAAGTCACCAAAAAGTTGGTGAAATCTATCCCAATGTTTATGTCAGATTCCATTAAACAGAACTGCTCCTCCCGCCACATCCCCATGCTATGTTATTAACAGCTCTGTTTTTAGCTAATCTCCAACTCCAGCTCTCCTGCTGGTTCTCTGGAGTTTTTTCTTTGTACTTTCCTCCTCTCTTCCATCTTTACACTTCACTTTTTCTCCTTTTCCGCCGTTTACGCACACTGACTGTGCAATTTCATATTGAAATAAAAAGCGAAAGTAATTTCAAAAAAACCCATAAGAAAAGTGTTTTATATTTATCTGCGACGCCCCCCTACAAACATTGGTCCTTCGAGCCGGAGCTATCCATCGCATATCAACATACTTAACCCCAGCGATTCACAGGCAACGAGATAAGTAACACTTTTCGTTTTCCTCCATTTCCGTGCACAGAGCGAACATATATAGTGGCACCTAATCCGCCATACTCTAAGTCTATATATGCTCATAGTGCAAACGTTTCTATATCTATATATTCTTATAGATATAGATGCGTATTCAGCTGTGTTAAATTTCTATTTGCACCAGCAGTCACATCTTCGTGTGTGTGTGTATATGTAGGTCACTAACCTCGCGTCCGTCAAATACATATATATTTCTCCACGCATATATATGTATGTACTTGGTATATAGTGACATAATCATAGTGATTACGTCCACAATATCCAAACGCTGTTCCCATAGCCGAATAATTAATGTAAACATTCCCAAACTTGGTAATTATAAACAAAGAGCAGCCAAGCCGACGCTTCTAATGTAAACATTCCCAAGCTTTGTAATTGTAAACAGAGAGCGGCCAAACCGGCGCTTCTCCTCACGATCGAAAACGATCGAAATAAAAGCACAATCAGAATAAATTCGTTCTCAGCAACATGTATCACCCACATATAAACATTTCTCTCCAGCAACATGCATCATTAAAAAAGTTGCAAACATTCTGTTAGAGTTAACTTTATTATTCAATAGACACACAATTGTCAGTCTTAAGCCTCAATAAAGCAAGTTGTCATAATCTAACTTTGACTTCGTCTTTTAATTTACATTAGCGTTGCTGTTAGCATATGTCGCGACATTTATTCGACTTATAACATATATCTAATTGGCGCAGCCGGTAGGATGACAATAAATTGTGGACCATCTGATGCAATAACTAAGTTATTAATTCTTTTTGTCCCTTTTACTGCCATCCGCTAAACAACTAACGCAAAGGCAACCCATGCGACGGTCAATATCGCGTCAAGTTTTAAAAAAAATAAAACCTCGACAGTGACGTGTAAACCGAAATTCGCAAATTGCCAAAGCCGCAGATTGTGATTGTAAAATAACAACTTAAAAACAAGTAAGGACGTTGCTTTAGGGCGAGACCTACAGCGTCATACTCGTTTCCCACATGGGCATCTGGTATTTTAAATTTAATAATTTATCTCAAATTTTGCATTTATGTAGATTCACGTGAATTTTCTGCAATTTCAATTTTTGCAAATATAACTATGTGAATGAATTAGCATTTTTATAAAATGTAAAAAATGCAATAGAATCATATGTTTCATCAAGTTCCGTTAAGTCAGTCGCAATCTATTAAACAAAACGTTTGGCCAATTATGACACGCACGCGTTAAGCAGCGACAGCAAAATATATTTACATTTACACATATGTACATACATTGAAACGTGCATGCGCGTTTGCTTATGCACGGTCACAAATAAATTCAGCGCCATTCATTCTAGCATATTCTTCAACCAAAATTGTTATTGAGTTGTGTTTGCATTTTCAGCCGCTTCTTTAGTTTTGTATTTGTCAAATATCGCCCTTTATACGCATACATTTAACCGACCACCGTTTTTGTATATACACATATAAATACATACATACGTTCATATGCGCGCAATTTCAGCTTTTTCTAAGAATCACAATTGCGATTGATTTATGTTTATATTGTGTTTGCATTAACGGCAGCTTCTATAGTTTTGTATTTGTCAATAGTCGCCCTTGTAGTGAAGTAGTTTCGGATTTGCCAGCAGGCAATGCAAAACTGATGTGGCGCAGCAGGTAGATGAAAAGCGTGTAAGCAAAAGAGTCCGCGTTCGAGACGCGGCGGCGACGGCATGAAAATAGTTGCACAGCTGTTCGTGCCTACATGCATACATACCTGATGGGACCTATCGTCAATTTTTTTGTGCGTTAATAATTTTGTTCGGACTAAGTCGATTACACAAATATCGGTATTTGATGTTTACATTTTTTGTCAGGGTCACACACACAAAAAGAAAATAACATAACTGACCTAGGCTATACGAAAAATGATAATTTTAGCAGATAAATTATTTGCAGAACTTCAACATTAAATCAAATTACATATATTTCTCAGAAATGCCGTTTGTCGTCTTAGCAATTCTTATTAAGCTTATTTATATAGGTGGCACAGGCATATGAATTTTGCAGCTGGGCGTTACAAATTTTGTTGCCAATTTGCCACGCCCCCAGTAGGCGTAGACATATCATATTTGGCAAGTTCCTAGAAGGAGTCTAGGGTAACGTAACTGCAAAGTTTGGATGCTTACACTCCAAAAATGTGAAAGTTACAGGGTATTTTTTCGATATACCACGCCCCCAAAGGCGCGTAAGATTTATTTTTGGGGAATCAATAGAGGAGGCCCCCAGTAACACAAACATCCAATTTTGAATCGTCTAGCTCTAAAACTGTAGGAGCTATAAGCTTTTTGCGATTTGCCACGCCCCTTGAAGGCGTAGGTATGTCCGCCATATCTTTTTGATCTTGGGTTGCTTATCCGAGTATATATATCAAATTTCAAGTCTCTAGCATCAATAGTGCTCAAAATATAGCTGATCTTGTAAAATATATTCATTAAAAATATTCAGATCCGATTTGCCACGCCCCCATTGGGCGTAGACACCAAATCTTTTTATGAATCTTTATAGAATCGTAGCGTTAATTTACGTGCCAAATTTCAGCATTCTAGCTTTAAAACTGTAGAAGTTACAGTTTTCCCGATTTGCCACGCCCCCAATGGGCGTAGATATATCCGCCATATCTTTTTGAGCTTGGGTGGTCAACGCAAGTATACATTCCAAATTTCAACTCTCTAGCTCTTCAACTAATATGATTTCTTAACTATGGGCGCAACCATTTTCCGATTTGCCACGCCCCTAGTGGGCGTATCCGGAAAATCTTGACACTTTATAATTCGAGGGTATACACGAGTATATGTTCCAAATTTCAAGTCTCTAGCTTCAATAGCGTAGAAAAATATTGCATTCATACGGACAGACGGACAGACGGACAGACGGACATTTCACAAAACCAATATACTCTTTTTCCCTTTGGGAAACGAGTATAATAATTCAAGAAGACGCGATAGAATTCGAAGAGAACATAATTCCAGAAGATTCTGGTTATCTCAAAAACATTCGAAAGTGCTATCTGCGCAACAAACTGAACAATCAATAAGTTAAGTGAATACAAATTAAGTGAACATACTTAAACAAAAAAATTATTTGAACAATCAACAAATTAAGTGAATACAAATTAAGTGAATATAATTAAACAAAAAGAAATTTACAATAAAAAGAAAACTGAAATAAAAAATATAAAATAAAAAATATTTACTTTAAATTGTAACAAATCAAATAATCAAAATGGAAGGAGACGAAACAGCACCCCTTTCCGACGCCAACATGATACAAGTGTTCAACCAGCTTAAAAATATTGAGAAGTTCACTGGAGATAAGAACAGTCTGTACACGTTCGTTAGCCGGATCGACTACATATTGGCACTCTACACCACCAATGATGCGAGGCAGAGGTCAATACTCTTTGGACTTGTGGAAAGCTGCATCAGCAGTGAAGTTATGCTATCTCTTGGCATAAACAATTTGACAACATGGACGGATCTTCGGAAACAACTAATTTTGAACTACAAGACGCAAACCCAGAACCACGTCATATTGGAGGAATTCAGAAACACCCCATTCAAAGGCAATGTGAAAGCTTTTCTGGAAGAAGCAGAACACCGTAGGCAGACATTGACGAGTAAGTTAGAACTAGAAAATAATTTAGACGAAAAAATATTGTATGCACGGTTAATTAAAACTAGTATTGAAAACTTAATCCAAAAACTACCCACACACATTTGCATTCGGATAATAAATTGCGAAATTTCCGATTTAAGATCTTTAATAAACATATTACAAGAAAAAAACCTTTATAATGAACCCTGTCTAATTCCAAATCAAAACAAAGTAAAACAAGATAAAAACTTCAAGCAATCAAATCCCAATCCCAATATTCATAAGTTTCCCACATTTCTTCAACCACCAACCATTCCTATGTCCCATATCGACCCTATTTTCAACAACCATATCTTCCACCAACACCTAATTATACTAACCATAACAATATTTCACCTAATCATTATTCACCTCGACCAATACAACGAACACCTAATCCGGTCAGACCATTTCTTAGACAGAGCCAATTTGACATTAATCGCTTCGGACAAGTAACACCACAACAAACCCCTTCCAATCGTCCTGGCATACCTAACCAACCAACAAAGCGTATTAGACCTCATAGTGCAAACGTTTCTATATCTATATATAATCTTATAGATATAGATGCGTATTCAGCTGTGTTAAATTCCTATTTGCACCAGCAGTCATTTCTTCGTATATATTTCTCCACAAATATATATGTATGTACTTGGTATATAACTCCTATATATCAGTCCGAACCGCAGTCCGACAATAAGGCGCAACTAACCGACTCCCGATCAGCTTGCATGCGCGTATATATATATATATGTCGCAGCGAGTATGTACGCACTGTATGTGATTGTTGCTGCGTACTGCAAGTACGCGCTGTGTGTGGCTGTGTAAGTGTATGAGTATTCAGTGTTGGGTATTTCACCACAAGCATTCCAACCAGAGTGTGCAAATGAGCATCCCCCGTTTCGGACTAGTCAGCGCAAGATATTCTTTCGCTGACTCTTTCGAAAAAAAAAACGCGAGTGATCGTCTGTCGCGGACTCTTTCGAAAAAAAGTCTGCGAGTGATCGTCTGTCGCGATCACTCAGCGATTTTGCTCTCGCTCCGACTGAAACCATTTTTTGTTGGGTTTTTCTCGTCTCAGTCCGGTCGGGATTTTTATGACGCAGACGCGGCAACAAAAAATCTTTTGTGTATGCATGCATAGACATACATTCGGGGGTTGTTTTCGCTAGCAAATCTATTGCGCTCTTGCTCACGCTCCAATATATGCAAAGAGCGATCTATTGCGCTCTTGCTCACACTCCAAAGATCATTTCAAATGATCAAAAATTTTTTCCATCACTTGCGGAGCAACATTGCGCGACGGAAAAACATTTCAAATCCGAGCCGATGCTCGCGCAAAGAGCAAGACGCAAAAGACTCAACGCAAAACGATCCGATCAGATCGTATGAATACAAAAAAATCTTGCTCTGAGTGGGATCGAGGGTGAGTGCATTTTATCGATCTCACTCGTGAGCGGATCGCGTGAGTTGATGCGGTGGATGCTCATTTGCACAATATGATTCCAACACATTAGTAATATTGCATCAGCTTCTAATTGTGTTGTGATTGGTCGCTTACATTCTGTCTCGGGGCAACAGCGTTGTGTCGCTGTCGCCGAGTGTGGTTCGGAGCTATGCTTAGGAATAACACTGGCCTTGTCAGGCAGTTTAGAAAGTTGCTTTCAGCTGTTGACGCTATTGTTGTTACGGTTGCGCACTTGTCCCTTGCACGAACAAATGTTTTTGTTTTCATGTTTTTCTATAACTCTGACCATATCGACATACATGTAGCCTTCTACATGATTTATAACACCTATATTATCACACCTACTCCTGGTCCGACGTTACAGTGGTTCACAGCTTATTTCAACCAGTACTTTAAAAAAAGTTGAGCTATAACATCTAAACTATTGGCAGGTTGTTAGTGTGATGTTTTAAATATTACAAAATCAATTCATTTATTTTTTAAATATTTTTTCATTATTTAATAATGTTTAAAAACTAAAAAATGAGACCAAGACAGTTCCACAGCTTATTTCAACCACAAACTTTGCAGCTGATGAAAGACCCGTTATTTTGCAATGCAACGGTAGATTCTTGTTCTATGCTTTATACACTGATTTCGCAATGTGATGAAATAAGTTTGTGCTGAATTTTGAAAGCAGAACTTGCAGAAAATTTAATTTAGCAAAATGGGACCACGTACACCTATTGAACTTCGGGAACTTGTTCTGAAACACTATAAAAATGGCCATTCCCGTAGAAAAATTGCTGATATGGTTGGACTGAGTGATTCTACAGTTCAAAGCATCATATACCGTTTTGTTCGTGAAAATAGAACCCACGATAAAGGTAGAAATGCTCTGAACAAAATTTTTAATCCCACGGACGAGCGCTATATTGTAAGATAAATCCGGGATAACCCAAGGACGAGCGCTATATTGTAAGATAAATCCGGGATAACCCAAGGACGAGCGCTATATTGTAAGATAAATCCGGGATAACCCAAGGCTATCTGCTAGACAAGTAACCAATGATGTTAAGGAGGAGTTGGGCAAGTCATGCCACCCAGAAACTATTCGCCGTGTGTCGCTTAAAATTTGCACAGGAGCACTTGCACAAGGACATTGGATTCTGGAACACAGTTTTGTTTTGTGATGAGTCCAAATTTAATTTGTTTGGGTCGGATAGGCCCTCATATGTGTGGCGTAGGCCTAACACAGAGCTTGACGTAAAAAATTTGAGGGCTACTGTAAAGCATGGCGAAGGCAGGGTTATGGTTTGGGCCTGTATGTCAGCAGCCGGGGTTGGGAACTTGGAGTTCATTGAGACTACGATGGATAAACTTAAATATCTAGATGTTTCGAAGTCAAATTTAATCCAAAGTACTCAGAAACTGGGCATAAAGGAGGACTTCAGGTTTTACCAAGATACTGACGCACGTTATGAAACTACCAGCCCAATCACCAGATTTAAATGTAATCGAAAATTTGTGGTCGATTTTGGAAACAAACATTCGCAAACAAAAAATTTGAAACAAATCGGATCTAAAAACTGCATTGGTTGAGGAATGGGAAAAAATTACTCCAGAAGTCACCAAAAAGTTGGTGCAATCTATCCCAATGTTTATGTCAGATTCCATTAAACAGAACTGCTCCTCCCGCCACATCCCCATGCTATGTTATTAACAGCTCTGTTTTTAGCTAATCTCCAACTCCAGCTCTCCTGCTGGTTCTCTGGAGTTTTTCTTTGTACTTTCCTCCTCTCTTCCATCTTTACACTTCACTTTTTCTCCTTTTCCGCCGTTTACGCACACTGACTGTGCAATTTCATATTGAAATAAAAAGCGAAAGTAATTTCAAAAAAACCCATAAGAAAAGTGTTTTATATTTATCTGCGACGCCCCCCTACAAACATTGGTCCTTCGAGCCGGAGCTATCCATCGCATATCAACATACTTAACCCCAGCGATTCACAGGCAACGAGATAAGTAACACTTTTCGTTTTCCTCCATTTCCGTGCACAGAGCGAACATATATAGTGGCACCTAATCCGCCATACTCTAAGTCTATATATGCTCATAGTGCAAACGTTTCTATATCTATATATTCTTATAGATATAGATGCGTATTCAGCTGTGTTAAATTTCTATTTGCACCAGCAGTCACATCTTCGTGTGTGTGTGTATATGTAGGTCACTAACCTCGCGTCCGTCAAATACATATATATTTCTCCACGCATATATATGTATGTACTTGGTATATAGTGACATAATCATAGTGATTACGTCCACAATATCCAAACGCTGTTCCCATAGCCGAATAATTAATGTAAACATTCCCAAACTTGGTAATTATAAACAAAGAGCAGCCAAGCCGACGCTTCTAATGTAAACATTCCCAAGCTTTGTAATTGTAAACAGAGAGCGGCCAAACCGGCGCTTCTCCTCACGATCGAAAACGATCGAAATAAAAGCACAATCAGAATAAATTCGTTCTCAGCAACATGTATCACCCACATATAAACATTTCTCTCCAGCAACATGCATCATTAAAAAAGTTGCAAACATTCTGTTAGAGTTAACTTTATTATTCAATAGACACACAATTGTCAGTCTTAAGCCTCAATAAAGCAAGTTGTCATAATCTAACTTTGACTTCGTCTTTTAATTTACATTAGCGTTGCTGTTAGCATATGTCGCGACATTTATTCGACTTATAACATATATCTAATTGGCGCAGCCGGTAGGATGACAATAAATTGTGGACCATCTGATGCAATAACTAAGTTATTAATTCTTTTTGTCCCTTTTACTGCCATCCGCTAAACAACTAACGCAAAGGCAACCCATGCGACGGTCAATATCGCGTCAAGTTTTAAAAAAATAAAACCTCGACAGTGACGTGTAAACCGAAATTCGCAAATTGCCAAAGCCGCAGATTGTGATTGTAAAATAACAACTTAAAAACAAGTAAGGACGTTGCTTTAGGGCGAGACCTACAGCGTCATACTCGTTTCCCACATGGGCATCTGGTATTTTAAATTTAATAATTTATCTCAAATTTTGCATTTATGTAGATTCACGTGAATTTTCTGCAATTTCAATTTTTGCAAATATAACTATGTGAATGAATTAGCATTTTTATAAAATGTAAAAAATGCAATAGAATCATATGTTTCATCAAGTTCCGTTAAGTCAGTCGCAATCTATTAAACAAAACGTTTGGCCAATTATGACACGCACGCGTTAAGCAGCGACAGCAAAATATATTTACATTTACACATATGTACATACATTGAAACGTGCATGCGCGTTTGCTTATGCACGGTCACAAATAAATTCAGCGCCATTCATTCTAGCATATTCTTCAACCAAAATTGTTATTGAGTTGTGTTTGCATTTTCAGCCGCTTCTTTAGTTTTGTATTTGTCAAATATCGCCCTTTATACGCATACATTTAACCGACCACCGTTTTTGTATATACACATATAAATACATACATACGTTCATATGCGCGCATTTCAGCTTTTTCTAAGAATCACAATTGCGATTGATTTATGTTTATATTGTGTTTGCATTAACGGCAGCTTCTATAGTTTTGTATTTGTCAATAGTCGCCCTTTGTAGTGAAGTAGTTTCGGATTTGCCAGCAGGCAATGCAAAACTGATGTGGCGCAGCAGGTAGATGAAAAGCGTGTAAGCAAAAGAGTCCGCGTTCGAGACGCGGCGGCGACGGCATGAAAATAGTTGCACAGCTGTTCGTGCCTACATGCATACATACCTGATGGGACCTATCGTCAATTTTTTTGTGCGTTAATAATTTTGTTCGGACTAAGTCGATTACACAAATATCGGTATTTGATGTTTACATTTTTTGTCAGGGTCACACACACAAAAAGAAAATAACATAACTGACCTAGGCTATACGAAAAATGATAATTTTAGCAGATAAATTATTTGCAGAACTTCAACATTAAATCAAATTACATATATTTCTCAGAAATGCCGTTTGTCGTCTTAGCAATTCTTATTAAGCTTATTTATATAGGTGGCACAGGCATATGAATTTTGCAGCTGGGCGTTACAAATTTTGTTGCCAATTTGCCACGCCCCCAGTAGGCGTAGACATATCATATTTGGCAAGTTCCTAGAAGGAGTCTAGGGTAACGTAACTGCAAAGTTTGGATGCTTACACTCCAAAAATGTGAAAGTTACAGGGTATTTTTTCGATATACCACGCCCCCAAAGGCGCGTAAGATTTATTTTTGGGGAATCAATAGAGGAGGCCCCCAGTAACACAAACATCCAATTTTGAATCGTCTAGCTCTAAAACTGTAGGAGCTATAAGCTTTTTGCGATTTGCCACGCCCCTTGAAGGCGTAGGTATGTCCGCCATATCTTTTTGATCTTGGGTTGCTTATCCGAGTATATATATCAAATTTCAAGTCTCTAGCATCAATAGTGCTCAAAATATAGCTGATCTTGTAAAATCACTATATATTCAGATCCGATTTGCCACGCCCCCAGTGGGCGTAGACACCAAATCTTTTTATGAATCTTTATAGAATCGTAGCGTTAATTTACGTGCCAAATTTCAGCATTCTAGCTTTAAAACTGTAGAAGTTACAGTTTTCCCGATTTGCCACGCCCCCAATGGGCGTAGATATATCCGCCATATCTTTTTGAGCTTGGGTGGTCAACGCAAGTATACATTCCAAATTTCAACTCTCTAGCTCTTCAACTAATATGATTTCTTAACTATGGGCGCAACCATTTTCCGATTTGCCACGCCCCTAGTGGGCGTATCCGGAAAATCTTGACACTTTATAATTCGAGGGTATACACGAGTATATGTTCCAAATTTCAAGTCTCTAGCTTCAATAGCGTAGAAAAATATTGCATTCATACGGACAGACGGACAGACGGACAGACGGACATTTCACAAAACCAATATACTCTTTTTCCCTTTGGGAAACGAGTATAATAATTCAAGAAGACGCGATAGAATTCGAAGAGAACATAATTCCAGAAGATTCTGGTTATCTCAAAAACATTCGAAAGTGCTATCTGCGCAACAAACTGAACAATCAATAAGTTAAGTGAATACAAATTAAGTGAACATACTTAAACAAAACAAGTAAGAACGTTGCTTTAGGGCGAGACCTACAGCGTCATACTCGTTTCCCACATGGGCATCTGGTATTTTAAATTTAATAATTTATCTCAAATTTTGCATTTATGTAGATTCACGTGAATTTTCTGCAATTTCAATTTTTGCAAATATAACTATGTGAATGAATTAGCATTTTTATAAAATGTAAAAAATGCAATAGAATCATATGTTTCATCAAGTTCCGTTAAGTCAGTCGCAATCTATTAAACAAAACGCTTGGCCAATTATGACACGCACGCGTTAAGCAGCGACAGCAAAATATATTTACATTTACACATACATACGTACGTACATTGAAACGTGCAAGCGCGTTTGCTTATGCATGGTCACAAATAAATTCAGCGCCATTCATTCTAGCATATTCTTCAACCAAAATTGTTATTGAGTTGTGCTTGCATTTTCAGCCGCTTCTTTAGTTTTGTATTTGTCAAATATCGCCCTTTATACGCATACATTCAACCGACCACCGTTTTTGTATGTACACATATAAATACATACGTTCATATGCGCGCATTTTAGCATTTTCTAAGAATCACAATTGCAATTGATTTATGTTTATATTATGTTTGCATTAACAGCAGCTTCTATAGTTTTGTATTTGTCAAAAGTCGCCCTTGTAGTGATTTGCCAACAGACAATGCAAAACTTATGTGGCGCAGCAGGTAGATGAAAAGCGTGTAAGCAAAAGGGTCCGCGTTCGAGACGCGGCGGCGACGGCATGAAAATAGTTGCACAGCTGTTCGTGCCTACATGCATACATACCTTATGGGACCTATCGTCAATTTTTTTGTGCGTTAATAATTTTGTTCAGACTAAGTCGATAACACAAATATCGGTATTTGATATTTACATTTTTTGTCAGGGTCACACACACAAAAAGAAAATAACATAACTGACCTAGGCTATACGAAAAATGATAATTTTAGCAGATAAATTATTTGCAGAACTTCAACATTAAATCGAATTACATATATTTCTCAGAAATGCCGTTTGTCGTCTTAGCAATTCTTATTAAGCTTATTTATATAGGTGGCACAGGCATATGAATTTTGCAGCTGGGCGTTAAAAATTTTGTTGCCGATTTGCCACGCCCCCAGTAGGCGTAGACATATCATATTTGGCAAGTTCCTAGAAGGAGTCTAGGGTAACGTAACTGCAAAGTTTGGATGCTTACACTCCAAAAATGTGAAAGTTACAGGGTATTTTTTCGATATACCACGCCCCCAAAGGCGCGTAAGATTTATTTTTGGGGAATCAATAGAGGAGGCCCCCAGTAACGCAAACATCCAATTTTGAATCGTCTAGCTCTAAAACTGTAGGAGCTATAAGCTTTTTACGATTTGCCACGCCCCCTGAAGGCGTAGGTATGTCCGCCATATCTTTTTGATCTTGGGTTGCTTATCCGAGTATATATATCAAATTTCAAGTCTCTAGTATCAATAGTGCTCAAAATATAGCTGATCTTGTAAAATCGCTATATATTCAGATCCGATTTGCCACGCCCCCAGTGGGCGTAGACACCAAATCTTTTTATGAATCTTTATAGAATCGTAGCGTTAATTTACGTGCAAAATTTCAGCATTCTAGCTTTAAAACTGTAGAAGTTACAGTTTTCCCGATTTGCCACGCCCCCAATGGGCGTAGATATATCCGCCATATCTTTTTGAGCTTGGGTGGTCAACGCAAGTATACATTCCAAATTTCAACTCTCTAGCTCTTCAACTAATATGATTTCTTAACTATGGGCGCAACCATTTTCCGATTTGCCACGCCCCTAGTGGGCGTGGCCGGAAAATCTTGACACTTTATAATTCGAGGGTATACACGAGTATATGTTCCAAATTTCAAGTCTCTAGCTTCAATAGCGTAGAAAAATATTGCATTCATACGGACAGACGGACAGACGGACAGACGGACAGACGGACAGACGGACATTTCACAAAACCAATATACTCTTTTTCCCTTTGGGAAACGAGTATAAAAATTATTTGAACAATCAACAAATTAAGTGAATACAAATTAAGTGAATATAATTAAACAAAAAGAAATTTACAATAAAAAGAAAACTGAAATAAAAAATATAAAATAAAAAATATTTACTTTAAATTGTAACAAATCAAATAATCAAAATGGAAGGAGACGAAACAGCACCCCTTTCCGACGCCAACATGATACAAGTGTTCAACCAGCTTAAAAATATTGAGAAGTTCACTGGAGATAAGAACAGTCTGTACACGTTCGTTAGCCGGATCGACTACATATTGGCACTCTACACCACCAATGATGCGAGGCAGAGGTCAATACTCTTTGGACTTGTGGAAAGCTGCATCAGCAGTGAAGTTATGCTATCTCTTGGCATAAACAATTTGACAACATGGACGGATCTTCGGAAACAACTAATTTTGAACTACAAGACGCAAACCCAGAACCACGTCATATTGGAGGAATTCAGAAACACCCCATTCAAAGGCAATGTGAAAGCTTTTCTGGAAGAAGCAGAACACCGTAGGCAGACATTGACGAGTAAGTTAGAACTAGAAAATAATTTAGACGAAAAAATATTGTATGCACGGTTAATTAAAACTAGTATTGAAAACTTAATCCAAAAACTACCCACACACATTTGCATTCGGATAATAAATTGCGAAATTTCCGATTTAAGATCTTTAATAAACATATTACAAGAAAAAAACCTTTATAATGAACCCTGTCTAATTCCAAATCAAAACAAAGTAAAACAAGATAAAAACTTCAAGCAATCAAATCCCAATCCCAATATTCATAAGTTTCCCACATTTCTTCAACCACCAACCATTCCTATGTCCCATATCGACCCTATTTTCAACAACCATATCTTCCACCAACACCTAATTATACTAACCATAACAATATTTCACCTAATCATTATTCACCTCGACCAATACAACGAACACCTAATCCGGTCAGACCATTTCTTAGACAGAGCCAATTTGACATTAATCGCTTCGGACAAGTAACACCACAACAAACCCCTTCCAATCGTCCTGGCATACCTAACCAACCAACAAAGCGTATTAGACCTCATAGTGCAAACGTTTCTATATCTATATATAATCTTATAGATATAGATGCGTATTCAGCTGTGTTAAATTCCTATTTGCACCAGCAGTCATTTCTTCGTATATATTTCTCCACAAATATATATGTATGTACTTGGTATATAACTCCTATATATCAGTCCGAACCGCAGTCCGACAATAAGGCGCAACTAACCGACTCCCGATCAGCTTGCATGCGCGTATATATATATATATGTCGCAGCGAGTATGTACGCACTGTATGTGATTGTTGCTGCGTACTGCAAGTACGCGCTGTGTGTGGCTGTGTAAGTGTATGAGTATTCAGTGTTGGGTATTTCACCACAAGCATTCCAACCAGAGTGTGCAAATGAGCATCCCCCGTTTCGGACTAGTCAGCGCAAGATATTCTTTCGCTGACTCTTTCGAAAAAAAAAACGCGAGTGATCGTCTGTCGCGGACTCTTTCGAAAAAAGTCTGCGAGTGATCGTCTGTCGCGATCACTCAGCGATTTTGCTCTCGCTCCGACTGAAACCATTTTTTGTTGGGTTTTTCTCGTCTCAGTCCGGTCGGGATTTTTATGACGCAGACGCGGCAACAAAAAATCTTTTGTGTATGCATGCATAGACATACATTCGGGGGTTGTTTTCGCTAGCAAATCTATTGCGCTCTTGCTCACGCTCCAATATATGCAAAGAGCGATCTATTGCGCTCTTGCTCACACTCCAAAGATCATTTCAAATGATCAAAAATTTTTTCCATCACTTGCGGAGCAACATTGCGCGACGGAAAAACATTTCAAATCCGAGCCGATGCTCGCGCAAAGAGCAAGACGCAAAAGACTCAACGCAAAACGATCCGATCAGATCGTATGAATACAAAAAAATCTTGCTCTGAGTGGGATCGAGGGTGAGTGCATTTTATCGATCTCACTCGTGAGCGGATCGCGTGAGTTGATGCGGTGGATGCTCATTTGCACAATATGATTCCAACACATTAGTAATATTGCATCAGCTTCTAATTGTGTTGTGATTGGTCGCTTACATTCTGTCTCGGGGCAACAGCGTTGTGTCGCTGTCGCCGAGTGTGGTTCGGAGCTATGCTGAGGAATAACACTGGCCTTGTCAGGCAGTTTAGAAAGTTGCTTTCAGCTGTTGACGCTATTGTTGTTACGGTTGCGCACTTGTCCCTTGCACGAACAAATGTTTTTGTTTTCATGTTTTTCTATAACTCTGACCATATCGACATACATGTAGCCTTCTACATGATTTATAACACCTATATTATCACACCTACTCCTGGTCCGACGTTACAGTGGTTCACAGCTTATTTCAACCAGCACTTTAAAAAAAGTTGAGCTATAAAATCTAAACTATTGGCAGGTTGTTAGTGTGATGTTTTAAATATTACAAAATCAATTCATTTATTTTTTAAATATTTTTTCATTATTTAATAATGTTTAAAAACTAAAAAATGAGACCAAGACAGTTCCACAGCTTATTTCAACCACAAACTTTGCAGCTGATGAAAGACCCGTTATTTTGCAATGCAACGGTAGATTCTTGTTCTATGCTTTATACACTGATTTCGCAATGTGATGAAATAAGTTTGTGCTGAATTTTGAAAGCAGAACTTGCAGAAAATTTAATTTAGCAAAATGGGACCACGTACACCTATTGAACTTCGGGAACTTGTTCTGAAACACTATAAAAATGGCCATTCCCGTAGAAAAATTGCTGATATGGTTGGACTGAGTGATTCTACAGTTCAAAGCATCATATACCGTTTTGTTCGTGAAAATAGAACCCACGATAAAGGTAGAAATGCTCTGAACAAAATTTTTAATCCCACGGACGAGCGCTATATTGTAAGATAAATCCGGGATAACCCAAGGACGAGCGCTATATTGTAAGATAAATCCGGGATAACCCAAGGACGAGCGCTATATTGTAAGATAAATCCGGGATAACCCAAGGCTATCTGCTAGACAAGTAACCAATGATGTTAAGGAGGAGTTGGGCAAGTCATGCCACCCAGAAACTATTCGCCGTGTGTCGCTTAAAATTTGCACAGGAGCACTTGCACAAGGACATTGGATTCTGGAACACAGTTTTGTTTTGTGATGAGTCCAAATTTAATTTGTTTGGGTCGGATAGGCCCTCATATGTGTGGCGTAGGCCTAACACAGAGCTTGACGTAAAAAATTTGAGGGCTACTGTAAAGCATGGCGAAGGCAGGGTTATGGTTTGGGCCTGTATGTCAGCAGCCGGGGTTGGGAACTTGGAGTTCATTGAGACTACGATGGATAAACTTAAATATCTAGATGTTTCGAAGTCAAATTTAATCCAAAGTACTCAGAAACTGGGCATAAAGGAGGACTTCAGGTTTTACCAAGATACTGACGCACGTTATGAAACTACCAGCCCAATCACCAGATTTAAATGTAATCGAAAATTTGTGGTCGATTTTGGAAACAAACATTCGCAAACAAAAAATTTGAAACAAATCGGATCTAAAAACTGCATTGGTTGAGGAATGGGAAAAAATTACTCCAGAAGTCACCAAAAAGTTGGTGAAATCTATCCCAATGTTTATGTCAGATTCCATTAAACAGAACTGCTCCTCCCTCCACATCCCCATGCTATGTTATTAACAGCTCTGTTAATAGCTAATCTCCAACTTCAGCTCTCCTGCTGGTTCTCTGGAGTTTTTCTTTGTACTTTCCTCCTCTCTTCCATCTTTACACTTCACTTTTTCTTCTTTTCCGCCGTTTACGCACACTGACTGTGCAATTTCATATTGAAATAAAAAGCGAAAGTAATTTAAAAAAAACCCATAAGAAAAGTGTTTTATATTTATCTGCGACGCCCCCCTACAAACATTGGTCCTTCGAGCCGGAGCTATCCAACGGATATCAACATACTTACCCCAACGATTCACAGGCAACGAGATAAGTAACACTTTTTATATAGTGGCACCTAATCCGCCATACTCTAAGTCTATATATGCTCATAGTGCAAACGTTTCTATATCTATATATTCTTATAGATATAGATGCGTATTCAGCTGTGTTAAATTTCTATTTGCACTAGCAGTCACTTCTTCGTGTGTGTGTGTGTGTATATGTAGGTCACTAACCTCGCGTCCGTCAAATACATATATATTTCTCCACGAATATATATGTATGTACTTGGTATATAGTGACATAATCATAGTGATTACGTCCACAATATCCAAACGCTGTTCCCATAGCCGAATAATTAATGTAAACATTCCCAAACTTGGCAATTATAAACAAAGAGCAGCCAAGCCGACGCTTCTAATGTAAACATTCCCAAGCTTTGTAATTGTAAACAGAGAGCGGCCAAACCGGCGCTTCTCCTCACGATCGAAAACGATCGAAATAATAGCACAATCAGAATAAATTCGTTCTCAGCAACATGTATCACCCACGTATAAACATTTCTCTCCAGCAACATGCATCATTAAAAAAGTTGCAAACATTCTTTTAGAGTTCACTTTATTATTCAATAGACACACAATTGTTAGTCTTAAGCTATTGTTCAATAAAGCAAGTTGTCATAATCTAACTTTGACTTCGTCTTTTAATTTACATTAGCGTTGCTGTTAGCATATGTCGCGACATTTTTTTGACTTATAACATATATCTAATTGGCGCAGCCGGTAGGATGACAATAAATTGTGGACCATCTGATGCAATAACTAAGTTATTAATTCTTTTTGTCCCTTTTACTGCCATCCGCTAAACAACTAACGCAAAGGCAACCCATGCGATGGTCAATATCGCGTCAAGTTTTAAAAAAAATAAAACCTCGACAGTGACGTGTAAACCGAAATTCGCAAATTGCCAAAGCCGCAGATTGTGATTGTAAAATAACAACTTAAAAATAATTCAAGAAGACGCGATAGAATTCGAAGAGAACATAATTCCAGAAGATTCTGGTTATCTCAAAAACATTCGAAAGTGCTATCTGCGCAACAAACTGAACAATCAATAAGTTAAGTGAATACAAATTAAGTGAACATAATTAAACAAAAAGAAATTTACAATAAAAAGAAAACTGAAATAAAAAATATAAAATAAAAACAAGTAAGAACGTTGCTTTAGGGCGAGACCTACAGCGTCATACTCGTTTCCCACATGGGCATCTGGTATTTTAAATTTAATAATTTATCTCAAATTTTGCATTTATGTAGATTCACGTGAATTTTCTGCAATTTCAATTTTTGCAAATATAACTATGTGAATGAATTAGCATTTTTATAAAATGTAAAAAATGCAATAGAATCATATGTTTCATCAAGTTCCGTTAAGTCAGTCGCAATCTATTAAACAAAACGCTTGGCCAATTATGACACGCACGCGTTAAGCAGCGACAGCAAAATATATTTACATTTACACATACATACGTACGTACATTGAAACGTGCAAGCGCGTTTGCTTATGCATGGTCACAAATAAATTCAGCGCCATTCATTCTAGCATATTCTTCAACCAAAATTGTTATTGAGTTGTGCTTGCATTTTCAGCCGCTTCTTTAGTTTTGTATTTGTCAAATATCGCCCTTTATACGCATACATTCAACCGACCACCGTTTTTGTATGTACACATATAAATACATACGTTCATATGCGCGCATTTTAGCATTTTCTAAGAATCACAATTGCAATTGATTTATGTTTATATTATGTTTGCATTAACAGCAGCTTCTATAGTTTTGTATTTGTCAAAAGTCGCCCTTGTAGTGATTTGCCAACAGACAATGCAAAACTTATGTGGCGCAGCAGGTAGATGAAAAGCGTGTAAGCAAAAGGGTCCGCGTTCGAGACGCGGCGGCGACGGCATGAAAATAGTTGCACAGCTGTTCGTGCCTACATGCATACATACCTTATGGGACCTATCGTCAATTTTTTTGTGCGTTAATAATTTTGTTCAGACTAAGTCGATAACACAAATATCGGTATTTGATATTTACATTTTTTGTCAGGGTCACACACACAAAAAGAAAATAACATAACTGACCTAGGCTATACGAAAAATGATAATTTTAGCAGATAAATTATTTGCAGAACTTCAACATTAAATCGAATTACATATATTTCTCAGAAATGCCGTTTGTCGTCTTAGCAATTCTTATTAAGCTTATTTATATAGGTGGCACAGGCATATGAATTTTGCAGCTGGGCGTTAAAAATTTTGTTGCCGATTTGCCACGCCCCCAGTAGGCGTAGACATATCATATTTGGCAAGTTCCTAGAAGGAGTCTAGGGTAACGTAACTGCAAAGTTTGGATGCTTACACTCCAAAAATGTGAAAGTTACAGGGTATTTTTTCGATATACCACGCCCCCAAAGGCGCGTAAGATTTATTTTTGGGGAATCAATAGAGGAGGCCCCCAGTAACGCAAACATCCAATTTTGAATCGTCTAGCTCTAAAACTGTAGGAGCTATAAGCTTTTTACGATTTGCCACGCCCCCTGAAGGCGTAGGTATGTCCGCCATATCTTTTTGATCTTGGGTTGCTTATCCGAGTATATATATCAAATTTCAAGTCTCTAGTATCAATAGTGCTCAAAATATAGCTGATCTTGTAAAATCGCTATATATTCAGATCCGATTTGCCACGCCCCCAGTGGGCGTAGACACCAAATCTTTTTATGAATCTTTATAGAATCGTAGCGTTAATTTACGTGCAAAATTTCAGCATTCTAGCTTTAAAACTGTAGAAGTTACAGTTTTCCCGATTTGCCACGCCCCCAATGGGCGTAGATATATCCGCCATATCTTTTTGAGCTTGGGTGGTCAACGCAAGTATACATTCCAAATTTCAACTCTCTAGCTCTTCAACTAATATGATTTCTTAACTATGGGCGCAACCATTTTCCGATTTGCCACGCCCCTAGTGGGCGTGGCCGGAAAATCTTGACACTTTATAATTCGAGGGTATACACGAGTATATGTTCCAAATTTCAAGTCTCTAGCTTCAATAGCGTAGAAAAATATTGCATTCATACGGACAGACGGACAGACGGACAGACGGACAGACGGACAGACGGACATTTCACAAAACCAATATACTCTTTTTCCCTTTGGGAAACGAGTATAAATATATACTTTAAATTGTAACAAATCAAATAATCAAAATGGAAGGAGACGAAACAGCACCCCTTTCCGACGCTTACATAACACAAGTGATCAAACAGCTTAAAAATATTGAGAAGTTCACTGGAGATAAGAACAGTCTGTACACGTTCGTTAGCCGGATCGACTACATATTGGCACTCTACACCACCAATGATGCGAGGCAGAGGTCAATACTCTTTGGACTTGTGGAAAGCTGCATCAGCAGTGAAGTTATGCTATCTCTTGGCATAAACAATTTGACAACATGGACGGATCTTCGGAAACAACTAATTTTGAACTACAAGACGCAAACCCAGAACCACGTCATATTGGAGGAATTCAGAAACACCCCATTCAAAGGCAATGTGAAAGCTTTTCTGGAAGAAGCAGAACACCGTAGGCAGACATTGACGAGTAAGTTAGAACTAGAAAATAATTTAGACGAAAAAACATTGTATGCACGGTTAATTAAAACTAGTATTGAAAACTTAATCCAAAAACTACCCACACACATTTGCATTCGGATAATAAATTGCGAAATTTCCGATTTAAGATCTTTAATAAACATATTACAAGAAAAAAACCTTTATGATGAACCCTGTCTAATTCCAAATCAAAACAAAGTAAAACAAGATAAAAACTTCAAGCCATCAAATCCCAATCCCAATATTCAAAAGTTTCCCACATTTCTTCAACCAAGCCATTCCTATGTCCCATATCGACCCTATTTTCAACAACCATATCTTCCACCAACACCTAATTATACTAACCATAACAATATTTCACCTAATCATTATTCACCTCGACCAATACAACGAACACCTAATCCGGTCAGACCATTTCTTAGACAGAGCCAATTTGACATTAATCGCTTCGGACAAGTAACGCCACAACAAACCCCTTCCAATCGTCCTGGCATACCTAACCAACCAACAAAGCGTATTAGACCTGCAGATAGCCGACAAAGCAAAATGAGCATAGACGAAGAGACTAGAAACCAAGAAGAAATAAATTATCACGATTACATGCAGCAAGAATATTATAATCAATTAGCTTCTTTTCCCGAATACTATCCTCAATATTACCAAGAAGAAATTTACCCACAAAACTCAGATTACACATACACACAAACAGCCACAACCGAACATGAGATAGAACAACCAAATGAAATAGAAATCGAGAAAGCCGAAAATTTTCAGCTGCCAGCCTCGGAAACCAACAATATATAGTTATCACTTATAAGGGCAAAAATTTAAAATGTTTAATAGATACAGGATCTACCGTAAATATGATGACATCCAATGTTTTCAATTTACCAATTCATGATACCGATTGTCTTATTCAAACCAGCAATGGACCATTAACTATCACAAAAAAAGTAAATGTCCTTTCCAACAACCTATTCAAGAGTAATTATGAATTTCTTCTGCATCAATTTTCACCAGATTATGATCTATTAATTGGTAGAAAACTTCTCTCAGAACACAAGCCGTCATAGATTATAAAACCCAAACTGTAAATTTATACAATCGAAAGTATAAATTAATTAACGATATTCCGATCACTAACGAAAATCATTTCGTTGTTCAATCAAATCCTGAATCTAATCAACACTTCAAAAATCCAATCAGATAATTCAAAAAAAGAAGAATTTATGAACTCAAGCCTTACCGACTAGAACACTTAAATGAAGAAGAAAAATTTAATTTAATGAGCTTGTTGAAACAATATCAACACATTCAGTTCAGAGAAGGCGACAAACTTAGCTTCAGTAAGCATGTTATTAACACTACTCACAATTCACCAAACCATACAGTTATCCACAAGCATACGAACAGGAAGTTGAACAACAAATTCAGAACATGTTAGATCAAGGCATTATACGCCCCAGCAATTCCCCTTATTGTAGTCCTATATGGATTGTATCAAAAAAACAAGACGCGTCAGGCAAACAAAAATTTAGAATCGTAATTGACTATAGAAAATTAAATGACATAATTATAAATGACAGACACACAATACCAAATATGGATGAGATTTTAGGAAAACTAGGTAGATGCAACTATTTCACTACAATCGACCTTGCAAAAGGATTCCATCAACTTGAAATGCATCCAAAGTCCATTCAAAAAACAGCTTTTTCCACCAAACATGGCCACTATGAATATCTTCGTATGCCATTTGGATTAAAGAATGCACCTGCAACCTTTCAACGTTGTATGAACAATATTCTGCGACCATTACTAAATAAACACTGTTTAGTATATGTTGAGGAACCATTTGTCATTATTTAGCACATTTTTCATTATTTAGCATATTTTGGATTTTTTTAGTATATATGCAACTTTAATTGTTATCGGCGAATGAACAGCTGTATCAAGATCCTTCGAGCCGGAGCCGTTGGGCATTGCTACTGAATACTCACTTTGGATTTTTGGAAAACAGCGCGCACTATTGGAAAAGTGGCGTGTTTTGTCTTGTCGTGTTTTGCTGCTGGAGACGCAGCATTTGAACATTCTTGGAATTACGTATCGATATTTGGCATCATACGTAATAAACGGCGCGCACTATTGGAAAAGTGCCGTGTTTTGTCTTGTCGTGTTTTTGCTGCTGGCGACGCAGCATTTGCACATTCTTGGAATTACGTATTGATATTTGGCATCATACGTAATAAACGGCGCGCACTATTGGAAAAGTGCCGTGTTTTGTCTTGTCGTGCTTTTGCTGCTGAAGACGCAGCATTTGCACATTCTTGGAATTACGTATTGATATTTGGCATCATACGTAATAAACGGCGTGCACTATTGGAAAAATGGCGTGTTTTGTCTGGTCGTGTTTTTGCTGCTGGCGACGCAGCATTTACACATTCTTTGAATTACGTATCGATATTTGGCATCATACGTAATTACTAGTACGCACTATTGGAAAAGTGGCGTGTTTTGTATTGTCGTGTTTTTGCTGCTGGCGACGCAGCATTTGCACATTCTTGGAATTACGTATCGATATTTGGCGCGCACTATTGGAAAAAAGGCGTGTTTTGTCTTGTGTTTTTGCTGCTGGCGACGCAGCATTTGCACATTCTTGGAATTACGTATTGATATTTGGCATCATACGTAATAAACGCCGCGCACTATTGGAAAAGTGCCGTGTTTTGTCTTGTCGTGTTTTTGCTGCT
The DNA here is from genome assembly GCA_035045185.1 of Drosophila meridiana. Classification (NCBI taxonomy): domain Eukaryota; kingdom Metazoa; phylum Arthropoda; class Insecta; order Diptera; family Drosophilidae; genus Drosophila; species Drosophila meridiana. Next base: position 108,607 of record JAWNPF010000039.1, read on the forward strand.
GGCGACGCAGCATTTGCACATTCTTGGAATTACGTATCGATATTTGGCATCATACGTAATTACTAGTACGCACTATTGGAAAAGTGCTACTGGCTACTTTGGACAACAACTTGAGTTGACTGCGGGCAACGCAGCAAGCTGCAATGGAAAATCTACGTACTTTACTGGGAGCCAGAAGTAGATTGAAAGCAACGTCTACGCGCATTTCTGGATACGCGGAAAATCCGCCTGATGGCTGCACATTCTACGATATTGATGCCAAATTGGACAAGCTGGTTCAGGTTTGGAAGGAGTTTGTCAATCTTGGCGACGAACTTTATAAATATGAAGATGTGCAGGGATATGTGGACCCAGCAAGTGACAACGATGTATACGAGGAGCGCGTTGATCGAGCTTATGCCTTTCTTAAGGCACTACACGCTCAGTACAAACCCCGCAAACTGAAAGAGGCCAATACTACATCTAATGTGCTCCAATGTATTTTGCAACAAATGCAGCAATCTCAAACGCAAATGCAGCAACAATCTCAGATGCAAATGCAACAAATGCAGCAACATTCTCAGATGCAAATACAACAAATGCAGCAGTCTCAAACGCAAATGCAGCAGAAGCAAAAGGAGGCTATGGATCGCATAATGCAACGACTGCTACCGCAGCAGGTTGATAACGAGTCATCGTCAGGCTCACAGCAAGTCGAAGGCCCATCAACGAAGGATTGGAAACTGCCGCGGATTCATATCGCACCATTTGATGGAGACTATAAGGAAGGGCACGCGTGTAAGGGTCTATTTGACAGTGCCGCAACTCAGACAAGTAGCAAGCCTAGACAGGACAGAGGTACCAGGAACGCGCATGCACTACTCGCTACTTCAAAGCGCTGTGCTAAGTGCAACAAGGAACACGCATTGATGACATGTACACAGTTCTTGGACCTATCTATTCAGCAACGATATGCCATTGCAAAGTCCAAACACATGTGTTTTAATTGTTTGAGACTTGGTCATGGAGTGAGCACTTGTACATCGAAGTCATCCTGTAAGTATTGCAAGCGCCGACATCACTCACTTTTGCATTTCGATCAAAGCAGCACAAGGGACAAGGGTGAGCCACAGCAGCACCAGAAGGATGAGTCAAATGAGGCACCAGGTGCTAGCACAGTAGTAGCACTGACGAATGCCATGAACATTGAGAAATGTGGCAAGGGTGCAAATATGAGAAGTACACTGCCAACGGCGCAGGTGTATATGCGCTATTCTTGAGGACAAGACGTTGTTTGCCGCATATTACTGGACTGCGGCTCGGAGTTGCCCTACGTTTCGGAACGCTGTATCCAGACATTGGGTCTGGCCCGTTCACACTCTCGCATTTCCATATCTGGAATCTCATCAATCAAGGCAGAAACGACAAGAGGGCTCTGTTCACTACACATCAAGTCGCGAGTGTCAGAGGCATCGCTTGAGGTCAAGGCGCACGTGCTTGGAAACATTACTTCGACACTGATGAGAGAAACTATAGACGCAGCAGACCTCTCTATATTTAGCGGCCACATCCTAGCAGATGCCGCATTCAATACCAACGCATCAATCGACATTCTGATTGGTAACGATCACATTTGGACGGTTCTTACTGGAGATAAGTTGTGTAATGCCCAGGGCAACACAATCGCCATCGATTCCATATTTGGATGGATCATCACATCAGTGGGAGGAGCAACTACAACTACAACTACGTCACTCTTAGCTACCATGGACATCAACGCATTGTTGCAACGGTTTTGGGAACTGGAGGAAGTTCCATCGTTCACGTCTGCAAATACAGAAGATGATGTAGTGGAGACTCATTTCGTCCAAACACACTCCCGTAATTCTGAAGGGAGATACATAGTCGAGCTACCGTTCATGCAGGACAACCCAGAGTTCGCAGACACCTTTCATGGAGCCAAGTCTCGCTTTTTGGCAGTTGAACGTCGTTTAATGAAGGATGCAGCTTTGCGATCAAGGCATGTACAATTCATGAGGGAGTACATACAACTGGACCACATGAAGGAGGTGGATGTAGAAGAAGACTCCACTTCGAAGAAGATTTTCTACAAGCCGCACCATCCGGTGCTAGGTGCAAAGCTGCGTGTGGTATTTGATGGCTCATATCAAGACCAAGATGGCCGGTCTCTTAACGATGCGCTTCATATTGGACCATGTATACAACGCAATCTGTTCAGCGTATGCATGAGGTTTCGAATGCACAACTTTGTATTTTCGGCTGATATTGTAAAGATGTTTAGACAGATTCTGGTTGCAGCTAAACATCAGGATTTCCAACGAATATTATGGAGAGAAGATCCGTCAACACCATTGCAGCACTTCAGACTCTGCACAGTTACATACAGGACTGTGTCTGCGCCATTCCTGGCAGTCCGGGTGTTAGAGCAACTCGCCAAGGACCACGAGCATGAGTTTCCTAGAGCCGCTAGGATATTGCTTGAGAATTTCTACGTGGATGATGTATTAACAGGAGCCATGACAGAGGAAGAACTGAATTGCATTCAAACTGAGTTGTACAATTGGAATTGGGAAAATGGATCTCAAATAGCACACGATTGAGCACCGTGCAAGGTGATAGAGTCAACAGGTCAGCAACAACAGCAAAGGTACTTGGACGGCCCTGGGATCCTGGAGAAGACAACCTTGCATATCCCTTGAAAACATTGTACTCATCAAGGATTCGAATACGCCTCCAGCAACATGGAATCTAGGACGCATAATCGAGGTGTACCCAGGAGAGGATGGATTAGTACGGGCAGTTAAGCTCAAGGTCGTTTCTGGAGAGATTATACGATCCATCACGAAGATTGCAGCCCTACCACATTCTGAAACAGAGTTTCAGGGGGGCCGGGATGTTGAGGAACCATTTGTCATTATTTAGCACATTTTTCATTACTTAGCATATTTTGGATTTTTTTAGTATATATGCAACTTTAATTGTTATCGGCGAATGAACAGCTGTATCAAGATCAATTATCGGTTAAGTCGATACAATTATGTTAGTATTGAGTAAGCAAACGAACGGACAAGTTGAGTGTAACAGTAATTGGCTGATGTAGTTCAAATAAAATAAAGATATGTTTAATTTTTCATCAGTATATCTTGACGATATAATTGTATATTCAACATCTTTAAAAGAACACCTACACTCATTGCAATTAGTTTTCGAGAAGCTTGCTGAAGCAAATCTCAAATTACAACTCGACAAATGTGAGTTTCTAAAACAAGAAACTATCTTCCTAGGACATGTCATAACTAAGGATGGAATAAAACCCAATCCTGATAAAATCAAAGCAATTCTGAAATATCCTATTTCCACAAAAACTAAAGAAATAAAAGGTTTTCTTGGATTAACCGGTTATTATAGAAAGTTTATTCCAAATGTTGCAGACATAGCCAAACCTATGACAACAGTACTAAGAAAAGACTCAAAAATAGATATTAAAAATCCAGAATATATTAGAGCTTTCGAAAAATTAAAACAACTTATTTCCAATGACCCGATTTTAAAAATTCCAGACTTCAAAAATAAATTCATTCTAACAACTGACGCAAGTAATGTAGCTATTGGAGCTGTACTTTCTCAAGACGGACATCCCATTAGTTTTATCAGCAGAACACTCAATGACCACGAAACTAACTACAGCGCCATAGAAAATGAACTTTTAGCTATTGTATGGGCAACAAAAACCTTTCGACACTACCTTCTAGGTCGAAATTTCGAAATCAATAGTGACCATCAACCATTATGTTTGTTATACAAAATGAAAGAACCAAATTCAAAATTAACCCGATGGAGAGTAAAATTATCAGAATACGACTTTGACATAAAATACATAAAAGGAAAAGAAAACCACATAGCTGACGCCCTATCGCGAGTTAAAATAGAACAGACTTATTTCGGAGAAGAAACACAACATAGCGCTGACGAAGACAATAGTAATTTAATTGGGCTCAGAGAAAAACCATAAACACATTTAAAAGACAAATTATATTTTCTAAAGGCATTCCAAATATTAAAAAACAGAATTACTTCAAAAAATTAATTATTTACATTACATACGATAACATGACTAAAGACAAAGCCGAAAAATATTTGATTGACCACTTTTGCACAAAGACTAGCGTAATGTTTATAGACAGCGATGCAGATTTTGAGATCATTCAACACGCACACAAAGAAATTATCAACACTAACCACACCAAAATTCTACGAAGCCTCATTCAATTAAAAAATATAGACTCATATGCCGAATTTAAAGAACTTATTTTGAAAACACATGAAAAACTCTTACACCCCGGTATCCAAAGAACAAATAAACTCTTCTGTGAAACTTACTATTTTCTTAACAGCCAATTACTAACACAAAATATAATAAACGAATGCAACATTTGCAACTTAGCAAAAACCGAACACAGAAACACAAATATGCCAATGAAAATTACTCCCATGCCCGAACATTGTCGCGATAAGTTTATAATAGACATTTATTCCTCTGAAGGCAAGCACTATCTTAGTTGCATAGATACTTATTCAAAATTCGCTACTCTTGAAAATATTAAAACAAAAGATTGGATAGAATGCAAAAATGCATTAATGCGTATATTTAATCAGTTAGGAACGCCAATATTATTAAAAGCTGACCGAGACGGCGCATTTTCTAGTTTAGCACTAAAAAAAATGGCTTGAAAATGATGGAGTAGAAATACAATTAAATACTACAAAAATAGGAATAGCAGACATCGAACGATTTCATAAAACAATAAACGAAAAAATTAGAATAATTAACACATTGAATGACGAAGAAAATAACAAACATTTACAATCACAAAACAAAACATGACACTACTGCACACATATTCTTATATGCTGGACAACCAAAGTTAGACACTCAAGAAAAAAAAGATAATAAATAAAATCAACAGTGACCGAAAAGAATACCAAGTCGATACTAGATATCGAAAAGGACCGTTACAAAAAGGAAAATTAGAAAATCCCTTTAAAGCTAATAAAAATGTTGAAAAAATAGATCCAGACCATTACCAAATTACTAACAAAAATAGAATTACACGTTACTATAAAACGCAATTTAAAAAATTAAAGAAAATTAACCAAATTCAATTCCCGCAGGTTTCTACTTCATAATCATACTATCATTTACATTCTGTACAATATGCATCTTTATTTAAAAATTCAACACTAATAAATCATTTATACAACAAATTGCAACAAGAATTAAACGGTATAATTATTCATCATGAGAATAAACGTAGTAAACGCGGATTATTCAATATAGTAGGCTCATTATACAAATTCCTTTTTGGTACACTTGACGACAATGACAGAATAGAATTTGAAAAAAATATTAAAAACCTATCTTTAAATATTGTCCAAATTAATGAAATAAACGATATAATAAACATAATTAACAACGATATGATAAAAATTCAAGATCATCAAAATGAAAATAACATACAAGATACTTTTACTTACCAGTTATTACAATTTATAGAATATGTAGAAGACATCGAAATGGGCATGCAATTGTCAAGACTAGGACTTTTTAATCCAAAATTACCTACATATGACAGACTTGACAGCGTCAATAATCGAAACATACTTTTAATCAAAACATCCACTTGGATTAATTACCAAGATAATATGATACTAATTATATCCCATATCCCAATTGACGTTCAATCCACTAACACAATTAAAACAAGTAAGAATGTTGGCTTAGGGCGAGACCTAAGGCGTGATACTCGTTTCCCACAGGGGCATCTGGTATTTTAAATTCAATAATTTATCTCAAATTTTGCATTTATGTAGATTCATGTGAATTTTATGCAATTTCAATTTTTGCAAATATAACTATGTGAATGAATTAGCATTTTTATAAAATGTAAAAAATTCAATAGAATCATATGATGAAAGTTTCATCAAGTTCCGTTAAGTCAGTCGCAATCTATTAAACAAAACGTTTGGCCAATTATGACACGCACGCGTTAGGCAGCGACAGCAAAATATATTTACATTTACACATATGTACATACATTGAAACGTGCAAGCGCGTTTGCTTATGCATGGTCACAAATAAATTCAGCGCCATTCATTCTAGCATATTCTTCAACCAAAATTGTTATTGAGTTGTGCTTGCATTTTCAGCCGCTTCTTTAGTTTTGTATTTGTCAAATATCGCCCTTTATACGCATACATTCAACCGACCACCGTTTTTGTATGTACACATATAAATAAATACATACGTTCATATGCGCGCATTTTAGCATTTTCTAAGAATCACAATTGCAATTGATTTATGTTTATATTATGTTTGCATTAACAGCAGCTTCTATAGTTTTGTATTTGTCAAAAGTCGCCCTTGTAGTGAAGTAGTTTCGGATTTGCCAACAGACAATGCAAAACTGATGTGGCGCAGCAGGTAGATGAAAAGCGTGTAAGCAAAAGGGTCCGCGTTCGAGACGCGGCGGCGACGGCATGAAAATAGTTGCGCAGCTGTTCGTGCCTACATACATACATACCTGATGGGACCTATCGTCAATTTTTTTGTGTGTAAATAATTTTGTTCGGACTAAGTCGATTACACAAATATCGGTATTTGATATTTACATTTTTTGTCAGGGTCACACACACAAAAAGAAAATAACATAACTGACCTAGGCTATACGAAAAATGATAATTTTAGCAGATAAATTATTTGCAGAACTTCAACATTAAATCGAATTACATATATTTCTCAGAAATGCCGTTTGTCGTCTTAGCAATTCTTATTAAGCTTATTTATATAGGTGGCACAGGCATATGAATTTTGCAGCTGGGCGTTACAAATTTTGTTGCCAATTTGCCACGCCCCCAGTAGGCGTAGACATATCATATTTGGCAAGTTCCTAGAAGGAGTCTAGGGTAACGTAACTGCAAAGTTTGGATGCTTACACTCCAAAAATGTGAAAGTTACAGGGTATTTTTTCCATATACCACGCCCCCAAAGGGGCGTAAGATTTATTTTTGGGGAATCAATAGAGGGGGCCCCCAGTAACACAAACATCCAATTTGGAATCGTCTAGCTCTAAAACTGTAGGAGCTATAAGCTTTTTCCGATTTGCCACGCCCCCTGAAGGCGTAGGTATGTCCGCCATATCTTTTTGATCTTGGCTTGCTTATCCGAGTATATATATCAAATTTCAAGTCTCTAGCATCAATAGTGCTCAAAATATAGCTGAATTTGTAAAATCACTCTATATTCAGATCCGATTTGCCACGCCCCCAGTGGGCGTGGACATAAAATTTTTTTATCAATCTTTATAGAATCGAAGCGTTAAGATACGTGCCAAATTTCAGCATTCTAGCTTTAAAACTGTAGAAGTTACAGTTTTCCCGATTTGCCACGCCCCCAATGGGCGTAGATATATCCGCCATATCTTTTTGAACTTGGGTGGTCAACGCAAGTATACATTCCAAATTTCAACTCTCTAGCTCTTCAACTAATATAATTTCTATGATTTCTATTAACTATGGGCGCAACCTATTTTCCGATTTGCCACGCCCCTAGTGGGCGTATCCGGAAAATCTTGACACTTTATAATTCGAGGGTATACACGAGTATATGTTCCAAATTTCAAGTCTCTAGCTTCAATAGCGTAGAAAAATATTGCATTCATACGGACAGACGGACAGACGGACAGACGGACAGACAGACAGACGGACATTTCACAAAACCAATATACTCTTTTTCCCTTTGGGAAACGAGTATAACAAGTAAGAATGTTGGCTTAGGGCGAGACCTAAGGCGTGATACTCGTTTCCCACAGGGGCATCTGGTATTTTAAATTCAATAATTTATCTCAAATTTTGCATTTATGTAGATTCATGTGAATTTTATGCAATTTCAATTTTTGCAAATATAACTATGTGAATGAATTAGCATTTTTATAAAATGTAAAAAATTCAATAGAATCATATGATGAAAGTTTCATCAAGTTCCGTTAAGTCAGTCGCAATCTATTAAACAAAACGTTTGGCCAATTATGACACGCACGCGTTAGGCAGCGACAGCAAAATATATTTACATTTACACATATGTACATACATTGAAACGTGCAAGCGCGTTTGCTTATGCATGGTCACAAATAAATTCAGCGCCATTCATTCTAGCTTATTCTTCAACCAAAATTGTTATTGAGTTGTGCTTGCATTTTCAGCCGCTTCTTTAGTTTTGTATTTGTCAAATATCGCCCTTTATACGCATACATTCAACCGACCACCGTTTTTGTATGTACACATATAAATAAATACATACGTTCATATGCGCGCATTTTAGCATTTTCTAAGAATCACAATTGCAATTGATTTATGTTTATATTATGTTTGCATTAACAGCAGCTTCTATAGTTTTGTATTTGTCAAAAGTCGCCCTTGTAGTGAAGTAGTTTCGGATTTGCCAACAGACAATGCAAAACTGATGTGGCGCAGCAGGTAGATGAAAAGCGTGTAAGCAAAAGGGTCCGCGTTCGAGACGCGGCGGCGACGGCATGAAAATAGTTGCGCAGCTGTTCGTGCCTACATACATACATACCTGATGGGACCTATCGTCAATTTTTTTGTGTGTAAATAATTTTGTTCGGACTAAGTCGATTACACAAATATCGGTATTTGATATTTACATTTTTTGTCAGGGTCACACACACAAAAAGAAAATAACATAACTGACCTAGGCTATACGAAAAATGATAATTTTAGCAGATAAATTATTTGCAGAACTTCAACATTAAATCGAATTACATATATTTCTCAGAAATGCCGTTTGTCGTCTTAGCAATTCTTATTAAGCTTATTTATATAGGTGGCACAGGCATATGAATTTTGCAGCTGGGCGTTACAAATTTTGTTGCCAATTTGCCACGCCCCCAGTAGGCGTAGACATATCATATTTGGCAAGTTCCTAGAAGGAGTCTAGGGTAACGTAACTGCAAAGTTTGGATGCTTACACTCCAAAAATGTGAAAGTTACAGGGTATTTTTTCCATATACCACGCCCCCAAAGGGGCGTAAGATTTATTTTTGGGGAATCAATAGAGGGGGGGGGCCCCCAGTAACACAAACATCCAATTTGGAATCGTCTAGCTCTAAAACTGTAGGAGCTATAAGCTTTTTCCGATTTGCCACGCCCCCTGAAGGCGTAGGTATGTCCGCCATATATTTTTGATCTTGGCTTGCTTATCCGAGTATATATATCAAATTTCAAGTCTCTAGCATCAATAGTGCTCAAAATATAGCTGAATTTGTAAAATCACTCTATATTCAGATCCGATTTGCCACGCCCCCAGTGGGCGTGGACATACGTGCCAAATTTCAGCATTCTAGCTTTAAAACTGTAGAAGTTACAGTTTTCCCGATTTGCCACGCCCCCAATGGGCGTAGATATATCCGCCATATCTTTTTGAACTTGGGTGGTCAACGCAAGTATACATTCCAAATTTCAACTCTCTAGCTCTTCAACTAATATAATTTCTATGATTTCTATTAACTATGGGCGCAACCTATTTTCCGATTTGCCACGCCCCTAGTGGGCGTATCCGGAAAATCTTGACACTTTATAATTCGAGGGTATACACGAGTATATGTTCCAAATTTCAAGTCTCTAGCTTCAATAGCGTAGAAAAATATTGCATTCATACGGACAGACGGACAGACGGACAGACAGACAGACGGACATTTCACAAAACCAATATACTCTTTTTCCCTTTGGGAAACGAGTATAATAAAGTATATCGAGCCAAATATCATTATAACCTGGAACATAACTACCACAAATATAAGTGAGTCCCCATCGGCATTACGGTGCAGCAGCGCCACATCCGCCGCCTTATCCTGGCTGCACGAGCTCGCCTTCCTTCTGTTTCATCAATCGCCTGAACGGGACCACCCACGACGACTCGCAGCAGCCGGGCGAGCATGAACCGACCTCGGCGATCCTCAACTATTGCAAACGCAAGTTCCTGCGCCCGTATGTGACCATCCTGACCCTAGTGGGCCTCAACCCCATCTCCACGGACATGAGCAATGTGCGCGCCTGCAGCAGCTACCTCCAGGCGCTGATGGTGTTCTTCGTCCTGCTGGCGGGCCACGTGCTGCGCTACCTGTGTGGTTATCGTGGGGATCGTGGCTTCAGCAGCTATCGGGACGTCCGACCCGGCGTCAACGGCAACGGGAACGGCAGCGACGTCTGCGGCGCCCAACACCATTGGCGAGCTGCTCTTCGGCCACGTGGCGCCCAGTGTGGCGCGCTACCTGTGTGGTTATCGTGGGGATCGCGGCTTCAGCAGCTATCGGGACGTCCGACCCGGCGTCAACGGCAACGGGAACGGCAGCGACGTCTGCGGCGCCCAACACCATTGGCTAGCTGCTCTTCGGCCACGTGGCTCCCAGTGTGCTCAACCTGCTGAGCTTCGTCTCGGCGGTGCTCGTGTGCAAGGTGATTGAGCACGAGCAGCTCCAGAATCTCATCGAGCGGGTGTTTCTGCTGTCCGCCAGGCCCAAGCGGCTGTGCCGCATGCTCTGGCTCTACTTGGGCGTGGCGCTGGCTCTGCTGCTGCTGCTCTTCAGCTACGCCTGCTGCGTGGTGTTCATGCAGCAGGAGCCGATCGTCAAGGTGCCGTCGCTGGCCGAGGCGCTGCGCGACTGGGAGCTCTGGCTGCGCATCGGGCTGCTGGGCACCATCCTGCTGCAGGACCTCGTGGAGATCATTGTGCTGAGCAGCTACTACATCGAGTGCTACTTGCTGCGCGTGCACCTGGAGACGCTGTCGCACAAGCTGCTGATGCACTCCATCGACTCGCTGGACTGGATGCGCGAGATCCTGGAGTTTCGCAAGCTGCTCGAGCGGGTCAACCAGCACGTCTCCATACCCGTTTGCTTCCTGATCGTCATGAACTTGGCCTACGCCTTCGCGGGGCTCGTTTATCTGTTCAAGGACTTCGACTTCCACTACTGCACCCTCAGGCTGGTGCTCCTGAACATCGCCAATGTCATGCTCTGGCTGTTCTTAGGCCTGTTGCCCTTCTTTGTGGCGGGCTCCGTGACACGCGTCTGCCAGAACGCCCAGGCGAATGGGCATCAAATACGCGTCCGTCCCTTCGTCTATCACAACACCTCCGCCGAGGATCTCAACTCCACGCTGCTTTTCGCCTCCTCGCTGGACATGTCCGCGAAGCTCTTCCGCATGCCCATCCAGTCCAACTACCTGTGCTTCGCCATACTCGTGGTGACCATCGTAGTGCTCACCCTGGGCATGTGCCTCAATCTGAGCGCCTTGGGCAAGTTCTGACAGTGATGACAGTGAAGTCTCCCCTCAGTGGAACTTAATCAAGTTTATATCAGGCTTCAGCTTAGCCATCGACTTTATTTACAAGTTGCGCTTGGGCTCTTCACGTCTTAATTCTGTTATGGGATTGCTCTCGTCTAAAATTGATCTACTTAAATTCAGTTCTTGATTTTTTGTCTAGGCTGCGAACTACGTTTCACAAATTTAAATACATATATAGAATAATGTTAGTCGCGCGTGCTTCTAATTGTAACATATATCATTTAAAGATAAATAAATAAAACAGAATTGCCAGAAAAATAATGTTAATCTAAATATTGAGGGTAATAAAATTATAGGTATCAATCAGTGCAAACTGCAAATAAATGACACAATTATAAGCGAAAACTCTTTTCAACCAGAAGTTGACCTTACACCATTGTATCCCCCAATAGAAATAATTAAAATCAAACCCGTTAAGCACGACGACATTGTAAAACTTGTATCACAAAATAATATCTTAACATATACAGTCATTATAATCACAATAATCATATTCATAATTGTAATCCTATATTTTAAATATGTATCTTGTAATCCCATAATACTAATCCATAAAAAATTTAAGAAACAAATTCACGAGTCCAACAACCAAACAACGCCATCAATTCAGCTAGAAGAACAACAACGAGAAAACACAACTATAGAGATGACACAATCAACTTTACCAACACTTTACCCTTCTGTGTCGCCTTGACTCGCAGGCTCACGTCTTAAGGAGAGGGAAGTGACATAATCATAGTGATTACGTCCACAATATTCAAACGCTGTTCCCATAGCCGAATAATTAATGTAAACATTCCCAAACTAGGCAATAATAAACAAAGAGCAGCCAAGCCGACGCTTCTCCCCCATCGATCGCATCGATGGAAATATACTAATATAAACATTCCCAAGCTTGGTAATTGTAAACAGAGAGCGGCCAAACCGGCGCTTCTCCTCACGATCGAAAACGATCGAAATAAAAGCACAATCAGAATAAATTCATTCTCAGCAACATGTATCACCCACATATAAACATTTCTCTCCAGCAACATGCATCATTAAAAAAGTTGCAAACATTCTGTTAGAGTTAACTTTATTATTCAATAGACACACAATTGTTAGTCTTAAGCTATTGTTCAATAAAGCAAGTTGTCATAATCTAACTTTGACTTCGTCTTTTAATTTACATTAGCGTTGCTGTTAGCATATGTCGCGGCATTTATTCGACTTATAACATATATCTAATTATATAACTCCTATATATCAGTCCGAACCGCAGTCCGACAATAAAGCGCAACTAACCGACTCCCGGTCAGCTTGCATCTCCAGGTCTTCTCCACACGCGTAGGCGCCCGTCCGAGCCAAAAATGTTGAACTTTGACTCATCTGAGAAGATTACCTTTCGCCAAAAGTCAACCGGTTTTCCACATACGCCTTAGCAAACTCCATACGCTTTTTCCTATTTGTTAAATTTACGTATGGTTTTTTGCGAGGAGTATAAGACCTAAAGTTGTTTGATTTTATGGCTTTACGAACGGTTTCCGGGTGTATATCCTTTTGAGAAATGTTAATCATCTCTGATGCAATGTTTACTGCGCTGGAAAATGGATCTTTGTCCACCAAATGCCTTATTTAGCGCTTGTCGCGAATGGAAAGTGAAGGTGGTTGGCCAGATCTGGTATTATTTTTGATACGTCCCTCGTATTTAAAACGGCCAATTACTGTTTGGATGGTTGGCTTGGCTCTAGACATTAGCTTAGCTATCTCTGCATACGACTTTTGCTCCTTTGTGTGGAGCTGCAAGATCCGCCCACCTTCTTCTACAGTTATCCACTTTACTGGTCATTTTTATGACGAAATTTTCAAATTATGTCCAACACAAGTAATTCACACCAAGTATCATTAATTTTGAAGACATTGCACACATGTTTCGAAAATCCCCGTTAGGTCTAAAAAGAACATTGGCGCCAGACAGCGCAGAGCAAGCAAGAGTACGGTGACTTTTGTGGAGTCGAAAATGTGAATATTTTTAGTTTTTTAGTTATAATATTAGACTAAAATCATATTTTACTATTATTAAAATGCTATTGTGTAGTTAATAGATCACTTTATCAACCACCATCAAAACTTTTTTTTTATATAAAAATTTGACGAAGTTACAGCGTGTTTTGTGAAAACGAACAGGGGGTATGGTGACTTAAGTGGTACAGTGTATATACATATATGCAACTATTCCGTGTATAGGCAAACTTGCTCTCAGCTGTTCACGCAATTGCAGAGCCACAGCTGTTACGGTTGCGCACTTGTCACTTGCACGAACTTGCTTCCATGTTTTTCTGTAACTCTGACCATATCGACATACATATAGCCTTCTCTATAAGTCTAGACATATGTGCATGATTTATAGCCCCTATATTTCACTCCCACTCCTGGTACGACGTTACAGATTCCATATACCATATCCATACATATGTACATATGTACATATCTCATTCTACGACTAAAGTTAATAAATAAAAGATCAGTATCCTCTGTGTTTTATTTACATATTTAACTTCAGTCGTTTAAATTATTTTCCGTAAGCCTTTCTGAAAGCTTTAAGTTCGTTCGAGTGTTGTGTTGATTTATGTGCTAATTGTCTCAGCTGTTTGTGCTATCGGCTGCTCGTATGTACATATGCACATACGCAGCCAACAACACAATTAATACACAAGCAGTTGTCAAACTTATACATATCCACGTGCACAGCACATATCAACACATTCACAATATTATCCGAACACATAAGAGCACATAACAAAACAAGTAGGAAAACTCTAGTCGGCGGTGCCCGACTAGGAGATACCCTGAGCCCCGTCCGAATTGCATTGTTCAATACGCTATATAGAATGTATGTAAATCATAAATAAATAAATAATTAAATAAATAAACAAATCAACTAAAAAAAAGAAGAAAAACAAACATCACCGCACCTGGACTCGAACCTACATCTATTTACTACATATGTAAAGTTAGAGTGCATCATCTCAAGTAGCAACCACCTAATGTTTATTAAATTAAAAAAAAAAAATTTAAAAAGTTACGCTGTTGTCACTGAGTTTCGAACTCGGGACCTTTTGTTTATGCGCTTTGCGTCTACCCACTACGCCACACCAGTATTGCGTTGCTTGTTGGCAAAACGCAAAGTACTACTACAAGGCGATATGTGACAAATACAAAAGCTAAAGAAGGAGATCAATCGCAATTGTGATTCTTAGAATATGCTGAAATGCGCGCATATGAACGTATGAGTATGTGTACATACAAAAACGGTTATTTGTTTGAATGTATGCGTGTAAAGGGCGATATATGTATGTATGACAAATACAAAACTACAGAAGCGGCTGAAAATGCAAACACAATTCAAACACAGATTTGGTTGAAGAATATGCTAGAATGAATGGCCTTGAATGTATTGGTGCACATGCAAAGCAGAGGCGCTTGCTCGTTTCAATGTATGTGTATGTGTATATGTTTTTTGCTGCGCGTCGCTGCTTGCCACGTGCGTGTGATAATTGGCCAAACGATTTCTTCAATAAATCGGGACTGACTTAACGGAATTTGATGAAACTTTCAGCATATGATTCTATTGAATTTTTTACATTTTATAAAAATGCTAATTTATTCACATGGTTATATTTGCAACAGACTCTCCATGAGTGGCGAAGGGGAGGAGGGGGCTGGGTTAATTAGTAAAAAGAGCCGGTATCCAAAAAATAAAAAAATAGAAATTGCATAAAATTCACATTAATCTAAAAGCAAAATTTGAGGGGTGTTGCTGAAAAGGTGTGGGAGATATACTTTTAAAACCTGTTTTCGATAAGGTTTAAAATCGATAACAAAACAACAAAAATAGATATCGTTTTTTGGTAACAAACTTGACCTGCGCGTGCTATCCACGGACCCAACAAAAAAAATTCAAGTCTCTAGCTTGTCTAGATGCTTCAATCGACGCGTTCAAACATACAGACAGACGGACGGACGGACAGACGAACAGACAGACAGACGGACAGAGCTAAATCGACTCAGCTCGTCGCCCTGATCAAGAATATATATACTTTGTGGGGTCTGACACGCCTCCTTCTGCCTGTTACATACATTTAACAAAACCATTATACCCTGATTTCCCATTTTCAATGGGCTCAGGGTATAAAAAATTAAGCGCAGAATTAATAAGCTCGTTTGTTTTTGGTCCCAAGCGTTAGCGATCGTGCTTGCACGTCACAAACTATCGATAATTGTTCCGACACTCAATTCAGGGGTGGAACGTTCATTTTTGTGACGTCATTGCTCCAGCCAGTACACTCTAAGAGCAAATAAAAATAATAAAAAATAATAAACAGTTTTTTTTACTTGTTTTTAAATAAAAAAAAAATAAATAAATATAAATATATAACACATCAATTTTTTCATTTACCCTTTTTTTTTTTTTTTAATTCTTGTATACACACATATTTGTGTTATTTTCATTTTCAGTTTATTTATTTGTATTCTGTATTATTGTTTTTACTTATTTTATCTTATTGCTTCTCTTCGCTTCCGAAACGCGGTTTATCTGTATTTGTGCCCTGTTCGGTTGACAAAGCTTGCCATTTCGTCAACTTCTTTACTCACTCTCCGAGTAATTGTCTGTCCCTAACGCAAACCTTTCCGACAGCTAACTTCTAGTTAGTCTCCATGTCGGATCGTTCTAGCCAATCGCAACTGAGTGCACCTCCTTCGCGTTTGATCAAGCGCAGTTCCTCTGCGTCTCCCATTCCGTCCGGGAAATAGCAGACTTCCAGCACACTCAAGCGTAGTCTGGTGGTAACTCGATCCGCTCCAAAGTCCACCATTCCGTTGACTAAAAGGTCGCTGTCCGAGTTCATTTCTGCTGCGGACAGGCTCATTAAATTTGAGGCCCGCATCGACCATTCCGGAGAGACTGGTTCGACCCCTGCAGATCAGCTCCAGGCCTTAGAGATCCGACGGGATCGAGTCAAGGTTCTGTGGGAAAAAGCCGAGCTGCAATATGAAGCGTGCTCCAAAGCGCTTAGTCAGGGGGCAGGCAGTGGAGAAGTTGAGGCCATGGAAGCCAAATTCGACCACTGCTATACAGTCTACGAGCGGAGTGCCGCCCAATTGAGCAGGCAAATTGCCGCCGTGTCCGCACCGAGTGCACCGCCCGCTTCTGTGTCCGCTATTGTTTCTTCGAGCGGCTGTCGCCTTCCTCCCATCGACACAGAAGTGTTCCACGGCGATTACTTGCGCTGGCCAACGTTTCGCGACCTCTTCACAGCCATATATATTGACAATCCCCGGCTGACTGCGGTGGAAAAACTCTTCTACCTTAATTACAAAACCGCAGGCGATGCAAATGCTATAGTCGCAGAATGTCCTTTCAGTAACGACGGCTTTGCATGTTCAAAGGAGAACCACCCAGTCCGACTGTGCCCTCGCTTCCTCCAAATGTATGTTCAACAGCGAGAGGCCTATATAAAGCAGAAGAAGCTGTGTCTGAACTGCTTCGCACGCGGTCATCTGCTGCACGGATGCACCAGTGCGCACAGCTGCCAGAAATGCAACGGTCGGCATAACACCCTGCTCCATAAAGAGCATGAATCCGAGAATGGCGCTGCATCCGCAGCTGCCGTACCCCTTCATTCGCCCAGAGATGTCTCACATGTCCAGACGTATTTCTCTGCTAACACACAAGATGTCCTTCTTGGTACGGCAATAATCAATATATGCCATCTAGGAGCTACATATCCCGTGCGGGCACTGATCGATTCGGGATCTGAGGCGACTTTCATTTCTGAGCGCCTGTTCCGTCTCATCAAATTGCCCTTCCGGTCTGTGCAGACGCGAGTGTCAAGCTTAGGCCAAGCTATAACAGCCCGATCGCAAAAACTTTGCGATCTCCATATTGGAACTCCGCTGAAACCAAGACCACGGATTGAAGCATCTGCTCTCGTCCTTCCAAGTCTTGCTGGCAACCTCCCTTCGTCTCCAATTCCGCACAACTTGTTGAACAAACTTCCTAATATTCAGCTAGCTGACCCCGAGTTCTACAAGAGTGCGAAAATTTATGTTCTTATAGGCGCGGATATCCTTCCATCTATTATTCAGGGAGGTTTCCATCCTAATATCTGTGGATCCATTCTTGGCTTAGAGACTGTTTTCGGTTGGGTACTCACCGGCCCTCTTTAGCAAACATCACCGAAAATGGTCTCTTCACAGCTCAAGTTTCCGTTCCGAAAAAACCAAAATTTGAGTTTCCGACAAACTCGTCTAGGTTACATCATCAGTCGTAACTCTCCCAGTACGAGATCTCGACAGCATCACTACCAAAGTGAAGGTCGGCTGCAATGCACTCTGTCCAGCATTGAATGATAAGGGGCTGGATGATATTCTTCATCCAGGTCCCGACCCCGGTGTTCCCTGTGATGTCCAACTAACTTCCATGTTCGACAAGCAAGCCATTCATTGCCCCACACGTGTCTCTCCTTTCCAGGTTATGATGTCATCCCCTCAAGCCAGCCAGCCATCCGGCGAAGATTCATTCCGGTGCCGCGTGTGCAGAGGTATCCACGCTCTGCGCAAATGACGGCGTTTTCTGGGGCTTCCCGCGGAAAAGCGGTTGCGCGCGGTTCTAGCCAACCGGTACTGCGCGAACTGCTTGGCACACCAGCACTCTGAGCAATCTTGCCGCAGCAACAAAGGCTGCAAGACGTGTGGCCACAACCACCAAACGCTCCTGCACCTCCCGGGATCGCGCCGGAAGCGACGAGGCCCTATAAGTCGTCCCACTCCAAATCGGGCGCCTGCTCATAGACCCAGCCCAGGTCTTGCAATCCTTGCAAAGGGGGGTGTATGTTTATCTCAGATTCCATTAAACAGAACTGCTCCTCCCTCCACATCCCCAAGCTATGTTATTAACAGCTCTGTTAATAGCTAAGCTCCAACTCCAGCTCTCCTGCTGGTTCTCTGGATTTTTTCTTTGTACTTTCCTCCTCTCTTCCATCTTTACACTTCACTTTTTCTTCTTTTCCGCCGTGTACGCACACTAACTGTGCAATTTCATATTGAAATAAAAAGCGAAAGTAATTTCAAAAAACCCATAAGAAAAGTGTTTTATATTTATCTGCGACGCCCCCCTACAAACACCCAAAAAGGCTTAAAATGGTAGTTAGCCAAAAGGGTGGTCACACCAAGTATTAATTTGTTGTTATTTTAAGTTTTTATAATGTTATTTCATAAGTGGTTGAAATAAGCTGTGGAACTGTCTTGGTCTCATTTTTTAGTTTTTAAACATTATTAAATAATGAAAAAATATTTAAAAAATAAATGAAGTGATTTTGTAATATTTAAAACATCACACTAACAACCTGCGTTTACATTTTTTGGATATTGCCAATAGTTTAGATTTTATAGCTCAACAAACTTTTTTTAAAGTGCTGGTTAGCTGTGAACCACTGTACATATACACCGCAGGGCGACCTATACACAAACACACACAATTATATCCATATATATGTACATATGTACTTATGCCATTCTACGACTAAAGTTAATAAATAAAAGGGCAGTATTCTCTGTGTTTTATTTATATATTTAACTTTAGTTTTTTAAATACGTTTTTCCAAGCCTTTCTCAAAGCTTAAAGTTCGTTTGAGTGTTGTGTTGATTTATGTGCTAATTGTATCAGTTGTTTGTGCTATCGGCTGCTCGTATATACGTATGCACATACACAGCCAACAACACAATTAATACACAAAGCAGTTATCAAGCTTGTATATATCCACGTGTACAGCTCATATCAACACATCCACAATATTATGCGAACGTATAAGAACACATAACACAATAAAATTAAGCACAGAACATTTAATAAGCTCTTTTGTTTTGGTTCCAAGCGTTAGCGATTGTACTCGCACGTCACAAAATATTGATAATCGTTAGTTCAAGGGTTGAACGTTTATTTTTGTGACGTCATTGCTCCAGCAAGTACACTTTAAGAACAAATAAAAATAATAATAAAAAATAAACAGCCCTTTTACTTCTTTTTATAAACATCCTTAAAAGCAAGTAAGAACGTTGCCTTAGGGCGAAACCTAATGCATGATACTTGTTTCCCATAGGGGCATCTGGTATATTAAATCTAATAATGTATCTCAAATTTTGCATTTATGTAGATTCATGTGAGTTTTATGCAATTTCAATTTTTGCAAATATAACCATACGAAAGAATTAGCATTTTTATAAAGTGTGAAAAATTCAATAGAATCAGTTTCATAAAGTTCCGTTAAGTCAGTCCCAATCTATTAAACAAAACGTTTGGCCAATTATCACATGCACTTGTTAAGCAGCGACAGCAAAATACATTTACATTTACACATAAATTAAAACGTGCAAGCGCGTTTCCTACGCAAATAAATTCAACGCCAGTCATTCTAGTATATTCTTCAACCAAATTTGTTATTGAGTTGTTTTTGCATTTTCAGCCGTTTCTTTAGTTTTGTATTTGTCAAATATTGCCCTTTACACGCATGCATGCAAACAGACCAACGTTTTTGTATGTACACATACACATACATTCATATGCACGCATTTCAGCAATTTCTAAGAATCACAATTGCGATTGTTTTGTGTTTATATTGTGTTTGCATTAACAGCAGCTTCTATAGTTTTGTATTTGTCAAAAGTCGCCCTTGTAGTGAAGTAGTTTCGGATTTGCCAACAGGCAATGAAAAGCTGATGTGGCGCAGCACCTCCCGGGATCGCGCCGGAAGCGACGAGGCCCTATAAGTCGTCCCACTCCAAATCGGGCGCCTGCTCATAGACCCAGCCCAGGTCTTGCAATCCTTGCAAAGGGGGGAGTATGTTTATCTCAGATTCCATTAAACAGAACTGCTCCTCCCTCCACATCCCCAAGCTATGTTATTAACAGCTCTGTTAATAGCTATGCTCCAACTCCAGCTCTCCTGCTGGTTCTCTGGAGTTTTTCTTTGTACTTTCCTCCTCTCTTCCATCTTTACACTTCACTTTTTCTTCTTTTCCGCCGTGTACGCACACTAACTGTGCAATTTCATATTGAAATAAAAAGCGAAAGTAATTTCAAAAAAAACCCATAAGAAAAGTGTTTTATATTTATCTGCGACGCCCCCCTACAAACACCCAAAAAGGCTTAAAATGGTAGTTAGCCAAAAGGGTGGTCACACCAAGTATTAATTTGTTGTTATTTTAAGTTTTTATAATGTTATTTCATAAGTGGTTGAAATAAGCTGTGGAACTGTCTTGGTCTCATTTTTTAGTTTTTAAACATTATTAAATAATGAAAAAATATTTAAAAAATAAATGAAGTGATTTTGTAATATTTAAAACATCACACTAACAACCTGCGTTTACATTTTTTGGATATTGCCAATAGTTTAGATTTTATAGCTCAACAAACTTTTTTTAAAGTGCTGGTGAGCTGTGAACCACTGTACATATACACCGCAGGGCGACCTATACACAAACACACACAATTATATCCATATATATGTGTACTTATGCCATTCTACGACTAAAGTTAATAAATAAAAGGGCAGTATTCTCTGTGTTTTATTTATATATTTAACTTTAGTTTTTTAAATACGTTTTTCCAAGCCTTTCTCAAAGCTTAAAGTTCGTTTGAGTGTTGTGTTGATTTATGTGCTAATTGTATCAGTTGTTTGTGCTATCGGCTGCTCG
The DNA here is from genome assembly GCA_035045185.1 of Drosophila meridiana. Taxonomy (NCBI): domain Eukaryota; kingdom Metazoa; phylum Arthropoda; class Insecta; order Diptera; family Drosophilidae; genus Drosophila; species Drosophila meridiana. Next base: position 129,763 of record JAWNPF010000039.1, read on the forward strand.
TATATACGTATGCACATACACAGCCAACAACAACACAATTAATACACAAAGCAGTTATCAAGCTTGTATATATCCACGTGCACAGCTCATATCAACACATCCACAATATTATGCGAACGTATAAGAACACATAACACAATAAAATTAAGCACAGAACATTTAATAAGCTCTTTTGTTTTGGTTCCAAGCGTTAGCGATTGTACTCGCACGTCACAAAATATTGATAATCGTTAGTTCAAGGGTTGAACGTTTATTTTTGTGACGTCATTGCTCCAGCAAGTACACTTTAAGAACAAATAAAAATAATAATAAAAAATAAACAGCCCTTTTACTAATTTTTATAAACATCCTTAAAAACAAGAAAGAACGTTGCCTTAGGGCGAAACCTAATGCATGATACTTGTTTCCCATAGGGGCATCTGGTATATTAAATCTAATAATGTATCTCAAATTTTGCATTTATGTAGATTCATGTGAGTTTTATGCAATTTCAATTTTTGCAAATATAACCATACGAAAGAATTAGCATTTTTATAAAGTGTGAAAAATTCAATAGAATCAGTTTCATAAAGTTCCGTTAAGTCAGTCCCAATCTATTAAACAAAACGTTTGGGCAATTAATTGCAAAATTTGAGGAGTCCATCTCTAAAGGTGTGGGAAATATAATTTTATAACCTGTTTTCGATAAGGTTTAAAATCGATAACAAATAAACAAAAATAGATATCGTTTTTTGGTAACAAACTTGATCTGCGCGTGCTATTTACGAACCCAACAAAAAAAATGCAAGTCTGTAGCTTGTCTAGATGCTTCAATCGACGCGTTCAAACATACGGACAGACGGACGGACGGACAGACGGACGCACGGACGGACAGACAGACAGACAGACGGACAGGGCTAAATCGACTCAGCTCGTCGCCCTGATCAATAATACATATACTTTGTGGGGTCTGGCATCCCTCCTTCTGCCTGTTACATACATTTAACAAAACCATTATACCCTGATTTCCCATTTTCAATGCGTTCAGGGTATAAAAATCGACAACATAACGTCTACTGCATATCACCACCAGAACTTATGGACAATAGATCGAAGTCATCGAGCATTCAATGAATACGTTCGTTCATACATCTCTGCGGACAAAACTGATTGAGATGTTTGGATACAATATTTTACATATTGTTTTAACACTACACCATCAACAACGCATGAATATTGTCCATACGAACTAGTGTTTGGTAGACTACCAAGACAGTTCGTAGACTTTGATAAAACAGATAATATAGATCCTTTATATAATTTAGATGACCATGCTAATGAAATAAAATTTAGATTAGAAGTTGCTTATAAAAGAACTAGAATTATGTTAGAAAAAGCGAAGGCTTATAGAAAATTAGAATATGATAAAAACGCGAAGAATTTTAGTTTAAATGTAGGTGATAAAGTACTAATAAGAAACGAAACAGGGAATAAATTAGACCCAACATATGTAGGACCATACATTGTGGAGAAAATAGAAGATAATAATAAAGTTTTCATTAGGGATAGTAATAATAAAAAACAGAAAGTACAGGCTAAAAAAAATACAATAATTAAAAGATTTCATAAAATCGGTCCTATCAACCAAATAAAAATATTTTTATTAAATTTCGATGGTTCATTTGTTTCACTTTCATTTTATTTTACTATATAAAAATTAACTTTTCTACTTTCATAAAGCCCCAACCATAACCATATTGAAAAATATATTCAGAAAAATTATATTTTTAATTAAATTTTAAAACAAAATAACAAAAAAAATTATAAAAAAATGCAATTGTGTAGTATATATATATTTTAATTAAATAACTCCATATATTATGTTATTTAAAAAAAAGGGAGATGTAGTATGTTTCATATAATAATATATATACCCGACACTTAATACACTAAATGTACACATAGTGACACTTTGTTGCTATGTACAAATACAAGACGTGATCAAGTAAACATAATTGCACTTGAGATGAACGGCCACTTATATATATGAACCTTATATACAAGAGGCGTGAGAATAGCCGCGTCAGCACTTGACCGCCTTGCAAGCCAACGGCTGCCGCTTGCATACTTTTATATATATGCTCATATATATATAGACAGACGGACGGACAGCAAGACGGACATTTCACAAAACCAATATACTCTATTTCCCTTTGGGAAACGAGATCAAGATCAAAAAGATATGGCGGACATACCTATGCCTTCAGGGTGCGTGGCAAATCGCAAAACCTTATAGCTCCTACAGTTTTAGAGCTAGACGATTCCAAATTGGATGTTTGTGTTACTGGGGCCCTCCCTTATCGATTAGCCAAAAATAAATTTTACGCACCTTTGGGGGCGTGGTATATCGAAAAATACCCTGTAAATTTCACATTTGTAGAGTGTAAGATTCCAAGTTTTACAGTTACATTACCCTCAACTCCTTCAAGGAACTTGCCAAATATGATATGTCTACGCCTATTGGAGGCGTGGCAAATTGGCAACAAACTCTTATATATAAGTTTATATAAATAAGCTTAATAAGAATTGCTAAGACGAGAATCAACATTTCTAAGAAATATTAAGAAAAACAAGTAATTCGATTTAATGTTATAAGTCTGCACATAATTTATCTGCTTAAATTATCATTTTTCGTACAGTTATGTTATTTTCCTTCTTGTGTGTGACCATACCGTCATGCTATATTTGTATACCCTGAGCCCATTGAAAATGGGAAATCAGGGTATAATGGTTTTGTTAAATGTATGTAACAGGCAGAAGGAGGGATGCCAGACCCCACAAAGTATATGTATTATTGATCAGGGCGACGAGCTGAGTCGATTTAGCCCTGTCCGTCTGTCTGCCTCTCCGTCCGTCCGTCCGTCCGTCCGTCCGTCCGTCCGTCCATCTGTCCGTATGTTTGAACGCGTAGATTGAAGCATCTAGACAAGCTAGAGACTTGAATTTTTTTTTGTTGGGTCCGTGGAAAGCACGCGCAGGTCAAGTTTATTTCGTATGAACGATAACTATTTTTGTTGTAATATTATCGATTTTAATGCTTATCGAAAATACGTTTTTAAGGCGTAGTTTGTGTATCGTTTGAGCTAGAGACGTCAAATTTGCTGTGTAATTGCGTTGAATCAATACGGAGATTACGTAATCATTAGATTTTTTATGCCTCGCTCCATTCATCCCCAATAGCCCCCTATTTGTAAAAAGCGCAAATTAAATACTAGACACTTGTGCTTTGGCAAATACACACATATGAATGCCATTAATATGTTGTGAAAGTTTAATGAAGTTAGTCAATCGCTAAAAAAAATTATTAAACAATTAAGTTCCCATCGTAATGCCCACATTGCAGTCCAAGCGCAGTCGCTGCGTCAACTGCGCAGTTGGCAGAGCGCGCGCTTATGCGTGCGTGCATGTGTATGTGTGTATGTGTTGTTTGTATGTATGCATAACAAAAGCGTAGAATGATTTGATATTTGGCTCTTCACAGGGCTCAGGGTATCCCCTAGTCGAGCAGTCTCGACTAGAGCCCTCTTACTTGTTTTTTTTTAGACTTGTCATTCAGAACAAACTTATTCCACACAAAACATTGACAATTGCACCCATCATGTATGTATGTGTGTGTATTTATGTAGGCACGAACAGCAGCGCACAATAATTGAATTTGAATTTGTTATATTGAATTAGTAAAAAGAGCAAAAAAAGATTTACATATATTCTCACATACATACATTCAAACGTGCAAGCGCGTCTGCTTATGCATCTTCACAAATAAATTCAATTCTAGCATATTCTTCAACCAAATCTGTGTTTGAATTGTGTTTGCATTTTCCACCGTTTTTGTATGTACACATACGCATTCGATCATATACGCACATTTCAGCATATTTTAAGAATCACATTTGCGATTGATATGCTTCTTTAGCTTCTTTAGTTTTGTATTTGTCACATATCGCCCGTAGTACTACAATACTTTGCGTTTTGCCAACAAGCAATGCAATACTAGTGTGGCATAGTGGATAGACGCAAAAAGCGAAAGGTTCCGAGTTCGAAACTCAGCGACGATAGCGTAATTGTTTTAATTTTTTTTTTATTTTTATGAAGTGGTTATGCTAGTTTAGATGATGCGCTTTAACGTTATATATGAAGTAAATAAATGCAGGTTCGAGTCCAGGTGCGGTGATGTTTGTTTTTCTTCTTTTTTTATACCCTGAGCCCATTGAAAATGGGTATGTTTGAACGCGTCGATTGAAGCATCTAGACAAGCTAGAGACTTGAATTTTTTTTTTGTTGGGTCCGTGGATAGCACGCGCAGGTCAAGTTTGTTACCAAAAAAAGATATCTATTTTTGTTGTTTTGTTATCGATTTTAAACCTTATCGAAAACAGGTTATAAAATTATATCTCTCACACCTTTAGACCTAGACCCCTCAAATTGCATATAGATTCATGTGAATTTTATGCAATTTCTATTTTTTTATTTTTTGGATACCGGCTCTTTTTACTAATTAAACCCCCCCCCCCCCCCTTTAACGATACATATGCAGTAAATAGTGCTGGTTCGAGTCCAGGTGCGGTTATTTTTTTTTCTTTTCTTTTTTTTGTTAATTTGTTTATTTATTTAATTATTAATTTATTTTTGATTAACATAAATTCTAGTTGAATTAAATTTCAAAATTATAAGTTAATTTTGCAAAATTTAATTTTATATGCAAGCTATATAGCGTATTAAACAAAGCAAATCGGACTGGGCTCAGGGGATCTCCTAGTCGGGCACCTCCGACTAGAGTTTTCTTACTTGTTTTTTTTTTTTTATTTTGTTAATTTGTTCGTTTATTTAATTATTTTTTTATTTTTGATTTACATTCATTCTAGTTGCATAAAATTTCAAAATTATAATTTAATTTTGGAAAATTTAATGTTATATGCAAGGTATATAGCGTATTAAACAATGCAAATCGGACGGGGCTCAGGGTATCTCCTAGTCGGTCACCTCCGACTAGAGTTTTCTTACTGGTTGGTTTATAAGTTGAGTACTTAAACTGTTCTTTCGGACTTTTTTATTTTTTCAACAATTAATTTTTCTTTCACAAGTTTACACAAGTTACGGATCACATGTTCGTGACACTTGCCACGGTCGCCATGTTAAGTTATACTTTTGAATACATGGATTTTTGAAATAATTGAAATACGACGTCTTGGTTTTAAGCATTAGTCGAGAGTGTTCTCTCGGTTTTATTCAATTTTATATTTGGCTTATTACATAAAATATTCTAAGTGAGCTCTGCCGCTAAAAGCGTCGGCAGAGAGAGAGAGAGAGAGAGAGTTGCAGTACATTTGTGCCAATGTGGTTGTGTATATATACGTATATATGTACAGATGGTACATACTCAAAAAAAAAAAGAGAAAGCTTTTTCTAACATAATTCTAGCTCTTTTATATACAACTTCAAACCTATATCTTATTTCCTTAGCATACTCGTCAAAATTATATAAAGGATTTACCTTTTCTATTTTATTAAAATCTACGAACGGTTTCGGCAGTCTACCAAAAACTAGTTAGTATGGACAATATTCATGCGTTGCTGGTGGTGTAGTGTTGAAACAATACTTCTATTGTCCCTAAGGTCTGGTGGTGATGTGCAGTAGACGTTATTTTGTCTATTTTTAAATACTTGCACAGGTCATTTATAATGAAATTCTTATATTCTGTTCCCATGTCCGTAATGAACGTCTTCATTGGACCGTATTTCAGAATAAAAGATTCGAATATGGCTTTTGCGAAAGTTGTTGCACTTTTGTCTGCAACAGGAATTTCTACTAAATATTCCCATTTCCCATTTTCCTAACGTAGTAGTGGACCAATTGTGTCTACTATCACTTTGTCAAAAGCATATTGTGGAGTTTCGGTAATTATCATAGGTGATCTTATATGTTCCGTCGTTTTCGACGTCAGGCATTTTTGACATTTATTTATGTACTCTTTGATATGACGTCTCATATTTTTGTGTCATATTTGGCGTGTCAGACCCCACAAAGTATATATATTCTTGATCAGGGCGACGAGCTTAGTCGATTTAGCCCTGTCCGTCTGTCTGTCCGTGCGTCCGTCCGTCCGTTTTGCCAATAAGCAATGCAATACTGGTGTGGTGTAGTGGATAGACGCAAAGTGCATAAACGAAAGGTCCCGAGTTCGAAACTCAGTGACAACAGCGTAACTTTTAAAATTTTTTTTTTTTTAATTCATAAAGATGAGGTGGTTGTGCTGTTGAGATGATGAGTTTTAACATTACATATGTAGTAAATAGATGCAGGTTCGAGTCCAGATACGGTGATGTTTGTTTGTCTTCTTCTTTTTTTGTTGATTTGTTTATTTATTTAATTATTTATTTATTTATTATTATTTACTCATTCTAGCTAAAAAAAATTTCAAAATTATAATTTAATTTTTAAAATTTATTGTTATATGCAAGCTATCTAGCGTATTAAACAATGCAAATCGGACGGGGCTCAGGGGATCTCCTAGTCGGGCACCACCGACTAGAGTTTTTTTACTTGTTCCAATTCTTTATTTCAGATTCCATTAAACAGAACTGCTCCTCTCTCCACATCCCCATGCTATGTTATTGACAGCGCTGTTAATAGCATAAGCTCCAATTCCAGCTCTCGTGCTGGTTCTCTGGCGCCTTCCTTGAACTTTCCTCCTTCTCTTCCTTTTCTATTCTCACTCTATTTCTATATAGAATGGAAGGAATATTCCTTCTTGTATGCACGTTGATTGTGCAATTTCAAATTTGAATAAAAGCAAATTATTACAACCAACCCACAAGAAAAGTGTTTCTGCATATTTTGACGCCCCCCTACAAACATTGGTCCTTTGAGTCGGAGTATCCAACGGATCTTCAACATCTTCAACCCCAGCGATTCACAGGCAACGAGATAAGTAACACTTTTCTTATTCCTCCATTTCCGTGCACAGAGCGAACATATATAGTGGCACCTAATTCGCCAGACTCTAGCTCTATATATGCTCGTAGTGCAAACGTTTCTATATCTATATATAATCTTATAGATATAGATGTGTATTCAGCTGTGTTAAATTCCTATTTGCACCAGCAGTCACTTCTTCGTATATATTTCTCCACAAATATATATGTATGTACTTGGTATATAACTCCTATATATCAGTCCGAACCGCAGTCCGACAATAAGTCGCAACTAATCGACTCCCGATCAGCTTGCATGCGCGTATATATATATGTCGGAGCGAGTATGTACGCACTGTATGTGATTGTTGCTGCGTACTGCAAGTACGCGCTGTGTGCGGCTGTGTAAGTGTATGAGTATTCAGTGTTGGGTATTTCACCACAAGCATTCCAACACATTGGTAATATTGCATCAGCTTCTAATTGTGTTGTGATTGGTCGCTTACATCCTGTCCCGGGGCAACAGCGTTGTGTCGCTGTCGCCGAGTGTGGTTTGGAGCTATGCTGAGGAATAAAACTGGCCTTGTCAGGCAGTTTAGAAAGTTGCTTTCAGCTGTTCACGCTATTGAAGAGCCACAGCTGTTTCGGTTGCGCACTTGTCCCTTGCACGAACATATGTTTATGTTTTCATGTTTTTCTGCAACTCTGACCGACATACATGAAGCCTTCTACATGATTTATAACACCTATATTATGACACCTACTCCTGGTCCGACGTTACAGTGGTTCACAGCTTATTTCAACCAGCACTTTAAAAAAAGTTGAGCTATAAAATCTAAACTATTGGCAGGTTGTTAGTGTGATGTTTTAAATATTACAAAATCGATTCATTTATTTTTTAAATATTTTTTCATTATTTAATAATGTTTAAAAACTAAAAAATGAGACCAAGACAGTTCCACAGCTTATTTCAACCACAAACTTTGCAGCTGATGAAAGACTCGTAATTTTGCAATGCAACGGTAGATTCTTGTTCTATGCTTTATACACTGATTTCGCAATGTGATAAAATAAGTTTGTGCTGAATTTTGAAAGCAGAACTTGCAGAAAATTGAATTTAGCAAAATGGGACCACGTACACCTATTGAACTTCGGGAACTTGTTCTGAAACACTATAAAAATGGTCATTCCCGTAGAAAAATTGCTGATATGGTTGGACTGAGTGATTCTACAGTTCAAAGCATCATATACCGTTTTGTTCGTGAAAATAGAACCCACGATAAAGGTAGAAATGCTCTGAACAAAATGTTTAATCCCACGGACGAGCGCTATATTGTAAGATAAATCCGGGATAACCCAAGGACGAGCGCTATATTGTAAGATAAATCCGGGATAACCCAAGGCTATCTGCTAGACAAGTAACCAATGATGTTAAGGAGGAGTTGGGCAAGTCATGCCACCCAGAAACTATTCGCCGTGTGTCGCTTAAAATTTGCACAGGAACACTTGCACAAGAACATTGGATTCTGGAACACAGTTTTGTTTTGTGATGAGTCCAAATTTAATTTGTTTGGGTCGGATGGGCCCTCATATGTGTGGCGTAGGCCTAACACAGAGCTTGACGCAAAAAATTTGAGGGCTACTGTAAAGCATGGCGAAGGCAGGGTTATGGTTTGGGCCTGTATGTCAGCAGCCGGGGTTGGGAACTTGGAGTTCATTGAGACTACGATGGATAAACTTAAATATCTAGATGTTTCGAAGTCAAATTTAATCCAAAGTACTCAGAAACTGGGCATAAACGAGGACTTCAGGTTTTACCAAGATACTGACCCGAAACACACTGCGGGAATTGTCCTGACTTGGCTGATCTGGAAATGTCCGCACGTTATGAAACTACCAGCCCAATCACCAGATTTAAATGTAATCGAATATTTGTGGTCGATTTTGGAAACAAACATTCGCAAACAAAAAATTTCAAACAAATCGGATCTAAAAACTGCATTGGTTGAGGAATGGAAAAAATTACTCCAGAAGTCACCAAAAAGTCCGGCTCCTTCGAGCCGGAGCTATCCAACGGATATCAACATACTTAACCCCAGCGATTCACAGGTAACGAGATAAGTAACACTTTTCGTTTTCCTCCATTTCCGTGCACAGAGCGAACATATATAGTGGCACCTAATCCGCCATACTCTAAGTCTATATATGCTCTACTATAGTGCAAACGTTTCTATATCTATATATTCTTATAGATATAGATGCGTATTCAGCTGTGTTAAATTTCTATTTGCACCAGCAGTCACTTCTTCGTGTGTGTGTGTATATATGTAGGTCACTAACCTCGCGTCCGTCAAATACATATATATTTCTCCACGAATATATATGTATGTACTTGGTATATAACTCCTATATATCAGTCCGAACCGCAGTCCGACAATAAAGCGCAACTAACCGACTCCCGGTCAGCTTGCATGCGCATATATATATATATATATATATATATATAGATATATATATATATATATATATATATATTATTCAAGATTGTAACAACAAACATAGTATTCAAATAAATGATATTTCAATTGTCAACACACTATCAGATTATACACAAAACATTTATGTAACAAATAATATAACAAAAATAGAACCGATATCATACCTTCAGACAAAACAAATAGTTTTAGAAAACACAAAATATAGTGGAATATTCAATATTATAACTACCACAACATTTGTAATTACGCTAATAAGCTTAATATTATTCATCATTGTTAAATTTAAGTCAATAACAAAAAGAATTGTAATTAGACATGATACAACTGTAAAACCAAACAATTCGACACCGGAAGAACAATTGTCCCACGAAAACATTCCTCATGGACAATTGGAATCCACTCCACCATTGTACCCAATATTTCCCGCCTGAGGACAGGCTAATTACTTTGGGATGGGGAAGTAATATATCCAACAACAATAAATACACTAGCACGAGCAAATCATAAAAAACTAGTAATATACCCAAAAACAATAAATACACCAGCACGAGCAAATCATAAAAACTATGCTCGCTCATCACAAAAGTCACGCTTGCTCCCCATTATCCACAAATCAATCGCTCCCACACTCGAAGACGAGACGCATAAATAAATCAGATCATATTACATCCTTATTATGAGAACCTAACGGTCAGCATAGTCCAAAGTCCAACCAAGATCGAGAGAGCCAAAAGCTCAACAAGTCCAAAGTCCAACCAACAAAAGCTCAAACCCAGACCTATAAAATATCCCTGGAACTTCCAGGCTGGAAGCTAGCTTAAGCAGTTCAGTTCAGTTCAGTTCAGTTTAGTTCAGTTGTAATTCAGTCGCGTTCACAAATTCTGTTGTATCCATCATAGAATAAGCAAATTGTACTCCGTTATAAAAAATAAAAATTATTTTTTTTTAAACTATAACGTTAAAACTTATTATTATATATATATATACATATATATGCAACTATTCCGTGCATAGGCAAACTTGCTCTCAGCTGTTCACGCAATTGCAGAGCCACAGCTGTTACGGTTGCGCACTTGTCACTTGCACGAACTTGCTTCCATGTTTTTCTGTAACTCTGACCATATCGACATACATATAGCCTTCTCTATAAGTCTAGACATATGTGCATGATTTATAGCCCCTATATTTCACTCCCACTCCTGGTACGACGTTACAGATTCCATATACCATATCCATCCATATGTACATATGTACATATCTCATTCTACGACTAAAGTTAATAAATAAAAGATCAGTATCCTCTGTGTTTTATTTACATATTTAACTTCAGTCGTTTAAATTATTTTCCGTAAGCCTTTCTGAAAGCTTTAAGTTCGTTCGAGTGTTGTGTTGATTTATGTGCTAATTGTGTCAGCTGTTTGTGCTATCGGCTGCTCGTATGTACATATGCACATACGCAGCCAACAACACAATTAATACACAAGCAGTTGTCAAACTTATACATATCCACGTGCACAGCACATATCAACACATTCACAATATTATCCGAACACATAAGAGCACATAACAAAAAAAATTAAGCGCAGAATTAATAAGCTCGTTTGTTTTTGGTCCCAAGCGTTAGCGATCGTGCTTGCACGTCACAAACTATCGATAATTGTCCGACACTCAATTCAGGGGTGGAACGTTCATTTTTGTGACGTCATTGCTCCAGCAAGTACACTCTAAGAGCAAATAAAAATAATAAAAAATAATAAACAGTTTTTTTTACTTCTTTTTAAATAAAAAAAATAAATAAATATAAATATATAATACATCAATTTTTTCATTTACCCTTTTTTTTTTTTTTTTAATTCTTGTATACACACATATTTGTGTTATTTTCATTTTCAGTTTATTTATTTTTATTCTGTATTATTGTTTTTACTTATTTTATCTTATTGCTTCTCTTCGCTTCCGAAACGCGGTTTATCTGTATTTGTGCCCTGTTCGGTTGACAAAGCTTGCCATTTCGTCAACTTCTTTACTCACTCTCCGAGTAATCGTCTGTTCCTAACGCAAACCTTTCCGACAGCTAACTTCTAGTTAGTCTCCATGTCGGATCGTTCTAGCCAATCGCAACTGAGTGCACCTCCTTCGCGTTTGATCAAGCGCAGTTCCTCTGCGTCTCCCATTCCGTCCGGGAAATAGCAGACTTCCAGCACACTCAAGCGTAGTCCGGTGGTAACTCGATCCGCTCCAAAGTCCACCATTCCGTTGACTAAAATGTCGCTGTCCGAGTTCATTTCTGCTGCGGACAGGCTCATTAAATTTGAGGCCCGCATCGACCATTCCGGAGAGACTGGTTTGACCCCTGCAGCCTTAGAGATCCGACGGGATGGAATCAAGGTTCTGTGGGAAAAAGCCGAGCTGCAATATGAAGCGTGCTCCAAAGCGCTTAGTCAGGGGGCAGGCAGTGGAGAAGTTGAGGCCATGGAAGCCAAATTCGACCACTAGTATACAGTCTATGAGCGGAGTGCAGCCCAATTGAGCAGGCAAATTGCCGCCGTGTCCGCACCGAGTGCACCGCCCGCTTCTGTGTCCGCTATTGTTTCTTCGAGCGGCTGTCGCCTTCCTCCCATCGACACAGAAGTGTTCCACGGCGATTACTTGCGCTGGCCAACGTTTCGCGACCTCTTCACAGCCACATTGACAATCCCCGGCTGACTGCGGTGGAAAAACTCTTCCACCTTAATTCCAAAACCGCGGGCGATGCAAATGCTATAGTCGCAGAGTGTCCTCTCACTAACGACGGCTTTGCATCGGCTTGGGGCGCCTCGTGCGACCGGTTCGAGAACAAGCGGCTGCTAGTCAACAGCCAGCTTAAAATCCTTCTCAGCCTAACCAAGGTCTCCAAGGAATCAGGCGCGGCTCTCAGAGAGTTACATGGCACCATGAGCAGATGTGTCACTGCGATCGAGCATGCTCAAATCTCTACGGAGAATTGGGACTGTATCCTTGTGTTCCTGTGCACTTCCAAATTGCCCGAACACACTCGATCTCTCTGGGAGCATTCTCTGACAAATAAGTCAGAAATCCCAGCTTGGCAGGACGTGAGTCGTTTTCTCAGCGAGCGTGCGCGAGCACTCGAAGCTATAGAAACTGACAGGTCCAGTCCTGCCGCGCCAACACCTGCCCCGAGGTACGCGAACCCTGCCCCTTCCAAACGGGTGAACTCCTTTGAAGCCCACGTCACCACTGAGAGCAAAAAATGCGATCTGTGTTCAAAGGAGAACCACCCAGTCCGACTCTGCCCTCGCTTCCTCCAAATGTCTCTTCAACAGCGAGAAACAGCATAAAGCAGAAGAAGCTGTGTCTGAACTGCTTCGCACGCGGTCATCTGCTGCACGGATGCACCAGTGCGCACAGCTGCCAGAAATGCAACGGTCGGCATAACACCCTGCTCCATAAAGAGCATGATTCCGAGAATGGCGCTGCATCCGCAGCTGCCGTACCCCTTCATTCGCCCAGAGATGTCTCACATGTCCAGACGTATTTCTCTGCTAACACACAAGATGTCCTTCTTGGTACGGCAATAATCAATATATGCCATCTAGGAGCTACATATCCCGTGCGGGCACTGATCGATTCGGGATCTGAGGCGACTTTCATTTCTGAGCGCCTGTTCCGTCTCATCAAATTGCCCTTCCGGTCTGTGCAGATGCGAGTGTCAAGCTTAGGCCAAGCTATAACAGCCCGATCGCAAAAACTTTGCGATCTCCATATTGGAACTCCAAGGTTGCGGATTGAAGCATCTGCTCTCGTCCTTCCAAGTCTTGCTGGCAACCTCCCTTCGTCTCCAATTCCGCACAACTTGTTGAATAAACTTCCTAATATTCAGCTAGCTGACCCCGAGTTCTACAAGAGTGCGAAAATTGATGTTCTTATAGGCGCGGATATCCTTCCGTCTATTATTCAGGGAGGTTTCCACCCTAATATCTGTGGATCCATTCTTGGCTTAGAGACTGTTTTCGGTTGGGTACTCACCGACCCTCTTTCGCAAACATCACCGAAAATGGTCTCGTCCGACACAGCTCAAGTTTCCGTTCCGAAAAAACCAAAATTTGAGTTTCCGACAATCTCGTCTAGGTTACATGACTCATCTGTCGTAACTCTCCCAGTACGAGATCCCGACAGCATCACTACCAAAGTGAAGGTCGGCTGCAATGCACTCTGTCCAGCATTGAATGATAAGGGGCTGGATGATATTCTTCATCCAGGTCCCGACCCCGGTGTTCCCTGTGATGTCCAACTAACTTCCATGTTCAACAAGCCAGCCATTCATTGCCCCACACGTGTCTCTCCTTTCCAGGTTAGGATGTCATCCCCTCAAGCCAGCCAGCCATCGGGCGAAGATTCATTCCGGTGCCGCGTGTGCAGAGGTATCCACGCTCTGCGCAAATGCCGGCGTTTTCTGGGCTTCCCGCGGAAAAGCGGTTGCGCGCGGTTCTAGCCAACCGTTACTGCGTGAACTGCTTGGCACACCAGCATTCTGGGCAATCTTGCCGCAGCAACAAAGGCTGCAAGACGTGTGGCCACAACCACCACACGCTCCTGCACCTCCCGGGATCGCGCCGGAAGCGAAAAGGCCCTACAAGTCGTCCCACTCCAGATTCTACACAGGCGGCCACTCCTCCGCTGACAACGCTGATGCAGCACAAGATGGTCAGCATTCTTCCGACGGCGGTCATCGTGCTCCAAACGGCGACCAAGGACTTCGAAGTAAAGGCGCTGATTGACCCGTGCAGTCCCACCAGTCGGATCAACGCTTCATTGGCAAAGACATTGGGTCTTTCCGTCACAAGCGTTGGTCCAGGGCAAGTCTGCACGAGTCTCATTCGGTCGAAGACCTCGCGCTTCGAGTTCGACGCGTTGTTCCAACTGGACCCCCAGCTAAACGTTCGGACGCCAATCCGGGCCATCGAGCGGGAAGCTGGGCCTCCAGGGATCACGCTCGCCGACAGCACCTGGTCACGTCCCGGATCGGTGTCAATTGTGCTGGGGGCTGACGTGTATCCTCGCGTCATCCTACCGGGGATCGTTCCCAGCACCGACGGCCTTCCAATGGCCCAAAACACCGTGTTCGGATGGGTCCTCTCGGGCGCCTGCTCATAGACCCAGTCCAGGTCTTGCAATCCTTGCAAGGGGGTGAGTATGTCTATCTCAGATTCCATTAAACAGAACTGCTCCTCCCTCCACATCCCCAAGCTATGTTATTAACAGCTCTGTTAATAGCTAAGCTCCAACTCCAGCTCTCCTGCTGGTTCTCTGGAGTTTTTCTTTGTACTTTCCTCCTCTCTTCCATCTTTACACTTCACTTTTTCTTCTTTTCCGCCGTGTACGCACACTGACTGTGCAATTTCATATTGAAATAAAAAGCGAAAGTAATTTAAAAAAAAACCATAAGAAAAGTGTTTTATATTTATCTGCGACGCCCCCCTACAAACACCCAAAAAGGCTTAAAATGGTAGTTAGTCAAAAGGGTAGTCAAACCAAGTATTAATTTGTTGTTATTTTAAGTTTTTATAATGTTATTTCATAAGTGGTTGAAATAAGCTGTGGAACTGTCTTGGTCTCATTTTTTAGTTTTTAAACATTATTAAATAATGAAAAAATATTTAAAAAATAAATGAAGTGATTTTGTAATATTTAAAACATCACACTAACAACCTGCGTTTACATTTTTTGGATATTGCCAATAGTTTAGATTTTATAGTTCAACAAACTTTTTTTAAAGTGCTGGTTGAAATAAGCTGTGAACCACTGTACATATACACCGCAGGGCGACCTATACACAAACACACACAATTATATCCATATATATGTACATATGTACTTATGCCATTCTACGACTAAAGTTAATAAATAAAAGGGCAGTATTCTCTGTGTTTTATTTATATATTTAACTTTAGTTTTTTAAATACGTTTTTCCAAGCCTTTCTCAAAGCTTAAAGTTCGTTTGAGTGTTGTGTTTATTTATGTGCTAATTGTATCAGTTGTTTGTGCTATCGGCTGCTCGTATATACGTATGCACATACACAGCCAACAACAACACAATTAATACACAAAGCAGTTATCAAGCTTGTATATATCCACGTGCACAGCTCATATCAACACATCCACAATATTATGCGAACGTATAAGAACACATAACACAATAAAATTAAGCACAGAACATTTAATAAGCTCTTTTGTTTTGGTTCCAAGCGTTAGCGATTGTACTCGCACGTCTCAAAATATTGATAATCGTTAGTTCAAGGGTTGAACGTTTATTTTTGTGACGTCATTGCTCCAGCAAGTACACTTTAAGAACAAATAAAAATAATAATAAAAAATAAACAGCCCTTTTACTTCTTTTTATGAGCATCCTTAAAAACAAGTAAGAACGTTGCCTTAGGGCGAAACCTAATGCGTGATACTTGTTTCCCATAGGGGCATCTGGTATATTAAATCTAATAATGTATCTCAAATTTTGCATTTATGTAGATTCATGTGAGTTTTATGCACTTTCAATTTTTGCAAATATAACCATGCGAAAGAATTAGCATTTTTATAAAGTGTGAAAAATTTAATAGAATCAGTTTCATAAAGTTCCGTTAAGTCAGTCCCAATCTATTAAACAAAACGTTTGGCCAATTATCACATGCACTTGTTAAGCAGCGACAGCAAAATACATTTACATTTACACATACATTAAAACGTGCAAGCGCGTTTCCTACGCAAATAAATTCAACGCCAGCCATTCTAGTATATTCTTCAACCAAATTTGTTATTGAGTTGTTTTTGCATTTTCAGCCGTTTCTTTAGTTTTGTATTTGTCAAATATCGCCCTTTACACGCATACATGCAAACAGACCAACGTTTTTGTATGTACACATACACATACATTCATATGCACGCATTTCAGCAATTTCTAAGAATCATAATTGCGATTGATTTGTGTTTATATTGTGTTTGCATTAACAGCAGCTTCTATAGTTTTGTATTTGTCAAAAGTCGCCCTTGTAGTGAAGTAGTTTCGGATTTGCCAACAGGCAATGAAAAGCTGATGTGGCGCAGCAGGTAGATGCAAAGCGCGTAAGCAAAAGGGTCCGACTTCGAGACGCGACGGCGATGGCATGAAAATAGTTTTCTTTTTCTTGACCTAGACTATACGCAAAATGATAATTTTAGCAGATAAATTATTTGCAGACTTTTAACATTAAATCGAAATACTTATATTTCTTAATATATTTTAGAAATGCCGTTTGTTGTCTTAGCTATTCTTATTTATATAAACATATATAAAACTTTGTTGCCAATTTGCCACGCCTCCAGTAGGCGTAGACATATAATATTTGGCAAATTCCTAGAAGGAGTTGAGGGTAACGTAACTCTAAAACTTTGATGCTTACACTCTAAAACTGTGAAAGTTACAGGGCATTTTTCGATATACCACGCCGCCAAAGGGGCGTAAGATTTATTATTTATTTGGGGAATCGATAGGGGAGGCCCCCAGTAACACAAACATCAAATTTTGAAGCGTCTAGCTCTAAAACTGTAGGAGCTATAAGCTTTTTGCGATTTGCCACGACCCCTGAAGGCGTAGGTATATCCGCCATATCTATTTGATCTTGGGTTGCTTATCCGAGTATATATATCAAATTTCTATCTCTCTAGCATCAATAGTGTTCAAAATATATTGCATTTGCTTGTTGTTTAAGTTGAGGGACTACGTTCGATGTAACTGTTGAAGACTGATTGTAATGCAATAAAGTATGGTGCTTCAATTGGCAGGTACGGCAGGAACCAGATTTGCAATCCTTCAGCTGATGTCCTTTTCTTAGGCAATTGAGGCAAAGGGCGAGCCTCTTGGCCTCCTTATGCCTTGCCATTGAGGACAATTGCTCAAAACGCTTACATTGGAATAGCGCGTGACTTGGATCATCACAAAAGACACAACGAATAGGAGTCTTCGAAGCAACAAATGCCTTTCTTAAAGGAGTACTCACGATCTTTCCTGAATTGCCAACCTGACCATCCTGCAAGACTTGATCCATATTTTCAAGGACTCGACACCATCCTTGCAAGAATTCTGACAATCTCGACCAAGATGGCAACTCATTAGTAGATGAGCCTTCCTCCCATTTAGCCTGAGTAACCTTGTCCAGCTTTTGCAACACTGTTTGCACGATGACACAGTCAGCAACTTCTTCCCTCGATGCTAAAGAATCCATAGCACGAATGTGAGACGTAACTTTATCCACCAACTGCCTCAGCCTGCCCACAGATGCATCAACTTTCTCAAGCCGGAAGATTGCTCTGATGTGTGCCTGTACAATAAAACGCTTATTATCAAATCGACGTTGAAGAATATCCAGAGCGACGAGATAGTTGGCTTTGTTGATTTCCAATGAGCTGATGGTATCCAACGCAGAACCACTTAAGCAGGATCGAAGATGCTGGAACTTCTCAATAGGACTGAGATCAGGATCAGCATCTATTATCGTCTTGAACATAGAGTAGAAGTTTTCCCACTCAGTGTAGACTCCACTAAATTTTGGCAGCTCCAGCTGCGGCAAACGCGATCGATTAGCCATGACGAGTGTTGGATGAGCATTTGAACCACTTGTATTAAGCGTCGACGAAAGTTGTTGATCCGACCGATTTCCTAGTTCACGTTGAAGCAAGGCTTTAAATTTAACAAGGTTGATTCAAACCGCGCAGGCAAATCACTAGATATGGACTCAAAGTTAGATTCTTCTAGGCTAGTATGGACTGAATCAAAGTTTGACTCTTGGTTAGCGAATCCAAAAGCACACGTAAATCACACGAGTCCATGTGGCTTAATTTTTTAATGTCCATATCGGCATATAACCTTTCAAGTCTATCGAAAAGCGCGTTTGTTTTGAGTTTTAAGAAAGTAACCTGAGATGCAGGCACTTGATCAACATTCGACTCTGAGTTATTCATTTAAGTTTGTTTACTCGCGAAAAAACACGTTTGGTTACAAAATTAATGCACAAGCCAATATACTCTCTAATGCACTTCGAGTTTAGCTGATCTAATATGCAGGTTCACTCTTTCACTGTAAATGCGTGTGTTTGTATGTGTGTGATCGACACAGCTATTTTCGGATTAGCGGGCCTTCTATGCAAACGCTGCACAAAGAAGCGCCAAATACCGCGACGAACAACCGACGAACAAGAAGATGATAGTGATAAGCACAACGCAAGCGCGACCGCAAGCTTATCTGAGCTTTTATATATGTCTGTATGTGTGTCTTCTATGATTGACACAGCTTTTTCGGCTTAGCGGGCCCTATATGCAGACGATGCACAGCAGGCGCCAAACGCGACGAACGAAACAGACGATTAAAGAGGAATATGAAAAACTCAAGATAATGTACGCACAATGCCATGCACTATTATATACACAAATTAATATATAACTTGAGCATAAATGTTAATGTTTTACACGACGAGATTTGTTATTAATTTGAATGCACTATTTTGCACAAATTTTAACGCTTTGCACTGTCGTGTACGACGAAGTTTATTGTTAATTTGAATGCACTATTTTGCAAAAATGTTAATGTCTTACACTGTTTCGTCGTACAACGCGATGTGTTATTAATTTGAATGCACTATTTTGCACAAATGTTTATGATTCACACCGTTGTACTTTGACGAAGTTGAGTACTAACTTGATATACTAAACGAAACACCACGGACTGTATAGATCACGTCGGGGTCACCAAAATGTTGTAAGCTGCCGAGCTTTTTCGGCAACTCTGGCTCCAATCATTTACGAAAGCAAATAATAAAACCACGATTTAATTTAGCTTATTATTTATTAGTTTAATGCCTAGTCCGCGATGATCGTATAGGCAAAGTTAATACAATTACAATAGAGATAGGTAGGTGTTCAGGCACGAACATAGAATACATAAATATGTAACCCTACCTGCTACACACTCAACGACTAGCACATGTGTGGAATTTAAGAATAGCAGGATGAACTCTGATCGTGACCCCCAGCGATAGGTTAAGAATAAATAATAGACAAACGCTGAGCCCTACAACCTCAGCGATAGTATAAGAATACAATAGACCAATGCTGAGCCTTACACACTCAGCAATAGACACATTAGATTTAAGGGTTGAAATTATGCATGAGGCTGCGTATATATACTCAGCCTCAGAAGAATAAAGACCAGTACAGTACTAAACCCCAACATAGTCAAGTGTATTCATTCATGGTCCTTCGAGCCGGAGTGGAAATCAACACAGTCAAGTACTGCGTGCTTCCAGCTGAGTGATTACTGTATTCGATCCCGGTCATAAAAGCCGAAACCACAAATTTACTAAATGTTTGTGGAAAGTGCTTAAAAAATATCTTTGGCTTACCAACCCACGCTGTGAGTAG
Organism: Drosophila meridiana; assembly: GCA_035045185.1. NCBI lineage: Eukaryota > Metazoa > Arthropoda > Insecta > Diptera > Drosophilidae > Drosophila > Drosophila meridiana. The sequence goes on from JAWNPF010000039.1 coordinate 149,661, forward strand.
AGGCACAGCACGATCAACCTGCTGATCAAAACAAAAAAACCTCCAACGGGTCAAGCCAAAGAATAAAGAGATGCTGTTAACAAAAACTCTAGAGAAACAATCAGAGATATACGACAGCATCCTGCAGGCCATAGCTTAAAAGGAGGAGTTTGCAGTTGTGGATAAGTTGGCAGCAGAATTCACTGCCAATCATTCACTGCTAAAGAAAATCGGTGTCATCAACCATCAATATTTTACAGAGAAAATATATGATTGGATTATGGAATCAATCAGGAGCTACAAGAAGGCCCTGATGAAGGTCGAAGTTGCCGACCACACTATGGACACCGACAAACCATCTACAAGCAAAAATTGGCAAATACGACCGGAAACATCCAGGCAAGAAAATACTCAAGAGGAAATAATATTTTCACACAGAAGTATGAGCCTAAAGGATGAGTGGATTAAGCTTGTTGACGAAGAACGTCTAAAAGTAAGGCAGTACGTCCATGAAGTGTATGTCTACCTAAACTCAAGCAACCAGGAAGAAATCCTTAAACATAAAGATAAGCTAAACTTCCGATTGAACGAAGTCCAGACACTGTTCACGGGCTTACAGGCAAGATATGGAAAGTCTGCCTACGACAGCGACGATATAGAAGAACTGGAATTCCTCGTCGACGGGCTGTCAGATAAACTTAACAAAAGAGTAAGTGACTTGCAGAACATAGAAGAAAACCTTCCGCTGTTACAAGATCCAAAGCCCCAGAAACCAAAACTTCCTCATTTCTATGGAAATCCAAAAAAATGGCCAGCGTTCTTCGAGATATTCTCAAACATGATTCACAAGAGGAAGGATATCAGCGACAAAAGAAAGTTGATATACCTAAAAATGTGTATCAGGGGAGACGCAACAGTGGTCATAAGCCATTTCTCAATTGAAGTTGGCAACTACAATGCAGCGTGGGACTATTTGTGCAAGCGCTATGCTAAAAGGTGCCAACTATTGGATATCTCCATTAACCAGCCAATGAACAAGGAACTGAAGACCAATTTTGAAGGCAGTATCCGCAAGTTCGAGAGCACCTCCGTTAATAGGGACACCGTCATCGCTGATCAGAAGCTATCAAGCCATAAAACCGCCGCTAAAAAAGAAAATAGTGGTCTGGAACCAGTGCCAGAAAAACGGAACAGCGAGTGGCATTTCATCCCGCCGGCAAGCCCTCACATGGGAGGATTAGGAGAAGATAAATGGTCAGTGGGAAATATATCAAAAAAGGATCAACCGCAAGAGCAGGAGGACATGGAAGATGGGGACGAGAGTGTAATTGCTGTCACATCTTCGATACCGACATCAAAAGATATCCAATTGGAAGATCAGTCGATTGACGATACTTCCATTGATAGCAGCCCGAAGGATGTCCAAAACACTTCTGCCGAAACTACAACTGCAACTAGAAGTACAGCTGGAGATAAAAATAATGATATCGTCTCGAATTCTGTATTCTCCGCTTCAGCTACAATCCCAGCAAAACAATTGAAACAACAAATTGCTTCGGAAACCACTAAGGCTGCAAATATATTAACGACAATTAAATCGGCGGTCGAAAACTTCATTGAGAGCAGCAACAACACCATTTCAAAAGAAAATATCGTATCCACTACAAGCGATTCGGTTGCATTCCAAAGGCAATCATTATCAATAGCTGCTCGACGGCAGCATAATCTTCAAAAAGTGGATGACCCTAATTTGGAGGCCTTGACATCAGCAGCAATGATGCAAGCGGCCTCCGCCTCAGCACACTCAACAATTGACGACATCTACAAGGGGTGTACACATTTTAAAGAGAACCGACTTCACTTGGAATGGGAACCGCCACCAGCGCAGAAGACCAAGGAAGCAGCTGAGTACTCGACCAGATCTGGCCTTCCACACTATGAACGGACACATTTCTTTAGGCTTAGTAATAATTATAATAGTTAATTTTGTCATGTATATGATTAAGAGGAGAAACCAGAGACAACAATTGCTGTCGGTCGCATTTTCTGGCGCCCCGCAGAATGTTCAGGCACGAACATAGAATACATAAATATGTAACCCTACCTGCTACACACTCAACGACTAGCACATGTGTGGAATTTAAGAATAGCAGGATGAACTCTGATCGTGACCCCCAGCGATAGGTTAAGAATAAATAATAGACAAACGCTGAGCCCTACAACCTCAGCGATAGTATAAGAATACAATAGACCACTGCTGAGCCTTACACACTCAGCAATAGACACATTAGATTTAAGGGTTGAAATTATGCATGAGGCTGCGTATATATACTCAGCCTCAGAAGAATAAAGACCAGTACAGAACTAAACCCCAACATAGTCAAGTGTATTCATTCAGTAGGTGTTGCTCGCTTGAAGGTGAATTTCGAACTTAAAGAATAGAATACAAAATGATAAGCAAGTGACCGAGCAGCATAAATTTACATATGTATGTGTGTTACAGTTTGTTTTTGTGCCTAACTGCACTATGAGCGAATGAGAATGTGATAAAGAGCAGATGGCTTAACAGAGGCTTATTTAAGAGCAATTATTAGCTGCTGCGCCGAACAGTATCTTTATAGAACGTTAAGTTAAGTGCCAAATTTCAGCATTCTAGCTTTAAAATTGTAGAAGATACAGTTTTCCCGATTTGCCACGCCTCCAATTGGCGTAGATATATCCGTCATATCCGTCAACGCGAGTATACATTCGAAATTGCAACTCTCTAGTTCTTCAACTAGTATGATTTCTTGACTATGTGCGAAAGCATTTTCCGATTTTCCACGCCCCTAGTGGGCGTATCGGGAAAATCTTGACACTTTATAATTTGAGGGTATACACGAGTATATGTTCCAAATTTCAAGTCTCTAACTTAAATAGCGTAGAAAAATATTGCATTCATACGGACAGACGGACAGAAAGAAGCAGATTAATCGCAATTGTAATTCTTAGAATATGCTGAAATGCGCGCATATGAACGTATGAGTATGTGTACATACAAAAACGGTGGTCTGTTTCAATGTGTGCGGGTAAAGGGCGATATATGACAAATACAATTCAAACACAGATTTGGTTGAAGAATATGCTAGAAAGAATGGCCTTGAATGTATTGGTGCACATGCAAAGCAGAGGCGCTTGCACGTTTCAATTTTTGTGTATTTGTATATGTTTTTTGCTGCGCGTCGCTACTTTCCACATGCGTGTATTAATTGGCCAAACGTTTTCTTAAATAAATCGGGACTGACTTAACGGAATTTGATGAAACTTTCAGCATATGATTCTATTGAATTGATTACATTTTATAAAAATGCTAATTTAATTACATGGTTATATTTGCAACAGACTCTCAATGGGCGTTGAAGGGAGTGGGGGGCAGGGGTAATTAGTATAAAGAGCCGGTATCCAAAAAATAAAAAAATAGAAATTTAATAAAATTCACATTAATCTATAGGGGTCTAGCTCTAAAGGTGTGGGAGGTATAATTTTATAACCTCTTTTCGATAAGGTTTAAAATCGATAACAAAACAACAAAAATAGATATCGTTTTTTGGTAACAAACTTGACCTGCGCGTGCTATCCACGGACCCAACAAAAAAAAATTCAAGTCTCTAGCTTGTCTAGATGCTTCAATCGACGCGTTCAAACATACGGACAGACGGACAGACGGACGGACGGACGGACGGACGGACGGACAGACGGACGGACAGACAGGCGGACAGGGCTAAATCGACTCAGCTCGTCGCCCTGATCAAGAATATATATACTTTGTGGGGTCTGACACGCCTCCTTCTGCCTGTTACATACATTTAACAAAACCATTATACCCTGATTTCCCATTTTCAATGGGCTCAGGGTATGTATGTATGTGTATGTGTAAATGTTTTTGCTGCGCGTCGCTGCTTGCCACGTGCGTGTGATAATTGGCTAAACGTTTTGTTTAATAAATCGGGACTGACTTAACGGAATTTGATGAAACTTTCAGCGAATGATTCTATTTACTTTTTTACATAGTATCCAAAAAATAAAAAAAAAAAGAAATGACATAAAATTCACATGAATCTATATGCAAAATTTGAGGGGTCTATCTCTAAAGGTGTGGGAGATATAATTTTATAACCCGTTTTCGATAAGATTTAAAATCGATAACAAAACAACCAAAATAGATATCGTTTTTTGGTAACAAACTTGACATGCGCGTGCAGACGGACATTTTTCTTCTTCACATTTTTATTTTTTCACCCGTTATCCAAAGGGAAAGAGTATATTGGTTTTGTGTAATGTCCGTCTTGCTGTCCGTCCGTCTGTCCGTCTGTCCGTATGAATGCAATATTTTTCTACGCTATTGAAGCTAGAGACTTAAAATTTGTAACATATACTCGTGTATACCCTCGAACTATAAAGTGGCAAGATACGCCCACTAGGGGCGTGGCAAATCGGAAAATGCTTGCACCCATAGTCAAGAAATCAAATTAGTTGAAGAGCTAGAGAGTTGCAATTTGAAATGTACACTTGCATTGACCACTCAAGTTCAAAAAGATATGGCGGATATATCTAGGCACATTGGGGGCGTGTCACATCGGGAAAACTGTGTCTTCTACAGTTTTAAAGCTAGAATGCTGAAATTTGGCACGTAACTTAACGCTACGATTATATAAAGATTGATAAAAAGATTTTATGTCCACGCCCACTGGGGGCGTGGCAAATCGGATCTGAATATATAGTCATTTTACAAGTTCAGCTATATTCTGAGCACTATTGATGCTAGAGACTTGAAATTTGATATATATTCTCGGATAAGCAACCCAAGAAGAACGTCTTCAGGGGGCGTGGCAAATCGCAAAACCTTATAGCTCCTACAGTTTTAGAGCTAGACGCTTCAAAATTTAATGTTTATGTTACTGAAGGCCTTCTCTATCGATTACCCAAAAATAAATCTTACGCACCTTTGGGGGCGTGGTATATCGAAAAATACCCTTTCACATTTTTTGAGTGTATGCATCCAAATTTTACAGTTATGTTACCCTCAACTCCTTCTAGGAACTTACCAAATATGATATGTCTACGCCTACTGGCGGCGTGGCAAATTGGCAACAAAGTTTGTAACGCCAAGCTGCAAAATTCATATGTTGTGCCACCTATATAAATAAGCTTAATAAGAATTGTTAAGACGACAAACGGCATTTCAAAGAAATAGTAAGAAATTGTGATTGTGATTCTTAGAATATGCTGAAATGCGCGCATATGAACGTATGAGTATGTGTACATACAAAAACGGTGGTTTGTTTGAATGTATGCGTGTAAAGGGCGATATATGTATGTATGACAACATTAGTAAAAAGAGCCGGTATCCAAAAAAATAAATAAACAGAAATTGCATAAAATTCACATTAATCTATATGCAAAATTTGAGGGGTGTAGCTCAAAAGGTGTGGGAGATATAATTTTATAACCTGTTTTCGATAAGGTTTAAAATCGATAACAAAACAACAAAAATAGATATCGTTTTTTGGTAACAAACTTGACCTGCGCGAGTTATGCCATCAGCATCACTTCCCAAAGTGTGAACTGACACCATAACAGCAGCGGCACTTCCAATAGCAATAGTTGATACGAAAGGCTTGCAATCTTCCTTAATGTAGCCAAGACCAGAAGTGTCATATAATTGGAGACACTTTTGTAAACATAAATAAGCATCGCAGCCCAGCTGCATAAGATAAACACTTTTGTAAATATAAATGAGCTTCGCAGCTCAGCCGCATAAGATAAGCAAACTTTAACCCAGCATACCCAATATTGTAAACACAAACAATCATAGCCAGAAAATGGTATAAGAATCCTCTTAGAATTGAGTAAGAGAACAGTTGTATTATTGATTTCAAATAAAGAACATGTATTGAACTGTATAAAGGGAATACATAATTGGCGCAGCCGGTAAACGAAGTTACAAAATCCAAAACGTTTTTGTGAAATCTTATAAAAGTGAACAAAAACAAGAAACGGAGTAACGAAATTCAAAAATTTTTGTGAAATCTTATAGTGAACAAAAATAAGAAACGGAGTAACGAAATTCGAAAATTTTTTGTGAAATCTTATAAAAGTAAACAAAAATAATAATCGGAATTACAAAATTCGAAAAAAAAAGGTTTTATGAAATCTTATAAAGTGAACAAAACTAAAAAGAATTAACTATTAACAACAATAACAAATAATAATTGTGGAAACTTTGGATATTATCCAAGCAAACGAAACAATTAATCAAATTAATTCGAAAGAAGTGAAAAATACAATTCAATAAAATGGAAAATCAACAACAAATATTTGAAATGCAGCAATGCATTCAATTATTAACGAATGTAATCATCGCAAGAGAAGGTGAAGGAAGAAACCCAATTACAAATCAAAGAAACTGCATCGAGAAGGAAACGAGATACCTACCAAAATTCAATGGGCAGGATGGAACTTTACATGGATTCGTGGCTGCAGTGGACCAGATCATGGAGGAGTACGATGACAACGACCAGGTCTTCACTGTTATTTTCAACACCAAAATACAAGGTCAGGCTAGAACTATGCTTAATATTAACCCACCAGCAAATTGGACGGAATGTAAACACCGTTTGAGACATCATTATAGACCAAGAACGGATCAGATGGGATTAACTAGGAAAATCAATAACTTAAGAGTAACAAGTGTAAGAGACCTTGATAACAAAATAAGAACAATCGTTGAGGAAATTACTGATTTTTCGGTCTTTGAAAATAATAGTAGATTAGTTGACATTTTAAGTGGATTATTAATTCAAAGAGTTAAAGAATTAGCATGTGGTCCGATGGCAATTGCCTTAATTAACAAAACAACTTTAACAGATTTAAGAAATGAACTTTCTAATTTCGTTGGTCTATATTTTGGAAATTTGAATAAAAAATTATTAATAAAAAATGACAATAATTATCCATCAAAATTCAACCAGAACTCAAGACAAGACACAGACAACAGAAATTACAACGAAAATAATCAAACATATAATAATTACCAAAGACAAGACCGGCAACAGAATAGCCAAATAGTTAGAAATAATCAACAACAAAGTCAGAACGTAAGACAAAATCAGAATTTTAACAGACAATACAGTCAGAACATAAGACAACCCCAAAATTTTAACAGACAACAACAAAGCCATAACATAAGACAAAATCAATATTTTAATAGACAAATAAATCAGAATATTCGACAAAATTATCAGCAACCAGAACCAGAAGCAATGAGTGTAGACAATTTAAATGATGAAGAAGCATATAATAATTCAAATTACGAAAATAAACAAGAAGAGTTTTTTACCAACTAGCCTCGGAAAAAAGAAAAGTTTTTATTAGGGGAACTATAGAGGGGGATACTTTTCTAATTTTAGTAGATACTGGATCTACTATAAGTATATTGAACACTAAAAATATATGTAAATCAAAGTATAAAATAATCGAAAAATTTTCAAAAGCTATTTACACTATTAATGGAAATATAAAAAATGACAGTTATTTAGTTAAAACAAAAGTACCAAGCGAATGCAAATATGCAGATTGTGCAAGAATAAGATGGGTAGCTATGTCCTTGGAAAAATCATATGATTTTCTATTGGGCATGGATTTTATCCAAAGAAATTTTCAAAATATTGATTTTAAAAACGAAATAATTAAGCTTTGCAATGGAGTCGAAATTCCATTCCTTTCCAAATTATCAGAAGATGTTTGTGTAATGGAAGTAGGCGAAATTGATGACTTCAAGCTAGAAGGGCTTAATGCGGAGGAAGCACAGATAGTAAAAATCTTACGAAAAAATATGATAAACTATATTTTAAGGAGGGTGATCAGTTAACTAACACTAATACAATAGTTCACAATATTAAAACCACAACAGATCAACCCATAAATTCAAAGCTCTATAGAGTTTCTCCAAAATATGAAGAAGAAATAAGAAAACAAATAATAGAAATGGAAAAAAGTGGAATAATAAGAAAAAGTAAAAGTAAATATAGCTCTCCTATATGTGTAGTTAAGAAAAAAATTGATAATTCAGGAATTCAAAAATATCGTATCTGTGTAGATTATAGAAGATTAAACCAAGTAACCGTTTCAGATAAGTATCCAATACCTATTATGGACGCTGTATTAGATAAACTTGGTAAAGCCCAATATTTTACTACACTTGATTTAGCGAAAGGCTATCATCAAATATTAATGGCAGAAGTTGATATAGAAAAAACAGCTTTTATAACACCAATGGGATTATATGAATATGTTAGAATGCCATTTGGATTAAAAAATGCTCCAGCTACATTCCAACGTTTAATGAATGAAATATTGAGGGATTATATAAACAAAATTTGTGTGGTATATCTTGATGATATTTTAATTTTTTCAACAACACTTGAAGAACACAAAATTGCTCTAGAAAAAATTTTCAAAGTACTTAGAAATCATAATTTGAAAATACAACCAGATAAATGTTCGTTTATGAAAAAACATACCGAATATTTGGGTCATATTCTCACAAAAGAAGGGTTCAGACCAAATCCAAGAAAAATAGAAGCAATAAAAGAAATTCCATTACCAAAAACGGAAAAACAATTAAAAGGATTTTTAGGCATGACAGGATTCTATAGAAAATTTATTAAAGACTATTCCAAAATAGCTTACCCAATGATAAGATATTTACAAAAAGGGGTATCAATTAATACAAATGATCCACAATTTATAGATGCATTTGAAAATCTTAAAGCGCTCATAAGTTCACACCCAATATTAAAATATCCAGAATTTGACAAACCATTTACAATTACTACAGATGCCAGTGATTTTGCCATAGGTGCAGTTTTATCTCAACAGGGACAACCAATTGGTTATGTTTCAAGAACACTTAATAAACATGAGAAAAATTATAGTACAATTGATAAAGAATTTTTGTCTATTATACATGCAGTAAATTATTTTAAACACTATTTGATTGGAAATAAATTTCAAATTATAACAGATCATGCTCCTATAAAATACTTAAATTCAAAATTCAAAGGAAAAGAGATGTCAGCTAGACATCAAAGATGGATTTTAAAGCTACAGGAATTTGATTATGATATTATATATTTAAAAGGTAAATACAATAAAGTAGCAGATTTTTTAAGCAGGCAGGAGACAGCACAATTAATCAATAGAGAAAATAAAGAAGAATCAAATTTTGATATAACAAATACACAACATTCAGCAGATGAAGAGGAATTGACTCATTTTTATATAAAAAATGATATTGTTAATAAATATAAAATTCAGATAATAATTACCTACTCAGCAACAGATAATATTCGTATATACCATGGAAGAAAAATAATTGAAGTAAATCCAGCAGATACAGAAAATGAGATTGAAATAAAATTACAAAATAATATAGAGAAAGGAACAGTAGGAATTTTTTCAGAAGTACCAGACTCAGAATATCATAAAATACAATGTATATTAATCAACATTTTTTCTCACACAAAAAATATAAAATTTTGTAAATGTACAAAAAGAGCACAAGAAATTTCAACAGAGGAAGAATTACATAAATAAATTTCAATTTACCATTCAAAAGATTCATTACACAGCGGTATAAGCGAAACATTCAATTCACTAAAAGACAAAATCTATTTTCCAAAGTTAAGGGAACATATTCAATTAATAATAGCAAATTGCAGAAAATGCAAAGAAATTAAGTATGATAGGAAACCAATAAAACCAAACTCAATTTACAGAAACACCAGATACAAAAAACCAAATTATACATTTAGACATATTTCACATAAAACACAAATCGTTTGTTACAATCATAGATAAACTTACAAAATTTGCAGTTGCTTATAATATTATAGATTGAAATTGGCGAACAAAGATGCAAATTATGATAGAACATTTTGCAAAATTTAATAAACCACAGAAAATAATAATGGATAATGAGTTTAGATCAGAACATATAATACAGTTTTTAAACAATGAAAATATTTCAATACATTATACTAAACCCAATTCACATACAGGAAACGCTGATATTGAAAGATTACATTCTACACTAATTGAGATAATAACAGGAATAGATAATAATGAACTATCTATTGAATCTAAAATTCAATTAGCAATAATAGCTTACAATAAACGTTATCATTAAACAATAAAATGTACACCAAATTATGCTAAAGACACAGAAGATGCACATAAATTAAAAATGACTATCGAGGAACGTAAGAAAATGATTATAAACAAAAGAAATGATACAAGAGAAGAATACAATGAACAAAGACATGATGGTCCAATTAAAAACTATAAAAGAGTCAGACATAAGGATGAGCCCTATTTTAGATATGCAGAGTTAAAAAACATTCATCTAAGTAACATTAAAAGACCGTTAAAACATGAAATTAACAATCCCAAAGAAAATAACCCAAATTGATAGCAGATTTGACAAAGATTTTTTTTTCTTTCTTTATTTCCCAGATATTAATCATGTTAGCCATCATTATAACCAGGTTCAATACAGTACAGACAAGATTACAAATGGAACCGATATTAGTAAGTGCAGGTTATGCACCCATACAGATTCATCAAACCGAAATAGTAAATGAAACAATAATTATATTACACATCATTAACATTAACCCACTTCAAAATATTATAAAACAGATAGAAACAAACATAAGAACAGCTAATATTACAGACAGTGAGGACTTATTTGCAGAAATCAGATTAATAAAGGCAAAGATTAAATCCATTACACCTTTTAGCAGAAATAAAAGAGGACTTATAAATATAGCAGGAACAGCATATAAATGGTTGTTTGGACTAATGGACGACGAAGACAGGACGGATATATTAGAACATCTTGATATAATTGACCAAAATAACCATAACACAATAAATAATTTGAACCAACAAATAATAATAAACTCACATTTCAACAACACAATTCATAGTTTAGCAGAAACAATTAAGCATGACCGAATAATTATTAACGAAACACTTACAAGCATAAATGATCAAAATAAAAGAATTTTAATGAAAATCCTATACAATGACCAAATGCAGAAATTAAAAAATATTGAGTACAAAGTAAATTACATTCAAGAAAATATAGCCTCTGCAAAGAATAATATAATTTTACCAGAAATTTTATCAGAAGAAGAAATAAACAAATTTGATATTGATTTTTATAAATTAAAATTAATTCGTATGGGTATTTTAAAATACAAAAATAATTGCATAATTATAGCAATAAAAATTCCGAAAAATTATATAAGTGTAGATGTTAAGTTACTGATCCCAATGCCTAACACAGACTATATACAAATCGACCAAGAAAATTTATTAATTATAGAAATTAATAATAAGACATTGGAATATAAACCAAACACAATATTAAAGGAACTTAAACTAAGTAAAAGTTGCACTACTACCAATAGTTGTAAATTTATATTTAATAACATCACAAGTATTGAAGAAATAGATGACGACACAATAATAATAAAAAATGCCAGAAAAGAAAAACTACATCAAAACTGTGACAAAAGAAATATTATATTAAATGGAAATAACCTCATACAATTTGGAAATTGTAAAATACAAATTTTAAAAGAAACATTTTCTAACGAAAAAATAGAATTTTATGAAAAATTTTTTTATCCCACAGAATTATTAAATCAAACCTACAAAAACACTATTAATTTTGATCATCTAACAATAAAAAACTTTGAAAATTTAAAAGAAATCACAGAATTGAAATATGAAAAAAAGTAACAAATAGTATTATGTTAATATTTTTAATCATTTTTATATTTTTTATCATTTATATATACTTACGTTGCAAAAGGCAAAATATTAACATTAATTTAAAAAGAATTCAGGAGAATTCATACTCTAAGAGGGGAGGAGTTATGCCATCAGCATCACTTCCCAAAGTGTCAACTGACACCATAACAGCAGCGGCACTTCCAATAGCAATAGTTGATACGAAAGGCTTGCAATCTTCCTTAATGTAGCCAAGACCAGAAGTGTCATATAATTGGAGACACTTTTGTAAACATAAATGAGCTTCGCAGCTCAGCCGCATAAGATAAGCAAACTTTAACCCAGCATACCCAATATTGTAAACACAAACAATCATAGCCAGAAAATGGTATAAGAATCCTCTTAGAATTGAGTAAGAGAACAGTTGTATTATTGATTTCAAATAAAGAACATGTATTGAACTGTATAAAGGGAATACATAATTCGCGTGCTATCCACGGACACAACGCGTTCAAACATACGGACAGACGGACGGACGGACGGACGGACGGACGGACAGACGGACAGACAGACAGACGGACAGGGCTAAATCGACTCAGCTCGTCGCCCTGATCAAGAATATATGTACTTTGTGGGGTCTGACACGCCTCCTTCTGCCTGTTATATACATTTAACAAAACCATTATACCATGTTTTCCCATTTTCAATGGGCACAGGGTATAAAAACAAGTAAGAAAACTCTAGTCGGAGGTGCCCGACTAGGAGATACCCTGAGCCCTGACCGATCTGCATTGCTTAATACGCTCAATAGTTTGCATATAAAATTAAATTTTCCAAAATTAAAGTATAATTTTGAAATTTTATTCAACTAGAACGTATGTCAATAAAAAAATATATATATAATTAAAAAAAAAAAAAGGAAGTAAGAGTGCTCTAGTCGAGACTTCTCGCCTAGGAGATACTATGAGCCCCGTCCGATTTTCATTGTTTAATAGGCTATATAGCTTGCATATAAAATTAAATTTTCCAAAATTAAATTATAATTTTGAAATTTTATTCAACTAGAATGTAATGTATGTAAATGAAAAATAAATAAAAATTTAAAAATATAAATAAGTTATTAAAAAAAAAGAAGAAAAACAAACATCACAGAACGTTGCCTTAGGGCGAAACCTAATGCGTGATACTCGTTTCCCATAGGGGCATCTGCTATATTAAGTTTAATAATATATAAGTAAGTACCCAACCGAAAACAGTCTCTAAGCCAAGAATGGATCCACAGATATTAGGGTGGAAACCTCCGTGAATAATAGACGGAAGGATATCCGCGCCTATAAGAACATCAATTTTCGCACTCTTGTAGAACTCGGGGTCAGCTAGCTGAATATTAGGAAGTTTATTCAACAAGTTGTGCGGAATTGGAGACGAAGGGAGGTTGCCAGCAAGACTTGGAAGGACGAGAGCAGATGCTTCAATCCGTAGTCTTGGTTTCAGCGGAGTTCCAATATGGAGATCGCAAAGTTTTTGCGATCGGGCTGTTATAGCTTGGCCTAAGCTTGACACTCGAGTCTGCACCGACCGGAAGAGCAATTTGATGAGACGGAACAGGCGCTCAGAAATGAAAGTCGCCTCAGATCCCGAATCGATCAGTGCCCGCACGGGATATGTAGCTCCTAGATGGCATATATTGATTATTGCCGTACCAAGAAGGACATCTTGTGTGTTAGCAGAGAAATACGTCTGGACATGTGAGACATCTCTGGGCGAATGAAGGGGTACGGCAGCTGCGGATGCAGCGCCATTCTCGGATTCATGCTCTTTATGGAGCAGGGTGTTATGCCGACAGTTGCATTTCTGGCAGCTGTGCGCGCTGGTGCATCTGTGCAGCAGATGACCGCGTGCGAAGCAGTTAAGTCACAGTTTCTTCTGCTTTATGTAGGCCTCTCGCTGTTGAACAGACATTTGGAGGAAGCGAGGGCAGAGTCGGACTGGGTGGTTCTCCTTTGAACACAGATCGCATTTTTTGCTCTCTGTGTTGACGTGGGCTTCAAAGGAGTTCACCCGTTCGCGTACCTCAGGGCAGGTGTTGGTGCGGCAGGACTGGACCTGTCAGTTTCTATAGCTTCGAGTGCTCGCGCACGCTCGCTGAGAAAACGACTCACGTCCTGCCAAGCTGGGATTTCTGACTTATTTGTCAGAGAATGCTCAGAGAGATCGAGTGTGTTCTGGCAATTTGGAAGTGCACAGGAACACAAGGATGCAGTCCCAATTCTCCGTGGAGATTATAGCATGCTCGATCACAGTGACACATCTGCTCATGGTGCCATGTAATTCTCTGAGAGCCGCGCCTGATTCCTTGGAGACCTTGGTTAGGCTGAGAACCGGTCGCACAAGGCACCCCAAGCCGATGCAAAGCCATCGTTAGTGAGATGACACTCTGCGACTATAGCATTTGCATCGCCTGCGGTTTTGGAATTAAGGTGGAAGAGTTTTTCTACCGCAGTCAGCCGGGGATTGTTAATATATATGGCTGTGAAGAGGTCGCGAAACGTTGGCCAGCGCAAGTAATCGCCGTGGAACACTTCTGTGTCGATGGGAGGAAGGCGACAGCCGCTCGAAGAAACAATAGCGGACACAGGAGCGGGCGGTGCACTCGGTGCGGACACGGAGGCAATTTGCCTGCTCAATTGGGCGGCACTCCGCTCGTAGACTGTATAGCAGTGGTCGAATTTGGCTTCCATGGCCTCAACTTCTCCACTGCCTGCCCCCTGACTAAGCGCTTTGGAGCACGCTTCATATTGCAGCTCGGCTTTTTCCCACAGAACCTTGACTCGATCCCGTCGGATCTCTAAGGCCTGGAGTTGATCTGCAGGGGTCGAACCAGTCTCTCCGGAATGGTCGATGCGGAAGATGGAAGTCTGCTGTTTCCCGGACGGAATGGGAGACGCAGAGGAACTGCGCTTGATAAAACGCGAAGGAGGTGCACTCAGTTGCGATCGGCTAGAACGATCCAACATGGAGACTAACTAGAAGTTAGCTGTCGGAAAGGTTTGCGTTAGGGACAGACGAATACTCGGAGAGTGAGTAAAGAAGTTGACGAAATGGCAGGATTTGTCAACCGAACAGGGCACAAATATAGATAAACTGCGTTTTGGAAGCGAAGAGAAGCAATAAGATAAAAAAAAATAAAAACAATAATAGAGAATAAAAGAATAAATAAACTGAAAGTGAAAATAAAAAATATGTATGTATACAAGAATTTAAACAAAAACAATAAAATGGTTGAATAAAACGAAAATATTTATATATTTTTTATTTAAGTATATTTATAAAGAAAGTATTCTTTTTATTATTTTTATTTGTTCTCAAAGTGTACCTGCTGGATCAATGACATCACAAAAAAAACGTTCCACCCCTGAACTAAGTATCGGATGGATTATCGATATTCGTGTGACGTGCAAGCACGATCGCTAACGCTTGCAACCAAAACAAACGAGCTTACTGAATTTTCTGTGCTTACTTGTGTTATTGTGTTCTTATATGTTCGCATAAGATTTGTGGAAGTGTTGATATGTGCTGTGCACAAGCTTGACAACTGCTTTGTGTATTAATTGTGTTGTTTTTGACTGCGTATGTGCATACGTACATACGGGCAGCCGATAGCACAAACATCTGACACAATTAGCACATAAATCAACACAACGCTCTAACGAACATAACGCTTTGAGGAAGCGAAGGAAGCTTGCAGAAAACGAATTTAAAAACTGAAGTTAAATATGTAAATAAAAACACAGAGGATACTGTCGTTTTATTTATTAACTTTAGTTGTAGAATGGCATATGTACATATGTACATAGGTATGGATATACGTGTGTGTGTTTGTGTATAGGTCGCCCTGCGGGTATATGTACGTATAGAAACTGTAACGTCGGACCAGGAGTAGGAGTGATAATATAGGTGCTATAAATCACACACAAACATAAAGACTTATGGAGAAAGCTTTATGTATGTCGATATGGTCAGAGTGACAGACAAACATAAAAACAAAAATATATGTGTGTTCGTGCAAGTGACAAGTGCGCAACCGTAACAGCTGTGGCTCTGCAATAGCGTGAACAGCGGAGAGCAAGTTTGCCTATGCACGGAATAGTTGCATATATATATATATATATATATATATATATATATATATATATATATATATATATATATATATAAATATATATATGCGCAAGCAAGCTGACCGGGAGTCGGTTAGTTGCGATTTATTGTCGGACTGCGGTTCGGACTGATATATAGGATATATATATATACAAACACACACTAAGAAGTGATTGCCGATGCAAATAGAAATTTAACACAGCTGAATACGCATCTATATCTATAAGAATATATAGATATAGAAACGATTGCACTATGAGCATATAGACTTAGAGTATGGCGGATTAGGTGCCACTATATATGTTCGCTCTGTGCACGGAAATGGAGGAAAAAGAAAAGTGTTACTTATCTCGTTGCCTGTGAATCGCTGGGGTTAAATATGTTGATATCCGTTGGATATCTCCGGCTCGAAGGACCAATGTTTGTAGGGGGGCGTCGCAGATAAATATAAAACACTTTTCTCTTTGGGGTTTTTTTGGAAGTAAGTCGCTTTTTATTTAAAATATAAAATTGCACAGTCAGTGTGCGTACAAGCCGAAAGGAAGATAAGAATGAAGTATAAGAAAAGGAAGAGAGGAGGAAAGTATACAGAGAAACTCCAGAGAACCAGCAGGAGAGCTGGAGTTGGAGCTTATGCTATTAACAGAGCTGTTAATAGCATAGCATGGGGATGTGGAGGGAGGAGCAGTTCTGTTTAATGGAATCTGACGTAAACATACATTATATTTACACATTAAGTATAACATAATGCAAGACTTTCGCAAGCGTTTCGCACATGGTCAGATAAATGCATATACATATGCAAATGTAAGCAAGCGAATGTAAGTGTAAGTAACGTGTACATCATCACAACAAATTCAAATTCAATTCTTGTGCGCTGCTGTTTGTGCCTACATACATACATGATGGGCGCTATTGTCAATTTTATTTGTGTAGAATAAGTTTGTTCTGAATGACGAGTCTATGTGTATCGATAAAAAAGAAATAGCATGACGGTATGGTCACACACACAAGAAGGAAAATAACATAACTGACGTAGGCTATTCGCAAAATGATAATTTTAGCAGATAAATTATTTTCAGAACTGCAAATTTATCGAATTACTTCTATTTCAGCAATTCTTAGCAATTCTTATTAGGTGGCACAGACATATTAATTTTGTAGCTGGGCGTTACAAATTTTGTTTCCAATTTGTCACGACCCCAGTAGGCGTAGACATATCATATCTGACTAGTTCGTAGAAGGAGTTGAGGGTAACGTAACTGTAAAACATGAAGGCTTACACTCCAAAAATGTGAAAGTTACAGGGTATTTTTCGATATACTACACCCCCAATGGGGCGTAGGATTTATTTTTGGGTAATCGATAGGAGAGGCCTCCAGTAACACAAGCATCCAATTTTGAAGCGTCTAGCTCTAAAACTGTAGGAGCTATAAGGTTTTGTGATTCGCCACGCCCCTGAAGGCGTAGGTATGTCCGCCATATCTTTTAGATCTTGGGTTGCTTATCCGAGCATATATATAAAATTTCAAGTCTCTAACATCAATAGTGCTCAAAATATGGCTGAACTTGTAAAATCACTATATATTCAGATCCGATTTGCCACGCCCCAATGGGCGTATATATATCCGCCATATCTTGGGTGGTCAACGTAAGTATACATTGCAAATTTCAACTCTCTAGCTCTTCAACTAATATGATTTCTTGACAATGGGCGTAAGCATTTTCCGATTTCCAAGTCTCTAGCTTCAACAGGACAGCAAGACGGATATTGCACAAAACCAACATAATCTTTTTCCCTTTGGGAAACGAGTATAATAATGTCCCATTTGAATGGACAACAGAGTGTGAAAAGGCATTTCAGTACCTAAAAAAACAACTTTATCAACCAAATTTATTACAGTACCCAGATTTTAGCAAAGAATTTTCCTTAATCACAGATGCAAGCAAGCAAACATGTGGAGAGTTTTAACTCAAAACTATAATGGACTCTAACTCCCAGTTGCATATGCATCAAAAGCATTCACTAAAGGTGAAAGCAATAAGAGTACTACGGAACAAGAACTAGCAGCTATACATTGGGCAATAACACATTTTCGACCATATATATATGGCAAACATTTTATAGTAAGAACTGATCACAGACCTTCAACATATTTATTAGATATATATATATATATATCCATGATAAACCCAAGTTCAAAATTAACACGCATGCGACTCGAATTAGAAGAATATGATTTTACGGTAGAGTATCTGAGAGGGAAAGATAATTTCGTGGGAGACGCCCTGTCAAGGATAACAATATCCGACTTGATTGATTTGAATAGAAAAGTCCTGAAAGTCATTACCAGGCACCAAAGTAGACAAAACAATTTCTGCGCAAAAAATAAACAAGAACTATTGCCAAAGCAAAGTCTTGAAAAAGCTTCTAAGCCCAACGTATACGAAGTCATCACAAATGAGGAGGTACGAAAAGTAGGGACCTTGCGAATAACAGTTATAGCAAGAATTAATGTTAACGATTTGTACTCCAATGGAATTCTCGACTTAGGTCAGTTTTTCCAAAGGCTTGAATGGCAAGCCGGTGTATCTAAAATCAGCCAACTAAAAGTGGCACCGAGCGAAAAGATCTTTGAATCCATTTCAATAGATACTTTTAAACAATTGGGCAATGAAAATTTGAAATCATTAAGAGTGACGATCCAATTCAAGGAGGTCACACAGGCATTACAAAAACTTTGGCCAAAGTAAAAAGATGTTATTAATGGTGTTTGTAGGGTGGCGTCGAAAATAAGTACAAACACTTTCCTGGTGGGTTTGTTTTAATAATTTGCTTTTATTTAAATTGGAGAGAACCAGCAGGAGAGCTGGAGTTGGGACATCTGTTATTAACAGCGCTGTTAATAACATAGCATAGGGATATGGAGGGAGGAACAGTTCTGTTTAATGGAATCTGACATAAACATACTCCCCCCTTGCAAGGATTGCAAGACCTGGGCTTGGTCTATGAGCAGGCGCCCGAGAGGACCCATCTGAACACGATTTTTTGGGCCATTGGAAGGCCGTCGGTGCTGGGAACGATCCCCAGAAGGATGACGTGAGGATACACGTCAGCCCCCAGCACACGTCGAACTCGAGGCGCGAGGTCTTCGACCGAATGAGACTCGATTTGAACTGGACCAACGCTTGTGACGGAAAGACCCAATGTCTTTGCCAATGAAGCGTTGATCCGACTGGTGGGACTACACGGGTCAATCAGCGCCTTGACTTCGAAGTCCTTGGTCGTCGTTTGGAGCACGATGACCGACGTAGGAAGAATGCTAACCATTTGATCTTCTGTGTAGGATCTGGAGTGGGACGACTTGTAGGGCCTCGGCGCTTTCGGCGCGATCCCGGGAGGTGCAGGAGCGTGTGGTGGTTGTGGCCACACATCTTGCAGCCTTCGTTGCTGCGGTAGGATTGCCCAGAGTGCTGGTGTGCCAAGCAGTTCGCGCAGTAGCGGTTGGCTAGAACCGCGCGCAACCGCTTTTCCGTGGGAAGCCCCAGAAACCGCATGGATTTGCGCAGAGCGTGAATACCTCTACACTTGCAGGACCGGAATGAACCAACGCCGGATGGCTGGCTGGCTTGAGGAAATGACATCATAACCTGAAAAGAAGAGAAACATGGTGGGCAATGAATGGTTGGCTTGTCGAACTTGGAAGTTAGTTGGACAGCACAGGGAAGG
Organism: Drosophila meridiana; assembly: GCA_035045185.1. Classification (NCBI taxonomy): domain Eukaryota; kingdom Metazoa; phylum Arthropoda; class Insecta; order Diptera; family Drosophilidae; genus Drosophila; species Drosophila meridiana. Next base: position 169,372 of record JAWNPF010000039.1, read on the forward strand.
ATGAGACCATTTTCGGTGATGTTTGCGAAAGGGGGCCGGTGAGTACCCAACCGAAAACAGTCTCTAAGCCTAGAATGGATCCACAAATATTAAGATGGAAATCTCCCTGAATAATAGATGAAAAGATATCCGCAACTATAAGAACATAAATTTTCGCACTCTTGTAGAACTCGGGGTCAGCTAGCTGAATATTAGGAAGTTTGTTCAACAAGTTGTGCGGAATTGGAGACGAAGGGAGGTTGCCAGCCAGACTTGGAAGGACGAGAGCAGATGCTTCAATCCGTAGTCTTGGTTTCAGCGGAGTTCCAATATGGAGATCGCAACGTTTTTGTGATCGGGCTGTTATAGCTTGGCCTAAGCTTGACACTCGTGTCTGCACCGACCGGAAGGGCAATTTGATGAGACGGAACAGGCGCTCAGAAATGAAAGTCGTCTCAGATCCTGAATCGATTAGTGCCCGCACGGGATATGTAGATCCTAGATGGCATATATTGATTATTTCCGTACCAAGAAGCACACCTTGTGTGTTAGCAGAGAAATACGTCTGGACATGTGAGACATCTCTGGGCGAATGAAAGGCTGCGGATGCAGCGCCATTCTCGGATTCATGCTCTTTATGGAGCAGGGTGTTATGCCGACCGTTGCATTTCTGCAGCTGTGTGCACTGGTGCATCCGTGCAGCAGATGACCGCGTGCGAAGCAGTTAAGTCACAGTTTCTTCTGCTTTATGTAGGCCTCTCGCTGTTGAATAGACATTTGGAGGAAGCGAGGGCAGAGTCGGACTGGGTGGTTCTCCTTTGAACACAAGTCGCATTTCTTGCTCTCTGTGGTGACATGGGCTTCAAAGGAGTTCAACCGTTTGGAGGATTGGCAGGATTGGACCTGTCAGCTTCTATAGCTTCGAGTGCTCGCGCACGCTCGCTAAGAAAACGACTCACGACCTGCCATGCTGGGATTTCGGACTTATTTGACCATGAACATCTCTTCATGGTGCCATGCAACTCTCTGAGAGCCGCGCGTGATTCTTTGGGGACATTGGTTAGGCTGAGAAGGATTTTCAGCTGGCTGTTGACTAGCAGCCGCTTATTCTCGAACCGATCGCACAAGGCGCCACAAGCCGATGCAAATCCGTCGTTAGTGAGAGGACACACTGCGACTATAGCATTTGCATCGCCTGCGGTTTTAGAATTCAGGTCGAATAGTTTTTCCACCGCAGTCAGCCGGGGATTGTCAAAATATATCGCTGTGAAGACGTCGCGAAACGTTGGCCAGCGCAAGTAATCTTCGTGGAACACTTCTGTGTCGATGGGAGAAAGGCGACAGCCGCTCGAAAAAACAATAGCGGACACAGGAGCGGGCGGTGCACTCGGTGCGGACACGGCTTCAATTTGCCTGCTAAACTGTATAGCAGTGCTCGAATTTGGCTTCCATTGCCTCAACGTCGTCTCAGCTCGGCTTTCTCCCACAGGTCCTTGACTCGATCCCGTCGGATCTCTAAGGCCTGGAACTGATCTGCAGGGGTCGAACCAGTCTCTCCGGAATGGTCGATACGAGCCTCAAATTTAATGATCCTGACCGCAGCAGAAATGAAATCGGACAGAGACATTTTAGTCAACGAAATTGTGGGCCTTAGAGCGGATCGAGCTACCACCGGACTACGCTTCAGTGTGCTGCAAGTCTGCTGTTTCCCGGACGGAATGGGAGACGCAGAGGATTGCGGTTGAAAAAACGCGAAGCAGGTGCACTCAGTTGTGATCGGCTATAACGATCAGACATGAAGACAAACTAGAAGTTAGCTGTCGGAAAGGTTTGCGTTAGGGATAGACGGTTACTCGGAATGAGTACGGAAGTTGACGAAATGGTACAAATATAGATAAACCGTGTTTATGTCAGATTCCATTAATCAGAACTGCTCGTCCCTCCATATCCTCATGCAATGTTATTAACAGCGCTGTTAATAACATAAGTTCCAACTCCTGCTCTCCTGCAGGTTCTCTGGCAAAGAAGGTGCTTTTCTCCTCTCTTCCCTCTTCTTTAGTTTTGTGTTCGTCAAATACACGCATACATTCAAACAGACCAACGTTTTTGTATGTACATACATACGTTCATATGCGCGCATTTCAGCATTTTCTAAGCATCACAATTGCGATTGATTTATGTTTATATTGTGTTTGCATTAACAGCAGCTTCTATAGTTTTGTATTTGTCAAAAGTCGCCCTTGTAGTGAGTAGTTTCGGATTTGCCAATAGGCAATGCAAAATTTATGTGGCGCAGCAGGTAGATGAAAAGCGTGTAAACAAAAGGGTCCGCGTTCGAGACGCGGCGGCGACGGCATGAAATTAGTTGCGCAGCTGTTCGTGCCTACATACATACATACATGATGGGTCCTATCGTCAATTTTTTTGTGTGGAATAATTTTGTTCGGACTAAGTCGATTACACAAATATCGGTATTTGATATTTACATTTTTTGTCAGGGTCACACACACAAAAGGAAAATAACATAACTGACCTAGGCTATACGAAAAATGATAATTTTAGCAGATAAATTATTTGCAGAACTTCAACATTAAATCGAATTACATATATTTCTCAGAAATGCCGTTTGTCGTCTTAGCAATTCTTCTTAAGCTTATTTATATAGGTGGCACAGGCATATGAATTTTGCAGCTGGGCGTTACAAATTTTGCTGCCAATTTGGCACGCCCTCAGTAGCCGTAGACATATCATATTTGGCAAGTTCCTAGAAGGAGTCTAAGGTAACGTAACTGCAAAGTCAATAGGAGGAGGCCCCCAGTAACACAAACATCCAATTTGGAATCGTCTAGCTCTAAAACTGTAGGAGCTATAAGCTTTTTGCGATTTGCCACGCCCCCTGAAGGCGTAGGTATGTCCGCCATATCTTTTTGATCTTGGGTTGCTTATCCGAGCATATATATCAAATTTCAAGTCTCTAACATCAATAGTGCTCAAAATATAGGTGAATTTGTAAAATTACTCTATATTCAGATCCGATTTGCCACGCTCCCAGTGGGCGTGGACATAAAATCTTTTTATCAATCTTTATAGAATCGAAGCGTTAAGATACGTGCCAAATTTCAGCATTCTAGCTTTAAAACGCCCCCAATGGGCGTAGATATATCCGCCATATCTTTTTGAACTTGGGTGGTCAACGCAAGTATACATTCCATTCTAGCTTTTCAACTAATATGATTTCTTAACTATGGGCGCAACCATTTTCCGATTTGCCATGCCCCTAGTGGGCGTATCGGGAAAATCTTGACACTTTATAATTCGAGGGTATACACGAGTATATGTTCCAAAACCACAAAACCAATATACTATTTTCCTTTTGGGAAACTAGTATAAAAAATTAAGTCACTGAGTTTTGAACTCGGGATCTTTTGTTTATGCGCTTTGCGTCTATCCACTACGCCACACCAGTAATGCGTTTCTTGTTGGCAAAACGCAAAGTACTACTACAAGGGCGATATGTGACAAATACAAAACTAAAAAAGCTAAAGAAACAGATCAATCGTAATTGTGATTCTTAGAATATGCTGAAATGTGTACATACAAATGTGGTGGGGAGATGATGAGGGGGAGGGTTGGTTTAATTAGTAAAAGTAGCCAGTATCAAAAAAATAAAAAAATATAAATTGCATAAAATTCACGTTAATCTATATGCACAATTTGAGGGGTCCAGCTCTAAAGGTGTGGAAATATAATTTTATAACCTGTTTTCGATAAGGTTTGAAATCGATAACAAAACAACAAAAATAGATATCGTTTTTTGGTAACAAACTTGACCTGCGCGTGCTATCCACGGACCCAACAAAAAATAATTCAAGTCTCTAGCTTGCCTAGAAGCTTCAATCGACTCGTTCAAACATACGGACGGACGGACAGACGGACGGACAGACGGACAGACGGACAGACGGACGGACAGACGGACAGGGCTAAATCGACTAAGCTCGTCGCCCTGATCACGAATATATATACTTTGTGGGGTCTCACACGCCTCCTTCTGCCTGTTACATACATTTAACAAAACCATTATACCCTGATTTCCCATTTTCAATGGGCTCAGGGTATCAAAAGGAAGAGAGGAGGAAAGAACACAGAAAAACTCCAGAGAACCAGCAGGAGAGCTGGAGTTTGAGCTTATGCTATTAACAGAGCTGTTAATAGCATAGCTTGGGGATGTGGAGGGAGGAGCAGTTCTGTTTAATGGAATCTGACATAAACATATATATATAGATATAGAAACGTTTGCACTATGAGCATATATAGAGTTAGAGTATGGCGGATTAGGTGCCACTATATATGTTCGCTCTGTGCACGGAAATGGAGGAAAAAGAAAAGTGTTACTTATCTCGTTACCTGTGAATCGCTGGGGTTGAAGATGATGAAGATCCGTTGGATTATCCGGCTCGAAGGGCCAATGTCTGTAGCGGGGCGTCGCAACAAAGTACAAACACTTTTCTTGTGGGTGGGTTGAAAATAATTTGCTTTTATTCAAATTCGAAATTGCACAGTCAACGTGCATACAAGAAGGAATATAGAAATAGAGTGAGAATAGAAAGGGAAGAGAGGAGAAAAGCACCTTCTTTGCCAGAGAACCTGCAGGAGAGCAGGAGTTGGAACTTATGTTATTAACAGCGCTGTTAATAACATTGCATGAGGATATGGAGGGACGAGCAGTTCTGATTAATGGAATCTGACATAAACACGGTTTATCTATATTTGTACCATTTCGTCAACTTCCGTACTCATTCCGAGTAACCGTCCGTCCCTAACGCAAACCTTTCCGACAGCTAACTTCTAGTTTGTCTTCATGTCTGATCGTTATAGCCGATCACAACTGAGTGCACCTGCTTCGCGTTTTTTCAACCGCAATCCTCTGCGTCTCCCATTCCGTCCGGGAAACAGCAGACTTGCAGCACACTGAAGCGTAGTCCGGTGGTAGCTCGATCCGCTCTAAGGCCCACAATTTCGTTGACTAAAATGTCTCTGTCCGATTTCATTTCTGCTGCGGTCATCATCATTAAATTTGAGGCTCGTATCGACCATTCCGGAAAGACTGGTTCGACCCCTGCAGATCAGTTCCAGGCCTTAGAGATCCGACGGGATCGAGTCAAGGACCTGTGGGAGAAAGCCGAGCTGAGACGACGTTGAGGCAATGGAAGCCAAATTCGAGCACTGCTATACAGTTTAGCAGGCAAATTGAAGCCGTGTCCGCACCGAGTGCACCGCCCGCTCCTGTGTCCGCTATTGTTTTTTCGAGCGGCTATCGCCTTCCTCCCATCGACACAGAAGTGTTCCACGAAGATTACTTGCGCTGGCCAACGTTTCGCGACGTCTTCACAGCGATATATTTTGACAATCCCCGGCTGACTGCGGTGGAAAAACTATTCGACCTGAATTCTAAAACCGCAGGCGATGCAAATGCTATAGTCGCAGTGTGTCCTCTCACTAACGACGGATTTGCATCGGCTTGTGGCGCCTTGTGCGATCGGTTCGAGAATAAGCGGCTGCTAGTCAACAGCCAGCTGAAAATCCTTCTCAGCCTAACCAATGTCCCCAAAGAATCACGCGCGGCTCTCAGAGAGTTGCATGGCACCATGAAGAGATGTTCATGGTCAAATAAGTCCGAAATCCCAGCATGGCAGGTCGTGAGTCGTTTTCTTAGCGAGCGTGCGCGAGCACTCGAAGCTATAGAAGCTGACAGGTCCAATCCTGCAGCGCCACCGCCTGCCCCGAGGTCCGCGAACTCTGCCCCTTTCAAACGGTTGAACTCCTTTGAAGCCCATGTCACCACAGAGAGCAAAAAATGCGACTTGTGTTCAAAGGAGAACCACCCAGTCCGACTCTGCCCTCGCTTCCTCCAAATGTCTATTCAACAGCGAGAGGCCTACATAAAGCAGAAGAAACTGTGACTTAACTGCTTCGCACGCGGTCATCTGCTGCACGGATGCACCAGTGCACACAGCTGCAGAAATGCAACTTTCGGCATAACACCCTGCTCCATAAAGAGCATGAATCCGAGAATGGCGCTGCATCCGCAGCTGCCGTACCCTTTCATTCGCCCAGAGATGTCTCACATGTCCAGACGTATTTCTCTGCTAACACACAAGGTGTGCTTCTTGGTACGGAAATAATCACTATATGCCATCTAGGATCTACATATCCCGTGCGGGCACTAATCGATTCAGGATCTGAGACGACTTTCATTTCTGAGCGCCTGTTCCGTCTCATCAAATTGCCCTTCCGGTCGGTGCAGACACGAGTGTCAAGCTTAGGCCAAGCTATAACAGCCCGATCACAAAAACGTTGCGATCTCCATATTGGAACTCCGCTGAAACCAAGACTACGGATTGAAGCATCTGCTCTCGTCCTTCCAAGTCTGGCTGGCAACCTCCCTTCGTCTCCAATTCCGCACAACTTGTTGAACAAACTTCCTAATATTCAGCTAGCTGACCCCGAGTTCTACAAGAGTGCGAAAATTTATGTTCTTATAGTTGCGGATATCTTTTCATCTATTATTCAGGGAGATTTCCATCTTAATATTTGTGGATCCATTCTAGGCTTAGAGACTGTTTTCGGTTGGGTACTCACCGGCCCCCTTTCGCAAACATCACCGAAAATGGTCTCATCCTTCCCTGTGCTGTCCAACTAACTTCCAAGTTCGACAAGCCAACCATTCATTGCACACCATGTTTCTCTTCTTTCCAGGTTATGATGTCATTTCCTCAAGCCAGCCAGCCATCCGGCGTTGGTTCATTCCGGTCCTGCAAGTGTAGAGGTATTCACGCTCTGCGCAAATCCATGCGGTTTCTGGGGCTTCCCACGGAAAAGCGGTTGCGCGCGGTTCTAGCCAACCGCTACTGCGCGAACTGCTTGGCACACCAGCACTCTGGGCAATCCTACCGCAGCAACGAAGGCTGCAAGACGTGTGGCCACAACCACCACACGCTCCTGCACCTCCCGGGATCGCGCCGAAAGCGCCGAGGCCCTACAAGTCGTCCCACTCCAGATCCTACACAGAAGAACAAATGGTTAGCATTCTTCCTACGTCGGTCATCGTGGTCCAAACGACGACCAAGGACTTCGAAGTCAAGGCGCTGATTGACCCGTGTAGTCCCACCAGTCGGATCAACGCTTCCTTGGCAAAGACATTGGGTCTTTCCGTCACAAGCGTTGGTCCAGTTCAAATCGAGTCTCATTCGGTCGAAGACCTCGCGCCTCGAGTTCGACGTGTGCTGGGGGCTGACGTGTATCCTCACGTCATCCTTCTGGGGATCGTTCCCAGCACCGACGGCCTTCCAATGGCCCAAGAAATCGTGTTCAGATGGGTCCTCTCGGGCGCCTGCTCATAGACCAAGCCCAGGTCTTGCAATCCTTGCAAGGGGGGGAGTATGTTTATGTCAGATTCCATTAAACAGAACTGTTCCTCCCTCCATATCCCTATGCTATGTTATTAACAGCGCTGTTAATAACATATGTCCCAACTCCAGCTCTCCTGCTGGTTCTCTCCAATTTAAATAAAAGCAAATTATTAAAACAAACCCACCAGGAAAGTGTTTGTACTTATTTTCGACGCCACCCTACAAACACCATTAATAACATCTTTTTACTTTGGCCAAAGTTTTTGTAATGCCTGTGTGACCTCCTTGAATTGGATCGTCACTCTTAATGATTTCAAATTTTCATTGCCCAATTGTTTAAAAGTATCTATTGAAATGGATTCAAAGATCTTTTCGCTCGGTGCCACTTTTAGTTGGCTGATTTTAGATACACCGGCTTGCCATTCAAGCCTTTGGAAAAACTGACCTAAGTCGAGAATTCCATTGGAGTACAAATCGCTAACATTAATTCTTGCTATAACTGTTATTCGCAAGGTCCCTACTTTTCGTACCTCCTCATTTGTGATGACTTCGTATACGTTGGGCTTAGAAGCTTTTTCAAGACTTTGCTTTGGCAATAGTTCTTGTTTATTTTTTGCGCAGAAATTGTTTTGTCTACTTTGGTGCCTGGTAATGACTTTCAGGACTTTTCTATTCAAATCAATCAAGTCGGATATTGTTATCCTTGACAGGGCGTCTCCCACGAAATTATCTTTCCCTCTCAGATACTCTACCGTAAAATCATATTCTTCTAATTCGAGTCGCATGCGTGTTAATTTTGAACTTGGGTTTATCATGGATATATATATATATATATCTAATAAATATGTTGAAGGTCTGTGATCAGTTCTTACTATAAAATGTTTGCCATATATATATGGTCGAAAATGTGTTATTGCCCAATGTATAGCTGCTAGTTCTTGTTCCGTAGTACTCTTATTGCTTTCACCTTTAGTGAATGCTTTTGATGCATATGCAACTGGGAGTTAGAGTCCATTATAGTTTTGAGTTAAAACTCTCCACATGTTTGCTTGCTTGCATCTGTGATTAAGGAAAATTCTTTGCTAAAATCTGGGTACTGTAATAAATTTGGTTGATAAAGTTGTTTTTTTAGGTACTGAAATGCCTTTTCACACTCTGTTGTCCATTCAAATGGGACATTATTATACTCGTTTCCCAAAGGGAAAAAGATTATGTTGGTTTTGTGCAATATCCGTCTTGCTGTCCTGTTGAAGCTAGAGACTTGGAAATCGGAAAATGCTTACGCCCATTGTCAAGAAATCATATTAGTTGAAGAGCTAGAGAGTTGAAATTTGCAATGTATACTTACGTTGACCACCCAAGATATGGCGGATATATATACGCCCATTGGGGCGTGGCAAATCGGATCTGAATATATAGTGATTTTACAAGTTCAGCCATATTTTGAGCACTATTGATGTTAGAGACTTGAAATTTTATATATATGCTCGGATAAGCAACCCAAGATCTAAAAGATATGGCGGACATACCTACGCCTTCAGGGGCGTGGCGAATCACAAAACCTTATAGCTCCTACAGTTAGAGCTAGACGCTTCAAAATTGGATGCTTGTGTTACTGGAGGCCTCTCCTATCGATTACCCAAAAATAAATCCTACGCCCCATTGGGGGTGTAGTATATCGAAAAATACCCTGTAACTTTCACATTTTTGGAGTGTAAGCCTTCATGTTTTACAGTTACGTTACCCTCAACTCCTTCTACGAACTAGTCAGATATGATATGTCTACGCCTACTGGGGTCGTGACAAATTGGAAACAAAATTTGTAACGCCCAGCTACAAAATTAATATGTCTGTGCCACCTAATAAGAATTGCTAAGAATTGCTGAAATAGAAGTAATTCGATAAATTTGCAGTTCTGCAAATAATTTATCTGCTAAAATTATCATTTTGCAAATAGCCTACGTCAGTTATGTTATTTTCCTTCTTGTGTGTGTGACCATACCGTCATGCTATTTCTTTTTTATCGATACACATAGACTCGTCATTCAGAACAAACTTATTCTACACAAATAAAATTGACAATAGCGCCCATCATGTATGTATGTAGGCACAAACAGCAGCGCACAAGAATTGAATTTGAATTTGTTGTGATGATGTACACGTTACTTACACTTACATTCGCTTGCTTACATTTGCATATGTATATGCATTTATCTGACCATGTGCGAAACGCTTGCGAAAGTTTTGCATTATGTTATACTTAATGTGTAAGTATAATGTATGTTTACGTCAGATTCCATTAAACAGAACTGCTCCTCCCTCCACATCCCCATGCTATGCTATTAACAGCTCTGTTAATAGCATAAGCTCCAACTCCAGCTCTCCTGCTGGTTCTCTGGAGTTTTTCTGTATACTTTCCTCCTCTCTTCCTTTTTTTATACTTCATTCTTATCTTCCTTTCGGCTTGTACGCACACTGACTGTGCAATTTTATATTTTAAATAAAAAGCGACTTACTTCCAAAAAAACCCCAAAGAGAAAAGTGTTTTATATTTATCTGTGACGCCCCCCTATAAACATTGGCCCTTCGAGCCGGATATATCCAACGGATATCAACATCTTTAACCCCAGCGATTCACAGGCAACGAGATAAGTAACACTTATCTTTTTCCTCCATTTCCGTGCACAGAGCGAACATATATAGTGGCACCTAATCCGCCATACTCTAAGTCTATATATGCTCATAGCGCAAACGTTTCTATATCTATATATTCTTATAGATATAGATGCGTATTCAGCTGTGTTAAATTTCTATTTGCATCGGCAATCACTTCTTAGTGTGTGTGTGTATACTTAGGTCATTAACCTCGCGTCCGTCAAATACATATGTATATATTTCTCCACAAATATATATGTGCATATGTACTTGGTATATAACTCCTATATATCAGTCCGAACCGCAGTCCGACACTAAAGCGCAACTAACCGACTCCCGGTCAGCTTGCATACGCATATATATATATATATATATATGCAACTATTCACGCTATTGCAGAGCCACAGCTGTTGCGGTTGCGCACTTGTCACTTGCACGAACATACATATGTTTATGTTTTTATGTTTTTCTGTAACTCTGACCATCTCAACATACATATAGCTTTCTCCATGAGTCTTTATGTTTGTGTGTGATTTATAGCACCTATATTATCACTCCTACTCCTGGTCCGACGTTACAGTTTCCATACGTACATATACACCGCAGGGCGACCTATACACAAACACACACACGTATATCCATACCTATGTACATATGTACATATGCCATTCTACAACTAAAGTTAATAAATAAAACGACAGTATCCTCTGTGTTTTATTTACATATTTAACTTCAGTTTTTAAATTCGTTTTCTGCAAGCTTCTTTCGCTTCCTCAAAGCGTGAAGTTCGTTTGAGCGTTGTGTTGATTTATGTGCTAATTGTGTCAGCTGTTTGTGCTATCGGCTGCCCGTATGTACGTATGCACATACGCAGCCAACAACAACACAATTAATACACAAAGCAGTTGTCAAGTTTGTGCACAGCACATATCAACACATCCACAATATTATGCGAACATATAAGAACACAATAACACAAGTAAGCACAGAAAATTCAGTAAGCTCGCTTCTTTTGGTTCCAAGCGTTAGCGATCGTGCTTGCACGTCACACGAATATCGATAATCCATCCGATACTTAGTTCAGGGGTGGAACGTTTTTTTTGTGATGTCATTGATCCAGCAGGTACACTTTGAGAACAAATAAAAATAATAAAAAGAATAAACAGGTTTTTTTTTGACTTTCTTTATAAATATACTTAAATAAAAAATATTTAAATATTTTCGTTTTATTCAACCATTTTATTGTTTTTGTTTAAATTCTTGTATACATACATATTTTTTATTTTCACTTTCAGTTTATTTATTTTTTTATTCTCTATTATTGTTTTTATTTTTTTTTTATCTTATTGCTTCTCTTCGCTTCCAAAACGCAGTTTATCTATATTTGTGCCCTGTTCGGTTGACAAATCCTGCCATTTCGTCAACTTCTTTACTCACTCTCCGAGTAATCGTCTGTCCCTAACGCAAACCTTTCCGATAGCTAACTTCTAGTTAGTCTCCATGTCGGATCGTTCTAGCCGATCGCAACTGAGTGCACCTCCTTCGTGTTTTATCAAGCGCAGTTCCTCTGCGTCTCCCATTCCGTCCGGGAAACAGCAGACTTCCAGCACACTCAAGCGTAGTCGGGTGGTAACTCGATCCGCTCGAAAGTCCACCATTCCGTTGACTAAAATGTCGATGTCCGAGTTAATTTCTGCTGCGGACAGGCTCATTAAATTTGAGGCCCGCATCGACCATTCCGGAGAGACTGCTTCGACCCCTGCAGATCAGCTCCAGGCCTTAGAGATCCGACGGGATCCAGTCAAGGTTCTGTGGGAGAAAGCCGAGCTGCAATATGAAGCGTGCTCCAAAGCGCTTAGTCAGGGGGCAGGCAGTGGAGAAGTTGAGGCCATGGAAGCCAAATTCGACCACTGCTATACAGTCTACGAGCGGAGTGCTGCCCAATTGAGCAGGCAAATTGCCGCCGTGTCCGCACCGAGTGCACCGCCCGCTCCTGTGTCCGCTATTGTTTCTTCGAGCGGTTGTCGCCTTCCTCCCATCGACACAGAAGTGTTCCACGGCGATTACTTGCGCTGGCCAACGTTTCGCGACCTCTTCACAGCCACATTGACAATCCCCGGCTGACTGCGGTGGAAAAACTCTTCCACCTTAATTCCAAAACCGCGGGCGATGCAAATGCTATAGTCGCAGAGTGTCCTCTCACTAACGACGGCTTTGCATCGGCTTAGGGTGCCTTGTGCGACCGGTTCGAGAACAAGCGGCTGCTAGTCCACAGCCAGCTTAAAATCCTTCTCAGCCTAACCAAGGTCTCCAAGGAATCAGGCGCGGCTCTCAGAGAGTTGCATGGCACCATGAGCAGATGTGTCACTGCGATCGAGCATGCTCAAATCTCTACGGAGAATTGGGACTGTATCCTTGTGTTCCTGTGCACTTCCAAATTGCCAGAACACACTCGATCTCTCTGAGCATTCTCTGACAAATAAGTCAGAAATCCCAGCTTGGCAGGACGTGAGTCGTTTTCTCAGCGAGCGTGCGCGAGCACTCGAAGCTATAGAAACTGACAGGTCCAGTTCTGCCGCGCCAACACCTGCCTCGAGGTCCGCGAACCCTGCCCCTTCCAAACGGCTGAACTCTTTTGAAGCCCACGTCTTCACTGAGAGCAAGAAATGCGATTTGTGTTCAAAGGAGAACCACCCAGTCCGACTGTGCCCTCGCTTCCTCCAAATGTCTGTTCAACAGCGAGAGGCCTACATAAAGCAGAAGAAGCTGTGTCTGAACTGCTTCGCACGCGGTCATCTGCTGCACGGATGCACCAGTGCACACAGCTGCCAGAAATGCAACGGTCGGCATAACACCCTGCTCCATAAAGAGCATGATTCCGAGAATGGCGCTGCATCCGCAGCTGCCGTACCCCTTCATTCGCCCAGAGATGTCTCACATGTCCAGACGTATTTCTCTGCTAATACACAAGGTATCCTCCTCGGTACGGCAATGATCCATGTATGCCATCTCGGGGCTACATATCCTGCCCGGGTGCTGATTGATTCGGGATCTGAGGCGACTTTCATTTCTGAGCGTCTGTTCCGCCTCAGCAAAATGCCCTTCCGACCTGTTCAGACACGAGTGTCAGGCTTAAGCCAAGCTGTGACAGCCCGATCGCAAAAGCTTTGCGATTTCCATATCGGGACTCCACTGAAGCCGACACTGCGTATTGAAGCTTCTGCTCTCGTCCTTCCCAGTCTTGCTGGCAATCTTCCCTCATATCCAATTCCCCAAGACTTGCTGAACCGCTTTCCGGACATCCAATTAGCAGACCCTTCGTTCTTCAAGAGCTCCCAGATCGATGTGCTTATATATATGCGGATATCCTTCCGTCTATCGTTCAGGGGGGCTTCCGTCCGAACGTTTGTGGCTCACTGCTCGGGCAAGAGACAATCTTCGGGTGGATACTTACGGGCCCAGTCTCGCAAAACGCGTGGAAGACTGTCTCGTCCTTCACAGCTCAAGTTTCCGTTCCGAAAAAGCCAAAACTTGAGTTTCCGACAATCTCGTCTAGGTTACATGACTCATCTGTCGTAACTCTCCCAGTACGAGATCCCGACAGCATCACTGCCAAAGTGAAGGTCGGCTGCAATGCACTCTGTCCAGCATTGAATGATAAGGGGCTGGATGATATTCTGCATCCAGGTCCCGACCCCGGTGTTCCCTGTGATGTCCAACTAACTTCCATGTTCGACAAGCCAACCATTCATTGCCCCACACGTGTCTCTCCTTTCCAGGTTATGATGTCATCCCCTCAAGCCAGCCAGCCATCAGGCGAAGATACATTCCGGTGCCGCGTGTGCAGAGGTATCCACGCTCTGCGCAAATGCCGGCGTTTTCTGGGGCTTCCCGCGGAAAAGCGTTTGCGCGCGGATCTAGCCAACCGCTACTGCGCGAACTGCTTGGCACACCAGCATTCTGGGCAATCTTGCCGCAGTAACAAAGGCTGCAAGACGTGTGGCGACAACCACCACACGCTCCTGCACCTCCCGGGATCGCGCCGGAAGCGACGAGGCCCTACAAGTCGTCCCACTCCAGATTCTACACAGGCGGCCACTCCTCCGCTGACAACGCTGATGCAGCACAAGATGATCAGCATTTTTCCTACGGCGGCCATCGTGCTCTAAACGGCGACCAAGGATGTCGAAGTCAAGGCGCTGATTAACCCGTGCAGTCCCACCAGTCGGATCAACGCTTCATTGGCAAAGACATTGGGTCTTTCCGTCACAAGCGTTAGTCCAGGGCAAGTCTGCACGAGCCTCATTCGGTCGAAGACCTCGCGCTTCGAGTTCGACGCGTTGTTCCAACTGGACCCCCAGCTGAACGTTTGGACGCCAATCCGGGCCATCGAGCGGGAAGCTGGGCCTCCAGGGCTCACGCTCGCCGACAGCACCTGGTCACGTCCCGGATCGGTGTCAATTGTGCTGGGGGCTGACGTTATCCTTCCGGGGATCGTTCCCAGCACCGACGGCCCAAAACACCGTGTTCGGATGGGTTCTCTCGGGCGCCTGCTCATAGACCCAGCCCAGGTCTTGCAATCCTTGCAAGGGGGAGAGTATGTTTACTTCAGATTCCATTAAACAGAACTGCTCCTCCCTCCACATCCCCATGCTATGCTATTAACAGCTCTGTTAATAGCATAAGCTCCAACTCCAGCTCTCCTGCTGGTTCTCTGGAGTTTTTCTGTATACTTTCCTCCTCTCTTCCTTTTTTTATACTTCATTCTTATCTTCCTTTCGGCTTGTACGCACACTGACTGAGCAATTTTATATTTAAAATAAAAAGCGACTTACTTCCAAAAAAACCCCAAAGAGAAAAGTGTTTTGTATTTATCTGCGACGCCCCCCTACAAACAATGTATAAATAAGAAAGTAGAAGATATGTATGTCAATCAAAAATAATTATACAATTAAATAAATAATTAAATAAACAAAATAAAGAGAAGGAAAACAAAAGTCACTGCAGCTGGATTTGAACCTACATCTACTACATATGTATCGTTAAAGCACACCATCTCAGCTAGCGAACCCACATCCTATTTATTAAGGGAAAAAAAGAAAAAAAAAACTATTTTCATGCCGTCGCCGCCGCGTCACGAACTCGGACCCTTTTGATTACACGCTTAGAATCTACCTGTTGCGCCACATCAGCTTTTCATTGCCTGTTGGCAAACGCGAAACTAAGTACAAGTGCGACTTTTGACAAATACAAAATTATAGAAGCTGCTATTAATGCAAACAGAATATATATATAAACACAAATCAATCGCCATTGTGATTCTTAGAAAATGGTGAAATGCGCGAATATGAACGTATGTATGTACTTACAAAAACGTTGGTCTGTTTGAATGTATGCGTGTATTTGACGAACACAAAACTAAAGAAGAGGCTGAATATGCTAGAATGAATGGCGTTGAATTTATTTGTGCCCATGCGTAGCAAACGCGCTTGCACGTTTCAATGTACATATGTGTACATGTAAATGTATTTTGCTGTCGCTGCTTAACGCGTGCGTGTCATAATTGGGCAAACGTTTTGTTTAATAGATTGGGACTGAATTAACGGAACTTGATGAAACTTTCAGCATATGATTCTATTGAATTTTTTAAATTTTAAAAATGCTAATTCATTCACATGGTTATATTTGCAAAAATTTAAATTGCATAAATTCACATGAATCTACATACATAAATGCAAAATTTGAGATATATTATTAAATTTAATATACCAGATGCCCCTATGGGAAACGAGTATCACGCATTTGGTTTCGTCCTAAAGCAACGTTCTTACTTGCTTTTACATAATCTTGTTATGGGCCGTGAATACTCGGCGAATTTTATATAAAACGTCTATAATAATTGCAAAATGCAACGAATCTTCTAGCGCTGTCTGCGTCCGTTGGGACAGGATAGTTATTGATAACATCGAATTTTTTGTCGTCTGGTAAGATTCCTTTATCTGTGCATCTATGACGAGTCACCTCGAGTCACCTCGTGCATGAAAATGAACATTTTTCTGGATGTAATTTCAGATTGTGTTTTCTACAAAGACATTAAACATCTGTTAAATTTTTAATCATATGTTGTTCAGAACAACCAATAACAATTAAATCATCCATGTAAAGAAAAGCTTGTGAAGGCTCTAGGCCGGAGAATGCTATTGTCATCATTCTCTGAAATGAATTAGGCGCTATTTTTAAACCAAATGGTAATCGCGTGAAATGATATGAGCCATTGCTCGTTGAAGAGCTTTCCTCGAACTCAATTTGGTGGAAACCTGACATTAAGTCAAGGCATGAAAAATATTTAGCTCTACCCAATTGATCGAGAATATCGGGAGTGGAAATTTATCTCACAGCAATTTTTTATTTATTTGGCGATAGTCAATTACTAATCACCATTTTTTCTCTTTAGAGCCCGGAAGAGATTTCTTTGGGACAAATAAGAGTGGACTATTATAAGGTGAAACAGACGGTTCAACAATATTTTGTTCAATTAACTTTCCAACTTGATGCTGGATTTCTTCTATTAGGCTATGCGGACATCGATAATTTTTAACGTATACTGTTTCATCATTCTCAAGTCTCAATTTTTGTTTATAGAAGTTGTTTGTTGTGATTGGTTCGGTTTCAAGTCCGAACACATCACTATACTCGATACATATTTCTCCAAGTTGCTTTTTAAAAAAAATTGAAAAATTTTTCTTTAATTTATTAATTAAAGACTCCTTTATATTGTCTTTTAGATGTTGAACTACATTGTAGTTCGAAAGTGATTCAAATTTTTTTATTAATGCCTACTGTTTGGCATTTATCTGTGGTATTTAAGAATCGGACAAAAGTATTTTTTGCTGTAGCAATAGTGTTTGCAACATAAACACCCTGTTTAATTTCCTGATTTGGAATTTAAATATTTTTTTCTGCTGAAGACAACTCAATTTTGGGTATCACTTGGGATCTTGCTGGTAGAAATGTGGAATTAGTATCAGAAATAAATGTTATTGGAACATAGATAGGATACGTTAGATTTTGTGGTCTAAGTATAAACCAATCTTCGGAACTATTGTAATCTAATTGACAATTAAATGTTTTTATGAAATCTAATCCTATTATTCCATCGCATGGGATTGTGAAATCTGAATGAAGTAGATGAAATTTGTATGGAACAACTTATTTGTCTGTTTGTAGTTCGATTGAGCTATTTCTTTGGAGTTTATTACTCTTTCTCCTATGCGTCGAATATCTATAATTTTATTGATTTGGATGTCATGAAAGACATCAGAATTTTCTTTGATAATTGAAATATCTGCACCTGTATCAATCAAAAATGTTATTTGTTTATTTGTTGCAATATTTATGAATGATTCGAAATTGTTGAGACTTAAGTGAACAGTATATATTTACTATTTAACCCTGAGTATCTGGAGGTATCTGCGAGTTTCCCGAAGTATATTGGACAACTCGGACATTATTGTTATAATGGTATTTATTTTGGTTGTTGTCTCAGTTGGAATTATTCCTACCTTGGTTATAACCTCTTCCATCTCTATTGTAGTTTCTATTATTATTGTTCTTATTGTAACTATTTGAATAGGTGTTGTTACCGTGCCTATTGCCTCTAGCTCTTTGGTATCGGTAACCACATCCTGTTACGAACCTATTCAATGATAACTTTTTACCATCGATTTCCGGGATGGAAGCGGATACTTGCTTCACATATTCCCTGTCTAAAGCGATATGATTTGCCATGTTGGGACTTGTATAAGTTTCCACAAGTAAATCAATATTGGTCTCAGTATTACCTTCGGTGTAAATCATTGGTTTTGATTCATCAAAACCTTGGAATTGATTTGGGTCAAATACTATTGGAAAATAAATGTTTTTTGAAAAATTTAATCTAATATTGCGTCTAGCATTTATGCTTTCTAGTCTGGTGACTAATGAACGCAATAATTTGGTACACTGAGACATATGTTCACTTGTGAGTCTGTGGTTAACAGAAGAGAGTGATTCACTTATATTATTATATTCCGTTAAAAGAATTGTTATATGGTAAACTAGTGTTTCGACTCGTATTGTTGTATCTTTATCAATACATTTATACGGTTTTTCGAATTGTTCTTTAAAGGAATCAAGATTTTCAATATAAGTTTTTACTTGGACATAGGGGAAGGTAGACAATATTATTGTTATGAACTCTTTATAAGAGCGCAATACTTTTAAGGTGTTTTGCCGAACTTCTGGATTTCTTTTGTATATTTCTGATATTTTTGACTGCCTTTTTTTTTTTTTTTTTTTTTTAATTTTGTCTAACTCCTGAGCCCTACTCATATACTTTTTCTTAATGCATATATTATGCAACTTATAGATTTTTATTAAGGCATTTGCCAATAGCAAAATAAATATCATAATTAGCAGGACTGTTATTAACCTTAAGTCGATTGAAGGTGCGTCGACATTGTTAATAACATTAGCGGTGGAATCCGCTACGTTAACATATTTTCTACTACTAATATATTTTCGTCTTTTGAAATTGCATTCGATTTTTTTTATATATTATATGTATTTATTTAATTGCATTAGCAATTACTTATAAATATATGAATTTTTTTTTTATACCCTGAGCCCATTGAAAATGGGCGTCATAGCTGGCGTCATAGCTGTTTCTTTTTAATTTTAGTTTCAACATGTTGCTAGACTATTCTGGCGTCAGCTTAGTAAATATTTCTTTGTAATTTTTGATTTCATAATGTTGCTGGTTCTTTCATCATCCCAAACATGCAACATTTAGGTATGGACTTTGTCTTTTAGTGATGACAAATCGCTTAAAAATATGCTTATATCGATTACCTTAAATGAATATATAACTTCTCCCTCATTTAAATAAGAATTCTCCTGAATTCTGTATTGTTATTAACTTTCTTACTAGCGGTAATATATAAAGTAGGTATTACTTATAATTATTGTTTTCAATTATGAATATTAACTTGTTTACATTCTTAGATTAATTGTTATAGTTTTTTTTTTCAGTTAGGTATTTGTAAACACGTTTTATATTTGCTGGGTTAATATTCTTAAGTTTAGCTTTTTTAAACTTTAGTACTTCTTTGTGTCTTACTGCTTTATAGTTTTTAATAAACCCCTCTTCTCTTTTTTCTTCATAATTTTCTCTGTTTTGGTTGTTTTTATCAAGCATCTTGATTTTAGTGGTTTCTATATTATTCTTAATGATTTTAAAATCTATTTTATTATTATGCGCTTCAAAAGGTGTGCATTTAATAGTAGAGTGGTACCTGTCGTTATAATTTCTCTTTATTTATTTATTTATTATTAAAAGACATTTACAAAACTGGAGTCAACTTAAATGTAAACAATAGAAATATTTATATAATTATAAAGCCTAAAATAACATAAATTATCAATAATACCACCAACTCGGTGGGGGTACTTTATTTGCCAGTCCGGCCAGCTATGCCCCAATTCACAGCCTTGTTAGTCAGTGATATTATAGAAACTATACAAGATAGAGAGTATTTGTGGGAAACTTACAAATTAAATTAATTATAGTCTTAGATTCTAAGTACAAAATTTAAGATTTAAGATTACAGGCTACCACGAAGATGACCTGCAAGCAATGATTTTATTAAGGGAAGAGAGAGTTCAGAGGAGAACACATGATAATATTTATTATAATTACTACATAACACGTGAAACGCGCTATGCAAAGAATAATCCGATGTGCATAAAGGTAAATACAACGGACGAAAGTGTCTGCTTGTTCTGGAGGGAACAGAAAAATTAAGCTGAACTAACAGACATGGCGAATCAATTTTACCAATAATCAAATTATGTAGGAAAACAATTCCCAGAATTGTTCTACGATTGATTAATGAGGGAAGATTAATAAGAAGAAGCCTACTCTGGTAAGATGGTAAACGAAGATTACGATCCCAGTTTAAATCACGCAACGCAAAAATAAGAAACTGTTTCTGGACCGATTCGATACGATCCTGATACAGTTTATGCTGTGGAGACCAAATAATTGAACAATATTCTAAAATAGGTCGAACCAGCGAAGTATATAATAGTTTTGTGATAAAGGGATCTTTAAACTCCTTTGACCAGCGTTTAATAAAACCAAGAGCACCTTTAGCTTCATTTACGATAGTAGAGACATGAAGATTGAAAGAAAATTTTGTGTCAAAAATAACACCCAGATCTTTGACAGTCAAAATTCGTTGCAAGGAAATGTTGTTAATAGTGTAATTAACAATATGTGGGATGGTACGACTGAAGGTCATTGTCATACACTTAGAGCAATTTAAATGCAACTGATTAGTCACACACCAACGCTGAAAGGAATTAAGATCATCTTGTAGGAGAAGATGGTCAAGTAAGTTGGAGTATGAAAGGCAGAGCTTTACATCATCTGCATACATAAAAATTTTGGAGTGAACAATACAGCTAGGAAGATCATTAATAAAGAGGGTAAAAAGCAGCGGTCCTAAATGACTGCCCTGCGGTACACCTGATGAAACAGAGATAAGCTTCGAAATTGATGTCCGCAACAATACCCTTTGAGTCCTGCCTTTCAAATAGGATGAAATCCAAGATACAAGTTTAGGGTGAAATCCTAAATGATCAAGTTTGCAAATTAAGATATTATGATTAACTGAATCAAATGCTTTGCTGAAATCAGTATAAATAACATCAGTTTGCAATTTATTTAAAAAGCTATCGTTAATTAGAGAAGAAAATTCTAATAAATTAGTTGAAGTTGATCGATTCTGGAAAAAACCATGTTGAGATGGCGAAATAATCGATTTACAAAAGTGTTGTAAGTTTGATGTTAAGATTTTTTCACATCATTTTGGGATAACAGACAGTTTAGCTATGCCTCTATAATTTGAAATGTCAGACCTTCCACCTTTTTTATGTAATGGAATAATAAATGACTCTTTCCAAATAGATAGAAAAACAGAAGTCTCCAGGGAAAATTGAATAGTTTAAATAAAGGTAACTGTAACGAAGCACTGCATTCCTTTATAACACAACTTGGAATATTATCAGCACCAGGAGAAAAAGATGATTTCAATGACCGAATGGCTGAAACCAGAGACACAAGGGAAACACTTGGAACATTGATAATATTCGTTGCAGGACTTTCAAATGAGTAAGACGGGGCGTGAGAGACATCGGAAGAATAAGTGGATTGAAAAAATTTTGCAAAAAGATCTGAGGAATCTTGATCATTACAAGTTTTTTCTTCTCCAAGGAAAAACATGGAAGGTAAATTGTATAATTTACGCTTCGAGTTTACAAACGAATAAAATTGCTTCGGATCACGAACGAATTTCCTTTTACAACGTAAAAGGTAATTCTCATAACACCTAGCATTTAAAAGATTAAAATTTGACTTGGCTATTGAGTATTTAGACCAGTCAACGATTGAACCTGACTTTTTAAAATTTTTAAAACATTTGGTTTTAATGTTTCTAAAATTAGAAAGAGTCTGAGTAAACCAGGGGGCTTATTAGAAGCAGGCCTAGAGTGGTACGAAGGGACACAGACATCAAGGATAGAGCTTAAAGTTTCATAGAAAATATTAGCTGCCAAATTAACATCAACTGAGTCGTATAAAAGCGTCCAGTCATTTGCATTATTTAAATCATTAAGCAAGACAAAATTGCATTTACAAAAACAGCGACGCCTTATTTGGGGAATCGGGGCAGAAATAGGTGACATCTTTATGGAAAACAAGACATCTAAGGTGGGATGATGCAAATCTTCTGGCATACAGATTGGGGTTGTTCTGGTAACATTAATGACAGAATCATCATTAATAAAAACCAGTTCAAGTGAACGATTCAAATGATTCAAAATAGAGTTCATTTGAAACATTGATAGACTAAACAGTTCATCAAAAAGATAATGATCTGTAGACGGAATAAGGTAGTTAAAATTGGGAGCTGACGACCAAGTAGTGTTAGGTATATTAAAGTCACCTAGCACTATAAATAAGTCATTATCATTTACATGTTCAAAAATTTCTTTAATACAAGTTATATGTTGTGTATAGACTTGTACATCAGAAGAGGGAGGAACATATGAGCAAGTGACATATATGCAAAGAGATGGGAGAGTTATTTTAACCCCAATAATCTCAGCATCATGAAGTGCTTTGAAACTTAATGATTCGCAGAGAATATCGGCCTTAACAGCTATTAAGACACCCCCTCCTCTGCGAATCAATCGATCACATCTGTAAATAGTGAAGTTATTAGATAGAATCTCACTATTATAAATTTTAGAACTAAGCCACGTTTCAGTGAACACAATGACATCATATTGAAAACTGAAACTGCTCAAAAATAAATCATTAAGTTTGGAATTTAGGCCTCGAACGTTTTGATATCCCAAAGACAGATTCGGTAAAGAATTTATACTATTTAGTTTTTTGATACAATACTAACTGAAGATTGTACCGAAGTAGGGTTCAGTGTTACGGGAGGTAATCGGTTTCGATTCTTAGGCTTGAATTCATGTACAACTATATGCGGTGGCCAAAACTTGGCATCACATATAGTTGTGAAGTGCTCAACCGGCACACTGATTTTAAACGAAGCAATTTCACGTGGTGTTGCGAAATTAAACTTCGAGATAAAAACATTTGCTGCAGACTTACTAGCGATAAACGCTGATATTGCTTCGCACGTCGTGTCAGATGAAAGCCTGGATAAAAAAACCTGCTTTCGAGGAGACACAACTGATAAAGTGGGCACCATGGGTTCAGAGGTCGCTAACAGATTGTTATTCACTGTTTGAACAACAACCGGGGACGCTCTTACTTTTATAGTGGGACTTTGATTAGGCTCGACAGTTTTATTAGAAGTACCAGTAGGACCAGGTGGTGTTGACAAGTCTACAGAAGGTGGATTGGAAATAGAGTCTGGATTAGGGGAAGTAGGAGCTAAAGAATTTGGAGACAACATTGGTACAGAAGGTGGTACCAATAATGTTGTAGTCTCCATTAGATTGTGTGAAGTTTCAAAATTATACTGTTTTAATATTTCTTCACCAGCTTCTATATCACTAGAAAGCTGTTTTGAAATATTGCACAGTTTTAAAAATTGAGCTCTCACCGACCTATACATCTTGGAAAAATTAATTTGTTTTTCCAAGCAACTCGGGCAAGACCAACGTAAACCACCGCAACCAATTTTGGTAGTGGACATGATTTTGTCATAGTCACGCCCAGTGAGGCCAGCACATTTAGTGTGCATCAAGTTCTCACACAACCAGCAATTAACAAATTGTGCTTGTGCAGAGTCAACAACCTGCCTAAAAGAACATGATTTCTTACAGCATGTCATATTGGCAATTGGGGTTAAACAAAATTGAAGCGAGAAAAAAACAAAAACAAAAAGCGAAAGAATGCAAAACTAAAAGAGATAAGAACGTGTTGAGAGCACTAAAAACAAACAACAACAAAAAGAGCGGCAATACTAATAAGAATCGCGCACAAATAAGAATACTGTGCACAAAACAAACTAATGAGAACAAATTCAGACACAAGTGTGTATGCAAGCAAAATGTAACATACAACAACAAGTGAGAGCAGATGAAACGGAAAGCCGGCAAACAGCGACGCAAAACAAAAACGATAATAGAAATCAAAATCGCCGATGCACCAAAACCGAAAATGAAAATCGGTAATAACTGAAGCACAAAGCACAGCGGATCAAACCTTGCAGAGCAATGTAATGATAGTTATCCAAAGTTAACCGAGCGCGATAGTGTGACAATTACAGTGATATAATAAGTGATAATTTAATTAAAACTCAAGAGCACAAAAAAATACGTGTGAACACTCTCAACTGAGAACTTCTCTCTTACTGCCCTTTGCATAATTTGTTTTACTGATATGTTTTCTGTTTCTGAATTATATATTATCATAAATTTTTCTGCCAATGAGTTATGCAGTCTTTCTACATCTGCATTGCCTGGATGGCTGTTCGGTTTTGTTAAATGTAATTCAATATTTTCTCGGCTTAATAGTTCTTTAATTCTTATTGAATTAAATTCATTGTCAGCTACAATCTTATTTGGTTTGCCTATTTTAGTAAAATGATTTTCGATCTGCTCTACAATGGTTATATGGTTCCTATCGTTTTGTGGGTAAACGGCTGCAAATTTCGAAAATTTATCTATAATAGTTAAGAAATATGTGTTTTTTATTACGTATGTGTCTATATGTATTATTTGGTTTTTATCCGAGGGAGTTTCTGTCTTAACAAATTTGTTTTTAACTGGGTTTCTGTCATATTTGACTTCTTTGCAAAAGTCGCATTGGTTGATCACTCTCTGTATTAATTCTAATAACTTAGGGTAAAATATTTTATTTTTTGTTTTGTTGTACGTCTCTTGAATACCTGAATGCATACTCTCTTGTACATAGTAAATAGATATTTGTTTTACAGCTTCCGTTTCAGTTTCTATATCTTGAGCTCTATGTGTGCATTTAGTGAATTCTATTTGTTTGTTGTTAGAGTATAATTGAACTAATTTTTCTTGCACTATATTATATTCCTGATCCGGTAGATCTGAATATATGCCTACTTTTCCTTTGTTTAAGTATTTCGTAAAAATTTCTTCCATTGTTGGGAAGTCGTGTTTTGCTATGAAAATTATTCTTTTTCCATGAATCGTTTTACACTCTTCTGTTTTGGAATTTGTTATTATTATTTGTGTTTTATATTTATTTACTATTTCTTCCTTTATTAGAAAATGATCCTGTAAATTTTCTTCTGCTGAATGTATAGTTGCTGCTAACGAATAGTTATCTTCTGTGTCTTCAATATTTGTTATTATGTTTATGTCTGATATATTGTCATTGTTATCTTGCTGTGAGTCAAAATCATTACCTATTATTCTGCTTAAGAAATCGGCTACTCTGTTTTCTCTTCCTCTTAAGTAATCTATGTCAAACTGATATTCTCCTAGTTTTAGTAACCATCTTTGATGCCTTGGCGAAATATCTTTCCCTTTATGTTTTGAATATAAGAATTTTATCGCTTGGTGATCTGTTAATAATTTGAATTTTCTTCCGTAGAGATATGGTCTAAAATAGTTTACACTCCATAGTATTGCTAAAAATTCTTTATCTGTTGCTGAATAATTTTTCTCATGATTGTTCAATGTTCTTGACGCAAAACAAATTGGATGCCCTTCTTGAGAAAGAACCGATCCTATAGCATAATTTGAAGCGTCAGTTGTAAGCGTGAATGCTTTTTCAAAGTTAGGAAATCTTAATATAGGGTGTGAATAAATAAGCTTCTTTAACTTTTCAAATGCTTCGATGAAAGTTGGATCTTTTGTATTTATTTTAGTATTTTTCTTTAAATATTTTGTTATGGGTTGTGCTACTTTTGCGTAATCTTTAATAAATTTTCTGTAGAAACCTGTTATGCCTAAAAAACTTTTTATCTCCTTTTCTGTTTTTGGTAAAGGTAACTTTTCTATTATGGCTATTTTGTTTGGATTTGGTTTAATACCTTCTTTGGTTAAGATATGACCTAAAAATTCTGTCTCCTTCTTCATGAAGTTACACTTATCAATTTGAATCTTTAAATTCTTATCCTCTAATACTTTAAATATTTCGTTGATGGCTTCAACATGCTCTTGCAACGATGTGCTAAAAATAAGTATATCGTCCAAATATACGACACATTTTTTGTTAATAAAATCTCTTAAGATTTCATTCATTAGTCTTTGAAAAGTGGCGGGGGCATTTTTCAACCCAAATGGCATTATAATAAATTCATATAAACCATGCGGCGTAACAAAGGCAGTTTTCTTTCTGTCTTCCTCTTTTACTAAAATTTGATAGTAGCCTTTTGCTAGATCTATTGTTGTGAAGTACTGGGCTCTTCCGAGATTATCAAGAATTGAATTTATATTAGGAATCGGAAATTTATCGTCGATGGTTATTTCGTTAAGTTTTCTATAATCTATTACAATGCGAAATTTTTGTTGTTTTGAATTGTCTAACTTTTTTGGTATTACTAAAAGTGGGCTCGAATATCTTGAATTGCTTTTTCTAATAATTCCCTGTTCTTCCATTTCTTTTATCTGTTTTCTGACTTCTTCCTCATGCTGTGGTGGGTATCTATATAGCTTTGAATTAAGTTGTTCATCTGTAGTTGTCCGTATTTCATGTTCTATTTCGGTTGTACTAGTTAGTTTATCTCCTTCTTTGAAAAAAAGTTTATTATATCGTTTTATAATTTTCTTAACTTCAATTACTTCTTGTGTATTCAAATGATCTAATGCCAAGCTATCATATTTATCTATAGTACTCTCTAATGCACAGATTTCTTCATATTGATATGGCTTATTTATTATACGGTTTTCTTTGTGATTTAATGTTAAACTGTTTCTTTCAATATTAATAACTGCACTTAAAAATTGTAGAAGGTCTATACCTATAATAAAGTTATACTTTCTTCCCTTTAGTGGGGCTAACTTCCAGGGGACTCTAGCGTTGTTTGGTAAATTTAATTCTCTAGGTGCTGTTGTATGAATTTCATACTCTATTATGTCCTTACTATTAATTGTGCTATATGATATGGGTTTATTCAGCTTAATCTTTGTGTGCTCATTAATTTGGTTGTTAACTAGACTTAAACTTTCTCCTGTATCTATTAATGCTATATATCTATGTTTAGTTCTAATAATGGTAGGCATTCCGAGGCTGCTTCATAAAAAAAACTGTATTATTAACCTCTGCCTGGTCGTAGTCATTTCTTGTTTCTTGGTAACTGTTTGTATCTTGTTTTGTTTCTAGGTTTTCTATTTCCATGGGTTCTGAATTCCTTGACCTATACTGTTTTGACTGTTGTGAATTTGTTTGCTGATGATTTTAGTTAGGATGACTCTGTCCTGAATTGTGTTGAGTATAATCTTGTCTGTACTGACCTGAATTGTTTCTGTACCATTGTTGCTGATTGTTTCGTTGGTAATTTTGTTGATTTTTTTTGTGACCACTTTGTGGTTGATAATAGGATTGCTTGTTATTGTTATAATTTTGTTGATAATATTGTTGCTTCTTGTTATAATTTTGTTGTTGGATATTTTCGTTTTTGTAGTTATGATTTTTCTTACTAGACTCAGCCTCGGCGTTATACCTATTGGGTTTACTTTTCTTATATTGAAATCTAATACAACTATTTTCGTATCTACGTAACATCATTATTTTTCGAATCTCATTTAAATTTCTTTCTTCGTATATTTTATCAAGTAAAGTGCCTTGAGTCATTACTTTAGCTGCATTTACTAGTAAACTTTCTACGTTACTTAAATCGTTTTGATGGTAAACTTTTAATTCGTCTGTTTTATACTTAATATTTTGTAGTTCTGCTACAAGTTCGCTTACTGTGTCTACTTTTAATTCATAAATTTTACGGTAAATTTGATGGGGTTCCGTGTCCGGTCGATACCTCAGCTTTAGGGTTGACTTGATTAGCTCCCAGTTGTCTGGTGCCGGTATATTGATAACTACATCCTTCGCCTGTCCTTGGATTGTCTTGTTGAAGATTGTCCTAGTGGCCTCTCGTCTTAGTTCAGTGTCCTCCACTCCTTGGAGAAGGTACTCCACGCTGCTGAAGAACGAGTTAAACGATATATCACCTGTTCCCGTGAACGTTGCCAAATAATTGATGTTGATGTAGCTCCTCTAGTTGCCGCTCCTTGTTGATCAACTGCTAATATAATTGCTGACATTTGTGGGTTATCTTGTGCCATCCTGCTTTTGTCGTAATATACTGCTCTCTTTTGTTTTCTGGTTGCCAGCGTTGAGATGTACTTTTTAAAAGGTGTCAACTTATTTGAAGTTTGACTTTTTTTTCGATTTATAAAACTTGTCAACTTATTTTTAGTTTGACTTTTTTTTTTTCGATTTATAAAACTTGTCAACTTATTTTTAGTTTGACTTTTTATTTTATAATGATCGATTTATAAATTTGTCGACTTATTTTTAGTTCGAATTTATCACAGAATCCGGCTGCGCCAATTTTGTTTTGAGTTCTTTATTTTTGAAATTAAATAACATGGCTCAACCTCTTCAGTTAAGTGTCAGATTAGAACTGTCTTTATTCATTTCAAAGTCAAAGTTACAATGTTGCTGCTTATTCTGGCGTCATAGCTGTTTCTTTTTAATTTTAGTTTCAACATGTTGCTAGACTATTCTGGCGTCAGCTTAGTAAATATTTCTTTGTAATTTTTGATTTCATAATGTTGCTGGTTCTTTCATCATCCCAAACATGCAACATTTAGGTATGGACTTTGTCTTTTAGTGATGACAAATCGCTTAAAAATATGCTTATATCGATTACTTTAAATGAATATATAACTCGCGCAGGTCAAGTTTGTTACCAAAAAACGATATCTATTTTTGTTGTTTTGTTATCGATTTTAAACCTTATCGAAAACAGGTTATAAAATTCTATCTCCCACACCTTTAGAGCTAGACCCCTAAAATTTAGCATATAGATTCATGTGAATTTTATGCAATTTCTATTTTTTTATTTTTTGGATACCGGCTCTTTTTACTAATTAACCGCCCCTCCCCTTCTCCACTCATGGAGAGTCTGTTGTAAATATTACCATGTGAATAAATTAGCATTTTTATAAAATGTAAAAAATTCAATAGAATCATATGCTGAAAGTTTCATCAAGTTCCGTTAAGTCAGTCCCAATCTATTAAACAACACGTTTGGCCAATAATAACACGCACGTGGCAAGCAGCGACGCGCAGCAAAAAACATTTACACATACACATACATTGAAACGTGCAAGCGCGTCTGCTTATGCATGTGTACAAATAAATTCAAAGCTATTTATTCTAGCATATTCTTCAACCAAATCTGTGTGAATTCTGTTTTTGCATTTTCAGCCGCTTCTGTAGTTTTGTATTTGTCATATATCGCCCTTTACACGCATACATTGAAACAGACCACCGTTTTTGTATGTATACATACTCATACATTCATATGCGCGCATTTCAGCATATTCTAAGAATTACAATTGCGATTGATCTCCTTCTTTAATTTTGAATTTGTCACATATCGCCCTTGTAGTACTATTTTGGGTTTAGCCAACGAGCAACGCAATACTGGCGTGGCGCAGTGAATAGAAGCAAAGCACGTAAGCAAAAGGTCACGAGTTCGAAACTCAGTGACGACAGCGTAACTTTTTAAATTTTTTTTTTTATTTATAAACATGAGGTGGTTGTGCTAGTTGAGATGATGCGCTCTATCGTTACATATGTAGCAAATAGATGCAGGTTCGAGTCCAGGTGCGGTGATGTTTGTTTTTCTTCTTCTTTTTTTGTTGATTTGTTTATTTATTTAATTATTTATTTATTTTTGATTTATATACATTCTAGTTGAATAAAATTTCAAAATTATAATTTAATTTTGGAAAATTTAATGTTATATGCAAGCTATGGAGCGTATTAAACGATCCAAGTCGGACGGGGCTCAGGGTATCTCCTAGTCGGGCACCTCCGACTAGAGTTTTCTTACTTGTTTTTATTAGTTTATTGTATTATACCTACTCGATCAACGCAGTGATCTCCTGTCTAATGTTTCGTATAGCTTTACAGGCCATACTCTACTACGAGCAACGCAATTATCGCTCAGTATTACAAATATTTCTTTAACATTTCATTTTTTTTTTATACCCTGAGCCCATTGAAAATGGGAAATCAGGGTATAATAGTTTTGTTAAATGTATGTAACAGGCAGAGGGAGGCGTGTCAGACCCCACAAAGTATATATATTCGTGATCAGGGCGACGAGCTTAGTCGATTTAGCCCTGTCCGTCTGTCCGTCCGTCCGTCCGTCTGTCCGTCTGTCCGTCTGTCCGTCCGTCTGTCCGTCCGTCCGTATGTTTGAACGAGTCGATTGAAGCTTCTAGGCAAGCTAGAGACTTGAATTATTTTTTGTTGGGTCCGTGGATAGCACGCGCAGGTCAAGTTTGTTACCAAAAAACGATATCTATTTTTGTTGTTTTGTTATCGATTTGAAACCTTATCGAAAACAGGTTATAAAATTATATTTCCACACCTTTAGAGCTGGACCCCTCAAATTTTGCATATAGATTAACGTGAATTTTATGCAATTTATATTTTTTTATTTTTTTGATACTGGCTATTTTTACTAATTAAACCAACCCTCCCCCTCATCATCCCCCCACCACATTTGTATGTACACATTTCAGCATATTCTAAGAATCACAATTACGATTGATCTGTTTCTTTAGCTTTTTTAGTTTTGTATTTGTCACATATCGCCCTTGTAGTAGTACTTTGCGTTTTGCCAACAAGAAACGCATTACTGGTGTGGCGTAGTGGATAGACGCAAAGCGCATAAACAAAAGATCCCGAGTTCAAAACTCAGTGACTTAATTTAATACTAGTTTCCCAAAAGGAAAATAGTATATTGGTTTTGTGGTTTTGGAACATATACTCGTGTATACCCTCGAATTATAAAGTGTCAAGATTTTCCCGATACGCCCACTAGGGGCATGGCAAATCGGTAAATGGTTGCGCCCATAGTTAAGAAATCATATTAGTTGAAGAGCTAGAGAGTTGAAATTTGGAATGTATACCTGCGTTGACCACCCAAGTTCAAAAAGATATGGCGGATATATCTACGCCCATTGGGGGCGTTTTAAAGCTAGAATGCTGAAATTTGGCACGTATCTTAACGCTTCGATTCTATAAAGATTGATAAAAAGATTTTATGTCCACGCCCACTGGGAGCGTGGCAAATCGGATCTGAATATAGAGTAATTTTACAAATTCACCTATATTTTGAGCACTATTGATGTTAGAGACTTGAAATTTGATATATATGCTCAGATAAGCAACCCAAGATCAACAAAATATGGCGGACATACCTACGCCTTCAGGCGGCGTGGCAAATCGCAAAAAGCTTATAGCTCCTACAGTTTTAGAGCTAGACGATTCCAAATTGGATGTTTGTGTTACTGGGGGCCTCCTCTATTGACTCCCCAAAAATAAATCTTACGCACTTTTGGGGGCGTGGTATATCGAAAAAATACCCTGTAACTTTCACATTTTTGGAGTGTAAGCATCCAAACTTTGCAGTTACGTTACCTTAGACTCCTTCTAGGAACTTGCCAAATATGATATGTCTACGGCTACTGGGGGCGTGGCAAATTGGCAACAAAATTTGTAACGCCCAGCTGCAAAATTCATATGCCTGTGCCACCTATATAAATAAGCTTAATAAGAATTGCTAAGACGACAAACGGCATTTCTGAGAAATATATGTAATTCGATTTAATGTTGAAGTTCTGCAAATAATTTATCTGCTAAAATTATCATTTTTCGTATAGCCTAGGTCAGTTATGTTATTTTCTTTTTGTGTGTGTTACCCTGACAAAAAATGTAAATATCAAATACCGATATTTATGTAATCGACTTAGTCCGAAAAAAATTATTCCACACAAAAAAATTGACGATAGGACCCATCATGTATGTATGTATGTAGGCACGAACAGCTGCGCAACTATTTTCATGCCGTCGCCGCCGCGTCTCGAACGCGGACCCTTTTGTTTACACGCTTTTCATCTACCTGCTGCGCCACATAAATTTTGCATTGCCTATTGGCAAATCCGAAACTACTCACTACAAGGGCGACTTTTGACAAATACAAAACTATAGAAGCTGCTGTTAATGCAAACACAATATAAACATAAATCAATCGCAATTGTGATTCTTAGAAAATGCTGAAATGCGCGCATATGAACGTATGTATTTATATGTGTACATACAAAAACGGTGGTCGGTTTGAATGTATGTGTATAAAGGGCGATATTTGACAAATACAAAACTAAAGAAGCGGCTGAAAATTCAAACACAATAACAATTTTGGTTGAAGAATATGCTAGAATGAATGGCGCTGAATTTATTTGTGACCGTGCATAAGCAAACGCGCTTGCACGTTTCGATGTATGTGTAAATGTAAATGTATTTTGCTGTCGCTGCTTAACGCCTGCGTGTCATAATTGGCCAAACGTTTTGTTTAATAGATTGCGACTGACTTAACGGAACTTGATGAAACTTTCAGCATATGATTCTATTGAATTTTTTACATATTATAAAAATTCTAATTCATGCACATAGTTATATTTGCAAAAATTGAAATTGCATAAAATTCACATGAATCTACATAAATGCAAAATTTGAGATAAATTATTAAATTTAAAATACCAGATGCCCCTGTGGGAAACGAGTATCACGCTTTAGGTCTCGCCCTAAGGCAACGTTCTTACTTGTTTTTCATTTATAAAGATGAGGTTGTTGTGCTAGTTGAGATGATGCGACGCGCAGCAAAAACATTTACATATATTCTCACATACATACATTCAAACGTGCAAGCGCGTCTGCTTATGTGCACAAATAAATTCAAGGCTATTTATTCTTGCATATTTTTCAACCAAATCAGTGTTTGAATTCTGTTTGCATTTCAGCCGCTTCTGCAGTTTTGTATTTGTCAAATATCGCCCTTTACACGCCTAAATTCAAACAGACCACCGTTTTTGTATGTACACATACGCATTCGATCATATGCATACATTTCAGCATATTCTAAGAATCACAATTGCGATTGATATGCTTCTTTAGCTTCTTTTTAGTTTTGTATTTGTCACATATCGCCCGTAGTACTACTTTACGTTTTTTTGGTAACAAGCAATGCAATATTGGTGTGGCGTAGTGGATAGACGCAAAGTGCGTAAACGAAAGGTTCCTAGTTCGAAACTCAGTGACAAAAGCGTAATTGTTTTAATTTTTTTTTTTTAATTTATAAACATGAAGTGGTTATGCTAGTTGAGATGATGCGCTTTAACGTCATATATGTAGTAAATAGATGCAGGTTCGAGTCCAGGTGCGGTGATGTTTGTTTTTCATCTTTATTTTTTGTTAATTTGTTAATTTTTTTAATTATTTCATTATTTTTGATTTACATACATTCTAGTTGAATAAAATTTCAAAATTATAATTTAATTTTGGAAAATTTAATTAATTAAGGTATATAAATAAGGTATATAACGTATTAAACAATGCAAATCGGACGGGGCTCAGTGTATCTCCAAGTTGGTCACCTCCGACTAGAATTTTCTTACTTGTTGGTTTATAAGTTGAGTACTTAAACTGTTCTGTCGGACTTTTATATTTTTTAACAATTAATTTTTCTTTCACAAGTTTACACAAGTTACAGATCACATGTTCGTGACACTTGTCACGGTCGCCATGTTAAGTTATACTGTTGAATACATGGATTTTTAAAATAATTGAAATACGTCGTCTTGGTTTTAAGCATTAGTCGAGAGTGTTCTCTTGGTTTAATTCAATTTTATATTTGGCTTATTACATACAATATTCTAAGTGAGCTCTGCCGCTCGGCAGAGAGAGAGAGAGAGAGAGAGAGAGAGAGAGAGAGAGAGAGAGAGAGAGAGAGAGAGAGAGAGAGAGAGCGAGAGACAGAGATTTGCAGTACATTTGTGCCAATGTGGTTGTGTATATATACATACTCAAAAAGTGCTTGGGCTAGCGATCTCACGCTGCGGCCCGTCCGCATAAGCGACGGATGGTATTACTGCGCTTATATATATAAACATACCAACAAAGTGTCGTTATGTTATGAGTTGTTACTCTTATTTTAAGTTGGGCATATGACCACTTGTTATATTGTATACTCTACAATACTGTGGGCATATGCTCATTTGGTATGCAACATACTACACAAGTTGAAAAAGATATGGCGGATATATCTACGCCCATTGGGGTCGTGGAAAATGTGGAAAACTGTATCTTCTACAGTTTTAAAGCTAGAATGCTGAAGTACGGTACGTAACTTAAGGCTACGATTCTATAAAAATTCATAAAATATTTGATGTCATTCAGCTATATTTTGAGCACTATTGATGCTAGAAACTTGAAATTTTATATATATACTCAGATAAGCAACCTGTAACTTTCACATTTTTGGAGTATAAGCAGCAGAGCATCCAAATTTTGCAGTTACGTTATTCTCGATTCCTTCTAGGAACTTGCCAAATATGGTATGCCTACGCCTACTGGAGTCTTGGGAAATTGGCAACAAACTTTGTAACGCCCAGCTGCAAAATTAATATGCCTGTGCCACCTATATAAATAAGCTTAATAAGAATTGCTAAGACGACAAAAGGAATTTCTAAGAAATATTAAGAAATATATGTAATTCGATTTAATGTTGAAGTTTTGCAAATAATTTAACTGCTAAAACTATCATTTTTCATATAGCCTAGGTCAGTTATGTTATTTTCTTTGTTATTTTCTTTTCTGTGTGACCATACCGCCTAAAATTGTAAAAACCAAATTAAATTGCGCTCATGCTATATTTTTTTTTATCGATTAAACATAGACTCGTCATTCAGATCAAAATTATTTCACACAAAAAAATTTACGATAGGGCCCATCATTTATGTATGTACATATGAATTTATGTAGGCACGAACAGCAGCGGACAAGAATTGAATTTGAATTTGTTATGATGATGTACACTAACTTACAGTCCCTTTCTTACATGTACATATGTATGTGCATTATGTGCACATTTATGTGCGGAAATCTTGCATTATGTTATACGTTAACAAGTAAGAAACCTCAAGTCGGGGGTGCCCGACTAGGAGATATGTATGTCAATAAAAAATAATCATATAATTAAATAATTAATTAAATAAATACATAAAGAGAAGAAAAACAAGCATCACTGAAGCTGGATTTGAACTTACCATATACTGCAAATGTATCTTTAAAGCACACCATATCAACTAGCAAAGCCACTTTCTTTTTATTAAGAAAAAAAAACAGGAAAAAGCTATTTTCATGTCGTTGCCAGCGCGTCTCGAACTCGGAACCTTTTGCTTACGCGCTTTGCATCTACCGGCTGCGCCACATCAGCTTTTCATTGCCTGTTGGCAAATGCGAAAATACCTCACTACAAAGGCGACTTTTGACAAATACAAAACTAAAGAAGCTGCTGTTAAAGCAAACAGAACATAAACATAAATCAATCGCAATTGTGATTCTTAGAAAATGCTGAAATGTGCGCATATGAAAGTGTGTATGTATGTTTACATGCAAAAACGTTGGTCTGTTTGCATGTATGCGTATATAGTGTGATATTTGACATATGCAAAACTAAAGAAGCGGCTGAAAATGCAAACACAACTCAATAAAAATTTTGGCTGACGAATATGCTAGAATGAATGGCGCTGAATTTATTTGTGACCGTGCATAAGCAAACGCGCTTGCACGTTTCAATGTATGTGTAAATGTAAATGTATTTTGCTGTCGCTGCTTAACGCGTGCGTGTCATAATTGGCCAAACGTTTTGTTTAATAGATTGCGACTGACTTAACGGAACTTGATGAAACTTTCAGCATATGATTCTATTGAATTTTTACATTTTATAAAAATGTTAACTCATTCACATGGTTATATTTGCAAAAATTGAAATTGCATAAAATTCACATGAATATACATAAATGCAAAATTTGAGATAAATTATTAAATTTAAAATACCAGATGCCCCTGTGGGAAACGAGTATCACGCTTTAGGTTTCGCCCTAAGGCAACGTTCTTACTTGTTTTTTTTTTTTTTTTTGTTGATTTTTATACCCTGAGCCCATTGAAAATGGGAAATCAGGGTATAATGGTTTTGTTAAATGTACCTACAACAGGCAGAAGGAGGCGTGTCAGACCCCACAAAGTATATATATTCTTGATCAGGGCGACGAGCTGAGTCGATTTAGCCCTGTCCGTCTGTCTGTCCGTCCGTCTGTCCGTCTGTCCGTATGTTTGAACGCGTCGATCTCAGAACGTAGTTGACCTAGAGACTTGAATTTTTTTTGTTGGGTCCGTGGATAGCACGCGCAGGTCAAGTTTGTTACCAAAAAACGATATCTATTTTTGTTGTTTTGTTATCGATTTTAAACCTTATCGAAAACAGGTTTTAAAAGTATATCTCCCACACCTTTTCAGCAACACCCCTCAAATTTTGCTTTTAGATTAATGTGAATTTTATGCAATTTCTATTTTTTAATTTTTTGGATACCGGCTCTTTTTACTAATTAACCCAGCCCCCTCCTCCCCTTCGCCACTCATGGAGAGTCTGTTGCAAATATAACCATGTGAATAAATTAGCATTTTTATAAAATGTAAAAAATTCAATAGAATCATATGCTGAAAGTTTCATCAAAATCCGTTAAGTCAGTCCCGATTTATTAAACAAAACGTTTGGCCAATATTCACACGCACTTGGCAAGCAGCGACGCGCAAAAAACATTTACACATACACATACATTGAAACGTGCAAGCGCGTCTACTATGCATGGGCACAAATACATTCAAGGCCATTCGTTCTAGCATATTCTTCAACCAAATTCTGTTTGCATTTTCAGCCGCTTCTGTAGTTTTGTATTTGTTATATATCAGCCCTTTACACGCATACATTGAAACAGACCACCGTTTTTGTATGTACACATACTCATACGTTCATATGCGCGCATTTCAGCATATTCTAAGAATTACAACTGCGATTGATCTGCTTCTTTAGTTTTGTATTTGTAACATATCGCATTGTAGTACTACTTTGCGTTTTGCCAACGAGCAACGGAATACTGGTGTAGCGTAGTGGATAGACACAAAGCGCGTAAACGAAAGATCGCGGGTTCGAAACTCAGTGACAACAGCATAACTTTTTTTATTTTTTTTTTAAATCTATAAACATAAGGTGGTCGTGCTAGTTGAGATGACGCGCTTTAACGTTACACATGTAGTAAATAAATGCAGGTTCGAGCCCAGGTGCGGTGATGTTTGCTTTCTTTTCATTTTTTTGTTTATTTATTTAATTATTAATTTATTTTTGATTTACATACATTCTAGTTGAATAAAATTTCAAAATTATAATTTAATTTTGCAAAATGTAATGTTATATGCAAGCTACATAGCGTATTAAACAATGCAAATGGGACGGGGCTCAGGGTATCTCCTAGTCGGGCACCTCCGACTAGAGTTTTCTTACTTGTTTTTTTATGAAATTATATATTTATTTTTGATTTACATTTAATTTTGGATAATTTAATGTTATATGCAAGCTATATAGCATATTAATCAATGCAAATCGGACGGATCTCAGGGGATCTCATAGTCGGGCACCTCCGACTAGAGTTTTTCTTACTTGTTATACCCTGAGCGCATTGAAATTGGGAAATCAGGGTACAATGGTTTTGTTAAATGTATGTAACAGGCAGAAGGTGGCGTGTCAGACCCCACAAAGTATATATATTCTTGATCAGGGCGACGAGCTAGGTCGATTTAGCCCTGTCCGTCTGTCTGTCCGTCCGTCTGTCCGTCCGTCCGTATGTTTGAACGCGTCGATTGAAGCATCTAGGCAAGCTAGAGACTTGAATTTTTTTTGTTGCGTCCGTGTATAGCACGCGCAGGTTAAGTTTACTTCATATGAACGATAACTATTTTTGTTGTAATGTTATCGATTTTAATGCTTATCGAAAATACGTTTTTAAAGCGTAGTTTGTAAATCGTTCGAGCTAAAGACTTCAAATTTGCTGTTATTGCGTGTAATGAATACGGAGATTATGTAATCTTTAGATTTTGGATGCCACACCCCATTCGCCCCCAATAGCCCGCTATTTGTAAGAAGCGCAAATCAAATACTAGAGGCCTGTGCTTTGGCATATGCACACATATGAATGCCGTGAATAAGTCGTGAAAGTTTGATGCAGTTAGTCCATGGCTAAAAAAAGTTATTAAACAATTAAGTTCCCATAGTTATGCCCACATTGCAGCCGAAGCGCAGTTGTTGCGCCAACTGCGCAGTTGGCATAGCGCGCGCTTATGCAAGCGTGCATATGTGTGTGTGTGTATATGTTGTTTTTATGCATGCTTAAAAAGAGCGTAGAATGATTTGATATTCTTCACTGGGCCCAGGGTATCTCCTAGTCTAGCAGTCTCGACTAGAGCACTCTTACTTGTTCCCTTTGGGAAACGAGTATAATAACAAAACTTATCTAGGCTATACGAAAAATTAAAATTTTAGCAGACACATTATTTGCGGTATGGTCACAACACAAAAAAGAAAATAACATAACTGACCTAGGCTATACGAAAAATTAGCAGATAAATTATTTGCATAACTTCAATATTAAATAGAATTACATAAATTTTCGTGGAAATGCGTTTTGCCGTCTTAACAATTCTTATTAAACTTATTTATATAGTCTGTGCCATATATGAATTTTGCAGCAGAGCGGTACAAACTTTGTTGCCAATTTGCCATGCCCCCTGTAGGCGTGATTATGTCCGCCAAATATTTTTGATCTTGGGCTGCTTATCCGTGTATATATCAAATTTCAAGTCTTTAGCATCAATAGTGCTCAAAATAAGCTGAACTTGGAAAATCACTATATATTCAGAGCCCATTTGCCACACCCCCAGTGGGCGTATTGAGAAAGTCATGACACTCTATAATTCGAGAGTATACACGAGTATATGCCTCAAATTTCAAGTCTCTAGCTTGAATAACGTATAAAAATATTGCATAAATATTGGCGGACGGACAACAACACTGACATTGCACAATACAAATATACTCTTTTTCCCTTGGGAAAAAAAGTATAAAAAAAAATTTAGGTCGTCGTCACTGAGTCTCAAACTCGGAACCTCTTGTTTACGCGCTTTGCGTCTATTCACTACACCACACCATTATTGCACTACCTGTTGCGAAATCCCAAAGTAGTTCACCACAAGGGCAAATACAAAACTAAAGCAGTTGAAAATGCAAACATAATTCAATAACAATTTTGGTTGAAGAATATGCTAGAATAAATGGCCTTGAATTTATTTGTGCATATGCACAAAGTTATTCCATATAGAATAATTTACGATAGGGCGTCAACGCAAGTCATGTCTCTAGCTTCAATAGCGTAGAAATATATTGCATTCATACGGACAAACGGACAGATGGACGGACAGAAAGACGGACGTTGCACAAAACCAATATACTCTTATCTCTTTGGCAAACGAGTATAAAAACCAATTGCTATTGCGATTCTTAGAATATGCTGAAATGCGTGCATATGAACGTATGAGTATGTGTACATACAAAAACGGTGGTCTGTTTCAATGTATGCGTGTAAAGGGCGATATATGACAAATACAAAACTACAGAAGCGGCTGAAAATGCAAAAACAGAATTCACACAGATTTGGTTGAAGAATATGCTAGAATAAATAGCTTTGAATTTATTTGTACACATGCATAAGCAGACGCGCTTGCACGTTTCAATGTATGTGTATGTGTAAATGTTTTTTGCTGCGCGTCGCTGCTTGCCACGTGCGTGTTATTATTGGCCAAACGTGTTGTTTAATAGATTGGGACTGACTTAACGGAATTTGATGCAACTTTCAGCATTTGATTCTATTGAATTTTTTACATTTTATAAAAATGATAATTTATTCACATGGTAATATTTACAACAGACTCTCCATGAGTGGAGAAGGGGAGGGGGAGGGGCGGTTAATTAGTAAAAAGAGCCGGTATCCAAAAAATAAAAAAATAGAAATTGCATAAAATTCACATGAATCTATATGCTAAATTTTAGGGGTCTAGCTCTAAAGGTGTGGGAGATAGAATTTTATAACCTGTTTTCGATAAGGTTTAAAATCGATAACAAAACAACAAAAATAGATATCGTTTTTTGGTAACAAACTTGACCTGCGCGAGTTATATATTCATTTAAAGTAATCGATATAAGCATATTTTTAAGCGATTTGTCATCACTAAAAGACAAAGTCCATACCTAAATGATGCATGTTTGGCATAAAAATAGTTGCGATGCTGTTCGTGCCTACATACATACATACATACTTGATGGGTCCTATCGTCAATTTTTTTGTGTGGAATAATTTTGTTCGGACTAAGTTGATTACACAAATATCGGTATTTGATATTTACATTTTATGATGGTCACACACATAAAACTAGGCCTGACCTAGGCTATACGAAAAATTATAATGTTAGCAGATAAATTATTTGCAGAACTTCAACATTAAATCGAATTACATATATTTCTCAGAAATGCCGTTTGTCGTCTTAGCAATTCTTATTAAGCTTATTTATATAGGTGGCACAGGCATATGAATTTTGCAGCTGGGCGTTACAAATTTTATTGCCAATTTGCCACGCCCCCAGTAGGCGTAGACATATCATATTTGGCAAGTTCCTAGAAGGAGTCTAGGGTAACGTAACTGCAAAGTTTGGATGCTTACACTCCAAAAATGTGAAATTTACAGGGTATTTTTTCGATATACCACGCCCCCAAAGGGGCGTAAGATTTATTTTTGGGTAATCGATAGGGGCGGCCCCCAGTAACACAAACATCCAATTTTGAATCGTCTAGCTCTAAAACTGTAGGAGCTATAAGCTTTTTGCGATTTGCCGCGCCCCCTGAAGGCGTAGGTATGTCCGTCATATCTTTTTGATCTTGAGTTGCTTATCCGAGTACATATATCAAATTTCAAGTCTCTAGCATCAAGAGTGCTCAAAATATAGCTGATCTTGTAAAATCACTCTATATTCAGATCCGATATGCCACGCCCCCAGTGGGCTTGGACATCAAATCTTTTCATGAATCTTTATATAATCGTAGCGTTAAGTTACGTGCCAAATTTCAGCATTCTAGCTTTAAAACTGTAGAAGTTACAGTTTTCCCGATTTGCCACGCCCCCAATGGGCGTAGATATATCCGCCATATCTTTTTGAACTTGGGTGGTCAACATTGGTCAAGTATACATTCCAAATTTCAACTCTCTAGCTCTTCAACTAATATGATTTCTTAACTATGGGCGCAACCATTTACCGATTTGCCACGCCCCTAGTGGGCGTATCCGGAAAATCTTGACACTTTATAATTCGAGGGTATACACGAGTATATGTTCCTAATTTCAAGTCTCTAGCTTCAATAGCGTAGAAAAATATTGCATCCATACGGACAGACGGACAGACGGTCAAACGGACAGGCAGAAAGACGGACATTGCACAAAACCAATATACTATTTTCCCTTTGGGAAACTAGTATAATGAGTGTTGTAAAAAGAGTTCCTCAAATTCAGTTTTAAAAAGTGTTAATGAATAAGGCGGACTTTTGTAAGCTACAATAAAGCTAAACGACTTATAACAAAATAGTGCATACTCAAAAACTGCTCTCCCACATATTTTTCTACCGCTTACGCAGCTAGAAATGTTATTTAAAATTTTATTCCTAACATAAATAATAATACCCCTTTTGGTACGTACAGTATTCGGTACTATATTGCATATGAGGAGGTCTCCACGAAACATAAAACTGACGATTTAAGCATTAGCATATCTGACAGAATGTCTTGAATATGACAATGAATGCTCTCATTATTATGGAAGAATATGTCAAGGGTAGAACTGTTAATCAAATGATCATAATGTGATCGAAGTAGCTTCACAGTTCGCAATTGCAAAATTTTATTTTGGACGTTATCCTCATTTCTAGGGGTTTTCGGAGGTGTAAAATCTTCTACTATAAATAACCCTGATGCAGCTGTTGCTCTACTACATGCAACGTATATTGAAGCGCGCTGCATTCGAGGACAAGTGTGGACGACCGCTTTGCGATATGTAGCTCCCTGACTTTTATGTATTGTTATTCCTTCTGCAGGTACAACTGGAAACTGCTTGCGGTCAATAGAAACTTGCTCGTTTCGTCGATACTGAAAATTTTTAACAGTTCTCTGATTAGGAGTCCATAAGTTTTCAGTATGATGTGTGCATTTTGATCGATCAAGTATTCCTATATTCTCGTCCGAAAATTTTATCCATAACGTATTTGGAGCATTGGATGAATCCAAATCTATTTGCATGTTAATGCTCCGTTAACTAAACCATCTGAAGTATCTGTATTGACCGTTATTATATATTTTGCAGTGGTTTTCAACAGAAGGGACATACACAAATTTTGTGTTTCCGAACACTTAAAACGACTAAGGCTTCTAATATTCTTTGCCTATTTTCAGTAGTTAAATGATTTGCTTTTTCAAAATCAACAGCAGTTCGAATTATATTTAGTTTCGTAATATTAATACTATCAGTCGCCGCATTAGTGTTAAATAGATGAATCGCATCATCGGGCACCTCTGATGGCTGACATATACGATGGCGAACTAAACTAATATCATCGGATGTCATGGTTCCCGATGCCATATTTTTCAGTGCCATAGCAAATAGCGGGAAGACCATTCCGCTGTCGCATAGTTTCTGTAAGTTAAAAATAAAATAATAAAATATTTGAAAAGGTTCCATAGGGATGAAGCATAAATTGAACTATAGGGATCATTAGAATTGGAATCAAAAATCCAACGATCACCAACTGGTGAAAGTTGTCGTAAGTCTCCGAAAACTATTATTGAAATACCGCCAAATGGAGAAGTGTTTTTAAAAATCTGCCTCAATCGTGAGTCTAACTGGGAAAACATTTTAGACCCAACCATCGCAATTTCGTCAATAATAATAATTTTGAGATCAATCAACCTTGAATGTAAAGTGTTCACTAAATCATGACTTAAGGGTCTTAAACTCGAACCAGATTGATTTACTAGGGGGGAAAACATAGAATGCAGGGTTGATCCGCCTATTCCAAATGCAGCTTTACCTGTAGGGGCACACAGTAAAATCTTGACTGTTGGGTGACTTCCTGGCTTGCTATTGTACATGAAGGATAATGATAATAAATAGCTAAAATCAGACGACTTTTTCCGACACCTGCACCACCTCCAAAAAATTCATGAAAGACAAAATGGTTCTTAGCATGGTGAAAAACATGACTAACTCTGTAGTTTCATTACTTTCATTAATGTTAAGAACATTTAATTGGGGATTAATCTCAGGTAATCCCAATACTGAAAATCTCTCGTCTACTATTTGATTTTCAACACTCTCCTCATTTTCGTCCTGAGATACATTGTCAAGAGCATCTTGTAGCTCGCTATCATCTAAACAATTACAC
The DNA here is from genome assembly GCA_035045185.1 of Drosophila meridiana. Lineage (NCBI taxonomy): Eukaryota > Metazoa > Arthropoda > Insecta > Diptera > Drosophilidae > Drosophila > Drosophila meridiana. Next base: position 212,642 of record JAWNPF010000039.1, read on the forward strand.
TTTCAATGATTGTTATTAATTGCTTTCTGATTTTGACTACAAAACGTTTCACAATCCATCAAAACTAGTTCTGTGTGCTCATTTCTCCATTGGAAATATAGCACTACAACCTCTCTATAATAGTTACACCTATCAGTATTTATATTAAATCTTCTACATCTAATTATACTCGGACTTTTTCTTTTTCTAACGACGCCGCTGCCATCGCGTAGTGGAAAATTCCTTATTTGCGAACTACTGGGTGTATCAACGTTATTGAAATCATCTCCATTGCGTCGAGTTCTTGTTTGTTGTTTACTAAATGTATAAAAATCCGCAAAATCAGCTAAGCATACATTTTCTAGTGCAGCAGGGCGTTGAACATAATGCTCTATAAGACCCAATAGAAATATATAGGTTGAATCATCCGGCATATTTTGCAGCTGTTCTAGACTTGAGTATCCTAACCCGATGTTCTGGTAGTGACGTATTAATATAAACTTCTGCATTACTGTTTTCGGATAAATGCATACCCAAACAGCAGTAAACAGCTTCTGGGGAAGATATTTCTGTACCCGAAATAAACTTATGACCTATGTGTTGTAACTTTTGTTTAATAGTTACATTTCCCCTGCTGATCTCACTCACTGCTTCTCGCATCAATTTAATGCATCAATATTTTCTCGCTGTAGAAGAAGTAAGTGAGTGTTATATGCGTTAAGCTTAATAGCCGCAAATGACCGATTTAAAAATATTTTTGGCTTTTTTAAAATCAACCTTAAAGCACTTATATAAAATTCATAGGAGAGGTTAAGCTGATCATGAGACAGGAAACTATTGAAATCGCAAAGAATATCAATAGTTGCACGATCAAATGGATACTCTAATATGCACTGGATCTTTTTTTATAATTTCTGCGATGCACATCTAAATTCGGAACATCCTATCAATAGTTGCACGATCAAATGGATACTCTAATATGCTCTGGATCTTTTCATAAGTTCTGCGATGCACATCTAAATTCGGAACATCTTCCCCCAAGGGAAAAAGAATTTCAATTTGAGGCATTGGAAGATATGAAATTCCAAATCTACATATTTTCTGTGCTCTAACCTCTCGCCTACATAAATGTCCCTGATTGTGTAGTTGGTACTCCAGAAATAGAGCAACATCTGGGTTATTCACTTCAGTTGTAATAAACTGATCAACAAAGGTTTTTACTGAAAGAATGCTTCTCTCATTAGACAAGTCAAGCTTTGGGGCATCTTTCAGCCAAAACACTTTCATGAATGTAGGGGGAACCTCTCTGCTGAAACTCAACTCGTCAATAAAACCTAATAACGTAATGGCCACCAAAAATACAACCTTCCTTTTTCATTAACTTTAAAATCTGTAGCGAAAATCAAAATACCTTGCACAAGTAACAGGGTCAGATCTAATGAGTCGAGCCTTTTCATCAAAAGTTAAATTGGATGCTTGCTCTTCTGAAATTATTAAACTGTTATGAAAAAAGTCGGTAAACCAAACTGGTTAATCATCGCCATAACTTTTTTTTCTGCTTCCCAATATACAGATGTTGTGATACCCTTTAAAACCCTATAGCCATCATCGTGGCGAATTAAATGATTTAAATGGTCCTCATTAAGAACATTTGCAGCCGAAATAACTCCATTGGTGCTATGCTTACGTAAGCAAATGGATAATATTTATAATTTCAAACTTTTTGTAGTTAAGAAATAATTTATCACTTCTACAGCCTCTCATATCAAAATTTCTAAGCTCAGACCTGACAATAGTTGTAAAAGTTTCTTTATATTTTCTTTTAATACCAGCAAATATTGTTGGGAAGGATAGCACCTCACCATCACTATCCTGAATCATATCTAAAGGTCGTTGACCTTCTCCAGGAGCGATAACTATTCTCTGCATGGCAATATTTTCAACAGGAACATTTTCTAACAACGTTTCCTGGCCTCCCGGATTTAAGATTTCCTTTTAATATAATTTTGCCCTTGAATACCAGCTTTGTTTGTTTGCTCTAAAAGTTGCGAAACTAAATCTGTATCATCCGTTGATGCGACACATGGTACATCATCAGACGAAAAGGAAGACATCCACTGTTCGTTGACAGTAAAGCTCTGTATTGACCAAATACCTAATAGCTCCTACAATTTTAGACGGCCTAATAGTTTCTATCATGCAATCGTGGTTGTATTCCATTCTTCGCTTAAGCTGTATCTGAATAACCTCTGCTTCATAAAACGCCCTTGGAAGGGATGTTACCACGTTACCACGTGGCGTTAAGCCCTTTAAGCATTCAGGGAGCTGTGGAAAATCTAGACCATTTTAAATTGCTGACTTTAATTTTTGCCCAATTTAATACTTGCACTACATGTTTTGCAGGTCGCGGGGAAAACTGAAGATAAACTTAAAATATCTTCACTGTCTTCCACACTACACTTACTTTCAACAATTTTGACAATTTGATGTGGAAACCATAAGCCTTTACAGCATATGCAAATCTGATCTGGACCCTGCTTAACAAATATGTTACAATTATTTATACTCTCAGTTAAACTAGTGACTATTCTTTGAACTTCCCTATTCTCTGGAAGAGTTTCTGCTCGTACCTGTCTATTACGGGTAGAATTTCGCCGATTCTCTTCTATTCTATTTTCAATGATATGCTTATATTGTGTAACCCGTTGAGACAAAATTCTATTAGCATCAAATGCCTCGTGGCGGGCTTGCAAACGCGCACTTCGCCTTGCACTTGTATTTCGAGCCTGTTCTATACGTCGACGAATAGTGTTATCTCTAGCTCGAGACCTTAACAGTCTGTTCCTTGTCCTTTCTAAAAGTTTTCGATCAAAACTTTGCCTATTTTGTGAGTGCTGTGCAGTATTTTGTTTTTGCTCTCTCGCTCTATATGCAGGATCTTGCCTACGTCTCTGTCGACGCGAAGTATTGGCAATTTGCTCCTGTTCCCTAACAAGAGGATCGACGGCTAACATGCTTGGCAGTATTTTGTTCCTGCTCGGTAGCCCTATATACAGGATCTTTCCTGCGTCTCACTCCTATCAAGAGGATCAGTTCGGCGCGATTTACTGTACCCTGAGCCCATTGAAAATGGGAAATTATACAATGGTTTTGTTAAATGTATGTAACAGGCAGAAGGAGGCGTGTCAGACCCCACAAAGTACATATATTCCTGATCAGGGCGACGAGCTGAGTCGATTTAGTCCTGTCCGTCTGTCTGTCTGTCCGTCTGTCCGTCTTTCCGTATGTTTGAACGCGTCAATTGAAGCATCTAGACAAACTAGAGACTATCATTTTTTTTGTTGGGTCCGTGGATAGCGCAGGTCAAGTTTGTTACCAAAAAATGATATATATTTTTGTTGTAATGTTATCGATTTTAAACCTTATATATCCCACACTTTTAGAGCTGAATTTTATGTAATTTCTATTTTTTTATATTTTGGATACAGGTTATTTTTACAAATTGACCCCCACTTGTTATATTGTATACTCTACAATACTGTAGGCATATGTTCATTTGGCATGCAACATACTACACAAGTTGAAAAAGATATGGCGAATATATCTACGCCCATTGGGGCCGTGGCAAATGTGGAAAACTGTATCTTCTACAGTTTCAAAGCTAGAATGCTGAAGTACGGCACGTAACTTAAGGCTACGATTCTATAAAGACTGATGAAAAAATTTTATATCGACGCGCACTGGGGCGTAGCAAATCGGATCTGAACATATGGTGATTTTACAAGTTCAGCTATATTTTGAGCATTATTGATACTAGAGACATGAAATTTATATACAAATATACTTGAATAAGCAACCCAAGATCAAAAAGATATGGCGGATTTATCTACTCCCATTGGGGGTGTGTCAAATCGTGAAAACTGTATCTTCTACAGTTTTAAAGCTAGAATGCTAAAATTTGGCACGTATATTAACGCTACGATTCTATAAAGATTGATGAAAAGATTTTATGTACACGCCCACTAGGGCGTAGCAAATCGGATCTGAATATATAGTAATTTTACAAGTTCAACTATATTTTGAGCACTAGAGACTTGAAATTTAATATATATACTCAGAGAAGCAACCTGTAACTTTCACATTTTTGGAGAATAAGCAGCAGAGCATCCAAATTTTGCAGATACGTTTCTCTCGATTCCTTCTAAGAACTTGCCAAATATGATATGCCTACGCCTACTGGAGGCGTGGCAAATTGGCAACAAACTTTGTAACGCCCAGCTGCAAAATTCATATGCTTGTGCCACCTATATAAATAAGCTTAATAAGAATTGCTAAGACGACAAAGGGCATTTCTAAAAATTTTTAAGAAATATAAGGAATTCGATTTAATATTGAAGTTCTGCAAATAGTTTATCTGCTAAAATTATCATTATACCCTGAGTCCATTGAAAATGGGAAATCAGGGTATAATGGTTTTGTTAAATGTATGTAACAGGCAGAAGGTGGCGTGTCAGACCCCACAAAGTATATATATTCTTGATCGGGGCGACGAGCTGAGTCGATTTAGCCCTGTCCGTCTGTCTGTCCGTCTGTCCGTCCGTCCGTATGTTTGAACGCGTCGATTGAAGCGTCTAGGAAAGCTAGAGACTTGAATTATTTTTTGTTGGGTCCGTGGATAGCACCAAAAAACCAAAAACCGATATCTATTTTTGTTGTAATGTTATCAATTTTAAACCTTATCGAAAACAGGTTATAAAATTATATCTCCCACACCTTTAGAGCTAGATCCCTCAAATTTTGCATATAGAATCATGTGAATTTTATGTAATTTCTATTTTTTTTTATTATACTAGTTTCCCAATGGGAAAATAGTATATTGGTTTTGTGAAATGTCCGTCTGTCTGTCTGTCCGTCTGTCCGTCTGTCCGTATGAATGCAATATTTTTCTACGCTATTGAAGCTAGAGACTTGAAATTAGGAACATATACTCGTGTATACCCTCGAATTATAAAGTGTCAAGATTTTCCGGATACGCCCACTAGGGTCGTGGCAAATCGGAAAATGGTTGCGCCCATAGTTAAGAAATCATATTAGTTGAAGAGCTAGAGAGTTGAAATTTGGAATGTATACTTGCGTTGACCACCCAAGCTCAAAAAGATATGGCGGATATATCTACGCCCACTGGGATCGTGGCAAATCGGATCTGAATATATAGTGATTTTACAAGATCAGCTATATTTTGAGCACTATTGATGCTAGAGACTTGAAATTTAATATATATACTCGGATAAGCAACCCAAGATCAAAAAGATATGGCGGACATACCTACGCCTTCAGGGGGCGTGGCAAATCGCAAAAAGCTTATAGCTCCTACAGTTTTGGAGCTAGAGTCTTCAAAATTGGATGCTTGTGTTACTGGGGGCCTCCTCTATTGATTCCCTAAAAATAAATCTTACGCCCCTTTGGGGGCGTGGTATATCGAAAAAATACCCTGTAACTTTCACATTTTTGGAGTGTACGCATCCAAACTTTACCGTTACATTACCCTCGACTCCTTCTAGGAACTTGCCAAAAATGATATGTCTACGCCTACTGGGGGCGTAGCAAATTGGCAACAAAATTTGTAACGTCCAGCTGCAAAATTCATATGCCTGTGCCACCTATATAAATAAGCTTAATAAGAATTGCTAAGACGACAAACGGCACTTCTGAGAAATATTAAGAAATATATGCAATTCGATTTGATTGGTGAAGTTCTGCTAAAATTATCATTTTTCGTATAGCCTAGGTCAGTATTGTTATTTTCTTTTTATGTGTGTGACCATCAAAAAATGTAAATATCAAATACCGATATTTGTGTAATCAACTTAGTCCGAACAAAATTATTCCACACAAAAAAATTGACGATAGGACCCATCATGTATGTATGTATGTAGGCACGAACAGCTGCGCAACTATTTTCATGCCGTCGCCGCCGCGTCTCGAACGCTGACCCTTTTGCTTACACGCTTTTCATCTACCTGCTGCGCCACATTAGTTTTGCATTGGCTGTTGGCACATCCGAAACTACTTCACTACAAGGGCGACTTTTGACAAATACAAAACTATAGAAGCTGCTGTTAATGCAAACACAATATAAACATAAATCAATCGCAATTGTGATTCTTAGAAAATGCTGAAATGCGCGCATATGTATTTATATGTGTACATACAAAAACGGTGGTCGGTTGAATGTATGTGTATAAACGGCGATATTTGACAAATACAAAACTAAAGAAGCGGCTGAAAATGCAAACACAACTCAATAACAATTTTGGTTGAAGAATATAATAGAATGAATGACCATGAATTTATTTGTGCACGTGCATAGCAAACGCACCGCCAAATATCGCCTTTAGCACACATACGTTTAAATAGACCACTATTTTTATATCCATTGAAAATGGGAAATTAGGGTATAATGCTTTTGTGAAAATGTTATAACAGGCAGAAGATAGCGTGCAGCACCCCATAAAGAATATTCTTGATCTGCGCGAAAAGACAAGTCGATATAGCCATGTCCGTCTGTCCGTTCGTCCATATGAACGCTGAGATATTTTAAAGTTTTTTTTTTAAGTTTAACGTGAATACTCGTTAATATCAAACGCTTCACAAGTTTCTCTTATATAACTCATTCCATTTCGATTTTATCAGAATTTCTATATAATTTTAATACGTTTTTAAGGTGTAGTTTGTGCATCATTTTGGATGGGACGCCCAATTTGCCACCACTCGGCCCCTATTTGCAAAAAACGCGAATCAAATACTATAGACTTGTGCTTTAGCATATACACACATATGAATGCCATTAATAAGTTGTGATAGTTTGGTAAAAAAAAAGACCATCGCTAAGAAAACTTATTCAAAAGTTAAGTTCCCATAATAACATTGCTGCCCAAGCGCAGTCGCTGCGTCAATTGCGCAGTTGGCAGAGCACACGCTTATGCGTGCTGCATATATGTATGTGTGTGTTAGTGATGCCCTGTGAAGAGCCAAATTGCAAATCAGTCTACGCTTCTATTATACATGCGTACAATCAACACATCTACACACACATATATGAACGCAAGCATAAGCGTACATGTGAATTTTAAAAGTTGGAAAAATAAATAAATATTAGAACTAAGAACTCGTTTGCATTTTTATAAAATGTAAAAAATTCAATAGAATCGTATACTTTTATTCAATTCCGTTAAGTCAGTCCCAATCTATTAAACAAAACGTTTAGCCAATTATCACACGCACGTTACAAGCAGTGACGGACACCAAAACATCTTTATATTCACACATACATTGAAACGTGCAAGCGCGTTTACTATGCATATGAACAAATATATTCAGGGCCATTCATTCGTGCATATTCTTCAACCAAATCTGTTATGGAGTTATGTTTGGAAATTTATTTTTAGCAGCTTTAGCTTTGTATTTGTCAAATATTGCCTTTTACACGCATACATTCCAACAGACCACCGTTTTTGTATGTACACATACTCATACGTTCATATGCACGCATTTCAGCATATTCTAAGAATCGCAATAGCAATTGATTTTTATACTCGTTTGCCAAAGAGATAAGAGTATATTGGTTTTGTGCAACGTCCGTCTTTCTGTCCGTCCATCTGTCCGTTTGTCCGTATGAATGCAATATATTTCTACGCTATTGAAGCTAGAGACATGACTTGCGTTGACCGCCCTATCGTAAATTATTCTATATGGAATAACTTTGTGCATATGCACAAATAAATTCAAGGCCATTTATTCTAGCATATTCTTTAACCAAAATTGTTATTGAATTATGTTTGCATTTTCAACTGCTTTAGTTTTGTATTTGCCCTTGTGGTGAACTACTTTGGGATTTCGCAACAGGTAGTGCAATAATGGTGTGGTGTAGTGAATAGACGCAAAGCGCGTAAACAAGAGGTTCCGAGTTTGAGACTCAGTGACGACGACCAAAATTTTTTTTTATACTTTGTTTCCCAAGGGAAAAAGAGTATATTTGTATTGTGCAATGTCAGTGTTGTTGTCCGTCCGCCAATATTTATGCAATATTTTTATACGTTATTCAAGCTAGAGACTTGAAATTTGAGGCATATACTCGTGTATACTCTCGAATTATAGAGTGTCATGACTTTCTCAATACGCCCACTGGGGGCGTGGCAAATGGGCTCTGAATATATAGTGATTTTCCAAGTTCAGCTTATTTTGAGCACTATTGATGCTAAAGACTTGAAATTTGATATATACACGGATAAGCAGCCCAAGATCAAAAATATTTGGCGGACATAATCACGCCTACAGGGGGCATGGCAAATTGGCAACAAAGTTTGTACCGCTCTGCTGCAAAATTCATATATGGCACAGACTATATAAATAAGTTTAATAAGAATTGTTAAGACGGCAAAACGCATTTCCACGAAAATTTATGTAATTCTATTTAATATTGAAGTTATGCAAATAATTTATCTGCTAATTTTTCGTATAGCCTAGGTCAGTTATGTTATTTTCTTTTTTGTGTTGTGACCATACCGCAAATAATGTGTCTGCTAAAATTTTAATTTTTCGTATAGCCTAGATAAGTTTTGTTATTATACTCGTTTCCCAAAGGGAACAAGTAAGAGTGCTCTAGTCGAGACTGCTAGACTAGGAGATACCCTGGGCCCAGTGAAGAATATCAAATCATTCTACGCTCTTTTTAAGCATGCATAAAAACAATACACACATATGCACGCTTGCATAAGCGCGCGCTATGCCAACTGCGCAGTTGGCGCAACAACTGCGCTTCGGCTGCAATGTGGGCATAACTATGGGAACTTAATTGTTTAATAACTTTTTTTAGCCATGGACTAACTGCATCAAACTTTCACGACTTATTCACGGCATTCATATGTGTGCATATGCCAAAGCACAGGCCTCTAGTATTTGATTTGCGCTTCTTACAAATAGCGGGCTATTGGGGGCGAATGGGGTGTGGCATCCAAAATCTAAAGATTACATAATCTCCGTATTCATTACACGCAATAACAGCAAATTTGAAGTCTTTAGCTCGAACGATTTACAAACTACGCTTTAAAAACGTATTTTCGATAAGCATTAAAATCGATAACATTACAACAAAAATAGTTATCGTTCATATGAAGTAAACTTAACCTGCGCGTGCTATACACGGACGCAACAAAAAAAATTCAAGTCTCTAGCTTGCCTAGATGCTTCAATCGACGCGTTCAAACATACGGACGGACGGACAGACGGACGGACAGACAGACGGACAGGGCTAAATCGACCTAGCTCGTCGCCCTGATCAAGAATATATATACTTTGTGGGGTCTGACACGCCACCTTCTGCCTGTTACATACATTTAACAAAACCATTGTACCCTGATTTCCCAATTTCAATGCGCTCAGGGTATAACAAGTAAGAAAACTCTAGTCGGAGGTGCCCGACTATGAGATCCCCTGAGATCCGTCCGATTTGCACTGTTTAATATGCTATATAGCTTGCATATAACATTAAATTATCCAAAATTAAATGTAAATCAAAAATAAATATATAATTTCATAAAAAAACAAATCAACAAAAAAAAAAAAAACAAGTAAGAACGTTGCCTTAGGGCGAAACCTAAAGCGTGATACTCGTTTCCCACAGGGGCATCTGGTATTTTAAATTTAATAATTTATCTCAAATTTTGCATTTATGTATATTCATGTGAATTTTATGCAATTTCAATTTTTGCAAATATAACCATGTGAATGAGTTAACATTTTTATAAAATGTAAAAAATTCAATAGAATCATATGCTGAAAGTTTCATCAAGTTCCGTTAAGTCAGTCGCAATCTATTAAACAAAACGTTTGGCCAATTATGACACGCACGCGTTAAGCAGCGACAGCAAAATACATTTACATTTACACATACATTGAAACGTGCAAGCGCGTTTGCTTATGCACGGTCACAAATAAATTCAGCGCCATTCATTCTAGCATATTCTTCAACCAAAATTGTTATTGAGTTGTGTTTGCATTTTCAGCCGCTTCTTTAGTTTTGTATTTGTCAAATATCGCCGTTTATACGCATACATTCAAACCGACTACCGTTTTTGTATGTACACATATAAATAATTACGTTCATATGCGCGCATTTCAGCATTTTCTAAGAATCACAATTGCGATTGATTTATGTTTATATTGTGTTTGCATTAACAGCAGCTTCTATAGTTTTGTATTTGTCAAAAGTCGCCCTTGTGGTCAAGTAGTTTCGGATTTGCCAATAGGCAATGCAAAACTAATGTGGCGCAGCAGGTAGATGAATAGCGTGTAAGCAAAAGGGTCCGCGTTTGAAACGCGGCGGCGACGGCATAAAAATAGTTGCGATGCTGTTCGTGCCTACATACATACATACATACTTGATGGGTCCTATCGTCAATTTTTTTGTGTGGAATAATTTTGTTCGGACTAAGTTGATTACACAAATATCGGTATTTGATATTTACATGTGTAGGCATACAAACTTTACAGTTACGTTACCCTCGACTCCTTCTAGGAACTTGCCAAATATGATATGTCTACGCCTACTGGGGGCGTGGCAAATTAGCACCAAAATTTGTAACGCCCAGCTGCAAAATTCATATGCCTGGCGCCACCTATATAAATAAGTTTAATAAGAATTGCTAAGACGAGAATCGGCATTTCTGAGAAATATTAAGAAATATATGTAATTCGATTTAATGTTAAAAGTCTGCAAATAATTTATCTGCTAAAATTATCATTTTTCGTATAGCCTAGGTCAGTTATGTTATTTTCTTTTTGTGTGTGTGACCATACCATCAAAAAATGTAAATATCGAATATCGATTACACAAAGATTATCCGATTACAGAAAAGAGTTCTCAGTTGAGAGTGTTAACACGTATTTTTTTGTGCTCTTAAGTTTTAATTAAATTATCACTTATTATTTCACTGTAATTGTCACACTATCGCGTTGGTTAACTTTGAATAACTATCATTACATTGCTGTGCAAGGTTTGATCCGCTGTGCTTTGTGCTTCAGTTATTACCGATTTTCATTTTCTGTTTTGGTGCATCGGCGATTTTGATTTCTATTATCGATTTTGATTTGCGTCGCTGTTTGCCGGCTTTCTGTTTCATCTGATCTCACTTGTTGTTGTATGTTTCATTTTGCTTGCATACACACCTGTGTCTGGATTTGCTCTCATTAGTTTGTTTTGTGCACGGTATTCTTATTTGTGCGCGATTCTTATTAGAATTGCCGCTCTTTTTGTTGTTTGTTTTTAGTGCTCTCAACGCGTTCTTATCTCTTTTAGTTTTGCATTCTTTCGCTTTTTGTTTTTTTCTCGCTTCAATTTTGTTTAACCCCAATTGCCAATATGACATGCTGTAAGAAATCATGTTCTTTTAGGCAGGTTGTTGACTCTGCACAAGCACAATTTGTTAATTGCTGGTTGTGTGAGAACTTGATGCACACTAAATGTGCTGGCCTCACTGGGCGTGACTATGACAAAATCATGTCCACTACCAAAATTGGTTGCGGTGGTTTACGTTGGTCTTGCCCGAGTTGCTTGGAAAAACAAATTAATTTTTCCAAGATGTATAATTCGGTGAGAGTTCAATTTTTAAAACTGTGCAATATTTCAAAACAGCTTTCTAGTGATATAGAAGCTGGTGAAGAAATATTAAAACAGTATAATTTTGACGTATGAATGCAATATATTTCTACGCTATTGAAGCTAGAGACATGACTTGCGTTGACCGCCCTATCGTAAATTATTCTATATGGAATAACTTTGTGCATATGCACAAATAAATTCAAGGCCATTTATTCTAGCATATTCTTCAACCAAAATTGTTATTGAATTATGTTTGCATTTTCAACTGCTTTAGTTTTGTATTTGCCCTTGTGGTGAACTACTTTGGGATTTCGCAACAGGTAGTGCAATAATGGTGTGGTGTAGTGAATAGACGCAAAGCGCGTAAACAAGAGGTTCCGAGTTTGAGACTCAGTGACGACGACCTAAATTTTTTTTTATACTTTGTTTCCCAAGGGAAAAAGAGTATATTTGTATTGTGCAATGTCAGTGTTGTTGTCCGTCCGCCAATATTTATGCAATATTTTTATACGTTATTCAAGCTAGAGACTTGAAATTTGAGGCATATACTCGTGTATACTCTCGAATTATAGAGTGTCATGACTTTCTCAATACGCCCACTGGGGGCGTGGCAAATGGGCTCTGAATATATAGTGATTTTCCAAGTTCAGCTTATTTTGAGCACTATTGATGCTAAAGACTTGAAATTTGATATATACACGGATAAGCAGCCCAAGATCAAAAATATTTGGCGGACATAATCACGCCTACAGGGGGCATGGCAAATTGGCAACAAAGTTTGTACCGCTCTGCTGCAAAATTCATATATGGCACAGACTATATAAATAAGTTTAATAAGAATTGTTAAGACGGCAAAACGCATTTCCACGAAAATTTATGTAATTCTATTTAATATTGAAGTTATGCAAATAATTTATCTACTAATTTTTCGTATAGCCTAGGTCAGTTATGTTATTTTCTTTTTTTGTGTTGTGACCATACCGCAAATAATGTGTCTGCTAAAATTTTAATTTTTCGTATAGCCTAGATAAGTTTTGTTATTATACTCGTTTCCCAAAGGGAACAAGTAAGAGTGCTCTAGTCGAGACTGCTAGACTAGGAGATACCCTGGGCCCAGTGAAGAATATCAAATCATTCTACGCTCTTTTTAAGCATGCATAAAAACAACATATACACACACACACATATGCACGCTTGCATAAGCGCGCGCTATGCCAACTGCGCATTTGGCGCAACAACTGCGCTTCGGCTGCAATGTGGGCATAACTATGGGAACTTAATTGTTTAATAACTTTTTTTAGCCATGGACTAACTGCATCAAACTTTCACGACTTATTCACGGCATTCATATGTGTGTATATGCCAAAGCACAGGCCTCTAGTATTTGATTTGCGCTTCTTACAAATAGCGGGCTATTGGGGGCGAATGGGGTGTGGCATCCAAAATCTAAAGATTACATAATCTCCGTATTCATTACACGCAATAACAGCAAATTTGAAGTCTTTAGCTCGAACGATTTACAAACTACGCTTTAAAAACGTATTTTCGATAAGCATTAAAATCGATAACATTACAACAAAAATAGTTATCGTTCATTTGAAGTAAACTTAACCTGCGCGTGCTATACACGGACGCAACAAAAAAAATTCAAGTCTCTAGCTTGCCTAGATGCTCAATCGACGCGTTCAAACATACGGACGGACGGACAGACGGACGGACAGACGGACGGACAGACAGACGGACAGGGCTAAATCGACCTAGCTCGTCGCCCTGATCAAGAATATATATACTTTGTGGGGTCTGACACGCCACCTTCTGCCTGTTACATACATTTAACAAAACCATTGTACCCTGATTTCCCAATTTCAATGCGCTCAGGGTATAACAAGTAAGAAAACTCTAGTCGGAGGTGCCCGACTATGAGATCCCCTGAGATCCGTCCGATTTGCATTGTTTAATATGCTATATAGCTTACATATAACATTAAATTATCCAAAATTAAATGTAAATCAAAAATAAATATATAATTTCATAAAAAACAAATCAACAAAAAAAAAAAAAAAACAAGTAAGAACGTTGCCTTAGGGCGAAACCTAAAGCGTGATACTCGTTTCCCACAGGGGCATCTGGTATTTTAAATTTAATAATTTATCTCAAATTTTGCATTTATGTATATTCATGTGAATTTTATGCAATTTCAATTTTTGCAAATATAACCATGTGAATGAGTTAACATTTTTATAAAATGTAAAAAATTCAATAGAATCATATGCTGAAAGTTTCATCAAGTTCCGTTAAGTCAGTCGCAATCTATTAAACAAAACGTTTGGCCAATTATGACACGCACGCGTTAAGCAGCGACAGCAAAATACATTTACATTTACACATACATTGAAACGTGCAAGCGCGTTTGCTTATGCACGGTCACAAATAAATTCAGCGCCATTCATTCTAGCATATTCTTCAACCAAAATTGTTATTGAGTTGTGTTTGCATTTTCAGCCGCTTCTTTAGTTTTGTATTTGTCAAATATCGCCGTTTATACGCATACATTCAAACCGACTACCGTTTTTGTATGTACACATATAAATAATTACGTTCATATGCGCGCATTTCAGCATTTTCTAAGAATCACAATTGCGATTGATTTATGTTTATATTGTGTTTGCATTAACAGCAGCTTCTATAGTTTTGTATTTGTCAAAAGTCGCCCTTGTGGTCAAGTAGTTTCGGATTTGCCAATAGGCAATGCAAAACTAATGTGGCGCAGCAGGTAGATGAATAGCGTGTAAGCAAAAGGGTCCGCGTTTGAAACGCGGCGGCGACGGCATAAAAATAGTTGCGATGCTGTTCGTGCCTACATACATACATACATACTTGATGGGTCCTATCGTCAATTTTTTTGTGTGGAATAATTTTGTTCGGACTAAGTCGATTACACAAATATCGGTATTTGATATTTACATTTTTTGTTAGGGTCACACACACAAAAAGAAAATAACATAACTGACCTAGGCTATACGAAAAATTATAATGTTAGCAGATAAATTATTTGCAGAACTTCAACATTAAATCGAATTACATATATTTCTCAGAAATGCCGTTTGTCGTCTTAGCAATTCTTATTAAGCTTATTTATATAGGTGGCACAGGCATATGAATTTTGCAGCTGGGCGTTACAAATTTTGTTGCCAATTTGCCACGCCCCCAGTAGGCGTAGACATATCATATTTGGCAAGTTCCTAGAAGGAGTCTAGGGTAACGTAACTGCAAAGTTTGGATGCTTACACTCCAAAAATGTGAAATTTACAGGGTATTTTTTCGATATACCACGCCCCCAAAGGGGCGTAAGATTTATTTTTGGGTAATCGATAGGGGAGGCCTCCAGTAACACAAACATCCAATTTTGAATCGTCTAGCTCTAAAACTGTAGGAGCTATAAGCTTTTTGCGATTTGCCACGCCCCCTGAAGGCGTAGGTATGTCCGCCATATCTTTTTGATCTTGGGTTGCTTATCCGAGTATATATATCTAATTTCAGGTCTCTAGCATCAATAGTGCTCAAAATATAGCTGATCTTGTAAAATCACTCTATATTCAGATCCGATTTGCCACGCCCCCAGTGGGCGTAGACATCAAATCTTTTTATGAATCTTGATCATATCGTAACGTTAAGGTACGTGCATTTCAGCATTCTAGCTTTAAAACTGTAGAAGCTACAGTTTTCCGATTTGCCACGCCCCCAATGGGCGTAGATATATCCGCCATATCTTTTTGAACTTGGGTGGTCAACACAAGTATACATTCAAAATTTCAACTCTTTAGCTCTTCAACTAATATGATTTCTTAACTATGGGCGCAACCATTTTCCGATTTGCCACGCCCCTAGTGGGCGTATCCGGAAAATCTTGACACTTTATAATTCGAGGGTATACACGAGTATATGTTCCTAATTTCAAGTCTCTAGCTTCAATAGCGTAGAAAAAAAAATATTGCATTCATACGGACAGACGGACAGGGGGCATGGCAAATCGCAAAACATTTTAGAGCTAAGCGCTTCAAAATTGGATGTTTGTGTTACTGGGGACCTCCTCTATCGATTACCCAAAAATAAATCTTACGCCCCTTTGGGGGCGTGCTATATCGAAAAAAAATACCCTGTAACTTTCACATTTTTGGAGTGTAGGCATCCAAACTTTACAATTACGTTACCCTCGATTCGATTTAATGTTAAAAGTCTGCAAATAATTTATCTGCTAAAATTATCATTTTTCGTATAGCCTAGGTCAGTTATGTTATTTTCTTTTTGTGTGTGTGACCATACCATCAAAAAATGTAAATATCAAATATCGATTACACAAAGATTATCCGATTACAGAAGAGAGTTCTCAGTTGAGAGTGTTAACACGTATTTTTTTGTGCTCTTAAGTTTTAATTAAATTATCACTTATTATTTCACTGTAATTGTCACACTATCGCGTTGGTTAACTTTGAATAACTATCATTACATTGCTGTGCAAGGTTTGATCCGCTGTGCTTTGTGCTTCAGTTATTACCGATTTTCATTTTCTGTTTTGGTGCATCGGCGATTTTGATTTATATTATCGATTTTGATTTGCGTCGCTGTTTGCCGGCTTTCTGTTTCATCTGATCTCACTTGTTGTTGTATGTTTCATTTTGCTTGCATACACACCTGTGTCTGGATTTGCTCTCATTAGTTTGTTTTGTGCACGGTATTCTTATTTGTGCGCGATTCTTATTAGAATTGCCGCTCTTTTTGTTGTTGTTTGTTTTTAGTGCTCTCAACGCGTTCTTATCTCTTTTAGTTTTGCATTCTTTCGCTTTTTGTTTTTTTCTCGCTTCAATTTTGTTTAACCCCAATTGCCAATATGACATGCTGTAAGAAATCATGTTCTTTTAGGCAGGTTGTTGACTCCGCACAAGCACAATTTGTTAATTGCTGGTTGTGTGAGAACTTGATGCACACTAAATGTGCTGGCCTCACTGGGCGTGACTATGACAAAATCATGTCCACTACCAAAATTGGTTGCGGTGGTTTACGTTGGTCTTGCCCGAGTTGCTTGGAAAAACAAATTAATTTTTCCAAGATGTATAATTCGGTGAGAGTTCAATTTTTAAAACTGTGCAATATTTCAAAACAGCTTTCTAGTGATATAGAAGCTGGTGAAGAAATATTAAAACAGTATAATTTTGAAACTCCACACAATCTAATGGAGACTACAACATTATTGGTACCAGCTTCTGTGCCAATGTTGTCTCCAAATTCTTTAGTTCCTACTTCACCTAATCCAGACTCAATTTCCAATCCACCTTCTGTAGACTTGTCTACACTACCTGTCGAGCCTAATTAAAGTCCCACTATAAAAGTAAGAGCGTCCCCGGTTGTTGTTTAAACAGGGAATAACAATCTGTTAGCGACCTCTGAACCCATGATGCCCACTTTATCAGTTGTGTCTCCTCAAAAGCAGGTTTTCTTATCCAGGCTTTCATCTGACACGACGTGCGAAGCAATATCAGCGTTTATTGCTAGTAAGTCTGCAGCAAATGTTTTTATCTCGAAGTTTAATTTCGCAACACCACGTGAAATTGCTTCGTTTAAAATCAGTGTGCCGGTTGAGCACTTCACAACTATATGTGATGCCAAGTTTTGGCCACCGCATATAGTTGTACATGAATTCAAGCCTAAGAATCGAAACCGATTACCTCCCGTAACACTGAACCCTACTTCGGTACAATCTTCAGTTAGTATTGTATCAAAAAACTAAATAGTATAAATTCTTTACCGAATCTGTCTTTGGGATATCAAAACGTTCGAGGCCTAAATTCCAAACTTAATGATTTATTTTTGAGCAGTTTCAGTTTTCAATATGATGTCATTGTGTTCACTGAAACGTGGCTTAGTTCTAAAATTTATAATAGTGAGATTCTATCTAATAACTTCACTATTTACAGATGTGATCGATTGATTCGCAGAGGAGGGGGTGTCTTAATAGCTGTTAAGGCCGATATTCTCTGCGAATCATTAAGTTTCAAAGCACTTCATGATGCTGAGATTATTGGGGTTAAAATAACTCTCCCATCTCTTTGCATATATGTCACTTGCTCATATGTTCCTCCCTCTTCTGATGTACAAGTCTATGCACAACATATAACTTGTATTAAAGAAATTTTTGAACATGTAAATGATAATGACTTATTTATAGTGCTAGGTGACTTTAATATACCTAACACTACTTGGTCGTCAGCTCCCAATTTTAACTACCTTATTCCGTCTTCAGGTCATTATCTTTTTGATGAACTGTTTAGTCTATCAATGTTTCAAATGAACTCTATTTTGAATCATTTGTATCGTTCGTTCACTTGATTTAGTTTTTATTAATGATGATTCTGTCATTAATGTTACCAGAACAACCCCTATCTGTATGCCAGAAGATTTGCATCATCCCACCTTAGATGTCTTGTTTTCCATAAATTTGTCACCTATTTCTGCCCCGATTCCCCAAATAAGGCGTCGCTGTTTTTATAAATGCAATTTTGTCTTGCTTAATGATTTAATTAATGCAAATGACTGGACGCTTTTATACGACTCAGTTGATGTTTAATTTAGCAGCTAACATTTTCTATGAAACTATTCAATTTCTCCCTGGAGACTTCTGTTTTTCCATCTATTTGGAAAGAATCATTTATTATTCCATTACATAAAAAAGTGGAAGGTCTGACATTTCAAATTATAGAGGCATAGCTAAACTGTCTGTTATCCCAAAATTATTTGAAAAAATTTTAACATCAAACTTACAACACTTTTGTAAATCGATTATTTCGCCATCTCAACATGGTTTTTTCCAGAATCGATCAACTTGAACTAATTTATTAGAATTTTCTTCTCTAATTAACGATAGCTTTTTAAATAAAATGCAAACTGATTATTATTTATACTGATTTCATCAAAGCATTTGATTCAGTTAATCATAATATCTTAATTTGCAAACTTGATCACTTAGGATTTCACCCTAAACTTGTGTCTTGGATTTCATCCTATTTGAAAGGCAGGACTCAAAGGGTATTGTTACGGACATCAATTTCGAAGCTTATCTCTGTTTCATCAGGCGTACCTCAGGGCAGTCATTTAGGACCGCTGCTTTTTATCCTCTTTATCAATGATCTTCCTAGCTGTATTGTTCACTCCAAAATTTTTATGTATGCAGATGTTGTAAAGCTCTGCCTTTCATACTCCAACTTACTTGACCATCTTCTCCTACAAGATGATCTTAATTCCTTTCAGTGTTGGTGTGTGACTAATCAGTTGCATTTAAATTGCTCTAAGTGTATGACAATGACCTTCAGTCGTACCATCCCACATATTGTTAATTACACTATTAACAACATTTCCTTGCAACGAATTTTGACTGTCAAAGATCTGGGTGTTGTTTTTGACACAAAATTTTCTTTCAATCTTCATGTCTCTACTATCGTAAATGAAGCTAAAGGTGCTCTTGGTTTTATTAAACGCTGGTCAAAGGAGTTTAAAGATCCCTTTATCACAAAACTATTATATACTTCGCTTGTTCGACCTATTCTAGAATATTGTTCAATTAATTGGTCTCCACACCATAAACTGTTTCAGGACCGCATCGAATCGGTCCAGAAACAGTTTCTTATTTTTGCGTTGCGTGATTTAAACTGGGATCGTAATCTTCGTTTACCATCTTACCAGAGTAGGCTTCTTCTTATTAATCTTCCTTCATTAATCAATCGTAGAACAATTCTGAGGATTGTTTTCCTACATAATTTGATATTGGTAAAATTGATTCGCCATATCTGTTAGTTCAGCTTAATTTTTCTGTTCCCTCCAGAACAACCAGACACTTTTGTCCGTTGTATTTACCTTTATGCACATCGGATTTTTCTTTGCATAACGCGTTTTACGTGTTATGTAGTAAATATAATAAATATTATATGAATTATATATTGTCATGTGTTTTCCTCTGAACTCTCTCTTCCCTTAATAAAAACATTGCTTACAGGTCATCTTCGTGGTAGCCTGTAATCTTAAATTTGTACTTATATCTAAGACTATAATTAATTTAATTTGTAAGTTTCACACAAATACTCTCTATCTTGTATAGCTTCAATAATATCACTGACTAAAATGGCTGTGAATTGGGGCATAGCTGGCCGTACTGGCAAATAAAGTACCCCCACCGAGTTGGTGGTATTATTGATAATTTATGTTATTTTAGGCTATATATATATAAATATTTCTTTTGTTTACATTTAAGTTGACTCCAGTTTTGTCAATGTCTTTTTAATAATAATAATTAATAAATATCGACTTATTCCGAACAAAATTATTCCACACAAAAAAATTGACGATAGGACCCATCATGTATGTATGTATGTAGGCACCAACAGCTGCGCAACTATTTTCATGCCGTCGCCGCCGCGTCTCGAACGCGGACCCTTTTGCTTACACGCTTTTTATCTACATGCTGCGCCACATTGCATTGCCTGTTGGCAAATCCGAAACTACTTCACTACAAGGGCGACTTTTGACAAATACAAAACTATAGAAGCTGCTGTTAATGCAAACACAATATAAACATAAATCAATCGCAATTGTGATTCTTAGAAAAAGCTGAAATGCGCGCATATGAATGTATATATTTATTTGTGTACATACAAAACGGTGGTCGGTTTGAATGTATGTGTATAAAGGGCGATATTTGACAAATACAAAACTAAAGAAGCGGCTGAAATTGCAAACACAACTCGATAACAATTTTGGTTGAAGAATATGCTAGAATGAATGGCGCTGAATTTATTTGTGACCATGCATAAGCAAACGCGCTTGCACGTTTCAATGTATGTGTAAATGTAAATGTATTTTGCTGTCGCTGCTTAACACGTGCGTGTCATAATTGGCCAAACGTTTTGTTTAATAGATTGCGAGTGACTTAACGGAACTTGATGAAACTTTCAGCATATGATTCTATTGAATTTTTTACATTTTATAAAAATGTTAACTCATTCACATGGTTATATTTGCAAAAATTGAAATTGCTTAAAATAAAATGAATCTACATAAATGCAAAATTTGAGATATATTATTAAATTTAATATACCAGATGCCCCTATGGGAAACGAGTATCACGCATTAGGTTTCGCCCTAAGGCAACGTTCTTACTTGTTTTTGTTAGGTCCGTGGATAGCACGCGCAGGTCAAGTTTTTTACCAAAATACGATATCTATTTTTATTGTAATGTTATCGATTTTAAACCTTATCGAAAAAAGGTTATAAAATTATTTCTCCCAAACCTTTAGAGCAGAACCCTCAAATTTTGTATGTAGATTCATGTGAATTTTATACAATTTCTATTATTTTTATATTTTGGACACCGGCTCTGTTTACAAACTAAATTAATTAAATTTGTCATATACCCTTTACACGCATATATTAAAACAGACCACCGTTTTTGTATGTACAGATGCGCGCATTTCAGCATATTCTGAGATTCACAATTGCGATTAATCTGTTTCTTTAGCTTCTTTAGTTTTGTATTTGTCACATATCGCCCTTGTAGTACTATTTTGCGTTTTACCAACAAGCAATGCAATACTGGTGTAGCGTAGTGGATAGACGCAAAGTGCGTATACGAAAGGTTCCGTGTTCGAAACTCAGTGACGACAGCGTAATTGTTTTAATTTTTATACTCTGAGCCCATTGAAAATGGGAAATCAGTCTATAATGGTTTTGTTAAATGTATGTAACAGGCAGAAGGAGGCGTGTCAGACCCCACAAAGTATATATATTCTTGATCAGGGTGACGAGCTGAGTCGATTTAGCCCTAACCGTCTGTCTGTCTGTGCGTCCGTCCGTCCGTCTGTCCGTCCGTACGTCTGGCCGTCTGGCCATCTGTCCGTCTGTCCATATGAATGCAATATTGCTAGATACTTGAAATTTGGAACATATACTCGTGTATACTCTCGAATTATAAAGTGTCAAGATTTTCCCGATTCGCCCATTAGGGGCATGCTTGCGCCTATAGTAAAGAAATCATATTAGTTGAAGAGCTAAAGAGTTGAAATTTGGAATGCATACTTGCGTTGGCCACCCAAGTTCAAAAAGATATGGCGGATATATCTAGGCCCATTGGGGGCGTGGCAAATCAGGAAAACTGTATCTTCTACAGTTTTAAAGCTAGAATGCTGAAATTTGGCACGTAACTTAATTCTAAAAAGATGTTATGTGAGTGGCAAATCGGATCTGAATATAGAGTGATTTTACAAGATCAGCTATATTTTGGGCACTATTGATGCTAGAGACTTGAAATTTGATATATATACTCGGATAAGCCACCCAAGATCAAAAATATATGGCGAACATACCTACGCCTTCAGGGGGCGTGGCTAATCGCAAAATATAGCTCCTACAGTTTTAGAGATAGACGCTTCAAAATTGGATGTTTGTGTTACTGGAGGCCTCCCCTATCGATTAAATCTTACGACCCTTTGGGGGCGTGGTATATCGAAAAATACCCTGTTACTTTCAAATTTTTTGAGTGTAAGCATCAAAGTTTTACAGTTACATTACCCTCAACTCCTTCTAGGAACTTGCCAAATATGATATGTTTACGCCTACTGGAGGCGTGGCAAATTGACAAAAAAGTTTGTAACGCCCAGCTACAAAATTCATATGCCTGTGCCACCTATATAAATAAGCTTAATAAGAATTGCTAAGACGAGAATCGGCATTTCTGAGAAATATTAAGAAATATATGTAATTCGATTTATTGTTAAAAGTCTGCAAATAATTTATCTGCTAAAATTATCACTTTTCGTATAGCTTAGGTCAGTTATGTTATTTTCCTTTTTGTGTGTGTAACCATACCGTCATGCTATATTTTTTTATCGATTACACATAGACTCGTCATTCAGTACATACTTATTCCATACAAATAAATTGACAATAGCGCCCATGATGTATGTATGTATGTATGTATGTAGGCACGAACAGCTGCGCAACTATTTTCATGCTTTCGCCGCCACGTCTCGAACGCGGACCCTTTTGCTTACACGCTTTTTATCTACATGCTGCGCCACATTGCATTGCCTGTTGGCAAATCCGAAACTACTTCACTACAAGGGCGACTTTTGACAAATACAAAACTATAGAAGCTGCTGTTAATGCAAACACAATATAAACATAAATCAATCGCAATTGTGATTCTTAGAAAAAGCTGAAATGCGCGCATATGAATGTATATATTTATTTGTGTACATACAAAAACGGTGGTCGGTTTGAATGTATGTGTATAAAGGGCGATATTTGACAAATACAAAACTAAAGAAGCGGCTGAAATTGCAAACACAACTCGATAACAATTTTGGTTGAAGAATATGCTAGAATGAATGGCGCTGAATTTATTTGTGACCGTGCATAAGCAAACGCGCTTGCACGTTTCAATGTATGTGTAAATGTAAATGTATTTTGCTGTCGCTGCTTAACGCGTGCGAGTCATAATTGGCCAAACGTTTTGTTTAATAGATTGCGAGTGACTTAACGGAACTTGATGAAACTTTCAGCATATGATTCTATTGAATTTTTTACATTTTATAAAAATGTTAACTCATTCACATGGTTATATTTGCAAAAATTGAAATTGCTTAAAATAAAATGAATCTACATAAATGCAAAATTTGAGATATATTATTAAATTTAATATACCAGATGCCCACGATGGATGTATCACGCATTAGGTTTCGCCCTAAGGCAACTTTCTTACTTGTTTTTGTTAGGTCCGTGGATAGCACGCGCAGGTCAAGTTTTTTACCAAAATACGATATCTATTTTTATTGTAATGTTATCGATTTTAAACCTTATCGAAAAAAGGTTATAAAATTATTTCTCCCAAACCTTTAGAGCAGAACCCTCAAATTTTGTATGTAGACTCATGTGAATTTTATACAATTTCTATTATTTTTATATTTTGGACACCGGCTCTGTTTACAAACTAAATTAATTAAATTTGTCATATACCCTTTACACGCATATATTAAAACAGACCACCGTTTTTGTATGTACAGATGCGCGCATTTCAGCATATTCTGAGATTCACAATTGCGATTGATCTGTTTCTTTAGCTTCTTTAGTTTTGTATTTGTCACATATCGCCCTTGTAGTACTATTTTGCGTTTTACCAACAAGCAATGCAATACTGGTGTAGCGTAGTGGATAGACGCAAAGTGCGTATACGAAAGGTTCCGTGTTCGAAACTCAGTGACGACAGCGTAATTGTTTTAATTTTTATACTCTGAGCCCATTGAAAATGGGAAATCAGTCTATAATGGTTTTGTTAAATGTATGTAACAGGCAGAAGGAGGCGTGTCAGACCCCACAAAGTATATATATTCTTGAGCAGGGCGACGAGCTGAGTCGATTTAGCCCTAACCGTCTGTCTGTCTGTGCGTCCATCCGTCCGTCTGTCCGTCCGTACGTCTGGCCGTCTGGCCATCTGTCCGTCTGTCCATATGAATGCAATATTGCTAGATACTTGAAATTTGGAACATATACTCGTGTATACTCTCGAATTATAAAGTGTCAAGATTTTCCCGATTCGCCCATTAGGGGCATGCTTGCGCCTATAGTAAAGAAATCATATTAGTTGAAGAGCTAAAGAGTTGAAATTTGGAATGTATACTTGCGTTGGCCACCCAAGTTCAAAAAGATATGGCGGATATATCCAGGCCCATTGGGGGCGTGGCAAATCGGGAAAACTGTATCTTCTACAGTTTTAAAGCTAGAATGCTGAAATTTGGCACGTAACTTAATTCTAAAAAGATTTTATGTGAGTGGCAAATCGGATCTGAATATAGAGTGATTTTACAAGATCAGCTATATTTTGGGCACTATTGATGCTAGAGACTTGAAATTTGATATATATACTCGGATAAGCCACCCAAGATCAAAAATATATGGCGAACATACCTACGCCTTCAGGGGGCGTGGCTAATCGCAAAATATAGCTCCTACAGTTTTAGAGATAGACGCTTCAAGATTGGATGTTTGTGTTACTGGAGGCCTCCCCTATCGATTAAATCTTACGACCCTTTGGGGGCGTGGTATATCGAAAAATACCCTGTTACTTTCAAATTTTTTGAGTGTAAGCATCAAAGTTTTACAGTTACATTACCCTCAACTCCTTCTAGGAACTTGCCAAATATGATATGTTTACGCCTACTGGAGGCGTGGCAAATTGACAAAAAAGTTTGTAACGCCCAGCTACAAAATTCATATGCCTGTGCCACCTATATAAATAAGCTTAATAAGAATTGCTAAGACGAGAATCGGCATTTCTGAGAAATATTAAGAAATATATGTAATTCGATTTATTGTTAAAAGTCTGCAAATAATTTATCTGCTAAAATTATCACTTTTCGTATAGCTTAGGTCAGTTATGTTATTTTCCTTTTTGTGTGTGTGACCATACCGTCATGCTATATTTTTTTATCGATTACACATAGACTCGTCATTCAGTACATACTTATTCCACACAAATAAATTGACAATAGCGCCCATGATGTATGTATGTATGTATGTATGTATGTATGCGGGCACGAAGAGCAGCATACAATAATTGAATTTGAATTTGTTGTTATGATGTACACGTTACTTACACTTACAAGCATTCGCTTGCTTACATTTGCATATGAATATGCATTTATCTGCCCATGTTACTTAATATAGAGGAATAATGTATAAGTAAGAAAGCTCTCGTCGGGGGTGTCTGACTAGGAGTTTTGTATGTCAATCAAAAATAATTATATAATTAAATAGATAGTTAAACATTTAACAAAGTAAAGAGAAGAAAAACAAAAGTCGCTGCAGCTGGATTTGAACCTACATCTACTACATATGTATCGTTACAGCAGACCATCTCAACTAGCAAAGCCACTTCCTATTTATTAAGGGAAAAAAAAACTATTTTCATGCCGTCGCCGTCACGTCTCGAACTCGGACCCTTTTGCTTACGCGCTTTGCATCTACCTGCTGCGCCACATCAGTTTTGCATTGCCTGTTGGCAAATCCGAAACTACTTCACTACAAGGGTGACTTTTGACAAATACAAAAAATATAGAAGCTGCTGTTAATGCAAACACAATATAAACACAAATCAATCGCAATTGAGCTTCTTAGAAATTGCTGAAATGCGCGCATATGAATGTATGTGTATGTGTACATACAAAAACGTTGGTTTGCATGTATGACTGTAAAGGGCGATATTTGACAAATACAAAACTAAAGAAACATTCAGTCGTTTTATGCAAACACAACTCAATAACAATTTTGGTTGAAGAATATGCTAGAATAACTGGCGTTGAATTTATTTGTGCCCATGCGTAGCAAACGCGCTTGCACGTTTTAATGTATATGTAAATATAAATGTATTTTGCTGTCGCTGCTTAACACGTGCGTGTGATAATTGGCCAAATGTTTTGTTTAATAGATTGGGACAGGCTTAACGGAACTTGATGAAACTGATTCTATTGAATTTTTTACATTTTATTTAAATGCTAATTCATTCACATGGTTATATTTGCAAAATGTGAAATTTCATGAAACTCACATAAATCCACATAAATGCAAAATTTGAGATCTATTATTAAATTTAAATTTAATAATATCACGCATTAGGTTTCGCCCTAAGGCAACATTCTTACTTGTTTTTGTTGGGTCCGTGGATAGCACGCGCAGGTCAAGTTTGTTAGCACAAAATGATATATATTTTTGTTATTTAGTTGTCGATTTGAAACCTTATCGAAAACAGGTTATAAAATTATATCTCCTACACCTTCAGAGCTAGACCCATAAGATAGATAAATGTGAATTTTACGAAATTTCTTTTTTTTTTATTTTTTGGTTACCGGCTCTTTTTGCTAATTAACACACACACACGTATCGACTTCGTATTCTTGTCGGTTACTGTTGATTTTATTTATTAGTTTTTCTTTTTTTCTTGAATGTCTAATTTAGGTTGTCCAGCATATATGTGTGCAGTAGTTCCAGTTGTCCAGTTGTGTCATGTTTTGTTTTGTGATTGTAGATGTAGAGAATAGTAGTTTCTTTTGTTTTAATTTTCTCGAGAGTAGCGAATATTCAATAAATGTCTATGCAACTAAGATAATGTTTGCCTTCAGAGGAATTAATGTCTATTACAAATTTATCGCGACAATGTTCGGGCCTGGGGTTAATTTTCATCGACATGTTTGTATATCTGTGTTCGGTTTTTGTTAAATTGCAAATTTTACATTCGTTTATTATATTTTGTATTAGTAATTGGCTGTTAGGGAAATAGTAAGTTTCACAGAAGAGATTATTTGTTTTTTGAATTCCGGGGTGTAAGAGTTTTTCATTGGTTTTTAAAAAAGGTTCTTTAAATTCGGCATATGAGTTTATATTTTTTAATTGAATAAGACTTCTTAGTAATTAGGTATGGCTATTGTTGATAATTTCTTTGTGTGCGTTTTTAATGATTTCAAAATCTGCATCACAGTCTATGAACATTGTATAAGTTTTTGTACATAAATAGTTAATCAAATATTTTTCGGCTTAGTCTTTAGTCGTGTTATCGTATGTAATATGGATTATTAGTTTTTTGAAGTAATTCTGTTTTTTAATACCTGGATGCCATTAAAAAATATAATCTGCTATTTAAATGTGTTTATTGGTTTCTCTATAATTCAGATTAAGTTTCTAGTATCTTCGTCAGAGCTATATTGTGTTTCTTCTCCGAAATAAGTTTGTTCTATTTTCACTCGCGATAAAGCGTCAGCTATGTGATTTTCTTTTCCATTTATGCATTTTATATCAAAGTCGTATTCTGATAATTTTACTCTCTTAGTTTTGAATTTGGTTCTTTCATTTTATACAACCAACATAATTTGATGATCACTATTGATTTCGAAATGCCGACCTAGAAGGTAATGTCGAAAGGTTTTTGTTGCCCATACAATAGCTAAAAGTTCTTTTTCTATGGCTGGTTTCGTGGTCATTAAGGGTTCGTTTTATAAAACTGATGGGATGTCCGTCTTGAGAAAGTACAGCTCCAAGAGCTACATTACGTGCGTCAGTTGTTAGAATGAATTTATTTTTGACGTCTGGAATTTTTAAAATCGGGTCATTGGAAATAAGTTGTTTTAATTTTTCGAAAGCTCTAATATATTCTGGATTTTTAATATCTATTTTTGAGTCTTTTCTTAGTACTGTTGTCATAGGTTTGGCTATGTCTGCAAAATTTGGAATAAACTTTCTATAATAATCGGTTAATCCAAGAAAACCTTTTATTTATTTAGTTTTTGTGGGAATAGGATATTTCAGAATTGCTTTGATTTTATCAGGATTGGCTTTTATTCCATCCTTAGTTATGACATGCCCTAAGAAGGTAGTTTCTTTTTTTAGAAACTCGCATTTGTCAAGTTGTAATTTGAGACTGGCTTCAGAAAGCTTCTCGAAAACTAATTGTAATGAGTGTAGGTGTTCTTTTAAGGATGTTGAATGAACAATTATATCGTCAAGATATACTAAACAGTGTTTATTTAATAATGGTCGCAGGACATCATTCATGAAACGTTGAAAGGTTGCAGGTGCATTCTTTAATCCAAATGGTATACGATGTTTATGTCAGATTCCATTAAACAGAACTGCTCCTCCCATCCCCATGCTATGCTATTAACAGCTCTGCTAATAGCGTAAGCTCCAACTCCAGCTCTCCTGCTGGTTCTCTGGAGTTTTTCTGTGTTCTTTTCCTCCTCTCTTCCATTTTTTTACTATTCTTATCTTCCTTTCACCGTGTACGCACACTGACTGTGCAATTTTATATTAAAATAAAAAGCGACTTGTTTCAAGAAAACCCCAAAGAGAAAAGTGATTGGTATTTATCTGCGACGCCCCCCTACAAACATTGGTCCTTCGAGCCGGAGATATATCCAACGGATATCAACATCTTTAACCCCAGCGATTCACAGGCAACGAGATAAGTAAAACTTTTCTTTTCCCTCCATTTCCGTGCACAGAGCAAACATATATAGTGGCACCTAATCCGCCATACTCTAAGTCTATATATGCTCATAGTGCAAACGTTTCTATATCTATATATTCTTATAGATATAGATGCGTATTCAGCTGTGTTAAATTTCTATTTGCACCAGCAGTCACTTCTTCGTGTGTGTGTGTGTATATATATATATATCCTATATATCAGTCCGAACCGCAGTCCGACAATAAATCGCAACTAACCGACCCCGGTCAGCTTGCTTGCGCATATATATATATATATATATATATATATATATATATATATATCCAACAACAATAAATACACTAGCACGAGCAAATCATAAAAACTATGCTCGCTCATCACAAAAGTCACGCTCGCTCCCCATTATCCACAAATCAATCGCTCCCACACTCGAAGACGAGACGCATAAATAAATCAGATCATATTACATCCTTATTATGAGAACCTAACGGTCAGCATAGTCCAAAGTCCAACCAAGATCGAGAGAGCCAAAAGCTCAACAAGTCCAAAGTCCAACCAACAAAGCTCAAACCCAGACCTATAAAATATCCCTGGAACTTCCAGGCTGGAAGCTAGCTTAAGCAGTTCAGTTCAGTTCAGTTCAGTTTAGTTCAGTTGTAATTCAGTCGCGTTCACAAATTCTGTTGTATCCATCATAGAATAAGCAAATTGTACTCCGTTATAAAAAATAAAAATTATTTTTTTTTAAACTATAACGTTAAAACTTATTATTGGCGCAGCCGGTAGGATAGTGGTAAAGTGCGTTAAAAGCAAAGACAATCGTGACTAGTGCCGCTAAAGGAAAAATCGCTTTTCCAAGGTACCGGTAATTTACAAACGTCGTGCTAAAAACGTAACAACCTCTATCCGCCAAAGAATCAACGTGCGAAGAAAAACTCTTGAGTGAAGCAGAGCTTAAGTGAAAACTTCAACATGACTCTAGAATTGTCAGAAGCCCACCTCAACCAAGCCCTTACCCTTTTGCGGCAAGTGCCTACGTTTGACGGCGATACCAAATCACTGAGCACATTCATCAAACGCATCGATTACATCATGCAGCTTTACCCAACAAGAGACGTGCGACAACACAGTGTGATGTTCGGGACCATCGAAATGCAGCTAACTGGAGAGGCACAGAGGGTATCTGAACTCACTCATCCCGGTGGCTGGGTTAATTTACGAGCCGCCCTGATTAACGAATTCAAAACTCACACGCCATGCGAGGAGCTATTGAGACAATTATACAATACCAATTTCACTGGAAGTCTTCGTAAGTTCGCGAAGACCTAGAAACTAAGACATATCTAATTATCAATAAGTTAACACTAGAAGGCGATGCCGCTAAAACCACACTTTATACTAATGCTATGAACAACACAGTCAAAGAAGTTATTATCAGAAAATTACCAGATAGACTTTACATGACTTTAGCGAAGTATGACATTTCAACGTTGTCCGGTTTAAAACAAGTAGCTCAAAGAGAAGGTCTATATGAGAATAGCGTCACAGACAAACCTAGGCATTCTTCAAACCAAAACCAAACTTACTCTAAACCTAATCAGAACCAAACTAAATACAGACAATATAACAACTATCAATTTACCCCACCAGAACAAAACCATTCTAACAATCACCAACTATTTAATGAGTTTAGTAACAAATTGAACCAGGGCATACAGCAAAATCCTTTAAATTACCAAAAACCGACTCAAACTCAAAATCAAAACCCATTTTCAAATCAACCAACCAAACGAGTAAGAGAAAGTAATAGTGGTCAATCCAAAATGGAATGGTCAGAAAATTTTCTTCAAACTGCCTCGGATCAACACAATCCAATTGCACCAACCGATCAAACCAATATATCCAACTCACCATAAATAATACCCCCTTCAAATGCATAATAGATACTGGGTCTTCTATAAATCTCATCAACGAAAATTATTTCAATTTCCCAGCCACCGAAGAGTATCTAAAAGTGCAAACTATCAATGGTATAATAGAACTCAATAAAAGTGTATCATTCGCACCCAGCAAACTTTGTCCGATTAACCAAAAATTCTTTTGTCATAAGTTCTCGTCCACTTACGATATATTATTAGGTAGAAATTACCTTTCGGCATGCAAAGCCGTTATTAATTATGCGGAAGATAGTGTAAGTATAGGGAATTATATATTTCATTTTCAATATAATAATGAAATCCCCAAACAAACACCTTATCCCCCCGCAGATTTCGAATACGACTTATTTTCGTATGAGATAAATAATAATATCGAAGAGAGAAACGAATACAGACTGGATCATTTAAATCCAGAAGAAAGGGACAAATTAAAAAAAATTCTTCACGATTATAGTGATATTCAATACAAGAAGGGTGAAAATTTGACCTTTACCAGTACAATTAAACATAAAATTATAACAAAACATGAGGACCCTATCTATAAACACCCTTATAGGCACCCTCAAATTCTTGACGAAGAAGTTAATAAACAAATAAAAGAAATGTTAGAACAGGGAATTATACGAAAATCTAATTCGCCTTATTGTTCACCTATATGGATCGTACCTAAAAAAGAGGACGCCTCCAAAGAAAAAAATACCGGTTAGTTATAGACTATCGTGGACTCAATGAAATAACTATAGACGACAAATACCCAATACCTATCACGGACGAAATACTTGACAAATTAGGAAAATGCCAGTATTTCACTACTATTGACCTTGCAAAGGGATTCCATCAAATTCAAATGGACCCTAATTCCATAGAAAAACTGCATTTTCAACGAAACAAGGACATTACGAATTCACACGTATGCCCTTCGGACTTAAAAACGCACCAGCAACCTTTCAAAGATGTATGAATAACCTTTTAGAGGATTTAATCTACAAAGATTGCTTAATTTTCCTTGATGACATAATCATCTTTTCAACTTCATTAGAAGAACATTTAGCCTCTATAAAAAGAGTATTTAACAGATTGCGCAAAGCCAATTTAAAATTACAATTAGACAAATGCGAATTTCTAAAAAAAGAAACACAATTTTTAAGACATACTATCACTACAGAAGGAATTAAACCAAACCCTGACAAAATAGCAGCAATAATTAATTTTCCAATTCCCAAAACATAAAGAAATCAAATCTTTCTTAGGTCTCTGCGGATTTTATCGTAAATTTATTCCGAACTTCGCTAAAATTGCAAAAGCCCTCACATTAGGGCTAAAGAAAGAATCAAAAATTGATATAAACAATCAAGATTTCATCTCAGCCTTCGAGAAATTAAAATTACTCATAACAAACGACCCCATATTAATATATCCAGATTTCAATAAAACCTTTTCACTAACTACAGACGCAAGTAACGTGGCTATAGGAGCCGTCCTTTCACAAGATCATAAAGCAATTTGTTTCGCTAGCAGAACTCTAAACGAGCATGAACTTAATTATTCGGCAATAGAAAAGGAATTATTAGCCATCGTTTGGGCAACCAATTATTTCAGACCATATCTCTTCGGTCGAAAAATCCAGATTCTTAGTGACCATAAACCATTAGCGTGGCTACATAATATAAAGGAACCAAATATGAAACTACAAAGATGGAAGATTAAATTGAGCGAATACGATTACGACATTAAATATCTACCAGGCAAAGAAAACTATGTAGCTGATGCCCTCTCTAGATTCAAACTAGATGAAAATCTCCTAGGAGAAGAAGTTAGTAGCTCCCGAGCAACCATTCATAGCGCTCAGGAAGATAATCAAAACATAATACCTATTTCAGAAAGACCTCTGAACCTATATAACAGACAAATAGAATTCATAAAAAGTAACGAAAACAAAGTAAACGTTACACACTACTTTCACAAAACTATCATAAAAATAACTTACACCGAAATGACTGACACACTTGATAAAGACATAATCAAAGAATATATCTGTTTAAAAAACAACGCTTTATATTTTCATAACATATCAGACTTCTCAATATTCCAAAAAGCTTACGCAGAAATCATAAGCCCAGACAGTAAAACAAAAACTTTAAGAACTACATCAAAATTGCAAGATATTCCTACTTTTGCAGAATTCAAGGAAATTATCATTTCAAATCATAAAAAACTACTTCACCCAGCTATCACAAAAACCTTAAACTGGTTCAAAGAAAAATACTACTTCCCAGACCACCAAAATTTGATACAAAATATTATAAATGAATGTGAAATTTGCAATCTGTCTAAATCCGAAAATAGAAACACAAAATTAACTTTCGAAACCACTCTAGAAGTATATAACCCCAGGGAAAAATACGTCATGGACTTTTATCTAATTGATAACAAACAATTCCTATCTTGTATTGATATATATTCGAAATTCGGAAATTTAGTAGAGGTCAAAAGCCGTGATTGGCTCGAAACTAAAAGAGCAATCATAAAAGTTTTCAATGACATGGGAAAACCCACAGAAATCAAGGCAGACAAAGATTGAGCGTTTATATGCGCAGCCCTTCAAAATTGGCTAAAATCCGAAAAGGTAAACATTAGTATAACCACCAGCAAAAATGGCATTTCCGATATAGAAAGATTTCATCGAACGATTAACGAGAAACTAAGAGTAATTACCACAGAATCTGACATAGAAAACAAACAGACTAAATTTGAAACTATTCTATACACTTATAACCACAAGACAACAAACAGAACTCCCGCAGACATATTTATCTACGCAGGTACTCCTCAATATGACACGCAAACGAATAAGAAAAACAAAATCCTAAATCTTAATAAAAAGAGAATCGATTACGAAATAGACACAGACTATAAACACGCCCCTTTAGTCAAAACTAAAACTACGACACCATTCAAGAAAACAGGGTTAATAACACAAACAGATGAAAAACATTTCATAGAAACCAATAGAGGAAGACAAACCACACACTACAAATCCAAATTTAAAAGAAAAAAGAAAATTAACGAGAGTAAATATAATAAATAATTTCAGAAATCAACGTATTACTACTCTTACTTCTACTCTTATCAATGACACCATCAACTATTACATAAAGTATCGAAATCAACCCCATAAAAGCACCTCACGGGTACCTAATTTTCAAGACAGGAACAATGGACCTACCATCTGACTACGAATACCACTATCTAACAGTAAACCTAACAAACATACAAGCTACATACAGAAACTTACTAAGACAAGCAGACTCATTCAAAAACATTTCCCACGTAGAATATTTAATAGAAAAATTGAGCCGCCAAATGAATGGAATACGAATTATTAAAAGAAACAAAAGAGGCTTAATAAACGCAATAGGCACAGTAAATAAATATCTTTTTGGTACACTAGATCAAAATGACAAAGAAGAATTAGAACAAAAAATCAACAACTTCGTACAAAACAATGACTTAAATTATTTAATAGACGCAGTAAACAAAAATGTAGAACTCTATAATAACTTAAGCATTTCACAAGAGTCAGATAAAAAACTAAATTATCTAATGCTTAATATAGAACATTTCACAGAATACATAGAAGACATTGAACTAGGTATGCAGTTAACCAGACTAGGAATTTTCAATCCAAAACTATTAAAACACCAAGACATGTTAAATATAAACTCTGAAAAAATTCTAAATATCAAAACTTCCACTTGGTTTAAATCAGACAGTAATGAGATACTCATAATTTCGCACATTCCAAAACAAATATCTAAAACTCCACTTTATAAAATTCTGCCTTATCCAGACGAACAAAACAATACACTAACAGAAAACATTTACGAGACTTATTATATATACAATAATAAAGCATATGTAAAATCAACAAGAAAACAAGAAATAAATGAATGTATAACTAATATAGTAACACAAACACCAGCTGAATGCAAATACAGCAAAATATTTAAAACACACCAGATTAATTATGTAGAACCGAATATAATTGTAACTTGGAACTACCCCAAAACTAAAATTATTCAAGATTGTAACAAAAACAACATTTACATTCAAGGTAATAACTTAATTAAGATATACGACTGTAGTATTCAAATAAATGATATTTCAATTGTCAACACACTATCAGATTATACACAAAACATTTATGTAACAAATAATATAACAAAAATAGAACCGATATCATACCTTCAGACAAAACAAATAGTTTTAGAAAACACAAAATATAGTGGAATATTCAATATTATAACTACCACCACATTTGTAATTACGCTAATAAGCTTAATATTATTCATCATTGTTAAATTTAAGTCAATAACAAAAAGAATTGTAATTAGACATGATACAACTGTAAAACCAAACAATTCGACACCGGAAGAACAATTGTCCCACGAAAACATTCCTCATGGACAATTGGAATCCACTCCACCATTGTACCCAATATTTCCCGCCTGAGGACAGGCTAATTTCTTTGGGATGGGGAAGTAATATATCCAACAACTATAAATACACTAGCACGAGCAAATCATAAAAAACTAGTAATATACCCAAAAACAATAAATACACCAGCACGAGCAAATCATAAAAACTATGCTCGCTCATCACAAAAGTCACGCTCGCTCCCCATTATCCACAAATCAATCGCTCCCACACTCGAAGACGAGCCGCATAAATAAATCAGATCATATTACATCCTTTTTATGAGAACCTAACGGTCAGCATAGTCCAAAGTCCAACCAAGATCGAGAGAGCCAAAAGCTCAACAAGTCCAAAGTCCAACCAACAAAAGCTCAAACCCAGACCTACAAAATATCCCTGGAACTTCCAGGCTGGAAGCTAGCTTAAGCAGTTCAGTTCAGTTCAGTTCAGTTTAGTTTAGTTCAGTTGTAATTCAGTCGCGTTCACAAATTCTGTTGTATCCATCATAGAATAAGCAAATTGTACTCCGTTATAAAAAATAAAAATTATTTTTTTTTAAACTATAACGTTAAAACTTATTATTGGCGCAGCCGGTAGGATAGTGGTAAAGTGCGTTAAAAGCAAAGACAATCGTGACTAGTGCCGCTAAAGGAAAAATCGCTTTTCCAAGGTACCGGTAATTTACAAACGTCGTGCTAAAAACGTAACAACCTCTATCCGCCAAAGAATCAACGTGCGAAGAAAAACTCTTGAGTGAAGCAGAGCTTAAGTGAAAACTTCAACATGACTCTAGAATTGTCAGAAGCCCACCTCAACCAAGCCCTTACCCTTTTGCGGCAAGTGCCTACGTTTGACGGCGATACCAAATCACTGAGCACATTCATCAAACGCATCGATTACATCATGCAGCTTTACCCAACAAGAGACGTGCGACAACACAGTGTGATGTTCGGGACCATCGAAATGCAGCTAACTGGAGAGGCACAGAGGGTATCTGAACTCACTCAACCCGGTGGCTGGGTTAATTTACGAGCCGCCCTGATTAACGAATTCAAAACTCACACGCCATGCGAGGAGCTATTGAGACAATTATACAATACCAATTTCACTGGAAGTCTTCGTAAGTTCATCGAAGACCTAGAAACTAAGACATATCTAATTATCAATAAGTTAACACTAGAAGGCGATGCCGCTAAAACCACACTTTATACTAATGCTATGAACAACACAGTCAAAGAAGTTATTACCAGAAAATTACCAGACAGACTTTACATGACTTTAGCGAAGTATGACATTTCAACGGTGTCCGGTTTAAAACAAGTAGCTCAAAGAGAAGGTCTATATGAGAATAGCGTCACAGACAAACCTAGGCATTCTTCAAACCAAAACCAAACTTACTCTAAACCTAATCAGAACCAAACTAAATACAGACAATATAACAACTATCAATTTACCCCACCAGAACAAAACCATTCTAACAATCACCAACTATTTAATGAGTTTAGTAACAAATTGAACCAGGGCATACAGCAAAATCCTTTAAATTACCAAAAACCGACTCAAACTCAAAATCAAAACCCATTTTCAAATCAACCAACCAAACGAGTAAGAGAAAGTAATAGTGGTCAATCCAAAATGGAATGGTCAGAAAATTTTCTTCAAACTGCCTCGGATCAACACAATCCAATTGCACCAACCGATCAAACCAATATATCCAACTCACCATAAATAATACCCCCTTCAAATGCATAATAGATACTGGGTCTTCTATAAATCTCATCAACGAAAATTATTTCAATTTCCCAGCCACCGAAGAGTATCTAAAAGTGCAAACTATCAATGGTATAATAGAACTCAATAAAAGTGTATCATTCGCACCCAGCAAACTTTGTCCGATTAACCAAAAATTCTTTTGTCATAAGTTCTCGTCCACTTACGATATATTATTAGGTAGAAATTACCTTTCGGCATGCAAAGCCGTTATTAATTATGCGGAAGATAGTGTAAGTATAGGGAATTATATATTTCATTTTCAATATAATAATGAAATCCCCAAACAAACACCTTATCCCCCCGCAGATTTCGAATACGACTTATTTTCGTATGAGATAAATAATAATATCGAAGAGAGAAACGAATACAGACTGGATCATTTAAATCCAGAAGAAAGGGACAAATTAAAAAAAATTCTTCACGATTATAGTGATATTCAATACAAGAAGGGTGAAAATTTGACCTTTACCAGTACAATTAAACATAAAATTATAACAAAACATGAGGACCCTATCTATAAACACCCTTATAGGCACCCTCAAATTCTTGACGAAGAAGTTAATAAACAAATAAAAGAAATGTTAGAACAGGGAATTATACGAAAATCTAATTCGCCTTATTGTTCACCTATATGGATCGTACCTAAAAAAGAGGACGCCTCCAAATAAAAAAAATACCGGTTAGTTATAGACTATCGTGGACTCAATGAAATAACTATAGACGACAAATACCCAATACCTATCATGGACGAAATACTTGACAAATTAGGAAAATGCCAGTATTTCACTACTATTGACCTTGCAAAGGGATTCCATCAAATTCAAATGGACCCTAATTCCATAGCAAAAACTGCATTTTCAACGAAACAAGGACATTACGAATTCACACGTATGCCTTTCGGACTTAAAAACGCACCAGCAACCTTTCAAAGATGTATGAATAACCTTTTAGAGGATTTAATCTACAAAGATTGCTTAATTTACCTTGATGACATAATCATCTTTTCAACTTCATTAGAAGAACATTTAGCCTCTATAAAAAGAGTATTTAACAGATTGCGCAAAGCCAATTTAAAATTACAATTAGACAAATGCGAATTTCTAAAAAAAGAAACACAATTTTTAGGACATACTATCACTACAGAAGGAATTAAACCAAACCCTGACAAAATAGCAGCAATAATTAATTTTCCAATTCCCAAAACATAAAGAAATCAAATCTTTCTTAGGTCTCTGCGGATTTTATCGTAAATTTATTCCGAACTTCGCTAAAATTGCAAAAGCCCTCACATTAGGGCTAAAGAAAGAATCAAAAATTGATATAAACAATCAAGATTTCATCTCAGCCTTCGAGAAATTAAAATTACTCATAACAAACGACCCCATATTAATATATCCAGATTTCAATAAAACCTTTTCACTAACTACAGACGCAAGTAACGTGGCTATAGGAGCCGTCCTTTCACAAGATCATAAAGCAATTTGTTTCGCTAGCAGAACTCTAAACGAGCATGAACTTAATTATTCGGCAATAGAAAAGGAATTATTAGCCATCGTTTGGGCAACCAATTATTTCAGACCATATCTCTTCGGTCGAAAAATCCAGATTCTTAGTGACCATAAACCATTAGCGTGGCTACATAATATAAAGGAACCAAATATGAAACTACAAAGATGGAAGATTAAATTGAGCGAATACGATTACGATATTAAATATCTACCAGGCAAAGAAAACTATGTAGCTGATGCCCTCTCTAGATTCAAACTAGATGAAAATCTCCTAGGAGAAGAAGTTAGTAGCTCCCGAGCAACCATTCATAGCGCTCAGGAAGATAATCAAAACATAATACCTATTTCAGAAAGACCTCTGAACCTATATAACAGACAAATAGAATTCATAAAAAGTAACGAAAACAAAGTAAACGTTACACACTACTTTCACAAAACTATCATAAAAATAACTTACACCGAAATGACTGACACACTTGCTAAAGACATAATCAAGGAATATATCTGTTTAAAAAACAACGCTTTATATTTTCATAACATATCAGACTTCTCAATATTCCAAAAAGCTTACGCAGAAATCATAAGCCCAGACAGTAAAACAAAAACTTTAAGAACTACATCAAAATTGCAAGATATTCCTACTTTTGCAGAATTCAAGGAAATTATCATTTCAAATCATAAAAAACTACTTCACCCAGCTATCACAAAAACCTTAAACTGGTTCAAAGAAAAATACTACTTCCCAGACCACCAAAATTTGATACAAAATATTATAAATGAATGTGAAATTTGCAATCTGTCTAAATCCGAAAATAGAAACAAAAAATTAACTTTCGAAACCACTCTAGAAGTATATAACCCCAGGGAAAAATACGTCATGGACTTTTATCTAATTGATAACAAGCAATTCCTATCTTGTATTGATATATATTCGAAATTCGGAAATTTAGTAGAGGTCAAAAGCCGTGATTGGCTCGAAACTAAAAGAGCAATCATAAAAGTTTTCTATGACATGGGAAAACCCACAGAAATCAAGGCAGACAAAGATTGAGCGTTTATATGCGCAGCCCTTCAAAATTGGCTAAAATCCGAAAAGGTAAACATTAGTATAACCACCAGCAAAAATGGCATTTCCGATATAGAAGGATTTCATCGAACGATTAACGAGAAACTAAGAGTAATTACCACAGAATCTGACATAGAAAACAAACAGACTAAATTTGAAACTATTCTATACACTTATAACCACAAAAAAAGACAACAAACAGAACTCCCGCAGACATATTTATCTACGCAGGTACTCCTCAATATGACACGCAAACGAATAAGAAAAACAAAATCCTAAATCTTAATAAAAAGAGAATCGATTACGAAATAGACACAGACTATAAACACGCCCCTTTAGTCAAAACTAAAACTACGACACCATTCAAGAAAACAGGGTTAATAACACAAACAGATGAAAAACATTTCATAGAAACCAATAGAGGAAGACAAACCACACACTACAAATCCAAATTTAAAAGAAAAAAGAAAATTAACGAGAGTAAATATAATAAATAATTTCAGAAATCAACGTATTACTACTCTTACTTCTACTCTTATCAATGACACCATCAACTATTACACAAAGTATCGAAATCAACCCCATAAAAGCACCTCACGGGTACCTAATTTTCAAGACAGGAACAATGGACCTACCATCTGACTACGAATACCACTATCTAACAGTAAACCTAACAAACATACAAGCTACATACAGAAACTTACTAAGACAAGCAGACTCATTCAAAAACATTTCCCACGTAGAATATTTAATAGAAAAATTGAACCGCCAAATGAATGGAATACGAATTATTAAAAGAAACAAAAGAGGCTTAATAAACGCAATAGGCACAGTAAATAAATATCTTTTTGGTACACTAGATCAAAATGACAAAGAAGAATTAGAACAAAAAATCAACAACTTCGTACAAAACAATGACTTAAATTATTTAATAGACGCAGTAAACAAAAATGTAGAACTCTATAATAACTTAAGCATTTCACAAGAGTCAGATAAAAAACTAAATTATCTAATGCTTAATATAGAACATTTCACAGAATACATAGAAGACATTGAACTAGGTATGCAGTTAACCAGACTAGGAATTTTCAATCCAAAACTATTAAAACACCAAGACATGTTATATATAAACTCTGAAAAAATTCTAAATATCAAAACTTCCACTTGGTTTAAATCAGACAGTAATGAGATACTCATAATTTCGCACATTCCAAAACAAATATCTAAAACTCCACTTTATAAAATTCTGCCTTATCCAGACGAACAAAACAATACACTAACAGAAAACATTTACGAGACTGATTATATATACAATAATAAAGCATATGTAAAATCAACAAGAAAACAAGAAATAAATGAATGTATAACTAATATAGTAACACAAACACCAGCTGAATGCAAATACAGCAAAATATTTAAAACACACCAGATTAATTATGTAGAACCGAATATAATTGTAACTTGGAACTACCCCAAAACTAAAATTATTCAAGATTGTAACAAAAACAACATTTACATTCAAGGTAATAACTTAATTAAGATATACGACTGTAGTATTCAAATAAATGATATTTCAATTGTCAACACACTATCAGATTATACACAAAACATTTATGTAACAAATAATATAACAAAAATAGAACCGATATCATACCTTCAGACAAAACAAATAGTTTTAGAAAACACAAAATATAGTGGAATATTCAATATTATAACTACCACAACATTTGTAATTACGCTAATAAGCTTAATATTATTCATCATTGTTAAATTTAAGTCAATAACAAAAAGAATTGTAATTAGACATGATACAACTGTAAAACCAAACAATTCGACACCGGAAGAACAATTGTCCCACGAAAACATTCCTCATGGACAATTGGAACCCACTCCACCATTGTACCCAATATTTCCCGCCTGAGGACAGGCTAATTTCTTTGGGATGGGGAAGTAATATATCCAACAACAATAAATACACTAGCACGAGCAAATCATAAAAAACTAGTAATATACCCAAAAACAATAAATACACCAGCACGAGCAAATCATAAAAACTATGCTCGCTCATCACAAAAGTCACGCTCGCTCCCCATTATCCACAAATCAATCGCTCCCACACTCGAAGACGAGACGCATAAATAAATCAGATCATATTACATCCTTATTATGAGAACCTAACGGTCAGCATAGTCCAAAGTCCAACCAAGATCGAGAGAGCCAAAAGCTCAACAAGTCCAAAGTCCAACCAACAAAAGCTCAAACCCAGACCTATAAAATATCCCTGGAACTTCCAGGCTGGAAGCTAGCTTAAGCAGTTCAGTTCAGTTCAGTTTAGTTCAGTTGTAATTCAGTCGCGTTCACAAATTCTGTTGTATCCATCATAGAATAAGCAAATTGTACTCCGTTATAAAAAATAAAAATTATTTTTTTAAACTATAACGTTAAAACTTATTATTATATATATATATATATATATATATATATATATATATATATATATATATATATTTATATATATATATATATATACATATATATGCAACTATTCCGTGCATAGGCAAACTTGCTCTCAGCTGTTCACGCTATTGCAGAGCCACAGCTGTTACGGTTGCGCACTTGTCACTTGCACGAACATACATATGTTTATGTTTTTATGTTTGTCTGTAACTCTGACCATATCGGCATACATATAGCTTTCTCCATAAGTCTTTATGTTTGTGTGTGATTTATACTCCTCCTACTCCTACTCCTGGTCCGACGTTACAGTTTTTACAAGTACATATACTCCGCAGGGCGACCTATACACAAACACACACACGTATATCCATACATATGTACATATGTACATATGCCATTCTACAACTAAAGTTAATAAATAAAACGACAGTATCCTCTGTGTTTTATTACATATTTAACTTCAGTTTTTAAATTCGTTTTCTGCAAGCTTCCTTCGCTTCCTCAAAGCGTTAAGTTCGTTTCAGCGTTGTGTTGATTTATGTGCTAATTGTGTCAGCTGTTTGTGCTATCGGCTGCCCGTATGTACGTATGCACATACGCAGCCAACAACAACACAATTAATACACAAAGCAGTTGTCAAGCTTGTGCACAGCACATATCAACACTTCCACAAATATTATGCGAACATATAAGAACACAATAACACAAGTAAGCACAGAAAGTTCAGTAAGCTCGTTTGTTTTGGTTCCAAGCGTTAGCGATCGTGCTTGGACGTCACACGAATATCGATAATTCATCCGATATTTAGTTCAGGGGTGGAACGTTTTTTTTGTGACGTCATTGCTCCAGCAGGTACACTTTGAGAACAAATAAAAATAATAAAAAATAATAAACAGTTTTTTTACTTCTTTTTAAATAAAAAAAAAAAAATAAATAAATATAAATATATAATACATCAATATTTTCGTCTATCATTTTCTTTTTTGTTTTAAATTCTTGTATACATATATATTTGTGTTATTTTCATTTTCAGTTTATTTATTTTTATTCTGTATTATTGTTT
The DNA here is from genome assembly GCA_035045185.1 of Drosophila meridiana. Lineage (NCBI taxonomy): Eukaryota > Metazoa > Arthropoda > Insecta > Diptera > Drosophilidae > Drosophila > Drosophila meridiana. The sequence continues at coordinate 255,616 of JAWNPF010000039.1, forward strand.
TTACTTATTTTATCTTATTGCTTCTCTTCGGTTCCGAAACGTGGTTTATCTGTATTCGTGCCCTGTTCGGTGACAAAGCTTGCCATTTCGTCAACTTCTTTACTCACTCTCCGAGTAATCGTCTGTCCCTAACGCAAACCGTTCCGACAGCTAACTTCTAGTTAGTCTCCATGTCGGATCGTTCTAGCCGATGCAACTGAGTGCACCTCCTTCGCGTTTTATCAAGCGCAGTTCCTCTGCATCTCCCATTCCGTCCGGGAAACAGCAGACTTCCAACACTCAAGCGTAGTGGTGGTAACTGATCCGTCAAAGTCCACATCCGTTGACTAAAATTCGTGTCGAGTTCATTTCTGCTGCGGACAGGCTCATTAAATTTGAAGCCCGATCGACCATTCCGGAGAGATGGTTCGACCCCTGAGATAGCTCCAGGTTAGAGATCCGACGGGATGAGTAAGGTCTGTGGGAGAAGGTGAGCTGAATACGAAGGTGTTCCAAAGCGCTTAGTCAGGGGGCAGGCAGTGGAGAAGTTGAGACCATGGAAGCCAAATCGACCACTAGTATACAGTTATGAGCGGAGTGGCCAATTGAGCAGGCAAATTGCCGCCGTGTCCGCACCGAGTGCACCGCCCGCTTCTGTGTCCGCTATTGTTTCTTCGAGCGGCTGTCGCCTTCCTCCCATCGACACAGAAGTGTTCCACGGCGATTACTTGCGCTGGCCAACGTTTCGCGACCTCTTCACAGCCATATATATTGACAATCCCCGGCTGACTGCGGTGGAAAAACTCTTCCACCTTAATTCCAAAACCGCGGGCGATGCAAATGCTATAGTCGCAGAGTGTCCTCTCACTAACGACGGCTTTGCATCGGCTTGGGGTGCCTTGTGCAACCGGTTCGAGAACAAGCGGCTGCTAGTCAACAGCCAGCTTAAAATCCTTCTCAGCCTAACCAAGGTTCAAAGGAATAGGCGCGGTTCAGAGAGTTGATGGACATGAGAGATTGTATGCGATGAGATGTATTTACGGAGATTGGGATGTATCCTTGTGTTCCTGTGCACTTCCAAATTGCCAGAAACACTCGATTTTGAGCATTTTGACAAATAAGTCAGAAATCCCAGTTGGCAGGACGTGAGTCGTTTTCTCAGCGAGCGTGCGCGAGCACTCGAAGCTATAGAAACTGAAGGTCCAGTCCTGCCGCGCCAACACCTGCCCCGAGGTACGCGAACCCTGCCCCTTCCAAACGGGTGAACTCCTTTGAAGCCCACGTACCACTGAGAGCAAAAAATGCGATCTGTGTTCAAAGGAGAACCACCCAGTCCGACTCTGCCCTCGCTTCCTCCAAATTCTCTTCAACAGCGAGAAACAGCATAAAGCAGAAGAAGTGTGTCTGAATGCTTGCACGCGGTCATTGCGCACAGTACCATGCGCAGTGCCAGAATAAGGTGGTAACTGTCATAAAGAGTGATGAGATGGCATCCGAGTGCCGTACCCCTTACGCCCAGAGTCTCACTTCCAGACGTTTTCTCGCTAACACACAAGATGTGCGCAAATGCCGCCGTTTTCTGGGGCTTCCCGCGGAAAAGCGGTTGCGCGCGGTTCTAGCCAACCGCTACTGCGCGAACTGCTTGGCACACCAGCATTCTGGGCAATTTGCCGCAGCAACAAAGGCTGCAAGAGTGTGGCCACAACCACCACACGCTCCTGCACCCTCCCGGGATCGCGCCGGAAGCGACGAGGCCCTACAAGTCGTCCTACTCCAGATTCTACACAGGCGGCCACTCCTCCGCTGACAACGCTGATGCAGCACAAGATGGTCAGCATTCTTCCTACGGCGGTCATCGTGCTCCAAACGGCGACCAAGGATGTCGAAGTCAAGGCGCTGATTGACCCGTGCAGTCCCACCAGTCGGATCAACGCTTCATTGGCAAATACATTGGGTCTTTCCGTCACAAGTCTGCACGAGTCTCATTCGGTCGAAGACCTCGCGCTTCGAGTTCGACGCGTTGTTCCAACTGGACCCCCAGTAAACGTTCGGACGAATCCGGGCCATCGAGCGGGAAGCTGGGCCTCCAGGGATCACGCTCGCCGACAGACCTGGTCACGTCCCGGATGGTGTAATTGTGCTGGGGGCTGACGTGTATCCTCACGTTATCCTTCCGGGGATCGTTCCCAGCACAGACGGCCTTCCAATGGCTCAAAACACCGTGTTCGGATGGGTCCTCTCGCGCGCCTGCTCATAGACCCAGCCCAGGTCTTGCAATCCTTGCAAGGGGGGGAGTATGTTTATGTCAGATTCCATTAAACAGAACTGCTCTTCCCTTCACATCCCCATGCTATGCTATTAACAGCTCTGTTAATAGCGTAAGCTCCAACTCCAGCTCTGTTAATAGCGTAAGCTCCAACTCCAGCTCTCCTGCTGGCTCTCTGGAGTTTTTCTGTGTTCTTTTCCTCCTCTCTTCCATTTTTTTACTATTCATATCTTCCTTTCACCGTGTAGACACTACTTGCAATTTTATATTAAAATAAAAAGCGACTTGTTTCAAGAAAACCCCAAAGAGAAAAGTGTTTGGTATTTATCTGCGACGCCCCCCTACAAACATACGGAGGTATTATAGTGGCCATGTTTAGTGGAGAAAGCTGTTTTTTTTTTATGGAATCTGGATGCATTTCAAGTTGATGAAATCCTTTTTCAAGGTCTATTGTTGTGAATAATTGCATCTACCTAGTTTTCATAAAAGCTCGTCATATTTGGTATTGGGTGTCTGTATTTATGGTTACGTATTTAATTTTTGTAGTAATAATTTAAATTTGCCTACCTGAAGATCTTGCTTTTTAAGTAGATCCATATAGACTACAATAAGGGGAATTGTGGTGCGTATATACTTGATTAACTTCTTGAATTTTGTACTTCGTGTTCGTATGCTTGTGGATAGCTGTTGGTTTTGTATCAAGGTGATTTGAGTAGTGTTAATAACTGTTTTTCTTGATTATGAAACTAAGTTGGTCGCCTTCTTTGAATTGAATGTGTTTATATTGTTTCAACAAGCTTATTAAATGAAATTTTTCTTCTTCATTTAAATGGTCTAGTCGGTAGGGGTTTGAATTCTTAGGTTCTTGCTTTTTAATATTGTCTCTGAATGGATTGTTGAATTATTAAACATTTAAAATTTTTGCCTTATTAGTATTTTTTGGGTTTTTAGGCTGGCAGCTGAAAATTTTCGGCTTGCTCGATTTTATTTCATTTAATTGTTTGTCTCTTGTTCGGCTGTGGCTGTTTGTGTGTATGTTGGTGATTTGTTTTGGAATTTGAGTATAGTATTGTAGTGAGCTAATTATTAATTCTTTTCATTTTTGATTTTATTTTTTCTTGATTTCTAGTTTCTTCATAATTCACTTTTGCAGGTCTAAAACGCTTTGTTGGTTGGTTGGCACGCCAGAACTATTAAAAGGGGTTTGTTGTGGAGTTATTGTTTGTTGTTGAAACATTTTGTAAAGGTGCTGTTTAAAATGGTTAACTTGATTTGGTATTGGTTGATAGGTGAGGTGATATGATTAGATGGAAAATTTTATTGTTAGTATAATTAGGTGTTGGAGGAAGATATATTTTGAAAATTGTCGGTTGGGAATAGGATATTTGGTTGAAGAATTTAAATTTGATTTGGGATTTTGGTGTAATGGCTTGAATTTTTATTTGTTTTATTTATTGTGATTTAAATTAGACAGGGTTCTTCATAAAGATTTTTTTCCTGTATTTTTATTAAGGATCTTAAATCGGGAATTTGGCAATTTATATTTTAATGCAACTTTGTGGGAAGTTTTTGGATTAGGTGTGATCTAGTTTTAATAACTGCATATATTTTTTTTGTCTAAATTATTTTTAATTCTAGTTTACTCTTATTCGTCTACGGTGTTGTTCTCAGAAAGGCTCGTACGTTGCCCTTAAATGGTGGTTTCCTAGTTAAGTTGGTATACCAAGAGTAGATACTTCACTCTGATGCAGCTTTCTACAACTCAAAAAGTTTGACTGCTGTTTTAGTGGTAAAAAGGGAAATTGTGGTGATGAACGTATTAAGCGTTCTTTTTCATGAGATTAATTTTTTAAGTAGATGATACTTGCGTATCTGACATCTGAAAGGGGTGTTGTTGCGTCTCCTTCCATTTTGGTTTAAAAATTTTATTTATTATTAAAAGTTTTTTATTTTTTTTATTACTTTTTTTTTTTTTTTTTATTTTTATTCACTTAATTTTAAGTTCAGTTTCTTTTTTTGTTTAATCGAATTCATTTAATTTGGAGTTAAGTTTAATTTGGTTTTTAATGGGTTTCACTTAGCTATACCAGTTTCCCAAAGGGTGTTTTGGTTTTGTGCATTCTGCGTCCGTCGTTGTCCGTTGATGCAATTTTTTCTGCTTTGAAGCTTAGACTTGATTTATTTATGTTACCCTGAAATAAAGTGTCAAGATTTTCCCGATACGCCCACTAGGGGCGTGGAAATCGATGGTTTCGCCATAGTGCCCATGCATATATGTTGTAGAGTAGAGAGTTATTTGGTGTTCTTGCGTTGACCACCCAAGTAAAGTTGGCGGTTTTCGCCATTGGGGGGTGGCAATCGAGTAACTTAACTTACAGTAAAGCTAGATTAATTTGGCACGTAACTAACAACATTTTGTTTAAAGTTTTTCGCGATGGGAGGTGGTCGTTATTGAGTCATTTCACAATTCAGCTTTTTGAGCACTTGATGCTAGAGACTTGATTTGATATTTACTGGTGAACTAAGATCAAAAAGTATGGGGACTACCTACGCCTTCAGGGGGCGTGGCAAATCGCAAAGCTTGCTCCTACAGTTTTAGCGCTGACGCTTAATTGGATGCTTGTGTTCCTAGGGACCTCTTCTTTGATTTCCCAAAAATAATCTTACGCCCCCTGGGGGCGTGGTATTCGAAAAAAAACCCTTAACTTTCACATTTTTGGAGTGTAAGCATCCAAACTTACAAACGTTACCCTAGACTCCTTTAGGAATTGCATTTTTTCGCTTTGGGGGCGTGGTGGCGATTCCCAGTTTTTCCCATTTATGTATAGTTGCGAAGACTTTGAGTTTAGAATTTTATTATTTTTTAAGTTTAATATTTTATTTATGTTGCTAGGTAGTTTTTTCTGTGTGTGTGATAATAAATTAAATTTTGAAAAACTTCCACAAAATTGAGTAGGACCCATTCTTTTTTTGGACGACAGAACTTTTTTCCGTGCCGCGCGTCTTGAACGGGACCCTTTTGCTACACGCTTTTCATTCCTCTGCCACATCAGTTTTGATTGCCTGTGGAAATCGAATTTAAGGGGATGTGAATTGAAGTGTAATGATATAAAATAAATTTTTTATTTAGTCATGGTTTGACGTTTTAAACAAGGGGCGGTTGATTGTTGGTATGGGTTGGCGTTTGAAATAAAATAAGAAGGGCTAAAATCAAAACAACTAATAACATTTGGTTAAAGTTTGTAGTATGCGCGTGTGAATTAAGAACGCGCTTGACGTTTTTTTTGCCAAGGTGGTTTTTCTTTTTATAGTGTTCTATTGGGGGTTTGTTTTCCGGTGGGTTTTCAGGGTATTCCGATGTTTCCCTAATTTTTTTTGAGTTTTAGGCTCGTTTTTTTTGTAGGTTGTAGGGTAGCGTTCGTTTTTTTTTAACCAGTGACGTTGTAAGGGTCAGCGTTATCTGGCTTTTTAAAATTCCACAATGTGGCCTTTCTTCATCTATGCGCTGATGTAGTGTAAGTGCGTAGAAGGCTTGTTTTTTATTTCCTGAAATCGCGGGGAGAAGGTGACAGTCGTATCTTTTGGTTTTTTTCTTATATTAGATGATTTTTCCATCCATGTTTGTCGATGCGGGGCCGGTGTGAGTATTGAGTTCAGCGTTTCCTGGTTTGCGCGGGGGTCCATCAGTGAGTTCTCTTTTGTGTCACCCTGTAGAGTGTAATGTTGAGTGAGTGAGAGGGAGGCCGCTTGATAGCGTTAAGGTAATTGAAGTTGGTAAGCAGAGTAACGTGCCTTTGGGATGAAAATCGCTTGTAGTGGTACGTATTTTCCCTTGTGGTGTTGTTGCGGTTATGTTTGTCGCCGTTTTTTCGTGAGGTGTTTGTTGTTTAAGCCTCGCTGTGGTTGTAAAGGGTGTTTAGTTTTTTTCTCCAGCTTCTAGCTTCGGTTTGGAGAAGTTTTTGGATCTTGGGTGTTATGAGTTTACTTCTTTTTTGGTTTTTCTGGTGATCCTTTAGATTTTTCTACTTTTTTCTAATCTCCATTGAGGGTGCAGCGGGATGAGACTCGCTGTTCCGTTGGCCTGGTTTTCTTAGCGGGGTTTAGGCTGTGTTGTCAGCGATGCGGGTCCCTTTTACAGAGGTGTGAATTGGTATAATGTTTCATTCCTTGTTCATGGCTGGTTATGAGTTATAGGGTACCTTTTTGATACGCACAAGTCCACCTTTTAGAATTTAGTGGCTTTCACTTTGTTCCCATTTTTGGTTTCATTTCTTGTCGCTGATTCCTTCTGTGATACGAGTCCGAGAACGTGCCATTTTTTTGGATTTCATAGAAATGAGGAAGTTTTGGTTTCTGGGGCTTTGGATCTTGTACAGCGGAAGGTCTTCTTTTTTCAATCATTACTGTTAAGTTATGAGCCGTGACGGTTATTCTTTTTAGGTTGTAGGCAGACATTCCATTCTTGCCTGTAAGCCGTGAAAGTGTCTGGACTTCGTTAATCGGAAGTTTAGCTTATTTTTGTTCCAAGATTTCTTCCTGGTTGCTTGACTTTAGGTAGGCTACACTTCTATATTACTGCCTTACTTTTAGACGTTTTTCGTCAACAAGCTTAATCCACTCATCCTTTAGGTTTATTTTGTGTGATTTATTTCCTTTGAGTTTTACTTGCCTGGGTGTTTCCGGTCGTATTTGCCAATTTTTGCTTGTAGATGGTTTGTCGGTGTCCATAGTGTGGTCGGCAACTTCGATCTTCATCAGGGCCTTCTTGTAGCTCCTGATTGATTCCATATCAATTATATTTTCTCTGTAAATTGATGGTTGATGACACCGATTTTCTTCAGCAGTGAATGATTGGATGAATTTGCTGCCAACTTATCCACAACTGCAAACGCATCCTTTTAGCGTGAGGATCTTTTTTTTTTTTCTTAGAGTTTTCGTTAACAGCATCTCTTTATTCTTGGCTTGACCCGTTGGAGGTTTTTTTGTTTTGATCACCAGGTTGATGTGCTGGCCTCACTCACAGCGTGGGTTGGTAAGCCAAAGATTTATTTAAGCACTTTCCACAAACATTTAGTAATTTGTGGTTTCGGCTTTTATGACCGGGATGATACAGTATCACTCAGCTGAAGCACGCATACTTGACTGTGTTCATTTCCAGTATACTGTTCCGGTCGAAGGACCATAATAATACACTTGACTATGTTGGGGTTTAGTCACTGATCTTTATTCTTCTGAGGCTGGGTTATTCCCAGCCTATATAATTTCAACCCTTAAAACTAGTGTGTCTGTGAGTTTGTAGGCTCAGCTTGGTCTTTGTATTTTTACTATGCTGAGGTTGTAGGGTAGCGTTCGTTATTTTTTCTTATCTTACGCTGGGGGTCAGGATAGGTTCATCTCTATTCTTAAATTCATGTGTAGTGTTGAGTGTGTTCAGGTAGGGTTTTTTTTTCTTTCGTCCTGAAAATAGTGGTCTTAACGGAACTTGATGAATCTTTTTTTTTTTTACATTTTATAAAAATGCTAACTCATTCACATAGTTATTTTGCAACAGAGCTAATTGGCAGTTTGAGGGGTAGTATCACGCTTAGGTTTCGACCTATCAACGTTCTTACTTGTTTTTATTCTTATTTCATTTTCATTTGTAGTTCACTTTTTATTAATTTTAATAATTTTTTTAGTTTGTTTTGCTTGTTTGCACAGATAGACTTTCGAGTTTTATGAGTAACTAGGTTTTGGTTTGTTTTCGAATTCTTTAGTCTTTTGATTATTTGAAGTTGTTTCATTTTTTCACAATCTGCGGCTTTGGCATTGCGAATTTTGGTTTACGCGTTACTTGAGATTTTTTTAAAACTTGACGTGATAGTCCGTGCGTGTCGCACTATCACACTAATTAATTTCACAAGTAATTTAAATTTGTTTTTTATTTAATTTTATATATATATATATATATATATATATATATAGTAATATATCCAAAAACAATAAATACACCAGCACGAGCAAATCATAAAAACTATGCTCGCTCATCACAAAAGTCACGCTCGCTCCCATTATCCACAAATCAATCGCTCCCACACTCGAAGACGAGACGCATAAATAAATCAGATCATATTACATCCTTTCTATGAGAACCCAACGGTCAGCATAGTCCAAAGTCCAACCAAGATCGAGAGAGCCAAAAGCTCAACAAGTCCAAAGTCCAACCAACAAAAGCTCAAACCCAGACCTATAAAATATCCCTGCAAACTAGCTTAAGCAGTTCAGTTTAGTTCAGTTGTAATTCAGTTGCGTTCACAAATTCTGTTGTATCCATCATAGAATAAGCAAATTGTACTCCGTTATAAAAAAATAAAAATTATTTTTTTTTTAAAACTATAACGTTAAAACTTATTATTGGCGCAGCCGGTAGGATAGTGGTAAAGTGCGTTAAAAAACAAAGACAATCGTGACTAGTGCCGCTAAAGGAAAAATCGCTTTTCCAAGGTACCGGTAATTTACAAACGTCGTTCTAAAAACGTAACAGCCTCTATCCGCCAAAGAATCAACGTGCGAAGAAAAACTCTTGAGTGAAGCAGAGCTTAAGTGAAAACTTCAACATGACTCTAGAATTGTCAGAAGCCCACCTCAACCAAGCCCTTACCCTTTTGCGGCAAGTGCCCACGTTTGACGGCGATACCAAATCACTGAGCACATTCATCAAACGCATCGATTACATCATGCAGCTTTACCCAACAAGAGACGTGCGACAACACAGTGTGATGTTCGGGACCATCGAAATGCAGCTAACTGGAGAGGCACAGAGGGTATCCCAACTCACTCAACCCGGTGGCTGGGTTAATCTACGAGCCGCCCTGATTAACGAATTCAAAACTCACACGCCATGCGAGGAGCTATTGAGACGATTATACAATACCAATTTCACTGGAAGTCTTCGTAAGTTCATCGAAGACCTAGAAACTAAGACATATCTAATTATCAATAAGTTAACACTAGAAGGCGATGCCGCTAAAACCACACTTTATACTAATGCTATGAACAACACAGTCAAAGAAGTTATTACCAGAAAATTACCAGACAGACTTTACATGACTTTAGCGAAGTATGACATTTCAACGGTGTCCGGTTTAAAACAAGTAGCTCAAAGAGAAGGTCTATATGAGAATAGCGTCACAGACAAACCCAGGCATTCTTCAAACCAAAACCAAACTTACTCTAAACCTAATCAGAACCAAACTAAATACAGACAATATAACAACTATCAATTTACCCCACCAGAACAAAACCATTCTAACAATCACCAACTATTTAATGAGTTTAGTAACAAATTGAACCAGGGCATACAGCAAAATCCTTTAAATTACCAAAAACCGACTCAAACTCAAAATCAAAACCCATTTTCAAATCAACCAACCAAACGAGTAAGAGAAAGTAATAGTGGTCAATCCAAAATGGAATGGTCAGAAAATTTTCTTCAAACTGCCTCGGATCAACACAATCCAATTGCACCAACCGATCAAACCAATATATCCAACTCACCATAAATAATACCCCCTTCAAATGCATAATAGATACTGGGTCTTCTATAAATCTCATCAACGAAAATTATTTCAATTTCCCAGAGACCGAAGAGTATCTAAAAGTGCAAACTATCAATGGTATAATAGAACTCAATAAAAGTGTATCATTCGCACCCAGCAAACTTTGTCCGATTAACCAAAAATTCTTTTGTCATAAGTTCTCGTCCACTTACGATATATTATTAGGTAGAAATTACCTTTCGGCATGCAAAGCCGTTATTAATTATGCGGAAGATAGTGTAAGTATAGGGAATTATATATTTCATTTTCAATACAATAATGAAATCCCCAAACAAACACCTTATCCCCCCGCAGATTTCGAATACGACTTATTTTCGTATGAGATAAATAATAATATCGAAGAGAGAAACGAATACAGACTGGATCATTTAAATCCAGAAGAAAGGGACAAATTAAAAAAATTCTTCACGATTATAGTGATATTCAATACAGGAAGGGTGAAAATTTGACCTTTACCAGTACAATTAAACATAAAATTATAACAAAACATGAGGACCCTATTTATAAACACCCTTATAGGCACCCTCAAATTCTTGACGAAGAAGTTAATAAACAAATAAAAGAAATGTTAGAACAGGGAATTATACGAAAATCTAATTCGCCTTATTGTTCACCTATATGGATCGTACCTAAAAAAGAGGACGCCTCCAAAGAAAAAAAATACCGGTTAGTTATAGACTATCGTGGACTCAATGAAATAACTATAGACGACAAATACCCAATACCTATCATGGACGAAATACTTGACAAATTAGGAAAATGCCAGTATTTCACTACTATTGACCTTGCAAAGGGATTCCATCAAATTCAAATGGACCCTAATTCCATAGCAAAAACTGCATTTTCAACGAAACAAGGACATTACGAATTCACACGTATGCCTTTCGGACTTAAAAACGCACCAGCAACCTTTCAAAGATGTATGAATAACCTTTTAGAGGATTTAATCTACAAAGATTGCTTAATTTACCTTGACGACATAATCATCTTTTCAACTTCATTAGAAGAACATTTAGCCTCTATAAAAAGAGTATTTAACAGATTGCGCAAAGCCAATTTAAAATTACAATTAGACAAATGCGAATTTCTAAAAAAAGAAACACAATTTTTAGGGCATACTATCACTACAGAAGGAATTAAACCAAACCCTGACAAAATAGCAGCCATAATTAATTTTCCAATTCCCAAAACACCTAAAGAAATCAAATCTTTCTTAGGTCTCTGCGGATTTTATCGTAAATTTATTCCGAACTTCGCTAAAATTGCAAAACCCCTCACATTAGGGCTAAAGAAAGAATCAAAAATTGATATAAACAATCAAGATTTCATCTCAGCCTTCGAAAAATTAAAATTACTCATAACAAACGACCCCATATTAATATATCCAGATTTCAATAAAACCTTTTCACTAACTACAGACGCAAGTAACGTGGCTATAGGAGCCGTCCTTTCACAAGATCATAAAGCAATTTGTTTCGCTAGCAGAACTCTAAACGAGCATGAACTTAATTATTCAGCAATAGAAAAGGAATTATTAGCCATCGTTTGGGCAACCAAATATTTCAGACCATATCTCTTCGGTCGAAAAATCCAGATTCTTAGTGACCATAAACCATTAGCGTGGCTACATAATATAAAGGAACCAAATATGAAACTACAAAGATGGAAGATTAAATTGAGCGAATACGATTACGACATTAAATATCTACCAGGCAAAGAAAACTATGTAGCTGATGCCCTCTCTAGAATCAAACTAGATGAAAATCTCCTAGGAGAAGAAATTAGTAGCTCTCGAGCAACCATTCATAGTGCTCAAGAAGACAATCAAAACCTAATACCTATTTCAGAAAGACCTCTGAACCTATATAACAGACAAATAGAATTCATAAAAAGTAACGAAAACAAAGTAAACGTTACACACTACTTTCACAAAACTATCATAAAAATAACTTACACCGAAATGACTGACACACTTGCTAAAGACATAATCAAAGAATATATCTGTTTAAAAAACAACGCTTTATATTTTCATAACATATCAGACTTCTCAATATTCCAAAAAGCTTACGCAGAAATCATAAGCCCAGACAGTAAAACAAAAACTTTAAGAACTACATCAAAATTGCAAGATATTCCTACTTTTGCAGAATTCAAGGAAATTATCATTTCAAATCATAAAAAACTACTTCACCCAGGTATCACAAAAACCTTAAACTGGTTCAAAGAAAAATACTACTTCCCAGACCACCAAAATTTGATACAAAATATTATAAATGAATGTGAAATTTGCAATCTGTCTAAATCCGAAAATAGAAACACAAAATTAACTTTCGAAACCACTCTAGAAGTATATAACCCCAGGGAAAAATACGTCATGGACTTTTATCTAATTGATAACAAACAATTCCTATCTTGTATTGATATATATTCGAAATTCGGAAATTTAGTAGAAGTCAAAAGCCGTGATTGGCTCGAAACTAAAAGAGCAATCATAAAAGTTTTCAATGACATGGGAAAACCCACAGAAATCAAGGCAGACAAAGATTGAGCGTTTATATGCGCAGCCCTTCAAAATTGGCTAAAATCCGAAAAGGTAAACATTAGTATAACCACCAGCAAAAATGGCATTTCCGATATAGAAAGATTTCATCGAACGATTAACGAGAAACTAAGAGTAATTACCACAGAATCTGACATAGAAAACAAACAGACTAAATTTGAAACTATTCTATACACTTATAACCACAAGACAAAACATTTGACAACAAACAGAACTCCCGCAGACATATTTATCTACGCAGGTACTCCTCAATATGACACACAAACGAATAAGAAAAACAAAATCCTAAATCTTAATAAAAAGAGAATCGATTACGAAATAGACACAGACTATAAACACGCCCCTTTAGTCAAAACTAAAACTACGACACCATTCAAGAAAACAGGGTTAATAACACAAACAGATGAAAAACATTTCATAGAAACCAATAGAGGAAGACAAACCACACACTACAAATCCAAATTTAAAAGAAAAAAGAAAATTAACGAGAGTAAATATAATAAATAATTTCAGAAATCCACGTATTACTACTCTTACTTCTACTCTTATCAATGACACCACCAACTATTACACAAAGTATCGAAATCAACCCCATAAAAGCACCTCACGGGTACCTAATTTTCAAGACAGGAACAATGGACCTACCATCTGACTACGAATACCACTACCTAACAGTAAACCTAACAAACATACAAACTACATACAGAAACTACTAAAACAAGCAGAGTCATTCAAAAACATTTCCCACGTAGAATATTTAATAGAAAAATTGAATCGCCAAATGAATGGAATACGAATTATTAAAAGAAACAAACGAGGCTTAATAAACGCAATAGGCACAGTAAATAAATATCTTTTTGGTACACTAGATCAAAATGACAAAGAAGAATTAGAACAAAAAATCAACAACTTCGTACAAAACAATGACTTAAATTATTTAATAGACGCAGTAAACAAAAATGTAGAACTCTATAATAACTTAAGCATTTCACAAGAGTCAGATAAAAAACTAAATTATCTAATGCTTAATATAGAACATTTCACAGAATACATAGAAGACATTGAACTAGGTATGCAGTTAACCAGACTAGGAATTTTCAATCCAAAACTATTAAAACACCAAGACATGTTAAATATAAACTCTGAAAAAATTCTAAATATCAAAACTTCTACTTGGTTTAAATCAGACAGTAATGAGATACTCATAATTTCGCACATTCCAAAACAAATATCTAAAACTCCACTTTATAAAATTCTGCCTTATCCAGACGAACAAAACAATACACTAACAGAAAACATTTACGAGACTTATTATATTCACAATAATAAAGCATATGTAAAATCAACAAGAAAACAAGAAATAAATGAATGTATAACTAATATAGTAACACAAACACCAGCTGAATGCAAATACAGCAAAATATTTAAAACACACCAGATTAATTATGTAGAACCGAATATAATTGTAACTTGGAACTACCCCAAAACTAAAATTATTCAAGATTGTAACAAAAACAACATTTACATTCAAGGTAATAACTTAATTAAGATATACGACTGTAGTATTCAAATAAATGATATTTCAATTGTCAACACACTATCAGATTATACACAAAACATTTATGTAACAAATAATATAACAAAAATAGAACCAATATCATACCTTCAGACAAAACAAATAGTTTTAGAAAACACAAAATATATTGGAATATTCAATATTATAACTACCACAACATTTGTAATTACGCTAATAAGCTTAATATTATTCATCATTGTTAAATTTAAGTCAATAACAAAAAGAATTGTAATTAGACATGAAACAACTGTAAAACCAAATAATTCGACACCGGAAGAACAATTGTCCCCAGAAAACATTCCTCATGGACAATTGGAACCCACTCCACCATTGTACCCAATATTTCCCGCCTGAGGACAGGCTAATTTCTTTGGGATGGGGAAGTAATATATCCAAAAACAATAAATACACTAGCACGAGCAAATCATAAAAAACTAGTAATATACCCAAAAACAATAAATACACCAGCACGAGCAAATCATAAAAACTATGCTCGCTCATCACAAAAGTCACGCTCGCTCCCCATTATCCACAAATCAATCGCTCCCACACTCGAAGACGAGACGCATAAATAAATCAGATCATATTACATCCTTTCTATGAGAACCCAACGGTCAGCATAGTCCAAAGTCCAACCAAGATCGAGAGAGCCAAAAGCTCAACAAGTCCAAAGTCCAACCAACAAAAGCTCAAACCCAGACCTATAAAATATCCCTGCAAACTAGCTTAAGCAGTTCAGTTTAGTTCAGTTGTAATTCAGTTGCGTTCACAAATTCTGTTGTATCCATCATAGAATAAGCAAATTGTACTCCGTTATAAAAAAATAAAAATTATTTTTTTTTTTAAAACTATAACGTTAAAACTTATTATTATATATATAAAATTAAATAAAAAACAAATTTTAAATTACTTGTGAAACTTAATTAGTGTGATAGTGCGGACAGTGACTGTACATCGGACCACCGACGCAGCTTAAAAACGATCATATGAACAAATTCGATTTAGCAAGACACATTAAAATAGATTGTGAATCTAATAGAGAATCGGACTGGGAACCGGATAACATTAGTCAAGAACAAAACCCAGTGTCCCGCAGTCAATAACACAACCAAGACATAATGGACGCAAACCAAGTTCATGCACTGATCATGAGCGCTGTTAACCAAGCTTTGGCCCAGCAAGAAGAACAGTTCCAGTCTCAGCTAAACGCCATAACAACAAAGATAGATAGATTGAGCGTTGATACACTACAAATAGAAAGTTATCAAAGAATTTCGGAAGCCGGAAATTCAATCCACTGTCCCACTCAATATTTTAAAATCTGTCCATGAATTTAGTGGGGACTCCGATGACTACGTTGCATAGAGAGAGTCAGCCTTCGATGCTTACGAACAATTTACGCCCTTTAATGGCAGCTGCGCGCACTACCCAGCAGTCGTTATAATCAGAAACAAAATTAGAGGGGCAGCAAGGGCAATCTTAGTGTCTCACAACACAGGTTTAAATTTCGACGTGATAATTGCCAGACTGCGTCTCTTAAGACAAGGACTAGAGATGGTTAGGCAAGGTGATTTAAGCCTCGCTCAGTATTATGACGAGGTAGAAAAGAAATTAACCCTCGTCAAAAATAAAATTTTTATGTCACATGAGCAAGCCACAGTGCTCAACGAAGAGGTGAGGGCAGATGCGCTTCATGCATTCATATCAGGATTGAGGAAGCCTCTTAGAATTGCAGAAGCCGAGTTAAGCATAGAGCGAAGTATGATGTCGGTCACATATGCCAAGGCTATAGCCGACAGAGAACAGACGAGAGGGGGAAATAAATACAACCCAAAGCAAAACAATTTTCAGGAAAACAGCCACCACTATATTAGAAAACAGGTCAACAGCTACCAAGAGAAAAGTAGAAGAGATGAGGCGGGCCAGATCCCTGAACCAATGGATGTCGACTCCTCATCTAGATTTAGGCTAAGAACCAATCATGGGAAAGACCAAGAAGAGCAGATAACCAAAAGACCGAACATCTCCGATCGTGTCACAGGACAGAGGCGACAACTCATAAATAACATCGTACAGTACACCTCTTAGGTCAATCATGACCTGGGTGGAAAAACAATAAAAAATTTAATAGATACCGGGGCGGCAAAAAATAACGTCAAGCCCATAAAGGAACTAAAAGGCGTAGTACCTGTCTAAAACTCCTTCACCGTAAGCTCGGTGCACAAGGTTCGAGCAAGATAGGGCAAAAGTTCTAAATGAATGTGTTTGGCCAAGTTTCTCCATTCTACATTTTAGACACTCTCAGTTCATTTGATGCAATTATAGGCTTCGACTTGCTAACGCGAGCAAAAGGAGGGCACGCTCACTTACCTAGATGAATCAGAACAGTTAAAATATCACAAATGTGAAAGTGTAAACTTCACACACGTTGATGACATAGAAGGGTAAAAGAAGAGTTCAACACTATAATTTTGAAGAGGAATTTGGCATTTTAGACCTCTAACGAGGCATTACCCTTCAATACCTCTGTCATTGCCACTATTCGAACCATAAATAATGAGCCGGTATATCTCAAATTATACCCAAATACCATAGGAGTTTTTGATTTCGTAAACACAGAAATCAAACAATTACTGAACGATGATGGCATTATCAGACAACAGCCCTTCCTGGGTCGTAGACAAAAAAGGATTCGACTTAAATGGCAAAAAAAAAAAAAAAAAAAACAGGTTAGTAATAGACTTCAGGAAGTTCAATGAGCGCACAATTGCCGATGACTATCCAATGCCAAGCATTCCTATGATTTTAACAAACATAGTGTTGGAAGCTGCCGAGCTTTTTCGGCAACTCTGGCTCCAATCATTTACGAAGGCAAAATAATAAAACCACGATTTAATTTAGCTTATTATTTATTAGTTTAATGCCTAGTCCGCGATGATCGTGTAGGCAAAGTTAATACAGTTTACAATAGAGAGATGTAGGTGTTGCTCGCTTGAAGGTGAATTTCGAACTTAAAGAATAGAATACAAAATGATAAGCAAGTGACCGCGCAGCATAATTTTACATATGTATGTGTGTTACAGTTTCTTTTTGTGCCTAACTGCACTATGAGCGAATGAGAATGTGATAAAGAGCAGATGGCTTAAGAGAAGCTTATTTAAGAGTAATTATTAGCTGCTGCACCGAACATCCTCCCCCCCGTTGAAAGACCAAGTCTTTTAACAGGATCATCAACCGGAAGGACGCACAGCTTATTGACAGCTCGACGTGTAGTTCCAGTGGGTGTGCGCAGAACAGCGACTCTCACAGCACCATCAGCTCCAGCGATGGTCTCAACGACTCGAGCTAATGGCCATTTCAACGGCGGCAAGTTTTCGTCCTTCACACATACGACATCATTGATCTTGATCGGAGGCTGCGAGGTGACCCATTTTCCACGCTGTTGAAGAATAGTAAGGTACTCCTCACTCCAGCGCTTCCAGAACAATTGCTGTATGTAAGCAATGCGTTGCCATTGACTGAGGCGATTGTGGTCGAGCCCAGTTACGTCTGGCTAGGAAAAATCGATGAGTGGTCGACCAATCAAAAAATGTCCTGGAGTGAGAACTCCAAGATCATCGTGATTTTCTGAAAGTGGAACAAGAGGACGAGAATTGATTATAGCCTGAATTTGGCATACCAAGGTGCGAAGTTCATCGAAGCCGAGAAGTGATGATCCCATAGCGCGGTATAGATGACTCTTTGCGGTCTTCACTGCTGCTTCCCATAGGCCACCGAAATGTGGCGAGCGAGGAGGTATGAACTTCCAATCAAAACTGTTGTTGATGCAGTAGTTCTGAACTTCAGTGCGATGTTCCTGGCTCAACAATAAACGTTTCAGATCCGCTAGCTCGTTCCGTGCACCCACAAAGTTAGTAGCGTTGTCAGACCAAATGCATCTTGGAATGCCGCGCGTACTGATGAAACGCTTGAGGGCGCCCAAGAATGCTGCGGTCGACAGATCCTTTGCGAGCTCCAACCTTACAGCCTTAGTTGCGAAGCAGACGAATACGCAGATGTAGCATTTTATTGAAGTTCGTTTTCGTCCATCGGGTTTGTAGTAAAATGGTTCACAGTAGTCGATTCCAGTGACAGTAAATGCCGGTGAAAACTGTATACGATCCTTAGGCAAGTCCGCCATTATATGCTCCACTAGACGAGGCCGGGATCTACAGCATATGACACATTTTCGCAATGCTCGGGAGACAGTTTTCATGCCGCCTATGGGCCAAAACTGGAGTCGAATTACTCCAAGCAAGGCCTGCGGTCCTGCATGATAATGCGCCAGATGAAGATGAGATACTATAGAGAAGGTCAAGGGATGTTCTTTGGGCAAGATAATTGGGCGGCGCGCATCGAAGCCGAAAGTAGAGTGCCGCAAGCGGCCACCAACTCGAAGTAGACCAAAGTCATCCATAAACGGAGAGAGCGAAAGAATGGCGCTTGACGAATGAACATTCTTTCCATTTCGTAGTGCAGAGAATTCTCGGTGCAGCTGAGTTCTTTGAACAAGACGACACAATATGTGTGATCCTTGACGAAGATCGTCCGCTGACAATCCAGGTGCCTTTTTTACGTCGCTGCCGTCATCGAGTTTGAGAAAACTTTCCTGTTCAGTTTCTGGCACTCCGCGAAGTGCGTCTCTTGAATTGGAACACCATTTTCTCAACTTAAAGTTTCCTCGAGCAAGAAGACCTGTGGTTTGTTGCATTATGTCGCGAGCTTCTTCAACTGAATTGCCTCCTGAGATCAGGTCATCAACGTAAAAATCTCGCAAAACCCTTTTGGATCCTAATGGGTATGCCGACGACTCATCCATTGCTAGTTGATGCATTGCACGAATAGCCAAAAATGAAGCGGGTTTGGTCCCATAAGTGACGGTATTCAATTTGAAGACTTCGATAGCATCGTCTGATGAGTTTCGCCATAAAATGCACTGGAGCATAGAATCAGGCTCTACGACCTTCACACACCTATACATTTTACCAATATAACCAGTAAGTGCAATCGAAAATGTACGAAAACGAACGAGTGTGTGAAACAAGGTAGCTTGAATAGTCGGTCCTGACATAAGCAAATCGTTTAATGAGAAACCAGATGTGGTAGCTGCCGAGCCATCGAAGACAACTCTCAGCTTTGTTGTCGAACTCTCTTCTTTGTATACGCAATGATGAGGTAAGAAATATTTGCATCCATTGATCTCTTCGCTGGGAACCAAAGACATATGATTGAGATCAATATACTCCTTTATAAATGCTGAGTATTTCTCCTTTAAAGTTTGATTTCGAGCGAACTTACGCTCTAAATTCAACAATCGACGCTTGGCCTGCAAATAGCAATCGCCCAAAGATTCAACGCCTTGCTTTTTTGGCAAACAGAAGGTGATCGACGATAGTTTGTAATGAAATGCTGCTCGCAATTAAGTTCTTCTGTGGTTACCTTGGCAATAGGCTCGAAAACGTGTTCCACTTCCCAAAACTGACGCACCAACTCATCAAGTCGAGTGCTGTGATTGGCGTGATCCGAATTTCTTTGCGTTGCGATAAACGAACAGAGTTTGGGGGCATGTTGCCCGCCACCTGAAATGATCCAGCCGAGCTGCGTTTTCTGCACAACTGGTAATCCAGGTGCCAACTGAATTTGCCCAACACACATCAGCTCGAAGAAGAGACCAGCTCCGATGAGAAGATCAATCCGTTGTGACTTATGGAACAAAGGATCAGCTAGCTGTAGGTTTGAGGGTATATTCCAAGTGTTAGTAGAAATTGAGATGCCAGGCTGGTTGTCAGTAATAGTCTGGGCGACGATGGCAGTGATGGAGGCAGAATAATCAGAAATCCGCGATTTCAGAACGAGATTGACTGAATATCCTTCAGTTGAGAAGCTGGCATCTCCAATGACAGACACTGCAGTCAGTGATTTACATTTTCGAAGCTGAAGCTGATTTGCAAACCGACTGGTGACGAAGTGAAGTTGAGATCCTGAGTCCAAGAGTGCACGACACGGAACGAATGTGCCAGCTCGGTTCTTGACAAGGATTATAGCAGTGGCTAGAAGCACCATATCAGACGAGTTAGGAGATATGTGGACTTGAAGAAGAGAAGGTGACATTGCAACCATGGCAGTGGGATGTATTGCATTTGCTTGTTGTTTAAGTTGAGGGACTACGTTCGATGTAACTGTTGAAGACTGATTGTAATGCAATAAAGTATGGTGCTTCAATTGGCAGGTACGGCAGGAACCAGATTTGCAATCCTTCAGCTGATGTCCTTTTCTTAGGCAATTGAGGCAGGGCGAGCCTCTTGGCCTCCTTATGCCTTGCCATTGGGGACAATTGCTCAAAACGCTTACATTGGAATAGCGCGTGACTTGGATCGTCACAAAAGACACAACGAATAGGAGTCTTCGAAGCCACAAATGCTTTTCTTAAAGGAGACTCACGATCTTTCCTGACTTGCCAACCTGACCATCCTGCAAGACTTGATCCACATTTTCAAGGACTCGACACCGTCCTTGCAAGAATTCTGACAATCTAGACCAAGATGGCAACTCATTAGTAGATGAGCTTTCCTCCCATTTAGCTTGAGTAGCCTTGTCCAGCTTTTGCAACACTGTTTGCACGATGACACAGTCAGCAACTTCTTCCCGCGATGCTAAAGAATCCATAGCCCGAATGTGAGACGTAACTTTATCCACCAACTGCCTCAGCCTGCCCACAGATGCATCAACTTTCTCAAGCCGGAAGATTGCTCTGATGTGTGCCTGTACAATAAAACGCTTAATATCAAATCGACGTTGAAGAATATCCAGAGCGACGAGATAGTTGGCTTTGTTGATTTCCAATGAGCTGATGGTGTCCACCGCAGAACCACTTAAGCAGGATCGAAGATGCTGGAACTTCTCAATAGGACTGAGATCCGGATCAGCATCTATTATCGTCTTAAACATAGAGTAGAAGTTTTCCCACTCAGTGTAGACTCCACTAAATTTTGGCAGCTCCAGCTGCGGCAAACGCGATCGATTAGCCATGACCTTTCAAGTCTATCGAAAAGCGCGTTTGTTTTGAGTTTTAAGAAAGTAACGTGAGATGCAGGCACTTGATCAACATTCGACCCTGAGTTATTCATTAGAGTTTGTTTACTCGCGAAAAAACGTTTGGTTACAAAATGAATGCACAAGCTAATATACTCTCTAATGCACTTCGAGTTTAGCTGATCTAATATGCAGGTTCACTCTTTCACTGTAAATGCGTGTGTTTGTGTGTGTGTGATCGACACAGCTATTTTCGGATTAGAAGCGCCAAAAAACCGCGACGAACAACCGACGAACAAGAAGATGATAAAGATAAGCACAACGCAAGCGCGACCGCAAGCTTATCTGAGCTTTTATATATGTCTGTATGTGTGTCTTCTATGATTGACACAGCTTTTTCGGCTTAGCGGGCCCTATATGCAGACGATGCACAGCAGGCGCCAAACGCGACGAACGAAACAGACGATTAAAGAGGAATAAGAAAAACTCGAGATAATGTACGCACAATGCCATGCACTATTATATACACAAATTAATATATAACTTGAGCATAAATGTTAATGTTTTACACGACGAGATTTGTTATTAATTTGAATGCACTATTTTGCACAAATTTTAACGCTTTGCACTGTCGTGTACGACGAAGTTTATTGCTAATTTGAATGCACTATTTTGCACAAATGTTAATGTTTCGTCGTACAACGCGATGTTTCATTAATTTGAATGCACTATTTTGCACAAATGTTAATGATACACACCGTTGTGCTTTGACGAAGTTGAGTACTAACTTGATACACTAAACGAAACACCACGGAGTGTATAGTATCACGTCACGTCGGGGTCACCAAAATGTTGGAAGCTGCCGAGCTTTTTCGGCAACTCTGGCTCCAATCATTTACGAAGGCAAAATAATAAAACCACGATTTAATTTAGCTTATTATTTATTAGTTTAATGCCTAGTCCGCGATGATCGTGTGGGCAAAGTTAATACAGTTTACAATAGAGAGATGTAGGTGTTGCTCGCTTGAAGGTGAATTTCGAACTTAAAGAATAGAATACAAAATGATAAGCAAGTGACCGAGCAGCATAAGTTTACATATGTATGTGTGTTACAGTTTCTTTTTGTGCCTAACTGCACTATGAGCGAATGAGAATGTGTTAAAGAGCAGATGGCTTAAGAGAAGCTTATTTAAGAGCAATTATTAGCTGCTGCGCCGAACACTTAGGAAAGTCAAAATTTTTCACAACTCTAGAGTTAAAATCGGGTTATTTAGCTGAGCACGATCGTGAAAAAAAACTCATTCTCAGTCAATGGCGGCAAATACGAGTTCTGTCGATTGCCTTTCGGACTCAAAAATTCGGGAAGCATTTTTTAAAGGACGTTCTCAGAGAACACATCGGGAAGATTTGTTACGTGTACGTCGATCACATCATGCGCGTCGTTCAAGAAAAGACTACTTTTTTAAAGAAAGCGTAGAATTTTTAGGCTTTTTTGTAACTAAAGATGAAACTAAAACAGACCCCGAAAAAGTGAAAGCCATATAGCAATTCCCTGAACCAGAAAACTTACTCAGCTTGCTTGTAAGAAAACTCTAGTCGGAGGTGCCCTAAGCCCCGTCCGATTTGCATTGTTTAATACGCTCCATAGTTTACATATATGTAACATTAAATTTTCCAAAATTAAATTATGATTTTGAAATTTTATTCAACTAGAATGTATGCAAATAAAAAATAAATAAATAATTAAATAAATAAACAAGAAAAACAAAAAAAAAACAAGTAAGAACGTTGCATGAGGTCGAAACCTAATGAGTGATACTAGTTTCCCATAGGAGCGTCTGGTATATTCAATTTAATAATATATCTCAAATTTTGTATTTATGTATATTCATGTGAATATTATGCAATTTAAATTTTTGTTACATTTTGGATAGCGGCTTTTTTAACTAATTACCTCATATACTGCCAATTGAAGGTCTGTTGCAAATATAACTATGTGAATGAGTTAGCATTTTTATAAAATGTAAAATTCAATAGAATCATATGCTGAAAGTTTCATCAAGTTCCGTTAAGTCAGTCTGAATCTATTAAAAAAACGTATTTGTCAAAAGTCGACCTTGTAGTGAAGTAGTTTCTGATTTGCCAACAGGCAATGCAAAACTGATGTGACGCAGCAGGTAGATGAAAAGCGTGTAAGCAAAAGGGTCCGCGTTCGAGACACGGCGGCGACGGCATGAAAATAGTTGCGCAGCTGTTCGTGCCTACATACATACATACATGATGGGTCCTATCGTCAATTTTTTTGTGTGGAATAATATTGTTCGGAATAAGTCGATATTTGTGTAATCGACATTTGATATTTACATTTTTTGTCATGGTCACACATACAAAAAGAAAATAACATAACTGACCTAGGCTATACGAAAAATGATAATTTTAGCAGATAAATTATTTGCAGAACTTCAACATTAAATCGAATTACATATATTTCTTAATATTTCTCAGAAGGGCCGTTTGTCGTCTTAGCAATTCTTATTAATCTTATTTATACAGCTGGCACAGAGGCATATGAATTTTGCAGCTGGGAGTTAAAAATTTTGCTGCCAATATGCCACGCCCCCAGTAGGCGTAGACATATCATATTTGGCAAGTTCCTAGAAGGAGTCTAGGGTAACGTAACTGTAAAGTTTGGATGCTTACACTCAAAAAATGTGAAAGTTACAAGGTATTTTTTCGATATAGCACGCCCCCAAAGGGGCGAAAGATTTATTTTTGGGGAATCAATAGAGGAGGCTCCCAGTAACACAAGCATCCAATTTTGAAGCGTCTTGCTCTAAAATTGTAGGAGCTATAAGCTTTTGCGATTTGCCACGCCCCCTGAAGGCGTAGGTATGTCCGCCATATCTTTTTGATCCTGGGTTGCTTATCAGAGTATATATATCAAATTTCAAGTCTCTAGCGTCTATACAGCTCAAAATATAGCTGAATTTGTAAAATCACTATATATTCAGATCCGATTTGCTACGCCCCCAGTGGACGTGGACATAAAATCTTTTTATCAATCTTTATAGAATCTTAGCGTTAGGTTACGTGTCAAATTTCAGCATTCTAGCTTTAAAACTGTAGAAGTTACAGTTTTCCCGATTTGCCACGCCCCCAATGGGCGTAGATATATCCGCCATATCTTTTTGAGCTTGGGTGGTCCGGAAAATCTTGACACTTTACAATTCGAGGGTATACACGAGTATATGTTACAAATTTCAAGTCTCTAGCTTCAATAGCGTAGAAAAATATTGCATTCACACGGACAGATGGACAGACGGACGGACAGCAAGACGGACATTTCACAAAACCAATATACTCTTTTTCCCTTTGGGAAACGAGTATAAAAATATAGCATGACGGTATGGTCACACACACAAAATGGAAAATAGCATAACTGACCAGGCTATTCGCAAAATTATAATTTTAGCAGGTATATTATTTGCAGAACTTCAACATTAAATCGAATTATATATATTTCTTAATACTTCTTAGAAATGCCGTTTGTCGTCTTATCAATTCTTATTAAACTTATTTATATAGGTGGCACAGACTAATGAATTTTGCAGCTGGGCGGTATAAAATTTGTTGTCAATTTGCCAGGCCCCCAGTAGGCGTAGACATATCATATTTGGCAAGTTCTTAGTAGGAGTTGGGGGTAACGTAAGTGTAAAACTTGGATGCTTACACTCCAAAAATGTGAAAGTTACAGGGTATTTTTCGACATATCACGCCCCCAGAGGGACGTAAGATTTTTTATTGGGTAATCGATAGGGACGGCCTCCAGTAACACAAGCATCCAATTTTGAAGCGTCTTGCTCTAAAACTGTAGAAGCTGTAAGGTTTTGCGATTTGCCCGCCCCCTGAAGGCGTAGGTATGTCCGCCATATCTTTTTGATCTTGGGTTGCTCATCCGAGAATATATATAAAATTTCAAGTCTCTAGCATCAATAGTGCTCAAAATATAGTTGAACTTGTAAAATCACTATATATTCAGATCCGATTTGCCACACCCCAGTGGACGTTGAGTTACGTGTAAAATTTCAGCATTCTAGCTTTAAAACTGTAGAAGATACAGTTTTCCCGGTTTGCCACGCCCCCAGTGGGCGTAGATATATCCGCCATACCTTTTTGAACTTGGGTGGTCAACGCAAGTATACATTCCAAATTTCAACTCTCTAGCTCTTCAACTAATATGATTTCTTAACTATGGGCGCAAGCATTTTCCGATTTGCCACGCCCCTAGTGGGCGTATCCGGAAAATCTTGACACTTTATAATTCGAGGGTATTCACGAGTATATGTTCCAAATTGCAAGTCTCTAGCTTCAATAGCGTAGAAAAATATTGCATTCATACGGCCAGACGGACAGACGGACGGACAGCAAGACGGACATTTCACAAAACCAATATACTCTTTTTAACTTTGGGAAACGAGTATAAAACAAGTAAGAACGTTACATTAGGTCGAAACCTAATGCGTGGTACTCGTTTCCCATAGGGGCATCTGGTATATTAAATTTAATAATCAAATTTTGCATTTATGTAGATTCATGTGAATTTTTTGCAATTTCAATTTTTGTTACATAAGGTCTGTTCCAAATATAACCATGGGGATGAGTTAGCATTTTTATAAAATGTAAAAAATTCAATAGAATCATATGCTGAAAGTTTCATCAAGTTCTGTTATGTCAGTCCCAAACTATTAAACAAAACGCTTGGCCATTTATCACATTCACATGTTAAGCAGCGACAGCAAAATACATTTACATTTACACATACATTGAAACGTGCAAGCGCGTTTGCTATGCATGGGCACACATAAATTCATTTTCATTTTTGTATGTACTCATACACATACATACGTTCATATGCGCGCATTTCAGCAATTTCTAAGAATCACAATTACGATTGATTTGTGATTATATTGTGTTTGCATTAACAGCAGCTTCTATAGTTTTGTATTTGTCAAAAGTTGCCCTTGTAGGGAACTAGTTTCGGATTTGCTAACAGGCAATGCAAAACTGATGTGGCGCAGCAGGTAGATGCAAAGTGCGTAAGCAAAAGGATCCGAGTTCGAGACGCGGCGGCGACGGCATGAAAATAGTTTTTTTCTTTTTTTTCCTTAATAAATAAGAAGTGGCTTTGCTTGTTGAGATGGTGTACTTTAACGATAAATAATTTGTGAATTTTGTCTTTCTTCTCTTTTTTTGTTTATTTAATTATTTATTTAACCCTTTTTTTTGAAATTTTTTTTTTTTAGACATTTATTTAAGGATAATAGGATTTTTGCATATATGCAACAGATAGGCTTGTGGAGAAAATAATTGAAATATTTCATAGTATATTGAAAGAAGTAAAACTTGATAGCACATGCATTTGAAACATATTTACCTTTGTTTTTCTTAAGTTTTTCGTAAAGAAATATCTATATTTTTAATAAAATGTTGCAACACAATTTTTTCAGCACACATGGGCTTTTCACAAAATTGGCGGGAAAGTGAACATATGTTTTTCAAAACATCTAGAAGTGCACCCAAAGTAAATTATATATAAAATGCGTATGTTTCAGATGTACAGCAAATAGCCACATTCGATTTTTTTCGATTTGCATTGCGAAAAAATACCTTTTAAACGGTATGTTGCAGATATGCAACACGGCCATATAAAGGGTTAATTATACAATTATTTTTGATTGACAAACATATCTCTTAGTCGGGCACCCCCGACTAGAGCTTTCTTACTTATACATTAAGTATAACATAATGCAAGAGTTTCGCAAGCGTTTCGCACATGGGCAGATAAATCCATATACATGTGCACATGTAAGCAAGCGACTGTAAGTGTAAGTACGTGTACATTATCATGCCTACATATCATGTACATATTCGTGCCTATATACATACATACAGACATATGTACATGATGGGCCCTGTTGAGGAACCATTTGTCATTTTTTTGCAAATATGACGTTATTTAGCACATTTTTCATTATTTAGCATATTTTGGATTTTTTAGTATAACATGTAGCTTTAATTGTTATCGGCGAATGAAGAGCCGTATCGAGATCAATTATCGGTTAAGTCGATACAACCACTAACCATACAACACATAGACTGGACATCAGTACAAAATTGCGCAGTGCTCGGAATTTGTACCGTGGGTCCCAGACAACTTCGTATTTGCTCGGCTCGGTTACTGTAGGTCCCAAAAAAAAAAAAATAGCGCGCAGCAGAATCATTCTGCTTCAAGACATCGGCCGAACAACAGCGGACGAAAATTGAAATTTGCTGTCATGCGATTTCATTTCTTTACTGCTGAGTGAAAAGTATGCCGAAACAGCGTTTGCCATACTCATGCAAAATGTTCGCTTTTTCATGCTTTTTTGTTATGCAGGGTATGAAAGCGTTGGTGCGCTTAACAATATGATTTCACGACAAGCATGCACACATTCATACAGTCCCTTACTACATATGTGTGTATTCATGTGCCTATATGTGAAACTTGCTGCCTGTAGAATTTACAGTTGCTAGATCTTGTGGCCTGAGTATGGGACGGTACAAATTCCGAGCTCTGCGCAATTTTGTACTGATGTCCAGTCTATGTGTTGTATGGTTAGTGATACAACTATGTTTGAGTAAGCAAACGAACGGACAAGTTGAGCGTACCTGCTGGCTGTTATAGTTCAAATAAAATAAAGAAATGTTTAATTATTCATCATAAATTTGGTCCTTCGAGCCAGATCCGTTGGGTATTGCTACTGAATACTCACTTTGGAGTTTTTGAAAACAGCGCGCACTATTGGAAAGGTGACGTGTTTTGCCTTGTGTTTTTGTCGTGAATTGAGCCAGAAGTACTGATAACGCGTATTTCTGGATACGCGGAACATCCGTCTGATGGCTGTACATTCTACGATATTGATACCAAATTGGACACGCTGGTTCAGGTTTGAAAGCAGTTTGTCAATCTTGGCGACGAACTTTATAAATATGAAGATGTGCAGGGATATGTGGATCCAGCAAGTAACAACGATGTATACGAGGAGCGCTTTGAACGAGCTTGTGTCCTTCTTAAGGCACTACACACTGAGTACAAACCCCGCAAACTGGAAGAGGCCAATACTACATCTAATGTGCTCGGGGAAAGGGATGAATCGACCATCCAATGTATTTTGCAACAAATGCAGCAACAATCTCAGACGCAAATGCAACAAATGCAGCAGATGCAAATGGAGAATATGGAGCACATAATGCAACGACTGCTACCGCAGCAGGTGGATAACGAGTCATCGTCAGGCTCACAGCAAGTCGCAGGACCATCAACGAAGGATTGGGAACTGCCGCGGATTCATATCGCACCATTTGATGGAGATTATAAGGAATGGCACGCGTTTATTTGACAGTGCCGTTTACAGCAAGACAACGTTGACAAACATTCAGAAGTATCATCACTTAATGTCTTGTTTAAAGAGAGAAGCTGCAAAACTTATCCAGCATCTGCCCTTAGCCGATGCCAACTATGAAATAGCTTGGAATTCATTAGTTGATCGGTACGAGAAACCTCGCTATTTGGTCAACTTGTTGTTGGTTGCGGATCACAACCCAGCAGCGCTTCGATCGTTAACAAACGAAGCTGGAACTGTAAGCGGGCATTAGACGCTTCTGGACAAACGGATCGGGATTGTTGGCTGATTTACTTACTCATCGCAAAGGTTGATGACACCACACGTCGTGAATGGCATGAAAAGAGTCAAGACATGGCTAATCCTTCGATAACGCAGTTGCTCAAGTTCCTGGATTTACGTTGTGATCGGCTGGAGCTTAGCCAATCTGCAACTCAAACAAGCAGCAAGCCTAGACAGGACAGAGGTACCAGGAACGCGCATGCGCTACTCGCTACTTCAGAGCGCTGTGCTAAGTGCAACAAGGACCACGCATTGATGACATGTACACAGTTCTTGGACCTATATTCAGCAACGATATGCCTTTGCAAAGTCCAAACACATGTGTTTTAATTGTTTGAGACTTGGTCAGGGAGTGAGCACTTGTACATCGAAGTCATCCTGTAAGCATTGCCAGCGCCGACATCATTCACTTTTGCATTTCGACCAATGCAGCACTAGGGATAAAGGTGAGCCACAGCAGCATTAGAAGGATGAGTCAAATGAGGCACCAGGTGCTAGCACAGTAGTAGCACTGACGAATGCCATGAACACTTCGAAATGTGGCAAGGGTGTAAATATGAGAAGTACACTGCCAACGGCGCAGATGTATGTGCGCAATTCTCGAGGACAAGACGTTGTTTGCCGCATATTACTGGACTGCGGCTTGGAGTTGTCCTACGCTTCGGAATGGTGTATCCAGACATTCGGTCTGGCCCGTTCACACTCTCGCATTTCCATATCTGGAATCTCGTCAATCAAGGCAGAAACGACAAGAGGGTTCTGTTCACTACACATCAAGTCGCGAGTGTCAGATGCATACTTCAACACTGGTGAGAGAAACTATAAACGCAACAGACCTCTCTATATTTAGCGGCCACATCCTAGCAGATGCCGCATTCAATACCAACGCATCAATCGACATTCTGATTGGTAACGATCACATTTGGACGGTTCTCACTGGAGATAAATTGTGTAATGCCCAGGGGAACACAATCGCAATCGATTCAATATTTGGATGGATCATCATATCAGTGGGAGGAGCAATTACAACTATAACTACGTCACTCTTAGCTACCATGGACATCAACGCATTGTTGCAACGGTTTTGGGAACTGGAGCAAGTTTCATCGTTCACGTCTGAAAATACAGAAGATGATGTAGTGGAGACTTATTTCGTCCAAACACACTCCCGTAATGCTGAAGGGAGATACATAGTCGAGCTACCGTTCAAGCAGAGCAACCCAGAGTTCGCAGACACCTTTCATGGAGCCAAGTCTCGCTTCTTGGCAGTTGAACGTCGTTTAATGAAGGATGCAGCTTTGCGATCGAAGTATATGCAATTCATGAGGGAGTACATACAACTGGACCATATGAAGGAGGTGGATGTAGAAGAAGACGCCACTTCGAAGAAGGTTTTCCACATGCCGCACCATCCGGTACTAGCTGCAAAGCTGCGTGTGGTATTTGATGGCTCATTTCAAGACCAAGATGGTCGGTCTCTTAACGATGCGCTTCATATTGGTCCATGTATACAACGCAATCTGTTCAACGTATGCATGAGGTTTCGTATGCATAAGTTTGTATTTTCGGCTAATATTGTAAAGATGTTTAGACAGATTCTGGTTGCACCTAAACATCAGGATTTCCAACGAATATTATGGAGGGAAGATCCGTCAGCACCATTGCAGCACTTCAGACTCTGCACAGTTACATACGGGACTGCGTCTGTGTCATTCCTGGCAGTCCGGGTGTTAGAGCAACTCGCTAAGGACCACGAACATGAGTTTCCTAGAGCAGCTAGGATATTGCTTGAGGATTTCTACGTGGATGATGTATTAACAGGAGCCATGACAGAGGAAGAACTTATTGACATTCAAACTGAGTTAGTTACACTCATGTCACGTGCACAATTGGAATTGGGAAAATGGATCTCAAATAGCACACGATTGAGCACCGCGTAAGGTGATAGAGTCAACATGTCAACAACAACAGCAAAGGTACTTGGATTGTACTGGGATCCTGGAGGATGGATTAGTACGGGCAGTTAAGCTCAAGGTCGTTTCTGGAGAGATTATACGACCCATCACGAAGATTGCAGCCCTACCACATTCTGAAACAAAGTTTCAGGGGGGCCAGGATATTGAGGAACCATTTGTCATTTTTTTGCACATATGACGTTATTTAGCACATTTTTCATTATTTAGCATATTTTGGATTTTTTTAGTATAATATGTAGCTTTAATTGTTATCGGCGAATGAAGAGCCGTATCGAGATCAATTATCGGTTAAGTCGATACAACTATGTTAGTATTGAGTAAGCAAAAGAACAGACAAGTTGAGCGTACCAGCAATTGGCTGTTATAGTTCAAATAAAATAAAGAAATGTTTAATTATTCATCATGCATAAAATTTACATGAATCTACATAAATGTAAAATTTGAGTATGGGAAGCGAGTATCATGCATTCGGTTACGCCCGAATGCAACGTTCTTACTTGTTTTATATAAACTATCTACTATTAATTTAAGAAATCCAACCTTTTAAGGTCACTTACAAAAATAACTTTAAGGCGCCTCTTTTTACGCTCAACAGAATCAAATGAAAGTCTCATTATATTCCGTTGAGTCTCAATTTGTTAAACAAATTGTTTCGCAACGTGGCAAGCAGCGATTAGGAGCATAAAAGATTTTTCCTATACTCACATACAGGCAAACAATCCAGCGTTTTTCCATCCTGAACGCATTAAAAATGGGAAATCAGCGTATAATGATTTTGTTAAATTTATGTAACAGGCAGAAGGAGGAGTTCCACACCCATTAAGTATATTTATACTTGATCACCGCGACAAGACGAGCCAATATAGCCCTGTCCGTCTGTCCGTCCGTCGGTCCGCTTAGATATACTAAAGTATGCAACCTACAGACTAATATTTTAAATATATACTCCTTACCTATATACCCCTGTATACCATACGCTGAACGTGTTTATAAAATTTTTTTCATAACTCATCCCTTTTCGTTTAGCGCTTATACGCTATATATGTATATGTTGTTTGTATGCATGCATAAAAGATGCGTAGAATGATTCTGCTAGTCGAGCAGGCTCGACTAGTGCAATCTTACTTGGTGATACTCATTTGCTCAAATACAAATTCGTTTACATCTGTGTATTTAAGAATATTCTAATATTCACAATTTCGATAGAATTATTTTTGCATTTTCTGCCAATTCTTTAGTTTTGTATTTGTTAAATGGTGAACTAAAAATGCTGACGGGGTTAAGTGGATCTCCTAATCGGATACTAACGAGTATAAATTCTTTACTTGCTTATTTATGTATTGTATTTTTGATTGTATCAAGAAAGTCCAATTCAGAAATGTTATATAGTTTTCTTTTAAATTATATTTTGGATTCAATCTGTGGAGTAGATTAAACAAGTAAGAAAGCGCTAATAACCCATTGAAAATATGAAATCAGGGTATAATCGTTTTGTTAGATGTATGTAACAGGCAGAAGGAAGCGTGGCCCACAAAGTATATATATTCTTGGTCAGGTTGACGAGCTAAGTCTATTTAGGCCTATCCAACAAAGATTATGGGCCCAGGCGCGGATATTTAATTGAAATATAAAGTGATTGTTTTTAGTTATGAACTATTAACATCGGTGTGACTCAGGAACTAATTGATAATATCTATGAGCGGAATTTATCAAATAGAAAAATTGGATGAAGGCAAATATGAAAGCTGCCGTGTTCAAATGCGGAGTGTGTTGGTGCACCAGGAGCTGTGGAGTGTAGCATCAGATGGATTGCTACCAACGGATGCTCCTGAGAATGTGAATTGGCAGGCCATAGATGAGAAGGCGCTGTCAGTGATCACATTAAGTGTGAAACCTTTACAATTGGGCTATTTGAAGGATTGCAAGACGCCTGCCAGTCCGTTCGTCCCTCCGTCTGTCCCTATGTTTGAACCTAAATGCGCTAGAGCCTTGAAATATTTTTTATTGAGCTATTGAGGTCAAATGATTTAGCCCTGTCCGTCTGTCCGTATGCTTGAACGCGTCGATCTCAGAACGTAGTCGACCTAGTCGACTTGAATTTTTTGTTGGGTCCGTGTATAGCACAAGCAGTTCAAATTTGCTTCGTATGTTCGATAACTATTTTTGTTGTAATGTTATCGATTTGTATGCTTTAAAATTGTATCTCCTACAGGTGGAGCCTTAAAATTTTGCATATAGATTTATGTGATGATATCTCGTTTATCTTTAAAGCTAAAGCCTCCACATTTTCCATATAGATGCATATGAATATGATTTAGTTATAATTTTTGTTATTTTTTAGATACCAGCTCCAAACTTTACCAATTCCCAATTTTGAGAGTCAGTTGCAAATATAGCCATATGAATGAGGTGGCATTTATATAAAAACTTAAAAAATTCACTAGTTTCGTAGAATTCCGAATTTGCACACGCACGAGGCAAGCGAAGAGTAACGTGCACACATTTGCACACATTCACATATATACGTGCCTTTGCACGCATTTTAGCATATTCTAAGCATCACAGCGGCAATTTATTTGTGTTCATATTGTATTTGCATTTTTAGGAACTTTAATTTTGTATTTGATAGATGATGGTACCTTTGAAGTAAATTGAATACGCAGGATGGACGAGATTCAGGGGTCTCCTAGTCGGGCGCATCCGACTAATGTTTTCTAACTTAGTGGTAACTATTTCGGAATTTTATGAGTGCAGGGCCATTTAAGAAAATGGAAAAACATTAAGTAATAGTTACCAATTCATAAATATTCATACTGCCAAACTTTTTAAGGGTATAATGGTTTTGTGAAAATGTATGTAACAGGCAGAAGGAGCCGTGACAGACCCCATAAAGAACATATATTCTTGATTGGCGCGCAAGACGAGTCAATATAACCCTGTCCGCCCGTCCGTCCGTACGAACGTTGAGAAAGCTGAGATATTTTAAACTAAGCAACGTAGAGATTTTTTCCATAACTCATTCCATTTCGATTTTATTTATCGATAATTTTAATGTGTTTTTAGGGCGTGGTTTGAGCATCGTTTGAGCCAGAGACTTCAAATTTGTAGTTGCGTGTAATGAAAACGGAGATTGTGTAATCAGTGATTTTGGATGCCATGCCCCCTTCACCCTCAATCGCCCCTTATTTGCTAAAAACGCAAATAAAATACTAGAGATTTATACTTTAGCAAATACACATATTTGAATGCTATTATGCTATTGTGAAATTTTGATGAAGTTAGTCCATCGCTAAGAAAAGTTAGTCAACAATTAAGTTCCCATAGTAATGCCCTCATTGCGCAGTCGCTGGGTCAACTGTGCAGTTAGCAGAGCGAGAGCTTATGTGTGCATGCACATGTGTGTGTATGGTTCAGGGTATCTTCTAGTCGAGCAGTCTCGACTAGAGCAGTCTTACTTATTTTATATAATCATGCTGATAGTAATTGAAAATTGAATGATATGCTCTACTTTATTCTTAGCTTAATTTATAAACTTATATACTTAACTTTGCATATATTTCTTTACAGTGAAGAAGTTAAACGTCATCGCGCAAAATTGTTGGAAATTAATTCATTCATAGAAATGATGACTGAAGATATGGCGTCATTACCTCATGAGATAAGAGAAGAGCTAATTGCCGAAGAATATGGTTTTTAATACTTTATTTATATATTTAACTATGGTAAAATGAAATTTGTATGCAGCATACAATAAACCTGTAACATGTTAATATTATTGGACATTTACAAATAAGATTTTTACTTTCATAATTATTATAACTTTGTATTTAAAGTTGTTTTTGGGATCACGGTAGTAAACTCGTAGAGTACTACATTCCCGATGAAAAATGTTGTACTGTATTCCATACTTTCTGAATGGCATATGATTTAAAAAAAAAAAAAAACAATTCATATCAGCCCCATATACAGATGAAGATTTATAATTAAAATTTCAAATAAATGTGAACGAAATTCAAAACGCATTAGAAACAGATCCCACATTATACTCTAAGTTATCCGATGAGGAATCTGTCGTTGATTTGATTTGTTTCTTAAATACTTTTGTATTTGTACGTGATATATAAGATTATAACTATTACAATGGGCGACGAGCAGCCCTGTCCGTCTGTCCGTCTGTCTATGTTTTGTTACGTATTGTTACGTATGTTTGAACGCGTCCGTTTATATAGACCTGGCAAACCATCGAAAGTAGCGTTACTCGATGGTTTTACCATCGATGGTTCCATCGAAAATTTAGAGTTAAAGAAAGGAAATACATTTGATTTTTAATGATGTATAAAAACAATAAGCAATATCATATATATAATTATACGCCAAAATAATTATTTTTATACCCTGAGCCCATTGAAAATTGGGAAATCCCATGATATAAAGGTTTTGTTAAATGTATGTAACAGGCAGAAGGAAGCGTCAGATCCTACAAAGTATATTTATTCTTGATCAGGACGACGAGCTGAGTCAACTTAGCACTGTCCGTCTGTCTGTCCGTCCGTCCGTCCGTCTGTCCGTCCGTCTGTCAAAAACTAGGTTAGCTACAGACATTATTTATTTTTTTTGGTGGGTCCGTGTATAGCATTCGCAGGTCAAGTTTATTAATGATAAACGATAACTATTTTGGTACTGTTATCGATTTTAACCTTTCGGAAAAATTATATCTCCCACATCTTTAGAGCTTTTGCACACAGATTTATGCGAATTTTATGAAGGTCAGCTGCAAGTATAATCATTTGCATTTTTATAAAATGTAAAAAATGCAATTGAATTGTGTGCTTAATGTTTTATTAAATTTCTTTAACTCAGTCCCAATCTATTAAACAAAACGTTAGGCCAATTAGCACATGCACGTAACAAGCAGCGACAGCAAAATACATTTACATTTACACAATTATTGAAACGTGCAAGCTATGCATATGCACAAATAAATTCAAGGCTATTTCTTCTAGCATATTCTTCAACCAAAATTGTTTTTGATTTGTGTTTGCATTTTCAGACGCTTCTTTAGTTTTTTATTTGTCAGATATGGCCCTTGTGGTGAACTACTTTGGGATTTGTCAACAGGTAATGCAATAATGGTGTGGTGTAGTGGATAGACGAATAGCGCGTAAACGAGAGGTTCCGAGTTTGAGGTTCAGTGACGACAACGTAAATTTATTTTGCATATTTGTTTTGTGCAATGTCAGTCTTGTTGTCCGTCCGTCAACTAACGGGCAGTTAGTTCCTCTGTCCGTATGAATGCAATATTTTCTACGCTATTCAAGCTAGACACTTGAAATTTGAATCATACACTCGTGTATACTCTCGAATTATAAAGTGTCATGATTATCTCGATACGCCCACTAGGGGCATGGCAAATGGGATCTGAATATATAGTGATTTTACAAGTTCAACTATATTTTGAGCACTATTGATGCTAGAGACTTAAAATTTGATATATATACTCGGATAAGCAACCCAAGATCAAAAAGATATGGCGGACATACCTACGCCTTCAGGGGGCGCGGCAAATCGCAAACCGTATTGCTCCTACAGTTTTAGAGCTAGACGCTTCAAAATTTGTTGTTTGTGTTACTGGAGGCCTCCCCTATCGATTACCCAAAAATAAATCTTACGCCCTTTTGGGGGCGGCGTATATCGAAATATACCCTGTAACTTACACATTTTTGAAGTGTAAGCATCCAAGTTTTACCCTCCATTACCCTCAATTCCTTCTAGGAACTTACCAAATATGATATGTCTACTCCTTCTGGGGGCGTGGCAAATTGGCAATAAAGTTTGTAATGTTCAGCTGCAAAATTCATATGTCTGTGCCACCTATATTGCTAAGACGACAAACGGCATATCTAAGAAATATTAAGAAACATATGTAATTCGATTTAATTTTGAAGTTATGCAAATAATTTATCTGCTAAAATTTTAATTTTTCGTATAGCCTAGGTCAGTTATGTTCCTGCAGCTGCTGTGGCGTAAATTAGGTGCGTCTCCATCGCTTCCGCCTCTGGCCGAACATGTCCTTCTTAATCTTAATTTAAATATCTCGTTTTTTCTTAAAAATAACACTAAACAAGTAAGAGTGCTCTAGTCGAGACTGCTCGACTAGGGGATACCCTGAGCCCTGTGAAGAGCCAAATATCAAATCATTCTACGCATCTTTTATGCATGCATATAAACAACACATACACACACACACATATGCACGCAAGCATAAGCGCGCGCTCTGCCAACTGCGCAGTTGACTCAGCGACTGCGCTTGGGCTGCAATGTGGGCATTACTATGGAAACTTAATTGCTTAATAACTTTTTTTAGCGATGGACTAAGTGCATCAAACTTTTACAACTTATTTATGACATTCATATGTGTGTATGTGCCAAAGCACAAGTCTCTAGTATTTGATTTGCGCTTTTTATAAATAGGGGGCTATTGGGGGCGAATGGGGCGTGGCATCCAAAATCTAAAGATAACGTTATCTCCGTATTCATTACACGCAACTACACAGCAAATTTGAAATCTCTAGCTCAAACGATGTACCAACCACGCCCTAAAAACACATTAAAATTATCGATAAATGCTCATAAAATCGAAATGGAATGAGTTATCGGAAAAATTTTATAAACTTGTGCAGCGTATGGTATTATCGAGTATTCATGTAAAATTTCAAGTCTCTACGTTGCGTACTTACAAATATCTCAGCGTTCACACGGACGGACGGACGGACAGACGGACGGACTGACGGACGGACGGACGGACGGACGGACAGACGGACAGGGCTATATCGACTCGTCTTGTCGCGCTGATCAAGAATATATATACTTTATGGGGTGTGGCACGCCTCCTTCTGCCTGTTACATACATTTTCACAAAACCATTATACCCTGATTTCCCATTTTCAATGGGCTCAGGGTATAAAAAGTTATCAAATAAACAAGTAACAGTGCTCTAGTCGAGACTGCTCGACTAGAGGATACCCTGAGCCGTGTGAAGAGATAAATATTACAAATATGGGGTTATTGGTAGCGAAGGGGCCGTGGCATCCAAAATCTAAAGACAACGTCATTTATGTATTCATTACACGCAACTACACAGTAAATTTGAAGTCTCTAGCTCAAACGATGTAGAAACCACGCCTTAAAAACACATTAAAATTATCGATAAATGCTCATAAAATCCAAATGGAATGAGTTAGCGAAAAATTTTATAAACTTGTGCAGCGTATGCTATTATCGAGTATTCATGTAAAATTTCAAAATTTCAGACGAACAGAAGGACAGACGGACAGACGGCTAGGGCTATATCGACTCATCTTGTCGCGCTGATAAAGAATATATATACTTTGTGGGGTGTGGCATGTTGAAAATGTCATCTTTAGCAATGCGATATGTATTGATAAGTACGTGTACCATATCTATGTGATAGGTACCATATCTAAGTTAGTCACAAATAAACCATTGTTGTGAAAGCACACAGGCGCGGTTTTTTATCTTTCAATTTAAATATATCTTCCGTTCGTTTTGGGTAGAAAAAGGTTTTCTATCCAACAAAGATTATGGGCCCAGGCGCGGATATTTAATTGAAATATAAAGTGATTGTTTTTAGTTATGAACTATTAACATCGGTGTGACTCAGGAACTAATTGATAATATCTATGAGCGGAATTTATCAAATAGAAAAATTGGACGAAGGCAATTATGAAAGCTGCCGTGTTCAAATGCGGAGTGTGTTGGTGCACCAGGAGCTGTGGAGTGTAGCATCAGATGGATTGCTACCAACGGATGCTCCTGAGAATGTGAATTGGCAGGCCATAGATGAGAAGGCGCTGTCAGTGATCACATTAAGTGTGAAACCTTTACAATTGGGCTATTTGAAGGATTGCAAGACGTCGTCCGAGGCATGGAATCAGCTAAAGGATGTCCATCAGCTGAGTGGACTAACACGTAAGGTTCAGCTCTACAAGAAATTGCTTTCAAGCGCATGGAGCAAGGGCAAAGCATTTCGAGTTACAGTGGCTCCAACGCCAAATCGGACAAGACTATTTATTTTTTTCAAAGTGTTTTATCTTTAGCAGTAATTTAATTTTTTATCGTTTTCACATTTTTTCTTAAATCTATAATGTAATAGCCTCCCAAAAAAAAAAAAAAAATTTGTAATTTCAAACGGCAACATTTTTTTTATTTTAAAAAACGAGCAACAAGTCCGATTTTGAGCTTTAACGCCAAATTGGACAAAAGAAAACTTAAATGAAAAATAACAGAAAAACGTAATATTTAATATTTTGTTGCAAGACCTTTGTTTGCGACAACAGCCTGCAAGCGATTGGGAACTGATTTGACCAACTTTTTGCAGATCTCTAGCTCTATGGAGTTCCAAGCTGCAAGTAATCCCTTTTTTAATTGGTCAACTGTGTTATACCGGTTTTGGTACACTTTCCTCGCCAAAATTTCCCACAGATTCTCTATGACGTTTATATCCGGGCTCTGGGCAGGCGTTTGGATCAGTTTAAAACAGTTATGGATTAGCCAGAGCCTAGCTAGCATTGAAGTGGGCTTGGGGCCGTTGTCTTGATTAAAAGCAAACTCTTCAAGTATCCCCAATTTCTCCGCACTCTGCTTAACATTTTTCTTCAAAATGTCAAGGTAGCCAAATTTATCCAATATGCCATCAATAAAATGCAAATGGCCACCTCCCGCACTCGATATACAGCTCCAAACCATGACTGAACCTCCTCCATGCTTAATAGTGCCTATGGTGTTCTTGGGCTCAAACTCAGTATTTGGTTTACGCCACACATACACCTTACCATCGGACCCATGCAAACTAAATTTACTTTCATCAGTAAACAACACCTTTAAATAAGATAAGTGTATGATGATATGATGATTATAATATGATATACAACCAACTAACATGATTCCAAAAGTCATCGGTTTTTAGCAAGTACTCTTTTGCGAATTTTATTCTAAACGCCTTGTTCTTAGGGCTAATATACGGCTTTTTCTCGGCCATGCAAATCATACCGATGCAAAGTATTGCGCACTGTGTTGTCACACACATCCTTTGCAAAGTTTGTTTTTATTGACATCCTGAGTTCCTTTACGGTTTTAAAGGGATCAACCTTAATTTCCCTTATAATTGACCGTTCTTCTCTTGAGTTTAATCGCTTTCTTTTTCCCTCCTGGCTTTTGTTAATTAATCTTCCATCCTTTCGAAACCTTTTAATGATATCATGAACGGTAGATTGGCTTCTTCCGACCAGATCTGCTATTTCCCTAACCTCAACAGTAGGACAGTAGGAATTGAGCTATGCGACGAATTGCGCACAATTATTTTGCTGTCGAGTCTTCCAGAAAGTTACGAAAATTTCGTTGTCGCCATAGAGACGCGCGACAGTCTGCCGCCATTCAACGCTCCAGCGGAGGGAGAACGCAGAAGAAATGAACGAATGCGTAAAAGCATTTTGTGCAACATACAAGCCAGCCGCGCAGAGAGCGAAAAAGCAGGGAAACAAAAATATAATATGTTTCAAGTGTGCCGAGCGCGGGCATATAAAGGGTGAGTGTAAGAAAGAGATCGCTAATGAGAAAAAGGCGAGTAGAAGAGAGAACAAGCAGTGCAGTTTATTAAATACGTTGAGCGCAGATCATTTGAAAAAGAGTATGTGGTGTTTGGATAGTGGCGCAACATATGTCATATGTGTTGTGATAAAAAGTTATTCACAAAGTTTGTTAAACACACAGAAATGATTAATCTGGCTGACTCTGGTTTCCTGAGAGCAGAAGGATAAGGAGAAGTAAAGCTGGAGACAGAATTATGCACGTTGCTGTTAAAAGATGTTCTCTATGTGCCGAAAATGAGCGGAAACTTTTTCTCAGTGGGCAGCGCTGTGAAACATAATTGCTTTATAACTTTTGGACAAGAGTATACTAAAGTAATGCAAAAAGGTTTTTGCATGGTAAAAGCAAATAAGGTGGAAGACTTGTATATGTTTCAAGGAAAGCAAAATAGCTGCTATGCTGCAGATAAGGCAGATGGTGTGCTGTGGCATAAACGGTATGGCCATTTGAATGTCAACAGCTTGAAAGACGTGATCAAGAAAGGAATGGTGCGTGGTATTGAAAACATGCTTTTCAGGGAGAACATTAATTGTAAAATTTGCATGCTAAGCAGCCATTTCCTGATGCAACTGCCAATAGAGCGCGAGGCATATTGTTAATGCTGATGTGTGCGGGCCTTTTAGCACACAGTCTTTGGCTGGATCGAGGTTTTTCTTAACCTTTATTGACGACAAGTCAAGGCGGATCTTTGTATTGTAGTTTGTTATGTTTATTATGTTTCATATAATAAAATATATACCAGACAACTAATACACTAAATGTACACATAGTGACACTTTGTTGCTATGTACATATACAAGACGCGATCAAGTAAACATAATAACACTTGAGACGAACGGCCAATTATATATATGAACCACCTATATACAAGAAGCATGAGAATAGCCGCGTCAGCACTTGACCGCCTTGCAAGCCGCTTGCATACTTTTATATATATGCTCACGAGCAGAGGCTCATAAAGCAAAACTAATGTATTTGCCCTTTGCATAAACATACACACATACTACGCTCTCTCGCTCTGCTGCCTTTCGCGGCAGAGATATATAATAAGAAATATATGTACTTTAGCTTAAGACTTCGTTTTCATATTCATTCAATATATGACTTCCAAAAGAACCACAAGGCGTTTTATACATGGCGACCGTGACAAGTGTCACGAACGGTGTGATTTGTGAAAATTTGCAAAAGTGTTTGGAATAAAAAATAAAAGGCGTCACAGGGCAGGGGCAGGGCTGTTGCACCTGTTTCCTGCCCCAATCGGAATCGAACTCATATAGCATAATGCGGCACCTACGCGCTTTTGGCTGCGCATAAAAATGTGAAGTGCATAACAAAAGAAGAAACATAACACATTTTTCCGTGTTAGATGTGAAAGAAAAAACATGCCGCTAGCAAAAGATTTACTGCACCCTCTGCCCGCTGAGGAGAAACGCAAGCACAAGCTGAAGTGCTTGGTGCAGCACCCCAACTCCTACTTCATGAATGTCAAGTGCCCCGGATGCTACAGAATCACAACTGTATTCAGTCACGCCCAGGGCGTTGTGGTCTGTGCTGGTTGCGCCACCATTCTGTGCCAGCCAACTGGAGGACGTGCCAAGCTGACAGAAGGCTGCTCGTTCCGTAGGAAGCCACAATAAAAATGGGGACGCTTCTTTATGAACCACAAATTATTAATTTTTTAATAAACACTCTAAAAACGTAAAAAAACTACAGCAGAAGCGACTACAGGAGGATTTGCTTGTCACCGCAAGGACACCGGAGGACCGGCAACGCTACATAGAGCGTATTACAGAAATTAAAACTGAACTTCGCCAAAGAGTGAAAAAACGCAAGGGGGCCGCAGAAATGCGCAAGCCTTAACTTGCCATAATTTAAGTTCTACCAGCGAGTTGAAGCACGAAAGTGCAAATCGCGAAATCACTAACCACTGTTAGGCTTTATACTAACACACACGATTGGACAATTAATTGTTTAAATAAAACATGTCAGCCAACCGTGTGTAATAACAATCTAATATTTCCATGTCTGTGGCGCTATGAAAGTAGCAGCGAAAAACAAAATTTATTTTTATACTAGTTTCCCAAAGGGAAAATAGTATATTGGTTTTCTGCAATGTCCGTCTTGCTTTCTGTCCGTCTGTCCGTATGAATACAACATTTTTCTACGCTATTGAAGCTAGAGACTTGAAATTAGGAACATATACTCGTGTATACCCTCGAATTATAAAGTGTCAAGATTTTCCGGATACGCCCACTAGGGGCGTGGCAAATCGGAAAATGGTTGCGCCCATAGTTAAGAAATCATATTAGTTCAAAAAGATATGGCGGATATATCTACGCCCATTGGGGGCGTGGCAAATCAGGAAAACTGTAACTTCTACAGTTTTAAAGCTAGAATGCTGAAATTTGGCACGTATCTTAACGCTTCGATTCTATAAAGATTGATAAAAAGATTTTATATCCACGCCCACTGGGGGCGTGGCAAATCAGATCTGAATATAGAGTAATTTTACAAATTCAGCTATATTTTGAGCACTATTGATGCTAGAGAGATAGAAATTTGATATATATACTCGGATAAGCAACCCAAGATCAAAAAGATATGGCGGACATACCTACGCCTTCAGGGGTCGTGGCAAATCGCAAAAAGCTTATAGCTCCCACAGTTTTAGAGCTAGAGTCTTAAAAATTGGATGCTTGTGTTACTGGGGGCCTCCTCTATTGATTCCCTAAAAATAAATCTTACGCCCCTTTGTGGGAGTGGTATATCGAAAAAATACCCTGTAACTTTCACATTTTTGAAGTGTAAGCATCCAAACTTTACAGTTACGTTATCCTCGACTCCTTCTAGGAATTTGCCAAATATGATATGTCTACGCCTACTGGGGTAACAAATTGGTAACAAAATTTGTAAGGCCCAGCTGCAAAATTCATATGCCTGTGCCACCTATATAAATAAGATTAATAAGAATTGCTAAGACGACAAACGGCACTTCTGAGAAATATTAAGAAACATATGCAA
Source organism: Drosophila meridiana (assembly GCA_035045185.1). Classification (NCBI taxonomy): domain Eukaryota; kingdom Metazoa; phylum Arthropoda; class Insecta; order Diptera; family Drosophilidae; genus Drosophila; species Drosophila meridiana. The sequence continues at coordinate 299,053 of JAWNPF010000039.1, forward strand.
TTCGATTTGAATGGTGAAGTTCTGCTAAAATTATTATATTTCGTATAGCCTAGGTCAGTTATGTTATTTTCTTATTATGTGTGTGACCATCAAAAAATGTAAATATCAAATACCGATATTTGTGTAATCGACTTAGTCCGAACAAAATTACGCCCCTTTGCGGGCGTGGTATATCGAAAAAATACCCTGTAACTTTCACATTTTTGAAGTGTAAGCATCCAAACTTTACAGTTACGTTACCCTCGACTCCTTCTAGGAATTCGCCAAATATGATATGTCTACGCCTACTGGGGGCGTGGCAAATTAGTAACAAAATTTGTAACGCCCAGCTGCAAAATTCATATGCCTGTGCCACCTATATAAATAAGCTTAATAAGAATTGCTAAGACGACAAACGGCACTTCTGAGAAATATTAGGAAACATATGCAATTCGATTTGAATGGTGAAGTTCTGCTAAAATTATTATATTTCGTATAGCCTAGGTCAGTTATGTTATTTTCTTATTATGTGTGTGACCATCAAAAAATGTAAATATCAAATACCGATATTTCTGTAATCGACTTAGTCTGAACAAAATTATTCCACACAAAAAAATTGACGATAGGACCCATCATGTATGTATGTATGTAGGCACGAACAGCTGCCCAACTATTTTCATGCCGTCGCCGCCGCGTCTCGAACGCGGACGCTTTTGATTACACGTTTTTCATCTACCTGCTGCGCCACATCACCTTTTCATTGCCTGTTGGCAAATCCGAAATTACTTCACTACAAGGGCATCTTTTGACAAATACAAAACTATAGAATCTGCTGTTAATGCAAACACAATATAAACATAAATCAATCGCAATTGTGATTCTTAGAAAATGCTGAAATGCGCGCATATGAACGTATGTATTTATATAAATACATACAAAAACGGTGGTCGGTTGAATGTATGCGTATGGCGTATGGCGATATTTGACAAATACAAAACTAAAGAAGCGGCTGAAAATGCAAACACAACTCAATAACAATTTTGGTTGAAGAATATGCTAGTATGAATGGCGCTGAATTTATTTGTGACCATGCATAAGCAAACGCGCTTGCACGTTTCAATGTATGTACATATGTGTAAATGTAAATATATTCGCTGTCGCTGCTTAACGTGTGCGTGTCATAATTGGCCAAACGTTTTGTTTAATAGATTGCGACTGACTTAACGGAACTAGATGAAACTCTTAGCATATGATTCTATTGAATTTTTTACATTTTATAAAAATGCTAACTCATTCACATAGTTATATTTGCAACAGACCTTCAATTGGCAGTATATGAGGGGGTAGGTAATTAGTTAAAAAAGCCGGTATCCAAAATGTAACAAAAATTTAAATTGCTTAAAATTCACATGAATCTACATAAATGCAAAATTTTAGATATATTATTAAATTGAATATACCAGATGCCTCTGTGGGAAACGAGTATCACGCTTTAGGTCTCGCCCTAAGGCAACGTTCTTACTTGTTTTTCCTTGTCAAAAACAAAAAAAAATGTTTCTTTAAAAATTAATTTTCATTAAATGAAAGGAAAATAAATGTAACCATTACAAATTTTTAAAGGATATTCAAAAAAATTTTTACATAAAAAAAAAAAAGAATTTTATTTTTTTTTATTCATATCGATTCCATGAAGTCAGTAGAAAGCAAGCATTCGGAAGCGACGATACCCAAGCAAAAGACAATAATGGGAATAGCAACTATATGGTTAGTTCGTTTACAAAAGTAAAGTTCCATTAAAGAATGGAATGGAACGAAATTGCAAAAAACATAGACTCATTTCGTTATAAATTTGAAAGATCATACAAATGCATCAATAAAGATGCAGTTATAAAAACAAACACATTAATACACCATATAGACATAATAGTAAGAGAATACAATAAAATTGTAACGATAGTAAAAAGGTACGAGAGTAGATTTACAGCTGAACATAAAGAGAAATGCTTAATAGTTTTAAAATCTCTAAACACAAGATTACTTTCTGTCGCTAATAGACGACACGTTCAAATAACAGTACCAAAAAGTCTAAACCAATTGGCAGACTTTAATGACAGTCAATTAAAAGATTTAGACGAATCTATACAGTCAAGCGACGCCGAATCTGATAGTGATATAGAAACGCTAGAAGACAAAACAAGTAAATTAGTAGATACAAAACCTAATTTACTCACAGATACAAATATGGCAAATCAAGTTGCTTTGGACAGGGAATATGTGAAGCAAGTATCCGCTTCCATTCCTGAATTCGATGGTAAAAAATTATCATTGAATAGATTCCTAACAGCCTTAAGACTTGTAGAAAGAACTAAAGGTGACCAAGAGGATATAGCAGTTGAGGTTATTAAATCGAAAATAAACGGCACAATTTTGTACCAAGTACAGAATGAAACTACTATATCCGGAATCATTAACAAGCTGAAAAGTAATGTAAAAGGTGAATCTTCTGACGTACTCAAAGCTAAATTGGCAACCACTAAACAAAAGGGAAAAACTGCATCACAATATACAATGGAAATAGACAATATGCGAAAGCAATTGGAAGCATCGTATATTGATGATGGCTTAGACCCAGAAAATGCAATGACACGAAATTGCGAGTATGATAAGCTGAAAATAATATTAGAAGCAGTTAACTTCGTTACTTTCAATGATGTAATGGGTAAATATATCCATTGCAGTACTGAAATGACTGGAAGCTCTAGCACAGTATTATTCCAGCAAAGTCGCAACAATAGAGGTGGTGGTTACCGATACCCAAGAGGGAGAGGCAATGGCCGCGGTAACTCCAATTCCTACACCTATAACAATAATTACAACAATAATAGAAACAACAATAGAGGTGGACGATGTTATAACCGAGGTAGGAGTAACTCCAACCGAGGCAACTATCCAAAGAGAAATAGTAACAACAACAGCAATAACTATGTCCGAGTTACCCAATGCAATTCGGGAAACGGACAGACTCCTTCAGATACTCAGAGCAATTAAATACAAAAATATACACACTCAATCTCAGTCAAAGCATGTTTATAAAAGTTAATAACGAAAGTACTACTATTAGACACTGGTGAAGACATATCAATTTTAAAAGAAAATATAGATATATTTGACCATATAAATACAAACATTTCAACACAAATATCAGGCATTGGCAAAGGTTCAGTTTTTTCAAAATAAACTAAAATAGTAAACCTTAATAAAATAAAAATGGAAACGCTAAGTGACTACGAGATAGCCCACGAAACTAGGTTAGAAAGACAAAAAATACTGTCATGAAAAAACTAACTCAGAACTTTCCGTCATTATTTAAGCCTATGTTAACAAACCTCTGCACCAAATATACAGACATATTCGGACTAAAAACCGAATCAATAACTACAAACAATTTTTATAAACAAGAACTAAGATTGAAAGACAAAAAACCAGTGTATATTAAAAACTACAGAATACCCCATGCTCATAAAGACGAATTAAACAGACAAGTCGATAAACTCATTCTTGATCAAATAGTAGAACCTTCAGTTTCAGAATATAACAGTCCAATATTACTAGTACCTAAGAAAGGTCTACCAGGTTCCAATACAAAAAGATGGCGATTAGTAATAGACTATCGGCAAATTAATAAAAACTGTTATCCGATAAATTCCCACTTCCAAGAATCGATGATATTCTTGACCAGCTAGGAAGAGCGAAATATTTTTCATGCCTAGACTTAATTTCTGGATTTCATCAAATAGAGTTAAAAGAACACTCTAGAAATTTAACGTCCTTTTCGACCAGCAATGGTTCATATCGTTTTACACGATTACCTTACGGTTTAAAAATAGCAAAAAATTCTTTTCAAAGAATGATGACAATAGCTTTTTCTGGATTAAACCCTTCACAAGCTTTCTTGTACATGGATGACTTAATTGTCATCGGTTGCTCGGAAAAGCACATGATCAACAAGTAAGAAAGTTGCATGAGGGCGTGATACTAGTTTCCCATAGGAGCATCTGGTATATTCAATTTAATAATATATCTCAGATTTTGCATTTATGTAGATTCATGTGAACGCACGCGTTAAGTAGCGACAGCAAAATATATTTACATTTACACATACATTGAAACGTGCACGCGCGTTTGCTTATGCACGGTCACAAATAAATTCAGCGCCATTCATTCTAGCATATTCTTTAACCAAAATTGTTATTGAGTTGTGTTTGCATTTTCAGCCGCTTCTTTAGTTTTGTATTTGTCAAATATCGCCGTTTATACGCATAAATTCAAACGGACCACTGTTTTTGTATGTACATATATAAATACATATGTTCATATGCGCATTTCAGCTTTTTCTAAGAATCACAATTGCGATTGATTTATGTTTATATTGTGTTTGCATTAACAGCAGCTTCTATAGTTTTGTATTTGTCAAAAGTCGCCCTTGTAGTGAAGTAGTTTCGGATTTGCCAAAACTGATGTGGCGCAGCAAGTAGATGAAAAGCGTGTAAGCAAAAGGGTCCGCGTTCGAGACGCGGCGGCGACGGCATGAAAATAGTTGGGCAGCTGTTCGTGCCTACATACATACATACATGATGGGTCCTATCGTCAATTTTTTTGTGTGGAATAATTTTGTTCGGAATAAGTCGATATTTGTGTAATCGATATTTGATATTTACATTTTATGTCATGGCCACACACACAAAAAGAAAATATCATAACTGACCTAGGCTATACGAAAAATGATAATTTTAGCAGATAAATTATTTGCAGAACTTCAACATTAAATCGAATTTCATATATTTCTTAATATTTCTCAGAAGTGCCGTTTGTCGTCTTATCAATTCTTATTAAGCTTATTTATAGGTGGCACAGGCATATGAATTTTGCAGCTGGGCGTTACAAATTTTGCTGCCAATTTGCCACGTCCTCAGTAGGCGTAGACATATCATATTTGGCAAGTTCCTAGAAGGAGTCGAGGGTAATGTAACTGTAAAGTTTGGATGCTTACACTCCAAAAATGTAAAAGTTACAGGGTATTTTTTCTATTTACCACGCCCCCAAAGGGCGTAAGATTTATTTTTGGGGAATCAATAGAGGAGGCCCCCAGTAACATAAACATCCAACTTTGAAGAGTCTAGCTCTAAAACTGTAGGAGCTTTAATGTTTTGCGATTTGCAACGCCCCCTGAAGGCGTAGGTATGTCCGCCATATCTTTTTGATCTTGGGTTGCTTATCCGAGTATATATATTAAATTTCAAGTCTCTAGCATCAGTAGTGCTCAAAATATAGCTGAATTTGTAAAATCACTCTATATTCAGATCTGATTTGCCACGCCCCCAGTGGGCGTGGACATATAATCTTTTTATCAATCTTTATAGAATCTAAGCGTTAAGATACGTGTCAAATTTCAGCATTCTAGCTTTAAAACTGTAGAAGTTACAGTTTTCCTGATTTGCCACGCCCCCAATGGGCGTAAATATATCCGCCATATCTTTTTGAACTTGGGTGGTCAACGCAAGTATACATTCCAAATTTCAACTTTCTAGCTCTTCAACTAATATGATTTCTTAACTATGGGCGCAACCATTTTCCGATTTGCCACGCCCCTAGTGGGCGTATCCGAAAAATCTTGACACTTTATAATTCGAGGGTATACACGAGTATATGTTCCAAATTTGAAGTCTCTTGCTTCAATAGCGTAGAAAAATATTGCATTCATACGGACAGACTGACAGCAAGACGGACATTGCACAAAACCAATATACTATTTTCCCTTTGGGAAACTAGTATAAAAACTTAACAAATGTTTTTGACTTGTGCAGGAAATACAACCTTAAATTACATCCAGAAAAATGCTCTTTCTTAATGAACGAAGTGACATTCCTTGGTCATAAGTGTACTGATAATGGTATTTTACCAGATGACAAAAAGTATGATGTCATTGAAAAATACCCAGTCCCCACGGACGCAGATAGTGCTAGAAGATTCGTTACATTTTGTAAGTACTATAGACGTTTTATTAAAAATTTCGCCGACTATTCACGGCACATAACTAGATTATGTAAAAAGAATGTCAATTTTCAATGGTCCGACGAATGCCAAAATGCATTCGATTACTTAAAACAAGCTTTAACTAAGTCAACATTATTGAAATACCCAGATTTCAATAAAGAATTTTGCACAATTACAGATGCAAGTAAATACCCCTGTGGAGCTGTACTAACACAAAATTATGGAGATAAACAACTCCCAGTTGATTATGCTTCACGCTCATTCACTAAAGGTGAAAGCAACAAATCAACAACAGAACAAGAATTAGCAGCAATCCACTGGGCAATTACACATTTTAGGCCATATATTTATGGCAAACACTTTACTGTAAAAACAAATCATAGACCGTTAACATACTTGTTCTGAATGACAAACCAAGCACAAAAGAATGAGATTAGAATTAGAAGAATATGACTTTACTGTTGAGTATCTGAAAGGAAAAGACAATTTCGTAGCTGATGCGCTATCACGCATCACTATCAAAGATTTAAAAAACATAACAAAAACGATTCTAAAAGTCACTACTAGATATCAAAATAAACAGAAAAACTCCTGCGCAGGAAATGCTCAAGAAGATTTGACTATGCAAACTCTTGACAACGCTTCTAAGCCCAACGTATATGAAGTCATTTGTAATGACGAAATACGAAAAGTAGTGGCCTTGCACATAACAAATAATACATGGTTTTTGAAACACGGAAAGAAAAATATTGCAAGAATTGATGTTGACGATCTGTACACCAATAGAACCCTTGACTTAGGTCAACTCTTCCAAAGGCTTGAAAAGCAAACCGGTATACTAGGGATCAGTCAACTCAAAGTGGCACCGTGCGAAAAGATCTTTGAATTAATTTCAAAAGAATCTTTCAAAAATATGGGCAACAAAATATTGAAAACATTAAGTGTTCGGCGCAGCAGCTAATAATTGCTCTTAAATAAGCTTCTCTTGAGCCATCTGCTCTTTATCACATTCTCATTCGCTCATAGTGCAGTTAGGCATAAAAAGAAACTGTAACACACATACATATGTAAATTTATGCTGCTCGGTCACTTGCTTATCATTTTGTATTCTATTCTTTAAGTTCGAAATTCACCTTCAAGCGAGCAACACCTATCTCTATTGTAATTGTATTAACTTTGCCTATACGATCATCGCGGACTAGGCATTAAATTAATAAATAATAAGCTATATTAAATCGTGGTTTTATTATTTGCCTTCGTAAATGATTGGAGCCAGAGTTGCCGAAAAAGCTCGGCAGCTTCCAACATTTTGGTGACCCCGACGTGATTTATACACTCCGTGGTGTTTCGTTTAGTGTATCAAGTTAGTACTCAACTTCGTCAAAGTAGAACGGTGTGAATCATTAACATTTGTGCAAAATAGAGCATTCAAATTAATAACACATCGCGGTGTACGACGAAACAGTGTAAAACATTAACATTTGTGCAAAATAGTGCATTCAAATTAGCAATAAACTTCGTCGTACACGACAGTGCAAAGCGTTAAAATTTGTGCAAAATAGTGCATTCAAATTAATAACAAATCTCGTCGTGTAAAACATTAACATTTATGCTCAAGTTATATATTAATTTGTGTATATAATAGTGCATGGCATTGTGCGTACATTATCTCGAGTTTTTCTTATTCCTCTTTAATCGTCTGTTTCGTTCGTCGCGTTTGGCGCCTGCTGTGCATCGTCTGCATATAGGGCCCGCTAAGCCGAAAAAGCTGTGTCAATCATAGAAGACACACATACAGACATATATAAAAGCTCAGATAAGCTTGCGGTCGCGCTTGCATTGTGCTTATCTTTATCATATTCTTGTTCGTCGGTTGTTCGTCGCGGTTTTTGGCGCTTCTTTGTGCAGCGTTTGCATAGAAGGCCCGCTAATCCGAAAATAGCTGTGTCGATCACACACATACAAACACACGCATTTACAGTGAAAGAGTGAACCTGCTTATTAGATCAGCTAAACTCGAAGTGCATTAGAGAGTATATTAGCTTGTGCATTCATTTTGTAACCAAACGTTTTTTCGCGAGTAAACAAACTCTAATGAATAACTCAGACTCGAACGTTGATCAAGTGCCTGCATCTCAGGTTACTTTCTTAAAACTCAAAACAAACGCGCTTTTCGATAGACTGGCAAGGTTATATGCCGATATGGACATTGACAAATTAAGTCACATGGACTCGTGTGATTTACGTGTGCTTTTGGATTCGCTAACCAAGTTAGAGTCAAACTTTGATTCAGTCCATACTAGCCTAGAAGAATCTAACTTTGAGTCCATATCTAGTGATTTGCCTGCGCGGTTTGAATCAACCTTGTTAAAGTTTAAAGCCTTGCTTCAACGTGAACTAGGAAATCGGTCGGATCAACAACTTTCGTCGACGCTTAATACAAGTGGTTCAAATGCTCATCCAACACTCGTCATGGCTAATCGATCGCGTTTGCCGCAGCTGGAGCTGCCAAAATTTAGTGGAGTCTACACTGAGTGGGAAAACTTCTACACTATGTTTAAGACGATAATAGATGCTGATCCGGATCTCAGTCCTATTGAGAAGTTCCAGCATCTTCGATCCTGCTTAAGTGGTTCTGCGTTGGATACCATCAGCTCATTGGAAATCAACAAAGCCAACTATCTCGTCGCTCTGGATATTCTTCAACGTCGATTTGATAATAAGCGTTTTATTGTACAGGCACACATCAGAGCAATCTTCCGGCTTGAGAAAGTTGATGCATCTGTGGGCAGGCTGAGGCAGTTGGTGGATAAAGTTACGTCTCACATTCGTGCTATGGATTCTTTAGCATCGAGGGAAGAAGTTGCTGACTGTGTCATCGTGCAAACAGTGTTGCAAAAGCTGGACAAGGTTACTCAGGCTAAATGGGAGGAAGGCTCATCTACTAATGAGTTGCCATCTTGGTCTAGATTGTCAGAATTCTTGCAAGGACGGTGTCGAGTCCTTGAAAATGTGGATCAAGTCTTGCAGGATGGTCAGGTTGGCAAGTCAGGAAAGATCGTGAGTACTCCTTTAAGAAAAGCATTTGTGGCTTCGAAGACTCCTATTCGTTGTGTCTTTTGTGACGATCCAAGTCACGCGCTATTCCAATGTAAGCGTTTTGAGCAATTGTCCCCAATGGCAAGGCATAAGGAGGCCAAGAGGCTCGCCCTTTGCCTCAATTGCCTAAGAAAAGGACATCAGCTGAAGGATTGCAAATCTGGTTCCTGCCGTACCTGCCAATTGAAGCACCATACTTTATTGCATTACAATCAGTCTTCAATAGTTTCATCGAACGTAGTCCCTCAACTTAAACAACAAGCAAATGCAATACATCCCACTGCCATGGTTGCAATGTCACCTTCTCTGCCTCAAGTCCACATATCTCCTAACTCGTCTGATATGGTGCTTCTAGCCACTGCTATAATCCTTGTCAAGAACCGAGCTGGCACATTCGTTCCGTGTCGTGCACTCTTGGACTCAGGATCTCAACTTCACTTCGTCACCAGTCGGTTTGCAAATCAGCTTCAGCTTCGAAAATGTAAATCACTGACTGCAGTGTCTGGCATTGGAGATGCCAGCTTCTCAACTGAAGGATATTCAGTCAATCTCGTTCTGAAATCGCGGATTTCTGATTATTCTGCCTCCATCACTACCATCGTCGCCCAGACTATTACTGACAACCAGCCTGGCATCTCAATTTCTACTAACACTTGGAATATACCCTCAAACCTACAGCTAGCTGATCCTTTGTTCCATAAGTCACAACGGATTGATCTTCTCATCGGAGCTGGTCTCTTCTTCGAGCTGATGTGTGTTGGGCAAATTCAGTTGGCACCTGGATTACCAGTTGTGCAGAAAACGCAGCTCGGCTGGATCATTTCAGGTGGCGGGCAACATGCCCCCAAACTCTGTTCGTTTATCGCAACTCAAAGAAATTCGGATCACGCCAATCACAGCACTCGGCTTGATGAGTTGGTGCGTCAGTTTTGGGAATTGGAACACGTTTTCGAGCCTATTGCCAAGGAACTTAATTGCGAGCAGCATTTCATTACAAACTATCGTCGACTACCTTCTGGGGAATATTCAGTCTGTTTGCCAAAAAAGCAAGGCGTTGAATCTTTGGGCGATTGCTATTTGCAGGCCAAGCGTCGATTGTTGAATTTAGAGCGTAAGTTCGCTCGAAATCAAACTTTAAAGGAGAAATACTCAGCATTTCTAAAGGAGTATATTGATCTCAATCATATGTCTTTAGTTCCCAGCGAAGAGATCAATGGATGCAAATATTTCTTACCTCATCATTGCGTATACAAAGAAGAGAGTTCGACAACAAAGCTGAGAGTTGTCTTCGATGGCTCGGCAGCTACCACATCTGGTTTCTCATTAAACGATTTGCTTATGTCAGGACCGACTATTCAAGCTACCTTGTTTCACACACTCGTTCGTTTTCGTACATTTTCGATTGCACTTACTGGTTATATTGGTAAAATGTATAGGTGTGTGAAGGTCGTGGAGCCTGATTCTATGCTCCAGTGCATTTTATGGCGAAACTCATCAGACGATGCTATCGAAGTCTTCAAATTGAATACCGTCACTTATGGGACCAAACCCGCTTCATTTTTGGCCATTCGTGCAATGCATCAACTAGCAATAGATGAGTCGTCGGCATACCCATTAGGATCCAAAACGGTTTTGCGAGATTTCTACGTTGATGACCTGATCTCAGGAGGCAATTCAGTTGAAGAAGTTCGCGACATAATGCAACAAACCACAGGTCTTCTTGCTCGAGGAAACTTTAAGTTGAGAAAATTGTGTTCCAATTCAAGAGACGCACTTCGCGGAGTTCCAGAAACTGAACAGGAAAGTTTTCTCAAACTCGATGACGGCAGCGACGTAACAGAGGCACCTGGATTGTCAGCGGACGATCTTCGTCAAGGATCGCACATATTGTGTCGTCTTGTTCAAAGAACTCAGCTGCACCGAGAATACTCTGCACTACGAAATGGAAAGAATGTTCATTCGTCAAGCGCCATTCTTTCGCTCTCTCCTTTTATGGATGACTTTGGTCTACTTCGAGTTGGTGGCCGCTTGCGGCACTCGACTCTCGGCTTCGATGCGCGCCACCCAATTATCTTGCCCAAAGAACATCCCTTGACCTTCTCTATAGTATCTCATCTTCATCTGGCGCATCATCATGCAGGACCGCAGGCCTTGCATGGAGTAATTCGACTCCAGTTTTGGCCCATAGGCGGCATGAAAACTGTCTGCCGAGCATTGCGAAAATGTGTCATATACTGTAGATCCCGGCCTCGTCTAGTGGAGCATATAATGGCGGACTTGCCTAAGGATCGTATACAGTTTTCACCGGCATTTACTGTCACTGGAATCGACTACTGTGGACCATTTTACTACAAACCCGATGGACGAAACCGAACTTCAATAAAATGCTACATCTGCGTATTCGTTTGCTTCGCAACTAAGGCTGTATGGTTGGAGCGCGCAAAGGATCTGTCGACCGCAGCTTTCTTGGGCGCCCTCAAGCGTTTCATCAGTACGCGCGGCATTCCAAGATGCATTTGGTCTGACAACGCTACTAACTTTGTGGGTGCACGGAACGAGCTAGCGGATCTGAAACGTTTATTGTTGAGCCAGGAACATCGCACTGAAGTTCAGAACTACTGCATCAACAACAGTTTTGATTGGAAGTTCATACCTCCTCGCTCGCCACATTTCGGTGGCCTATGGGAAGCAGCAGTGAAGACCGCAAAGAGTCATCTATACCGCGCTATGGGATCATCACTTCTCGGCTTCGATGAACTTCGCACCTTGGTATGCCAAATTCATTCTATAATCAATTCTCGTCCTCTTGTTCCACTTTCAGAAAATCCCGATGATCTTGGAGTTCTCACTCCACGACATTTTTTGATTGGTCGACCACTCATCGATTTTCCCGAGCCAGACGTAACTGGGCTCGACCACAATCGCCTCGGTCAATGGCAACGCATTGCTTACTTACAGCAATTGTTCTGGAAGCGCTGGAGTGAGGAGTACCTTAATATTCTTCAACAGCGTGGAAAATGGGTCACCTCGCAGCCTCCGATCAAGATCAATGATGTCGTATGTGTGAAGGACGAAAACTTGCCGCCGTTGAAATGGCCATTAGCTCGAGTCGTTGAGACCATCGCTGGAGCTGATGGTGCTGTGAGAGTTACATATGTAACACATATGTAAATTTATGCTGCTCGGTCACTTGCTTATCATTTTGTATTCTATTCTTTAAGTTCGAAATTCACCTTCAAGCGAGCAACACCTACATCTCTCTATTGTAAACTGTATTAACTTTGCCTACACGATCATCGCGGACTAGGCATTAAACTAATAAATAATAAGCTAAATTAAATCGTGGTTTTATTATTTTGCCTTCGTAAATGATTGGAGCCAGAGTTGCCGAAAAAGCTCGGCAGCTTCCAACATTAAGAGTAGCGCTATTCAAGCCTGTAACCGTAATAAATAATAAGTAAGAACGTTGCCTTAGGACGAAACCTAAGGCGTAATACTCGTTTCCCACGGGGCATCTGGTATTTTAAATTTAATAATTAATCTCAAAATTTGCATTTATGTAGATTCATGTGAATTTTATGCAATTTCAATATTTGCAAATATAACTATGTGAATGAATTAGTATTTTTATAAAATGTACAAAATTCAATAGAATCATATGCTGAAAGTTTCAAGTTCCGTTAAGTCAGTCGCAATCTATTAAACAAAACGTTTGGCCAATTATAACACGCACGCGTTAAGCAGCGACAGCAAAAAACATTTACATTTACACATACATTGAAACGTGCAAGCGCGTTTGCTTATGGATGGTCACAAATAAATTCAGCGCCATTCATTCTAGCATATTCTTCAACCAAAATTGTTATTGAGTTGTGTTTGCATTTTCTAAGAATCACAATTGCGATTGATTTATGTTTATATTGTGTTTGCATTAACAGCAGCTTCTATAGTTTTGTATTTGTCAAAAGTCGCCCTTGTAGTGAAGTAGTTTCGGATTTGCCAACAGGCAATGCAAAACTAATGTGGAGCAGCAGGTAGATAAAAAGCGTGTAAGCAAAAGGGTTCGAGACGCGGCGGCGACGGCATGAAAATAGTTGCACAGCTGTTCATGCCTACATACATACATACTTGATGGGTCCTATCGTCAATTTTTTTGTGTGGAATAATTTTGTTCGGACTAAGTCGATTACACAAATATCGATATTTGATATTTACATTTTTTGTCACAAAAAGAAAATAACATAACTGACCTAGGCTATACGAAAAATGATAATTTTAGCAGATAAATTATTTGCAGAACTTCAACATTAAATCGAATTACATATATTTCTTATTATTTCTCAGAAGTGCCGTTTGTCGTCTTAGCAATTCTTATTAAGCTTATTTATATAGGTGGCACAAGCATATGAATTTTGCAGCTGGGCGTTACAAATTTTGTTACCAATTTGCCACGCCCCCAGTAGGCGTAGACATATCATATTTGGCAAATTCCTTTGGAAGCTTACACTTCAAAAATGTGAAAGTTACAGGGTATTTTTTCGATATACCACGCCCCCAAAGGGGCGTAAGATTTATTTTTAGGGAATCAATAGAGGAGGCCTCCAGTAACACAAACATCCAATTTTTAAGCGTCTAGCTCTAAAACTATAGGAGCTATAAGCTTTTTGCGATTTGCCACGCCCCCAATGGGCGTGGATATATCCGCCATATCTTTTTGAACTTGGGTGGTCAACGCAAGTATACATTCCAAATTTCAACTCTCTAGCTCTTCAACTAATATGATTTCTTAACTATCTGCGCAACCATTTTCCGATTTACCACGCCCACGCGTATCCGGAAAATCTTGACACTTTATAATTCGAGGGTATACACGAGTATATGTTCCAAATTTCAAGTCTCTAGCTTCAATAGCGTAGAAAAATATTGCATTCATACGGACAGACGGACAGACGGACAGACGGCCAGACGGACGGACAGCAAGACGGACATTTCACAAAACCAATATACTCTTTTTCCCTTTGGGAAACGAGTATAAAAATTAAAAAAGTTACGCTGTCCTCACTGAGTTTTGAACTCGGGACCTTTCGTTTACGCGCTTTGCGTCTATCCACTACGCCACACCAGTACTGTGTTGCTTGTTGGCAAAACGCAAAGTACTACTACTACTATATGTGACAAATATAAAACTAAAGAAGCTAAAGAAGCAGATCAATCGCAATTGTGATTCTTAGAATATGCTGAAACTCGCGCATATGAACGTATGAGTATGTGTACATACAAAAACGGTGGCCTGTTTGAATGTATGCGTGTAAAGGGCGATATATGTATGACAAATACAAAACTATAGAAGCGGCTGAAAATGAAAACCCAATTCAAACACAGATTTGGTTGAAGAATATGCTAGAACGAATGGCCTTGAATGTATTGGTGCACATGCATAGCAGAGGCGCTTGCACGTTTCAATGTATGTGTATGTGTGTATGTTTTTTGCTGCGCGTCGCTGCTTGCTACGTGCGTGTGATAATTAGCTAAACGTTTTGTTTAATAGATCGGGACTGACTTAACGGAATTTGATGAAACTTTCAGCATATGATTCTATAGAATTTTTTACATTTTATAAAAATGCTAATTTATTCACATGGTTATATTTGCAACTGACTCTCAATGTGTGTTTGATGGCAGGGGGAAGGGGGGGGGGGTTAATTAGTAAAAAGAACTGGTATCCAAAATATAAAAAAAAAATAGAAATTGCATAAAATTCACATGAATCTACATGCAAAATTTGAGGGGTCTAGCTTTAAAGGTGTGGGAGATAGAATTTTATAACCTGTGTTCGATAAGGTTTAAAATCGATAACATTACAACAACAAGTAAGAGTGCTCTAGTCGAGACTGTTCGACTAGGGGATACACTGAGCCCTGTGAAGCGCCAAATATCAAATCATTCTACGATTTTGTATGCATACATACAAACAACACATACACACATACATATTCATGCACGCATTAGCGCGCGCGCTGCCAACTGCGCAGTTGACGCAGCGACTGCGCTTGGGCTGCAATGTGGGCATTACTATGGAAACATAATTGTTTAATAACTTTTCTTATCGATGGACTAAGTGCATCAAACTTTCACAACTTCTTTGTGACATTCATATCTGTGTATGTGCGAAAGCACAAGTCTCTAGTATTTAATTTGCGCTTTCTAAAAAATAGAGGGCTATTGGGGGCGAATGGGGCGTGGCATCCAAAACCTAAAGATAACGTTGTCTCCGTGTTCATTACACGCAACTACACAGCAAATTTGAGTCTATAGCTCAAAAGATGTACAAACCAAGCCTTAAAAACACATTAAAATTATCGATAAATGCTCATAAAATCGAAATGGAATGAGTTATCGAAAAAATTTTATAAACTTGTGCAGCGTATGGTATTATAGAGTATTCATGTAAAATTTCAAGTATCTACGTTGCGTACTTAAAATATCTGAGCGATCACACGGATGGACGGACGGAATAGTTACATATATGTACAGTCTGTCAAGAAACACTTTACACAGTGGAAAAAAGCTAAATTTTTAGACTTTATGTACAAAAATAAAGGTAATTTAGCTAATTTTTTTGAATGGGTAACTGTTTAATAGGTATTTTTAAATCAAATGTATTCACATACATACATGTATATGTATATATATGTGAGTATCTTGTATGACGTATGGAATTAAACGCTGATAACCGTACAACATTAAAAAAAAAAAAAAAATAAAAAAAAAAATCACTTATATTCACTTCTGCTACAACATAATTACAAATTATAACATACAAATCTAAATTATGCTGCGATTGGGCCGGATCAATCGTTGATAACCGCTTCTATCGCAACATTATTAAATAGAATTAAAATGTGCATATATACGTATGTATGTATATAAGTATTTATGTATGCATATGTACTCACATATGTACATGTATATACATACATGTGTATGTGACCATCTTGTAGTGTGATGTGTGGAATCAAACACTTTTAGCCGTACATCATTAACAAAAAAAAAAAAAAAACACACACATATGTATGTATGTGTGTACATACATAACTACAATTTCATCATTAATTTTACAATAGCAGTGCCATAATTCTGCATTTTGTCGCTTTCTGTCGCTGCCGACACTAACGAAAATTTGGCTGGCGCCGCTATTCTCAAAATCAGAATATTCGACTTTCGTCGCTGACCTAACAGCTATGCGCATTTTGGTCGCCACTAACGACACTATAGAGCCTACTATGTCTGGCGCCACTATACTGCTCTTCAGCACAAACCTAATACCCAAAACTGACCTAGCGGAATTTGACGTCGGTTGCCACCGACAAAATACATATATAACATACGCTACTAATCTGCCTATTGGCACTGTCACTGTCCCTAATTTCCTCGAAAAACAAAAATGCCTGGCGCCACCAATTCATACGACAAAGCTACAAAATATGTAGCTTGTAGTCAAAGACACCAAGATTAGTTGCGACTGCAAGATCAGTTGCGACTGCGAAATCAATTGCGACACAGAGCTCGAACTGAAATGACGTAACTTATGTGAACATGTAAATAAACCAAAAGTATAAAAGTGAAAAGAATCTATACAGTTTACAAAACTTTCTAACAAAGTGATAAACACAAAATTGTTTAACTAAGAGAAATAAATAAATAAATATTTCACAACAAACAATGTGAGTAGAAAAGTCTATAAAATCAAATATTGATAATTATATGACTTAACTATAACATTTAAAATAAACATATTACAGAAACATACACAACAAAATACAAGAACACAACCACCAGAAATATAAAATTTTGACTCAGCAACAACAAACAATGTGAGTAGGAAAGTCTATAAAATCGAATATTGATAATTATATGACTTAACACTATAACATTTAAAACAAACATATTACAGAAACATACACAACAAAATACAAGAACACAACCACCAGAAATATAAAATTTTGACTCAGCAACAACAAACAATGTGAGTAGGAAAGTCTATAAAATCAAAAATTGATAATTATATGACTTAACTATAACATTTAAAATAAACATATTACAGTAACATACACAACAGAATACAAAAACACAACCACCAGAAATATAAAATAACCATACCACTCACTACTATTAAGAGCCATAAGAAATAAAGTTATAGGTAGAGCGAATGACGTCTTAGGATTGTCAAAAACAGACATTAAATGGGAGAACATAAAAGCTAATTTAATTCAACATTACGGTTACAAAAAGAGCGAAGCCATACTAATTCGAGAATTACAAACAATTCCAGAAAACTTGTCTCTTGGACAACTTTTCTACAATATAATAAGAGTCAAATCCCAATTGACAGCTATAGTAAAAAACGACAACCGTTCTGGTTGACACCAGAAACAGACTTTTTGACGATATATGTTTAAACACATTTTTGATGAACCTTAGAGAACCATTTAAAACCTTAATAAAATATAAAAACCCAAAGAACATAGAGGAAGCATATGAATATTGCCGTGAGGAAAAAAATTTTTATTCACAAAAACCAATCAATAAATTATATTATAAATATTAATTATTGATTGGTTTTTGTGAATAAAAATTATAATTAATAAGAAACAAGTAACACCACATTCACGTCCACAAACTACAATAAACCCGACCAACAACAGCTGTTACCGTAATAATTTTAACAATAACAACAAAAATTACGACAACCCCTCAAAAACCCAGTATACTAATAACAATCAAAAAAGAAATAATCCTCCAAACCTCTTTAACTCAAATAATAACAATAAAAATCAACTACATAATATTAACAATAACCAAATTTCAGCCGAACTTTGCAATATTAGCGACACAGAAAATTTTCGGGAAAATGCCTCCCAGAACCAAAAGGATATTTAACGAAAAATACATATGGTTCGACACTGCCTTTTATTTGGATAAAATCAATCACAAATTATCCCATCAAATTTCTAATCGATACAGGGTCAACAAATTCTTTCATAAATCCAACTGTAGTCACCAACAAAGACCGAAAAACATTACAAAATCCCATTACGATACGAACAGTCTTAAATCAACACGTCATCCGAGAAAAAGTCACAATCAACACACTTAGAGAATTTGAAGAAACCTTATCAGAAACACTTCTCACATACAATAACGCTATACACTCATCTACAAAACATACACCATTCGAACTTTTCACTGGACCTACTCACATATTTAACAAAACACTTAAGTATGATACAGAGCATGAATACCTACAAAAATTAAATTCTTACCAATCAGAACTATATCACAAGGTACAAGAAAGACTAGCAACAAACACTTCAATTAAACTTGCCAAACTCAACCAAAACAGACAATCCCCACTTCAATCATCAATTAATGAAACCATATTTAGAAAAGAAAATCGAAAGAATAAACTAACACCAAGGTTCTCGAAACATAAAGTCCTACGAGATAATGGTAACACTCTAATCACTACACGGTTACAAAAAATACATAAATCCAAAATAAGAAGAAATAAAACAAAATAAAACTGCTGTATATTTAATCATTTAATCATTATTGTTATTATTATTATTGTTAATAACATAAACACCATTGTAAAACTTCCTTAGTTTAGTACAACCATTACGTATCAACTTTAATCATTGTAAACCGAAAAAACTAATTTTAAGTTAGCTTGGATTGGTCTCAACACCCGCCATCCGGAAAATCATAGACGGTGAAACTACCAACTACGCTCAGATCAAACCAACAGACCCCAGTTGTTATGACCTTCGCTTCGCTTTGGGGAGGGAGGAGTTACCAATATACCACCCTACTCTTCCTCTTGACGCCCACAGCAGCAGCAACAACAGCGGCGACAACAGTAACGGGAGCAGCAGCAACAACAGCGGCGACAACAGTAAAGGTAGCAGCAGCAACAACAGCGGCGACAACAGTAACGGTAGCAGCAGCGGCAGCAGCAGCGGCAGCAGCACAAAGAATATGTACAATTACAACAAAGACTCAAAAAATAAAAGCACACATTCAGTGAGAACTCAACATTCAAACTAACCAGATGTTTTTTTTTAAACCACACTAATAACTAAAAGAGAGCATACTGGTAATTCGCGCATTTCAGCTTTTTCTAAGAATCACAATTGCGATTGATTTATGTTTATATTGTGTTTGCATTAACAGCAGCTTCTATAGTTTTGTATTTGATAAAAGTCGCCCTTATAGTGAAGTAGTTTCGGATTTGCCAACAGGCAATGCAAAACTGATGTGGCGCAGCAGGTAGATGAAAAGCGTGTAAGAAAAAGGGTCCGCGTTCGAGACGCGGCGGCGACGGCATGAAAATAGTTGCGCAGCTGTTCGTGCCTACGTATGTATGTATATACATACTTGATTGGTCCTATCGTCAATTTTTTTGTGTGGAATAATTTTGTTCGGACTAAGTCGATTACACAAATATCGATATTTGATATTTACATTTTTTGTCACAAAAAGAAAATAACATAACTGACCTAGGCTATACGAAAAACGATAATTTTAGCAGATAAATTATTTGCAGAACTTAAACATTAAATCGAATTACATATATTTCTTAATATTTCTCAGAAGTGCCGTTTGTCGTCTTAGCAATTCTTATTAAGGTTATTTATATAGGTGGCACAGGCATATGAATTTTGCAGCTGGGCGTTACAAATTTTGTTACCAATTTGCCACGCCCCCAGTAGGCGTAGACATATCATATTTGGCAAATCCCTAGAAGGAGTCGAAGGTAACGAAACTGTAAAGTTTGCATGCTTACACTTCAAAAATGTGAAAGTTACAGGGTATTTTTTCGATATATCACGCCCCCAAAGGGGCGTAAGATTTATATTTTTAGGGAATCAATAGAGGAGGCCTCCAGTAACACAAACATCCAATTTTTAAGCGTCTAGCTCTAAAACTATAAGAGCTATAAGCTTTTTGCGATTTGCCACGCCCCCAATGGGCGTGGATATATCCGCCATATATTTTAAAACTTGGGTGGTCAACGCAAGTATAAATTCCAAATTTCAACTCTCTAGCTCTTCAACTAATATGATTTCTTAACTATCTGCGCAACCATTTTCCGATTTACCACGCCCACGCGTATCCGGAAAATCTTGACACTTTATAATTCGAGGGTATACACGAGTATATGTTCCAAATTTCAAGTCTCTAGCTTCAATAGCGTAGAAAAATATTGCATTCATACGGACAGACGGACAGACGGACAGACGGCCAGACGGACGGACAGCAAGACGGACATTTCACAAAACCAATATACTCTTTTTCCCTTTGGGAAACGAGTATTAAAAAAGTTACGCTGTCCTCACTGAGTTTTGAACTCGGGACCTTTCGTTTACGCGCTTTGCGTCTATCCACTACGCCACACCAGTACTGTGTTGCTTGTTGGCAAAACGCAAAGTACTACTACTACTATATGTGACAAATATAAAACTAAAGAAGCTAAAGAAGCAGATCAATCGCAATTGTGATTCTTAGAATATGCTGAAATTCGCGCATATGAACGTATGAGTATGTGTACATACAAAAACGGTGGCCTGTTTGAATGTATGCGTGTAAAGGGCGATATATGTATGACAAATACAAAACTACAGAAGCGGCTGAAAATGAAAACCCAATTCAAACACAGATTTGGTTGAAGAATATGCTAGAACGAATGGCCTTGAATGTATTGGTGCACATGCATAGCAGAGGCGCTTGCACGTTTCAATGTATGTGTATGTGTGTATGTTTTTTGCTGCGCGTCGCTGCTTGCTACGTGCGTGTGATAATTAGCTAAACGTTTTGTTTAATAAATCGGGACTGACTTAACGGAATTTGATGAAACTTTCAGCATATGATTATATAGAATTTTTACATTTTATAAAAATGCTAATTTATTCACATGGTTATATTTGCAACTGACTCTCAATGTGTGTTTGATGGCAGGGGGAGGGGGGGGGGGGGGGGGGGTTAATTAGTACAAAGAACCGGTATCTAAAATATAAAAAAAATAGAAATTGCATAAAATTCACATGAATCTACATGCCAAATTTGAGGGGTCTAGCTTTAAAGGTGTGGGAGATAGAATTTTATAACCTGTTTTCGATAAGGTTTAAAATCGATAACATTACAACAACAAGTAAGATTGCTCTAGTCGAGACTGTTCGACTAGGGGATACACTGAGCCCTGTGAAGCGCCAAATATCAAATCATTCTACGAGTTTGTATGCATACATACAAACAACACATACACACATACATATTCATGCACGCATTAGCGCGCGCGCTGCCAACTGCGCAGTTGACGCAGCGACTGCGCTTGGGCTGCAATGTGGGCATTACTATGGAAACATAATTGTTTAATAACTTTTCTTATCGATGGACTAAGTGCATCAAACTTTCACAAATTATTTGTGACATTCATATCTGTGTATGTGCGAAAGCACAAGTCTCTAGTATTTGATTTGCGCTTTCTAAAAAATAGAGGGCTATTGGGGGCGAATGGGGCGTGGCATCCAAAACCTAAAGAAAACGTTGTCTCCGTGTTCATTACACGCAACTACACAGAAAATTTGAAGTCTATAGCTCAAAAGATGTACAAACCAAGCCTTAAAAACACATTAAAATTATCGATAAATGCTCATAAAATCGAAATGGAATGAGTTATCGGAAAAATTTTATAAACTTGTGCAGCGTATGGTATTATAGAGTATTCATGTAAAATTTCAAGTATCTACGTTGGGTACTTAAAATATCTCAGCGATCACACGGACGGACGGACGGAATAGTTACATATATGTACAGTCTGTCAAGAAACACTTTACACAGTGGAAAAAAGCTCAATTTTAGACTTTATGTACAAAAATAAAGGGTTGTTGTTTAATTTAGTTAATTTTTTTGAATGGGTAACTGTTTAATAGGTATTTTAAAATCAAATTATAAAAAACAAACAAAAACAAGTAAGAACGTTGCCTTAGGACGAAACCTAAAGCGTGATACTCGTTTCCCACAGGGGCATCTGGTATTTTAAATTTAATAATTTATCTCAAATTTTGCATTTATGTAGATTCATGTGAATTTTATGCAATTTCAATTTTTGCAAATATAACTATGTAAATGAATTAGCATTTTTATAAAATGTAAAAAATTCAATAGAATCATATGCTGAAAGTTTCACCAAGTTCCGTTAAGTCAGTCGCAATCTATTAAACAAAACGTTTGGCCAATTATGACACGCACGCGTTAAGCAGCGACAGCAAAATACATTTACATTTACACATACATTGAAACGTGCAAGCGCGTTTGCTTATGGATGGTCACAAATAAATTCAGCGCCATTCATTCTAGCATATTCTTCAACCAAAATTGTTATTGAGTTGTGTTTGCATTTTCAGCCGCTTCTTTAGTTTTGTATTTGTCAAATATCGCCGTTTATACGCATACATTCAAACCGACTACCGTTTTTGTATGTACACATATAAATATTTACGTTCATATGCGCGCATTTCAGCATTTTCTAAGAATCACAATTGCGATTGATTTATGTTTATATTGTGTTTGCATTAACAGCAGCTTCTATAGTTTTGTATTTGTCAAAAGTCGCCCTTGTAGTGAAGTAGTTTCGGATTTGCTAACAGGCAATGCAAAACTGATGTGGCGCAGCAGGTAGATGAAAAGCGTGTAAGCAAAAGGGTCCGCGTTCGAGACGCGGCGGCGACGGCATGAAAATAGTTGTTATATTTATAATCTAACTTATGACCTGTTTCATTTCTTAATAAGACTTTATCTCCTACTGATATATCTATGTTCTTAACTTTCTGATCATATAATGTTTTATTGTTTTTCTTATTTTCTTCTAACATTATTCTGGCTCTTTTATATGCTACTTCTAATCTATATTTACTTTCTTTAGCATAGTCGTCTATATTGTATATATTTTCTATATTAACTATACTATTAAATTGTTTTGGTAAATTGTTTGTTTTACCAAATACTAACTCATATGGACAGTAACTATGTGCCATTGAGGGTGTAGTATTAAAACAGAAAACAAAATAATTAAGCCATACGTCCCAGTCAGTTTTATCAACCGATATATATGAGCGTATGTAATCGTTAAATGTTCTATGGCTGCGTTCTATCGTTCCTACTGTTTGGTGGTGGTGAGCTGTCGAAGTTATATTTTCAACCTCTAAATATTTACATAGATCATTTATTATTGAATTCTTATATTCTGTTCCCATGTCCGTAATGAACGTATTCATTGGACCGTACTTCAGAATAAAAGATTCAAAAATTGCTTTAGCGACAGTGTTCGCATTTTTATTTGGAACAGGTATGGCAACTAAGTATTTAGTTAGATCACATATTAGAGTGACTTTTCTGATTTTGGTAGCGGACCAATAGTGTCTACTATCACCTTGTCGAAAGCATTTATTGGTGTATCTGTTATTGTTAATGGGGTCTTATTATGCTTTGTTATTTTAGCTTTTTGGCATTTTTGACATTTTCGTATGTACTCAGTAATATCTCGAGTCATACCTTTCTAAAAATAATGTCTTTTGACCTTGGCCAAGTTTTTTGCTATGCCGATATGACCTCCTTGTATGGGATCGTCATGGAATTTAGACAGAATAGCTTATTTTTCTTTTTGTTTTTCTATAATGGTCACCGGGTGGAGTAGCGCTACTCTTAATGTATCAATATTTTATTGCCCATTTGTTTAAAATTATCTACTGAAACATGTTCAAAGATATTTTCCCACGGTGCCAATTTAAGTTGGCTGATTTTGTTTATACCGGGTTGCATTTCAAGCCTTTGGAAAAATTGACCTAAGTCTAAGATTCCATTGGTATATAAATAGCTAACATCATATCTTGCAGTAATCTTTTTACCATGTTTAAATAAACATAGCGTATTTTTTACATGCAAGGTCACTACTTTACGTACTTCGTCATTGTTTATGACTTCATATACGTTGGGCTTTGAAGCTTTATCTATAGATTGCTTAGGCAATTCTATTTCTTTATTATCCGCGCGGTTTTTCTGTCTATTTTGATATCTCGTAGTGACTTTCAGTATATTTCCTGTAATGTTTTGTAGATCTTTGATGGTTATTCTTGATAACGCATCAGCTACATGATTATCTTTTCCCTTTAAATATTCGACTGTGAAGTCGTACTCTTCTAATTCTAGCTTCATACGTGTCAATTTAGAGCTTGGATTGATCATTGAAAATAGATAAGTTAAGGGTCTGTGATCTGTTTTTATTGTGAAATGCTTTCCATAAATATATGGTCGAAAATGCAATATTGCCCAGTGTATTGCAGCTAATTCCTGCTCAGTTGTACATTTATTACTTTCTCCTTTGCTAAAGGCTTTTGACGCGTATGCAATGGGAAGTTGGAGTCCGTTATGGTTTTGAGTTAAAATCGCTCCGCATGCTTGCTTACTTGCGTCAGTTATTATACAGAATTCTTTGTTAAAATCAGGATATTGTAATAAAGTGGGTTCCATTAGCTTTGTCTTTAAATATTGGAATGCATTTTGGCAATCCTCTGTCCATTCAAAAGTGACATTCTTTTTACATAATCTTGTTATGTGCCGTGAATATTCGGCGAAGTTTTTTATAAAACGTCTATAATAATTGCAAAATGCTATGAAACGTCTAGCGCTGTCTGCATTGTGTGGCGTCGGGTAATTCTTAATTACATCATATTTCTTATCATCCGGAAGTATTCCTTTATTTGTGCATTTATGACCAAGAAAAGTCACCTCATGCATAAAGAATGAACATTTTTCTGGATGTAACTTTAGATTGTATTTCCTACATTTCTCAAAAACATCTGTTAAGTTTTTAAGCATATGTTTTTCCATATAAAGAAATGCTTGTGTCGGTTCTAAACCGGAGAATGCTATAGTCATCATTCTCTGAAATGAATTGGGCGCAATTTTTAAACCGAAAGGTAATCGCATGAAGCGATATGAGCCATTGCTCGTTGAAAATGACGTTATATTTCTTGAACTTTCTTCTAATTCGATTTGATGGAATCCTGACATTAGGTCAAGACATGAGAAATATTTTGCTCTTCCAAGTTGATCCAAAATGTCATCAATTCTTGGGAGCGGAAATTTATCGGACAGTAATTTTTTATTAATTTGACGATAGTCAATTACTAATCGCCATTTCCTATTTTCCGAGCCTGGTGATGATTTTTTAGGGACAATTAATAATGGGCTATTAAATTCAGATACAGATTCTTCGACAATTCCGTCTTTGATCAATTTTCCTACTTGTTTCTGTATTTCTTCAATCTGACTGTGTGGGCTTCGATAATTTTTTGTACATACTGGTTCATCATCTTTTAATCTCAGTTTTTGTTTGTAAAAATTATTTGTGCTAATTGGTTCGGATTCCAGTCTGAATATATCATTGTATTGGATGCATAGGTTTGAAAGTTGTGATTTGAATTGTGGCGGGAAGTTCTTTGTTAGTTGAGATAATACAGACTGTGCTCTATTTTCTGGATTCATTTTGACTACTTCGTAGTTTGAAAGTGATTCAAATGCTAAATTACTTGTATTGACTACTTGATCTTTATTTGTTGTATTTAGCAATCTTATAAAAGCGTTTTTAGGAGTTGCTATGGTACTTGCTATGTAGATACCATGCTGAAGTTCTTGGTTTGGAATCAGTACACTGTCTTCTATTGAATTTACATTAATTTTTCTAATTACTTGGGATCTAGCTGGCAGAAGTATTGAATTGTTGCCAGAACTGTATGTCATTGGGACATAAATTGGATATTTTAGGTTATTGGGTCTAATTATAAGCCAATCTTCAAGTGGCTTGAAGTCTAATTGACAGTTGTATTTCTTTATAAAGTCGATTCCTATTATGCCATCACAAGGAATAGCAAATTTTAAATCTACGATATGAAAATCGTGTTGCAATATGTATTTAGTGGTCTGTATCTCCATAGAAGTTAATCCTTTGGATTTGATTACTTCTTGACTTATTCCCTTTATGTCTATGATGAAGTTGTTTTGTATGTCGTGAAAGACATCAGAATTTTCTTTAACTATTGATATATCTGCACCTGTGTCTACCAAAAAGACAATTTCTTTTCCTGTAGCCACATGGGTGAATGATACAAATATGTTCTGACTGAGATTAATAGTGTGAACCCTTGCGCTTTCTACTGTTGAGTATTTAAAGGGGGATTCGAGTTTTCCGATGTGTTATTCTGGTTTCGATTATTGTTATTGCCACGGCCTCTTGAGTTTCCTCTATATTGGCCTCGTCCATTATTGTTATAATTATTATTGTTGTTGTAATTATTATTATAATTGTTATTGTTGCGACCACGAAAACCACCTCTGTAATTTCCACGTCCGCGGTATCCGCCGCGTTGTGAATTATTGTTGTAATATAGGACAGTGTTTTGCTGCCCAGTTGCCTCTGTGCAACAATTTACAAATTTTGATATAGCCTCATTCATATTGTTAAAGGTACCAGCTTGCATGATAAGTTTTACCTTATCTATTGTGCAATTTGCAGTCATTGCTTTGACTGCATGCTGTGTGGAATAACTTCTGGCTAACTCTAGAGATAAGCCATCTTTTATATATGCACCTTCTAGCATTTTTGTCATTTGCTCAACCTCTTGTGTGTACTGGTTGGCAGTTTTGCTGCGTTGCTGTATATTCATCAGTTTTGCTGACAATACTTGTACAGTTTCGCCTTTGACATTGTTTTCTAATCTGGAGATGATTTCACTTATTGTGTTTTCATTTCCGATTAAATTTCTAGCAACACCTTTGAGCCTTGTTTTAATAATTGAAATTGCTAGCTCTTCGTGTTCACCAGCTATTAGGCTGAGTATTTGCAATGCGTCTATAAAACTTTGCAAATTTTCTGCTTTACCGTCAAAGACTGGTAATAGCTTAGTTGCTGTGCTTATGAATTCGATGTTTGATTGGGCCATCGTGGTATTTTTATTGTCTTGTTCAATGTGGAAAGGTTCAATTATACTGGAATTAGTATCAGAATCTGTAGAATTATCTAGATCTGATATTAAGACAGCTGGCACAGTTAGATTGTTTAAATCCTCCTCTTCTATTTTAACTTCTGTATTTATTTCTTCTGATTCTGTCGATTGTGGTTCATCACCAATTGCAATCGATACTGAAGTATTAAGTATACTAGGTACTAATATTTCTAGACTATATTTTAGTTTGATATTTATTAAATTAGATCGTAGTCTGATCAAAAATTTTGATACTTGTGACCAATGATCTTGATTTAATTTCCCTCTCTGATCATGTATTAGTGTACGTGCTGAGTTATAGCAGTTTACTAATATTCCTGTGTGATGAATAATTAAACATATCTTTATTTTATTTGAACTATATCAGCCAATTGCCGGTACGCTCAACTTGTCCGTTCGTTTGCTTACTCAATACTAACATAATTGTATCGACTTAACCGATAATTGATCTTGATACAGCTGTTCATTCGCCGATAACAATTAAGGTTGCATATATACTAAAAATATCAAAAATATGCTAAATAATGACAAATGGTTCCTCAACATCCCGGCCCCCCTGAAACTCTGTTTCAGAATTTGGTAGGGCTGCAATCTTCGTGATGGGTCGTATAATCTCTCCAGAAACGACCTTGAGCTTAACTGCCCGTACTAATCCATCCTCTCCTGGGTACACCTCGATTACGCGTCCTAGATTCCATGTTGCTGGAGGCGTATTCGGTTCCTTGATGAGTACAATGTTTTCAAGAGATATGTTAGGTTGTCTTCTCCAGGATCCCAGGGCCGTCCAAGTACCTTTGCTGTTGTTGCTGACCTGTTGACTCTATCACCTTGCACCGTGCTCAATCGTGTGCTATTTGAGATCCATTTTCCCAATTCCAATTGTACAACTAAATCAGTTTGAATGCCATTCAGTTCTTCCTCTGTCATGGCTCCTGTTAATACATCATCCGCGTAGAAATCCTCAAGCAATATCTTCGCTGCTCTAGGAAACTCATGCTCGTGGTCCTTGGCGAGTTGCTCTAACACTCGGACTGCCAGGAATGGCGCAGACGCAGTCCCGTATGTAACTGTGCAGAGTCCGATGTGCTGCAATGGTGCTGATGGATCTTCTCTCCATAATATTCGTTGGAAATCCTGATGTTTAGCTGCAACCAGAATCTGTCTAAACATCTTTACAATATCAGACGAAAATACAAAGTTGTGCATTCGAAACCTCATGCATACGTTGAACAGATTGCGTTGTATACATGGTCCAATGTAAATCGCATCGTTAAGAGACCGGCCATCTTGGTCTTGATATGAGCCATCAAATACCACACGCAGCTTTGCACCTAGCACTGGATGGTGCGGCATGTAGAAAATCTTCTTCGAAGTGGCGTCTTCTTCTACATCCACCTCCTTCATGTGGTCCAGTTGTATGTACTCCCTCATGAATTGTACATACCTTGATCGCAAAGCTGCATCCTTCATTAAACGACGTTCAACTGCCAAGAAGCGAGACTTGGCTCCATGAAAGGTGTCTGCGAAGTCTGGGCTGTCCTGCTTGAACGGTAGCTCGACTATGTATCTCCCTTCAGCATTACGGGAGTGTGTTCGGACGAAATGAGTCTCCACTACATCATCTTCTGTAATTGCAGACGTGAACGATGGAACTTCCTCCAGTTCCCAAAACCGTTGCAACAATGTGTTGATGTCCATGGTAGCTAAGAGTGACGTAGTTGTAGTTGTAGTTGCTCCTCCCACTGATGTGATGATCCATCCAAATATGGAATCGATAGCGATTGTGTTGCCCTGGGCATTACGCAACTTATCTCCAGTAAGAACCGTCCAAATGTGATCGTTACCAATCAGAATGTCGATTGATGCGTTGGTATTGAATGCGGCATCTGCTAGGGTGTGGCCGCTAAATATAGAGAGGTCTGCTGCGTTTATAGTTTCTCTAATCAGTGTCGAAGTAATGTTTCCAAGCACGTGCGCCTTGACCTCAAGCGATGCATCTGACACTCGCGACTTGATGTGTAGTGAACAGAGCCCTCTTGTGGTTTCTGCCTTGATTGAGGAGATTCCAGATATGGAAATCCGAGAGTGTGAACGGTCCAGACCCAATGTCTGGATACAGCGTTCCGAAACGTAGGACAACTCCGAGCCGCAGTCCAGTAATATTTGGCAAACAACGTCTTGTCCTCGAGAATTGCGCATATTCACCTGCGCCGTTGGCAGTGTACTTCTCATATTTGCACCCTTGCCACATTTCGCAATGTTCATGGCGTTCGTCAGTGCTACTACTGTGCTAGCACCTGGTGCCTCATTTGACTCATCCTTCTGGTGCTGCTGTGGCTCACCCTTGTCTCTAGTGCTGCTTTGATCGAAATGCAAAAGTGAGTGATGTCGGCGCTTGCAATACTTACATGATGTCTTCGATGTACAAGTGCTCACTACATGACCAAGTCTCAAACAATTAAAACATATGCGTTTGGACTTTACAATGGCATATCGTTGCTGAATAGATAGGTCCAAGAACTGTGTACATGTCATCAATGCGTGTTCCTTGTTGCACTTAGCACAGCGCTTTGAAATAGCGAGTAGCGCATGCGCGTTCCTGGTACCTCTGTCTTGTCTAGGCTTGCTACTTGTCTGAGTTGCAGCACTGTCAAATAGACCTTTACACGCGTGCCCTTCCTTATAGTCTCCATCAAATGGTGCGATATGAATCCGCGGCAGTTCCCAATCCTTCGTTGATGGTCCTGCGACTTGTTGTGAGCCTGACGATGACTCGTTATCAACCTGCTGCGGTAGCAGTCGTTACATTATGCGATCCATAGCCTCCTTTTGCTTCTGCTGCAATTGTTGTATTTGCGCCTGAGATTGTTGCTGCATTTGTTGCAAAATACATTGGATGGTCGATTCATCCCTTTCCCCGAGCACATTAGATTTAGTATTGGCCTCATTCAGTTTGTGGGGTTTGTACTCAGTGTGTAGTGCCTTAAGAAGGGCATAAGCTCGATCAACGCGCTCCTCGTATACCTCGTTGTCACTTGCTGGGTCCACATATCCCTGCACATCTTCATATTTATAAAGTTCGTCGCCAAGATTGACAAACTGCTTCCAAGCCTGAACCAGCATGTCCAATCTGGCATCAATATCGTAGAATGTGCAGCCATCAGGCGGATGTTCCGCGTATCCAGAAATACGCGTAATCGTTGCCTTCAATCTACTTCTGGCTCCCAGTAAAGTACGTAGATTTTCCATTGAAGCTTGCTGCGTTGCCCGCAGTCAATTCAAGTTGTTGTCCAAAGTAGCCAGTAGCACTTTTCCAATAGTGCGTACTAGTAATTACGTATGATGCCAAATATCGATACGTAATTCCAAGAATGTGCAAATGCTGCGTAGCCAGTAGCAAAAACACGACAAGACGAAATACGGCACTTTTCCAATAGTGCGCGCCGTTTATTACGTATGATGCCAAATATCAATACGTACTTCCAAGAATGTGCAAATGCTGCGTCGCCAGCAGCAAAAACACGACAAGACAAAACACGCCACTTTTCCAATAGTGCGCGCCGTTTATTACGTATGATGCCAAATATCGATACGTAATTCCAAGAATGTGCAAATGCTTCGTCGCCAGCAGCAAAAACACGACAAGACAAAACATGGCACTTTTCCAATAGTGGCGGCGTTTATTACGTATGATGCCAAATATCAATACGTAATTCCAAGAATGTGCAAATGCTGCGTCGCCAGCAGCAAAAACACGACAAGACAAAACATGGCACTTTTCCAATAGTGCGCGCTGTTTTCCAATATTCCAAAGTGAGTATTCAGTAGCAATGCCCAACGGCTCCGGCTCGAAGGACCAAATTTTTATAATGAAAAATTAAACATATCTTTATTTTATTTGAACTATATCAGCCAATTGCCGGTACGCTCAACTTGTCCGTTCGTTTGCTTACTCAATACTAACATAATTGTATCGACTTAACCGATAATTGATCTTGATACAGCTGTTCATTCGCCGATAACAATTAAGGTTGCATATATACTAAAAATATCAAAAATATGCTAAATAATGACAAATGGTTCCTCAACACTGTGTGTTTTCTAATAGTATTTTTTTGTATTGGCCTGTTTTGCGTGAGTGACTTGTATGATTTGTCAAATTCAACTTTTATGCTATTTAATTCATTATATATATCATTCCATTCCATTATTTTATGGATATGAACTGTTTTTCTGTTTTGCCTTTTTTCTTAATTGCGTCTAGTCTAGCCATACTTTAGATAAAAGGAAATTTTTTTTTTTTGCATTTATATTTTATTTATATTTTGTCCAAGTCATTTGCTTGGCTCATAAATCTTTTCTTCAAACATCTATTATGTAATTTGTATAGTTTGTACATGCAATTTGCGCTCATTATTACAACGATTATTATTAATAATTTATGTATTAATTCCAAATTGGCGCTACTTGACTCTACTTTGTGTATTACATTAGCAGTAGAGTCTACTGATTTTACATCTACTAAGCCCATTTTTTATATGTGTTTTTAAAAGATTTTTCAACAGATTTATTAATTCTGTTGTCATACATTAATTATGTAACAAAAAGTAATTTTACATCAATCTACCTATGTGTTCGTATAGCTTTGCAGGCTATACTTCTAATCGGGCGGAAGTGTTTCCGCTCGATTTTGACAATAAAATTAAAATTAGTTTTTATGCAGCGCAGTGCATTTTAAGATTAGATTTATAAAATTATTATTAGATTAATAAAAAAAAATTTCAGATTTGTTGGGCGTTCTTTGAAACGCTGTCGGTCCTTATTGGTTGTTGCTGCTGCCGTTGCTGCTGCAGTTGTTATTGCTGCTGTTGTTGCTGTTGTTGCTGCAGTCGTTGTCGTTGTTGCTGTTGCTGTTGCTGTTGTTGTTGTTGTTGTTGTCCGGGGCCTATGAGCTCAGGCGTCGCCGGTGCTGGTCATCGCACAGGCTGTTGATCCACTGCATGTGCCAATGCAGTAAGGGCTCCAAATTCCTTCACAGTCCTTTGGGCACTCCTTTGTTAGTTTCGGTATCTCTTTAATTTTTGGAGGTTGAATTTTTATTGTGTTGTTTGTACTTTTAATTTGTGAGTGAGTTGAACATGGCTTATTTTTTTTTTTTTGTAGATATTCTTTTAGATGTTCAAGCTCTGCTTGCAGCTTTTGAGCTGTTGACCAGGCTGGTGGCGGTTGTTTTGTAT
Organism: Drosophila meridiana; assembly: GCA_035045185.1. Lineage (NCBI taxonomy): Eukaryota > Metazoa > Arthropoda > Insecta > Diptera > Drosophilidae > Drosophila > Drosophila meridiana. The sequence goes on from JAWNPF010000039.1 coordinate 331,544, forward strand.
ATATTTGCCAATTTAAACTGGCTATTCTTTTTTTTATCTTATTTTGCACACCGCCTCTTTTCTTTGCCATGCTCGAGTGAGCAAAAAAAAAAAAATAATAAATAAAATTCTGAGTGAGTAGAGTACTCACTCAGAATTTTATTTATTATTTTTTTTTTTGGGGGGTTTGTTCCTACTTGGTTTTCTTCCATCATTGGTTTTCTTCCATCATTAGATCATCAGCTTGTGACGTCCTGTCACGGTCGCCATGTAGAAAGGTTGTTGTATTTGGTTTGGATTTATTTGAGGACGCAGCAGTGTTGCCGCTTCCAACGTCAAGTTGTATCTCCTCTTAAACATTTTTCTTAGGTTCTAAGTAAGCCTAAGTCCCAGCGCTGCGCTATGTAAGGTTTGGGCAGCAGAGAGAGACGATTATGTATATTTCTTATATACTACATATGTATGTCATAAGTATATATATGTGTAGTTGAAGTGGAGTGTTGGTGCATATGCATACTCATAAGTGGCCGGCACATGAAGGCGTAATGCTGACACGTGCACATTCTCAGAGAGCGACAATCGGCTCATATTTCGTCCTCGCTTTAAGAGCGGGACTGTGTTTATGTAAACACAACAACAAAGAGTTATAGTGTGTACTTTAAGTACTCTTGGTACAGTGGACACTCAATATGTATGCATACTACAACACATTAAAATTATCGATAAATGCTCATAAAATCGAAATGGAATGAGTTATCGGAAAAATTGTATAAACTTGTGCAGCGTATGGTATTATAGCGTATTCATGTAAAATTTTAAGTATCTACGTTGCGTACTTAGAATATCTCAGCGATCACACGGACGGACGGACGGAATAGTTTCATATATGTACGTCTGTCAAGAAACACTTTACACAGTGGAAAAAATCTCAATTTTTAGACTTTATGTACAAAAATAAAGGGTTGTTGTTTAATTTATTTAATTTTTTTGAATGGGTAACTGTTTAATAGGTATTTTTAAATAAAATTATAAAAAACATAAACAAAAACAAGTAAGAACGTTGCCTTAGGACGAAACCTAAAGCGTGATACTCGTTTCCCACAGGGGCATCTGATATTTTAAATTTAATAATTTATCTCAAATTTTGCACTTATGTAGATTCATGTGAATTTTATGCAATTGCAATTTTTGCAAATATAACTATGTGAATGAATTAGCATTTTTATAAAATGTACAAAATTCAATAGAATCATATGCTGAAAGTTTCACTAAGTTCCGTTAAGTCAGTCGCAATCTATTAAACAAAACGTTTGGCCAATTATGACACGCACGCGTTAAGCAGCGACAGCAAAATACATTTACATTTACACATATGTACATACATTGAAACGTGCAAGCGCGTTTGCTTATGCATGGTCACAAATAAATTCAGCGCCATTCATTCTAGCATATTCTTCAACCAAAATTGTTATTGAGTTGTGTTTGCATTTTCAGCCGCTTCTTTAGTTTTGTATTTGTCAAATATCGCCGTTTATACGCATACATTCAAACCGACTACCGTTTTTGTATGTACACATATAAATAATTACGTTCATATGCGCGCATTTCAGCATTTTCTAAGAATCACAATTGCGATTGATTTATGTTTATATTGTGTTTGCATTAACAGCAGCTTCTATAGTTTTGTATTTGTCAAAAGTCACCCTTGTGGTCAAGTAGTTTCGGATTTGCCAATAGGCAATGCAAAACTAATGTGGCGCAGCAGGTAGATGAATAGCGTGTAAGCAAAAGGGTCCGCGTTTGAAACGCGGCGGCGACGGCATAAAAATAGTTGCGATGCTGTTCGTGCCTACATACATACATACATACTTGATGGGTCCTATCGTCAATTTTTTTGTGTGGAATAATTTTGTTCGGACTAAGTCGATTACACAAATATCGATATTTGATATTTACATTTTTTGTCACAAAAAGAAAATAACATAACTGACCTAGGCTATACGAAAAACTATAATTTTAGCAAATAAATTATTTGCAGAATTTCAACATTAAATCGAATTACATATATTTCTTAATATTTCTCAGAAGTGCCGTTTGTCGTCTTAGCAATTCTTATTAAGCTTATTTATCTAGGTGGCACAGGCATATGAATTTTGCAGCTGGGCGTTACAAATTTTGTTACCAATTTGCCACGCCCCCAGTAGGCGTGGACATATCATATTTGGCAAATTCCTAGAAGGAGTCGAGGGTAACGTAACTGTAAAGTTTGGATGCTTACACTTCAAAAATGTGAAAGTTACAGGGTATTTTTTCGATATACCACGCCCCCAAAGGGGCGTAATATTTTTTTTTGGGGAATCAATAGAGGAGGCATCTAGTAAGTGTCTAGTGAAGTGTCTAGCTCTAAAACTATAGGAGCTATAGGCTTTTTGCGATTTGCCACGCCCCCTGAAGGCGTAGGTATGTCCGCCATATCTTTTTGATCTTGGGTTGCTTATCCGAGTATATATATCAAATTTCAAGTCTCTAGCATCAATAGTGCTCAAAATATAGCTGAATTTGTAAAATCACTCTATATTCAGATCCGATTTGCCACGCCCCCAGTGGGCGTGGACATAAAATCTTTTTATCAATCTTTATAGAATCGAAGCGTTAAGATACGTGCCAAATTTCAGCATTTTAGCTTTAAAACTGTAGAAGTTACAGTTTTCCCGATTTGCCACGCCCCCAATAGGCGTAGATATATCCGCCATATCTTTTTGAACTTGGGTGGTCAACGCAAGTATACATTCCCAATTTCAACTCTCTAGCTCTTCAACTAATATGATTTCTTAACTATGGGCGCAACCATTTTCCGATTTATACACGAGTATACACGAGTATATGTTCCAAATTTCAAGTCTCTAGCTTCAATAGTGTAGAAAAATATTGCATTCATACGGACAGACGGACAGACGGCCAGACGGCCAGACGGACAGACGGACGGACAGCAAGACGGACATTTTACAAAACCAACATACTCTTTTTCCCCTTGGGAAACGAGTATATCAATAAGGGTGAAACTTAAAAAACAACAAAAACTTAGATTACTCATATTTGACACTGTCAAGAAACTCTACACATTTTGTTCACTTCATCTGTTTTGCTCTCATTCTAAGAAATGACGGGGCTTTACCGTTACCTATGCTTTAAGAATCTCTTTATGCATCTCTATTTATGTGTTTATTTTTCATATATATATATATATATATATATATATTAGTTGCGCTATATTGTCGGACTGCGGTTCGGACTGATATATAGGAGGTATATACCAAGTACATATATATATATATATATATATATATATATATATATATATATATATATATGGAGAAATATATACATATGTATGGCGTTTTGACGGACGCGAGGTTAGTGACCTACTTATACACACACACACACACACACGAAGAAGTGACTGCTGGTGCAAATAGGAATTTAACACAGCTGAATGCGCATTTATATCTATATGAATATATAGATATAGAAACGTTTTCACTATGAGCATATATAGACTTAGAGTATGGTGGATTAGGTGCCACTATATATGTTCTCTCTGTGCACGGAAATGGAGGAAAAAGAAAAATGTTACTTATCTCGTTGCCTGTGAATCGCTGGGGTTAAATATGTTGAAGATCCGTTGGATATCTCCGGCTCGAAGGACCAATGTTTGTGGGGGGGGCGCGTCGCAGATAATTAGAAACACTTTTCTTATGGGTTTATTGAAAATAATTTGCGTTTATTGAAATATGGAAAGTGCACAGTCATGACGAATATATAAAAACAAGTAAGAGTGCTCTAGTCGAGACTGCTCGACTAGGGGATACCCTGAGCCCTATGAAGAGCCAAATATCAAATCATTCTTCGATTTTGTATGCATAAATACAAACAACACATACACACATACATATGCACGCACGCATAAGCGCGCGCTCTGCCAACTGCGCAGTTGACGCAGCGACTGCGCTTGGGCTGCAATGTGCGCATTACTATGGAAACTTAATTGTTTAATAACTTTTCTTAGCGATGAACTAAGTGCATCAAACTTTCACAACTTATTTATGACATTCATATATGTGTATGTGCCAAAGCACAAGTCTCTAGTATTTGATTGGCGCTTTTTACAAATAGGGGGCTATTGGGGGCGAATGGGGCGTGGCATCCAAATTCTAAAGATAACGTTATCTCCGTATTCATTACACGCAACTACACAGCAATTTGAAGTCTCTAGCTCAAAAGATGTACAAACCACGCCTTAAAAACACATTAAAATTATCGATAAATGCTCATAAAATCGAAATGGAATGAGTTATCGGAAAAATTGTATAAACTTGTGCAGCGTATGGTATTAACGAGTATTCATGTAAAATTTCAAGTCTCTACGTTGCGTACTTAAAAATATCTCAGCGTTCACACGGACGGACGGACAGACGGACAGACGGACAGACGGACGGACGGACAGACGGACAGACGGACAGACGGACAGGGCTATATCAACTCGTCTTGTCGCGCTGATCAAGAATATATATACTTTATGGGGTGTGGCACGCCTCCTTCTGCCTGTTACATACATTTTCACAAAACCATTATACCCTGATTTCCCATTTTCAATGGGCTCAGGGTATAAAAAGAGAATATAAAAGGAAGAGAGGAGGAAAGTTCAAGGAAGGCGCCAGAGAACCAGCAGGAGAGCTGGAGTTGGAGCTTACGCTATTAACAGCGCTGTTAATAACATAGCATGGGGATGTGGAGGGAGGAGCAGTTGTGTTTAATGGAATCTGACATAAACATCCAGATTATCAAAAATTAATTCAAAACATTATTAATGAATGTTCAATATGCAACACAGCAAAAACCGAACACAGAAACACAAAATTAACTATAAATATATATTAACTATCAAATGCGCAGCCATACAGAACTGGTTAAAAGAAGAAAAGTTACAAATAATTATTATTATTACGATTTTACAAAACAATTAATGAAAAATTAAGATTTGTCATGAATGAAAATAATATTGAAGATAAATTAACAAAATTCGAAATAATACTTTATACATATAATCACAAAACCAAACATAACACGACTAATATGACACCAGCAGATATATTTATATATGCAGGAACACCTGAATAAATAAATAAATTAAATAAAAATAGACAGAACTTTGATAAAGATACTAGATACAAACAAGCCCCATTAATCAAATCTAAAACCACAAACCCCTTCAAAAAGACAGGAGAAATTAAACCAATTGACGATAAACATTTCGAAGAAATAAATAGAGGACGGAAAGTAATACATTACAAATCAAAATTCAAAAAGAAAAAGATAAATAATAAAAGCAAATACGATAATTAATTACAGGAAAAAACTTAAGATGACCCTCATAAACATTATAACAATCATCCTATTACTAAAAACTAATTCGTCAAATGCGAAAAGTATCGAAATAAACCCAATAACATAACTGACCTAGGCTATACGAAAAATGATAATTTTAGCAGATAAATTATTTGCAGAACTTCAACATTAAACCGAATTACATATATTTCTCAGAAATGCCGTTTGTCGACTTAGCAATTCTTATTAAGCTTATTTATATAGGTGGCACAAGCATATGAATTTTGCAGCTGGGCGTTACAAATTCTGTTGCCAATTTGCCACGCCCCTAGTTGGTGTAGGCACATCACATTTGGCAAGTTGCTAGAAGGAGTCTAGGGTAACGTAACTGTAAAGTTTGGATGCTTACACTCCAAAAATGTGAAAGTTACAGGGTATTTTTTCGATATACTACGCACCCAAAAGGGCGTAGGATTTATTTTTGGGGAATCAATAGAGGAGGCCCCCGGTAACACAACCATCCAATTTTTAAGCGTCTAGCTCTAAAACTGTAAGAGCTATAATGTTTTGCGATCTGCCACGCCACCTGAAGGCGTAGGTATGTCCGCCATATCTTTTTGATCTAGGGTTGCGTATCTGAGTATATATATCAAATTTCATCTTTATAGAATCGTAGCGTTAAGTTACGTGCCAAATTTTAGCATTCTAGCTTTAAAACTGTAGAAGATACAGTTTTCCCGATTTGCCACGCCCCCAATGAGCGTAAATATATCCGCAATATCTTTTTGAACTTTGGTGGTCAACGCAAGTATACATTCCAAATTTCAACTCTCTAGCTCTTCAACTAATATGATTTCTTGACTATAGGCGCAAGCATTTTCCGATTTGCCACGCCCCTAGTGGGCGTATCCGGAAAATCTTGACACTATAATTCGAGGGTATACACGAGTATATGTTCCAAATTTCAAGTCTCTAGCTTCAATAGCGTAGAAAAATATTGCATTCATACGGACAGACAGACACACGGACGGACAGCAAGACGGACATTTCACAAAACCAATATACTCTTTTTCCCTTTGGGAAACGAGTATAAAAAGATCAAGAAGACTATCCAATTCATGGAGGTCATACAGGCATTACAAAAACTTTGGCCAAAGTAAAAAGATATTATTATTGGAAAAATATGACACGTCATATTAAAGAGTACATAAATAAATGTCCAAAATGCCTGATGTCGAAAACGACAAAACATACAAGATCACCAATGGCTATAACTAAAACACCACAATATGCTTTCGACAGAGTGATAGTAGACACGATTGATCCACTACCACGCTCGGAAAACGGCAATGAATACGCTGTTACGCTAATATGCGATTTAATAAAATATTTAGTAGCCATTCCAATTCCGAACAAAAGTGCAACAACCGTTGCCAAAGCTATATTTGAAAACTTCATTCTGAAGTACGGTCCAATGAAGACGTTCATTACGGACATGGGAACAGAATATAAGAATTCGATTATAAATGACTTGTTCAACTATTTGAAAATAGACAACATAACGTCTACTTCACATGATCACCAGACTTTAGGGACAATAGAACGAAGTCATCAAACATTCAATGAATATGTTCGATCATACATGTCTGCGGACAAAACTCATTGGGATGTTTGGATATAATATTTTACATATTGTTTCAACACTATACCATCAGCAACACATGAATATTGTCCATTGAACTAATGTTTGGTAGACTACCAAGACAGTTCGTAGACTTTAATAAAACAGATAATATAGATCCTTTATATAATTTAGATGACTATGCTAAGGAAATAAAATTTAGATTATAAGTTGCTTATAAAAGAACTAGAATTATGTTAGAAAAAGCCAAGGCTTATAGAAAATTAGAATATGATAAAAATGCTAAGAATTTGAGTTTAAATGTAGGCGATAAAGTACTTATAAGAAACGAAACAGGGCATAAATTAGACCCAGCATATGTAGGACCATACATAGAAGAGAAAATAGAAGATAATAATAATGTTTTTATTAGGGATAAAAATAATAAAAAACAGAAAGTACATAAGGATAGGCTAAAAAAATACAATAATTAAAAGATTTCATGAAATCGGTCTGATCAACCAAATAAAATAAAAAAAAAAAAATAAAAAAATTTCGATGGTTTATTTGTTTCACTTTCATTTTATTCCACTATATAAACATTGACTTTTCTACTTTCTACTTTCATAAAGTCACAACCATAACTATATTGAAAAATATATTCAGAATAATTATATTTTTGATTAAATTTAAAAAAAAAAAACACAAAAAATGTTTGTAGTATATATATATATTTTAATTAAATAACTCCATATATTACGTTATTTTTTAAAAAAGGGAGGTGTAGTATGTTTCATATAATAAAATATATACCAGACAACTAATACACTAAATGTACACATAGTGACACTTTGTTGCTATGTACATATACAAGACGCGATCAAGTAAACATAATAACACTTGAGACGAACGGCCAATTATATATATGAGCCGCCTATATACAAGAGGCGTGAGAATAGCCGCGACAGCACTTGACCGCCTTGCAAGCCAACGACCGCCGCTTGCATACTTTTATATATATGCTCAAATATATATATATTCACGAGCAGAGGCTCATATTGCAAAACTAATGTATATGCCCTTTGCATAAACATACACACATAATACGCTCTCTCGCTCTGCTGCCTTCCGCGGCAGAGATATATAATAAGAAATATATGTACTTTAGCTTAAGACTTCATTTGATTTCATTTTTATATTCATTCAATAAATGACTTCCAAAAGAACCACAAGGCGTTTTCTACAGTATATTTCCTTCGGAGGAAGGATGAAGTCTTCAAGATGTTCGTCGAGTTTAAAACGTTAGTTGAACGGCAAACAGGAAAATGTCTCAAATGTATCCGGAGCGACAATGGAGGTGAATTCGTCAATAAGCCGTTTGACGCATACCTGAAGAGTTAAGGGATCAAGAGGCAGCTGACCGTAGCATACACTCCTCAGCCAAATGGCGTGGCTGAGAGGGCAAACCGCACTCTGGTAGAGATGTCAAGGTGTATCTTGATGCAATCAGGATTGGGCGAACATTTGTGGACTGAAGCAGTCAACGCAGCCATATATGTACGGAATCGATCGCCAACCATTGCTTTAAGCAGTATGACGCCTATGGAAGCGTGGACTGGTAAGAAACCTTTTGTTGGCCATCTAAAAGTTTTTGGTTCAATTGCAGTAGCTTTGGACAAGGGTCCAAGGAAGAGCAAACTGCAAGCAAAGGGCAACGTATACCGCATGATTGAGTATTCGGTAGCAACCAAAGGCTATCGATTGTACGACCCAGTATCTCGTCAGGTGGTTAAGAGGCGAGATGTTCTTTTCAATGAGGACGGAGATGACAACTATTCATCTGTAACTGAGCTGCCAACATCTAAAGTTACCACGCAGCCTGGTAACGAGAGTGATGGTTCTGGCAGCAGCGATCGGGACAGCAGCGTTGGAGGCAGCAGCGATCGGGATAGCAGCGTTAGAGGCAGCAGCGAGAAACGCAGCAGCAAGGGACGCGGCAGCAACGGAGGTAGCAAGAACAAAGGAAGCGAGGACGCAACTGTGAAAGTTGAGCATGATACAGTTCCCCGCATTGGTCCAGGCAGACCAATGCTGATTCTTGGGTCTCTGGTTGTTACCAACGTGAAGGTGCCATCATCCTATGAGGAGGCGTTGAGGAGTGTTCATGCATCAGATTGGTGTGATGCGATGAAACGGGAATATGACGCACTAATGGCGAACCAGACATGGCAGTTAGCAGACTTGCCGCAAGGACAGCGGGCTGTAGGATGCAAATGGGTATACAGCCTAAAACGTGACAAAGATGGACATGTTGAACGATTCAAGGCACGAGTGGTGGCAAAAGGTTGCTCCCAGCAGTATGGCATTAACTATGCGGAAACTTTTTCTCCGGTGTGCAGACTGGAGAGCGTGCGATTCATCTTTGCACTGGCAGCGAAATTGAAATTGTATGTACACCAAAAGGATGTTGCACGGCATACCTCAATAGTGATCTGAGCGATACTGTGCTTGCTTCATAAGCAACCTCAAGGATACACTGATCGAGATCAACCAGCTAAGGCTTTGCTATTGAAGTAGGCGATATATGGATTGAAACAATCAGAAAGGGAATGGAACACCAAACTAAATGATGTCCTGAGTAGTTTGGGTTTTGTGGCCTGTGAAAACGAGCCCTGTCTCTACCAACATATGGGAAAGGATAATTTGTCGTTAATCCTGGTATATGTTAACAATTTGCTTATAGCATGTCAATCCAAGGAGGACCTGGTTAGCATCAAAACGGCGATTTCAAATGCGTTTGAATGTGTCGACAAAGGCGTGTAGTGTTCGTAAATTAATTAAATGAACAAATTAAAATAAAATAATATATTTAAAATATAATAACTTACTTAAACAATTAACAAGAAAAATAACATAAGCAACACAAACTCAATAAATACTGGGAAGGGACTAATATAATAAAAGTTCAATTCATTTCATGAGCCACCCTAATGTTTTGGCTGGTCAGTTATAGTTTACCTTTTGGTTTACATTCGCAGTAACTGCAGATGCTTATGAGCATACGACTGTACAGTAAAGCAGTAAATTTTATGATCTTACGATTGTACCGCAAGCGGTTAAGCTGCGAAGGCCTGACAATAGTACAGCTATGCTTAGCGCCACTTAATCAGAGTCAGCTAAACTGCAGAATATTACTCAAGAGACCGCTGACAAAGACAGACGTGCTAGCTCCACGCTGTATATAAAATTCCACAAAGAGAAAACGAGCGTGTGATTTCAATAAAGAGTCTACAAGTGAATAAAAAAACAAAAGAAAATACTTTCTATAATTATTGGTTCATAGTATGAGAGGTAGGTCAGTTCATCAATGTTTATACTATTCTTAACTTATATTCTAACTTAGGGTATACCCTAGTCGAGCAGTCTAGACTAGAGCACTCTTACCTGTTTATTATTTAAATCTAGTATTCAGATCATTTGGAAATAAAGAAATAAATAAATATATCTATAAACATTAATTTCTAAATTTCATCATAGTTTTTATCTATTTGACATCTCCAAACCAACTAACCTTTCCCTATATATAACCTACTTTTATCATAGTAAGAAACATTCTATTAATTTTTTAGTTCAAAAAGGTTCTTCTACTCAGCAGGAGTTTATAAATTCCTGTTTCCCCTATTAGATAATATCGTGCAATCACTTTGAATAATACATATAAAAATATGAAAAGTTCTGGTTATGCGCCGTGTACGATCATTTCTGATCCTCAGAAATGCACAATTTATGCACATTAAGCGAGGGACGCCATTAAAGCCTAGCTGGTCGGCTTAATTGATTCACCTTGACTCGTATCTCGCTGAGGCTAGTGCGCTACCTCTTCACGCAGAACGATTTTAGGGTAGGGTGTTTCTTCGAACAGGGCCTCCAGTTCCTGCAGCTGCTGTGGCGTAAATTCGGTGCGTCTCCATCGCTCCCGCCTCTGGCCGAACATGTCCTCCTTGACCGAATCCTCCGGTAGCGGCGTTGTGAATGGTCCAGACATTAAACTGAATAATTTAAATATTTCGTATTTTCTTAAAATTATCACTAAAAAAATTATCAAATAAACAAGTAAGAGTGCTCTAGTCGAGACTGCTCGACTAGGGGATACCCTGAGCCGTGTGAAGAGATAAATATTACAAATATGGGTTATTGGAGGCGAAGGGGGTGTGGCATCCAAAATCTAAAGACAACGTCATTTACGTATTCATTACATGCAACTACGCAGTAAATTTGAAGTCTCTAGCTCAAACGATGTAGAAACCACGCCTTAAAAACACACTAAAATTATCGATAAATGCTCATCAAATCAAAATGGTATGAGTTATTGGAAAAATTTTATAAACTTGTGCAGCGTATGGTATTATCGAATATTCATGTAAAATTTCAAGTTTCTACGTTGCGTACTTAAAAATATCTCAGAATTCACACGGACGGACAGAAGGACAGACGGACATACGGACAGACGGATAGGGCTATATCGACTCGTCTTGTCGCGCTGATCAAGAATATATATACTTTATGGGGTGTGGCACGCCTCCTTCTGCCTGTTACATACATTTTCACAAAAAAGCGCTAGACTCTTGTGCTTTGGCAAATACATATGTACATATGAATGACATTAATAAGTTTTGAAAGTTTGATGAAGTTAGTCCATCGCTAAGAAAAGTTATTAAACAATTAATTTCCCATATTAATGCCCACATTGCAGCCCAAGCGCAGTCGCTGCGTTAACTGCGCAGTTGGCAGAGCGCGCGCTTATGCGTGTGTGCATATGTTTGTGTGTATGTGTTGTTTGTATGTATGCATAAAAAAAAGCGTAGAATGATTTGATATTTGGCTCTTCATAGGGCTCAGGGTCTCCCCTAGTCGAGCAGTCTCGACTAGAGCACTCTTACTTCTTTTAGTTTGAAATGTGATGAGAATTATGTTTGTAGGTAACAAAAGTTAGATCTATGTTGCAACTGAATCTTTGGACTGTTTCCTATATAGAAACTATAACTGAGAAAATTCTACGACTAATATGATATATGGCATGGAGAATGCTCCCATTTTATACCCTGAGCCCATTGAAAATGGGAAATCAGGGTATAATGCTTTTGTGAAAATGTATGTAACAGGCAGAAGAAGACGTGTCAGACCCCACAAAGTATATATATTCTTGATCAGGGCGATGAGCTGAGTCGATATAGCCCTGTCCGTCTGTCCGTCCGTTTGTCCGTCCGTCCGCCCGTCCGTGTGAACGCTGAGATATCTTTAAGTACGCAAGGTATAGACTTGAAATTTTACATGAATACTCGATAATACCATACGCTATACGATAATTCATTCCATTTCGATTTTATGAGCATTTATCGATAATTTTAGTGTGTTTTTAAGGCGTGGTTTGTACATCGTTTGAGCTAGAGACTTCAAATTGCTGTGTAGTTGCGTGTAATGAATACGGAGATTACGTGATTATACTCGTTTCCCAAAGGGAAAAAGAGTATATTGGTTTTGTGAAATGTCCGTCTGTCCGTCTGTCCGTCTGTCCGTCTGTCCGTATGAATGCAATATTTTTCTACGCTATTGAAGCTAGAGACTTGAAATTTGGAACATATACTCGTGTATACCCTCGAATTATAAAGTGTCAAGATTTTCCGGCCACGCCCACTAGGGGCGTGGCAAATCGGAAAATGGTTGCGCCCATAGTTAAGAAATCATATTAGTTGAAGAGCTAGAGAGTTGAAATTTGGAATGTATACTTGCGTTGACCACCCAAGCTCAAAAAGATATGGCGGATATATCTACGCCCATTGGGGGCGTGGCAAATCGGGAAAACTGTAACTTCTACAGTTTTAAAGCTAGAATGCTGAAATTTTGCACGTAAATTAACGCTACGATTCTATAAAGATTCATAAAAAGATTTGGTGTCTACGCCCACTGGGGGCGTGGCAAATCGGATCTGAATATATAGCGATTTTACAAGATCAGCTATATTTTGAGCACTATTGATACTAGAGACTTGAAATTTGATATATATACTCGGATAAGCAACCCAAGATCAAAAAGATATGGCGGACATACCTACGCCTTCAGGGGGCGTGGCAAATCGTAAAAAGCTTATAGCTCCTACAGTTTTAGAGCTAGACGATTCAAAATTGGATGTTTGCGTTACTGGGGGCCTCCTCTATTGATTCCCCAAATATAAATCTTACGCGCCTTTGGGGGCGTGGTATATCGAAAAAATACCCTGTAACTTTCACATTTTTGGAGTGTAAGCATCCAAACTTTGCAGTTACGTTACCCTAGACTCCTTCTAGGAACTTGCCAAATATGATATGTCTACGCCTACTGGGGGCGTGGCAAATCGGCAACAAAATTTGTAACGCCCAGCTGCAAAATTCATATGCCTGTGCCACCTATATAAATAAGCTTAATAAGAATTGCTAAGACGACAAACGGCATTTCTGAGAAATATATGTAATTCGATTTAATGTTGAAGTTCTGCAAATAATTTATCTGCTAAAATTATCATTTTTCGTATAGCCTAGGTCAGTTATGTTATTTTCTTTTTGTGTGTGTGACCCTGACAAAAAATGTAAATATCAAATACCGATATTTGTGTTATCGACTTAGTCTGAACAAAATTATTAACGCACAAAAAAATTGACGATAGGTCCCATAAGGTATGTATGCATGTAGGCACGAACAGCTGTGCAACTATTTTCATGCCGTCGCCGCCGCGTCTCGAACGCGGACCCTTTTGCTTACACGCTTTTCATCTACCTGCTGCGCCACATAAGTTTTGCATTGTCTGTTGGCAAATCACTACAAGGGCGACTTTTGACAAATACAAAACTATAGAAGCTGCTGTTAATGCAAACATAATATAAACATAAATCAATTGCAATTGTGATTCTTAGAAAATGCTAAAATGCGCGCATATGAACGTATGTATTTATATGTGTACATACAAAAACGGTGGTCGGTTGAATGTATGCGTATAAAGGGCGATATTTGACAAATACAAAACTAAAGAAGCGGCTGAAAATGCAAGCACAACTCAATAACAATTTTGGTTGAAGAATATGCTAGAATGAATGGCGCTGAATTTATTTGTGACCATGCATAAGCAAACGCGCTTGCACGTTTCAATGTACGTACGTATGTATGTGTAAATGTAAATATATTTTGCTGTCGCTGCTTAACGCGTGCGTGTCATAATTGGCCAAGCGTTTTGTTTAATAGATTGCGACTGACTTAACGGAACTTGATGAAACATATGATTCTATTGCATTTTTTACATTTTATAAAAATGCTAATTCATTCACATAGTTATATTTGCAAAAATTGAAATTGCAGAAAATTCACGTGAATCTACATAAATGCAAAATTTGAGATAAATTATTAAATTTAAAATACCAGATGCCCATGTGGGAAACGAGTATGACGCTGTAGGTCTCGCCCTAAAGCAACGTTCTTACTTGTTTTTAGATTGTGGATGCCACGCTCCATTCGCCCCCAAATAGCCCCTTATTTGAAAAAAGCGCAAATCAAATACTAGAGACTTGTGATTTGGCAAATACACACATATAAATGCCATTAATAAGTCGTAAAAGTTTGATGCAGTTAGTCCATCGCTAAGAAAAGTTATTAAACAATTAAGTCGCTGCGTCAACTGCGCAGTTGACAGAGCGCGAGTTACCAGTCTGAGGACGTCCCAGGTAGATTGGTAGAAGAGTGGCTGTGTAGCTCCAGGCGTTGACAGCTTTCAATCGGAGGACGTCCCAGGTGGAGTGGTAGAAAAGTGGCTGTGTAGCTCCTGTCTTGACAGCCTTTTGATCGGTGTTGATATTCAATTATAATAAAATAAACTTCTGTTTGCTTCTCTCGCTCGATTAAGACTGAGCGTTAATTTATTCAAGAATTATATATATCTAAACCTAAACCCAGCTAGCTGTATTATATGGTCTGTTTATGTGTCGCGACATCCTGTCCAAAGCTGATGTTGCAGTTTCGCAACATAGTCTTGGTCAGCAGTCTCGCCCACACGAATTGGAGCAATGCTTATACGGGGGACATCTCAGGGGGAACTGAGGGGACTCAGATGATAACTCCTCCCCCCCCTAGTGTGGAGCGACGGCCATAGGTATATATGGTATAGTTGTAAGTCCGTCTGAAGGTGTTTCCATCGGAGTGTTGGTTTTGCAGGTCCAGAAGATGCCAATCGTTATTGCAAATAATGCCAATAAGACATATATTGCTCTTAAGTGGGTGAAGTTTAATTTTTTCATCTCTATTATTCCATTCTGCATGTTAAGAGTCTGTAGGTGAAGCTTATGTAGACTGATATCATTAATTGTATTATTTATCTTTATGTCTTCGAGTTTTGGAATCGAGAGAATGTATTCTTCGGTATAATCTATCTCTATGTCGTCGTATTTCAATCCATTTATATTAATGGAACAATTCTTGATCCGTTAATTGTTGTGATTGTTTGTGTTAATGGTGTTGAAGATGATAATGTGGCGTTGTTCTATTTCTTTAATGATTTCTTCGCTGCCAATATCTCTAACGTCGCATGTTGTTGTATCTTCGTTTAGAATGCCCTTTAGGCACTGTTGGTTGATTGATGGAGTTATGTTGTCTTCGCAAATATATGACTGATGGACTTGCGAACACTTGCTACTTATTTCTTTGATTAGGCCAGCTTGGTTATGTATTACATATTTTGGTAAAACTAATATTTTGGTCTTATTAATAGGTAGAGGAACAATGTGTAGTAATTCATAATTGTTTTTATCAAAATTGATATGTTAATTTTAAAGGTTACAGTTTTTTCTTTAATTATTGTATCTAAAGTTAATAGTCTATATAGATGTTCTTCTGAATTAGTATGGAAATTTTGTTCATCTATTATTTGTTTTATTATGAGCATCTCTCTTTCTGTTAAAATAAATTTCTGTTAAGATTAATTTAGGTATTATATTTAGTTTCGTTAATAGGATGCTTTCTGCTATATTAATAATATGGTTGTACAGAATGTCGATATTGAAATTGATTCTAGATATGTATTGTAAAAGATGAATTTCATTGTGTTCTTCGTTTAATGATTTAAAAATGTTATTTTTATAATTCTTAATGAATAAGTTTATATTTTCCTGTTCCATATTTATATGGTCGGAAATGTTTTTGAATCTTATTGCTATATCGTTATTAATGATATTTTGTTGATTAATGTTCTTAATTATCTTTCTTTCGTTCTCTTCTATCTTGTTGAATTTGTTTGTAATAATTACTTCGTCCGTTTCGTCCATGTTACCCGTTACTCCTTTGATTACGTTCCCTAGTCCGTTAATTAACCCTCTTCTATTTCTGATCTTTGGTACTAGTGCGTTAGTTTTATGTTTTACTTGTGTTAATTTTGTGTTAATTTTGTACAGAGTTAATAATTTTTCCTAAGAATTTTGCGTCTTTAAGATCATTCAATGCTATTTCAAATTTGTTTACATTGTCAATTGAATCTTGTAAGTTAATTTTATGAATTAGATATTTATGTGAAATTACAATTCTTTGCGTTACCGAGATTAATTTGTGCCACCTTATCATTATCCGTTAAATGTTGAATGTTTAATAATTGTGCGTTTATGTGGTAGCATCTGTAAGAGGTTGTATAGTTAATGTATTTTTTCTTAGTCTCTTCTTCGATATTGTATATTGAATGTCTTTGTGTTTAGAGATTGTTTAGGAATATCTACTATAGCTTTAAGTTATTTAAAGATGAAGTAATCATGAAAGTTGAACAATAGTAATGGATATGAAGTAAAATCGGAGAATTCTTTAAAGAGTAGTAAATTTGTTACTTTGTGTAAGGGATGTGTGTTTAACACTGTTTTGATATTGATCGGACTCTGTAAACTGATTTGATTTTCTTGGTTTCGGATTGATAAAAGAAAATGTTGCTCCTGTGTCTATAAGGAATTTCCAAGGTTCGTTTGGTTTAATATGTAATACGATAAATGGAAGAGGTGATCCTACGTTTATATTGATTAGGTATCCTGATGTTGTTAGAGGCTTCTGTCCGAAAATTTGCTTATTCGCTGTAGTTATGCAATTGTGGTTCTGAGGTCATCTGTCCTCTGTTTAGGGAGCTTGAGTATTTACTCTTATTTTCATATTTCCTATCTACCTCTTTGGGCATGATAGCCGGAAAATTATTGTTTCGTCTTTTGTAGTTATCTCTGTCGTAGTTCTGTTGGTGTCCACGTTTGTCCAAGTGTCTTTCGTTGTTTCTACCGTCTTTGTTATTTAGTTGCCTATTGTATCTTGGATTCTCTTGGGCGAAGTAAATTTCTCGCTCCTTCAGAGACCATTCAAAGGCCTCACGAATGTTAGTTGGTCTCGTCGCCCTAACCGCTGTGCCTAATGGGCCCTGAATTCCTGATAGAAATGAATTTAAGCCGTCGGCAAAGAGATTTTTTCTTAGTTTTGATTAATGTTGGTTCTACTTCTTTTGTATCTGTCAATCTAAACAAGGCGATTTTAATTTCGCATACCGTTTCGTACAAAGCACGAAGTGGTAGTGGGCTTTGAACCAAAGTATGTAACTCGTACATTAAAGTTGGTTCGTCTCTCTTATCGGAACAATGTAGAATGAGAGCATCCTGTATTTCATCCCAATTAAGGCTAGCTCCTTCCTCTATAATAGCTTCATTAGCTTTTCCCTCAATTTTGTTCCTAATAGTTCTTAAGAGCATTTGGCTATATGGTGTCTGGTCGGTTCCTCTAATGAGGAGAAGGATTTCTTCAACGTTAGTGAGAAATCGTGTACGCAAAGTTTCAGACCTGTCTGTGCAACGAGTCGTATGTCGCCCCAATAAGTCGCGCTGAGAAACTGGTTCGGCCGACAAGTTTGAGTACACAAGTTTGCCCTAAACTTCACGTCACGTTGCCCATGTCTGTTCATACTGTTTGTCTGTGTACTCTTTCGTTTTTATACCCTGAGCCCATTGAAAATGGGAAATCAGGGTATAATGGTTTTGTTAAATGTATGTAAATGGCAGAAGGAGGCGTGTCAGACCCCACAAAGTATATATATTCTTGAACAGGGCGACGAGCTGAGTCGATTTAGCCCTGTCCGTCTGTCTGTCCGTCCGTCTGTCCGTCTGTCCGTATTTTTGAACGCGTCGATTGAAGCATCTAGACAAGCTAGAGACTTGAATTTTTTTTGTTGGGTCCGTGGATAGCACGCGCAGGTCAAGTTTGTTACCAAAAAACGATATCTACTTTTGTTGTTTTGTTATCGAATTTAAACCTTATCGAAAACAGGTTTTAAAATTATATCTCCCACACCTTTAGAGCTAGACCCTCAAATTTTGCATATAGATTATTGTGAATTTTATGCAATTCCTATTTTTTTATTTTTTGGATACCGGCTATTTTTACTAATTACCACCCCCACCACCACCCCTCCCATCGACACCCATTGAGAGTCTGTTGCAAATATAACCATGTAATTAAATTAGCATTTTTATAAAATGTAAAAAATTCAATAGAATCATATGCTGAAAGTTTCATCAAATTCCGTTAAGTCAGTCCCGATTTATTAAACAAAACGTTTGGCCAATTAATACACGCACGTGGCAAGTAGCGACGCGCAGCAAAAAACATATACACATACACATACATTGAAACGTGCAAGCGCCTCTGCTTTGCATGTGCACCAATACATTCAAGGCCATTCATTCTAGCATATTCTTCAACCAAATCTGTGTTTGAATTGTATTTGTATTTGTCATATATCGCCCTTTACCCGCATACATTGAAACAGACCACCGTTTTTGTATGTACACATACTCATACGTTCATATGCGCGCATTTCAGCATATTCTAAGAATTACAATTGCGATTGATCTGCTTCTTTAGCTTTAGTTTTGTATTTGTCACATATCGCCTTTGTAGTACTACTTTGCGTTTTGCCAACAAGAAACGCATTACTGGTGTAGCGTAGTGGATAGACGCAAAACGCGTATACAAAAGGTCTCGAGCTCGAATCTCAGTGACGACAGCGTAACTTTTAAAATTTTTTTTTTAAATTTATAAACATGAGGTGGTTGTGCTAGTTGAGATGATGCGCTCTATCGTTACATATGTAGTAAATAGATGCAGGTTCGAGTCCGGGTCGGTGATGTTTGTTTTTCTTCTTCTTTTTTTGTTGATTTGTTTATTTATTTCATTATTTATTTATTTTTGATTTACCTATATTCTAGTTGAATAAAATTTCAAAATTATAATTTAATTTTGGAAAATTTAATGTTATATGCAAGCTATATAGCGTATTAAACAATGCAAATCAGACGGGGCTCAGGGGATCTCCTAGTCGGGAACCTCCGACTAGAGTTTTCTTACTTATTTCCCAAAGGGAAAATATTATATTGGTTTTGTGAAATGTCCGTCTTCCTGTCCGTCCGTCTGTCCGTCTGTCTGAATATAGAGTGATTTTACAAATTATGCTATATTTTGAGCACTATTGATGCTAGAGACGTGAAATTTTATATATATATACTCGGATAAGGAATCCAAGATCAAAAAGATATGGCGGACATACCTACGCCTTCAGGGGGGCGTGGCAAATCGCAAAAAGCTTATAGCTCCTATAGTTTTGGAGCTAGAGTCTTCAAAATTGGATGCTTGTGTTACTGGGGGCCTCCTCTATTGATTCCCCATAAATAAATCTTTCGCCCCTTAGGGGGAGTGGTATATCGAAAAAATACCCTGTAACTTTCACATTTTTGGAGTGTAAGCATCCAAACTTTACAGTTACATTACCCTCGCCAAATACCCTTGCCAAATATGATATGTCTACGCCTACTGGGGGCGTGGCAAATTGGCAACAAAATTTGTAACGCCCAGCTGCAAAATTCATATGCCTGTGCCACCTATATAAATAAGCTTAATAAGAATTGATAAGACGACAAACGGCATTTCTGAGAAATATTAAGAAATATATGCAATTCGATTTGAATGTTGAAGTTCTGCAAATAATTTATCTGCTAAAATAATCATTTTTCGTATAGCCTAGGTCAGTTATGTTATTTTCTTTTTGTGTGTGTGACCATCAAAAATGTAAATATTAAATACCGATATTTGTGTAATCGACTTAGTCCGAACAAAATTATTCCACACAAAAAAATTGACGATAGGACCCATCAAGTATGTACGTATGTAGGCACGAACAGCTGCGCAACTATTTTCATGCCGTCGCCGCCGCGTCTCGAACGCGGACCCTTTTGCTTACACGCTTTTCATCTACCTGCTGCGCCACATAAGTTTTGCATTGCCTATTAGCAAATCCGAAACTACTTCACTACAAGGGCGACTTTTGACAAATACAAAACTATAGAAGCTGCTGTTAATGCAAACACAATATAAACATAAACCAATCGCAATTGTAATTCTTAGAAAAAGCTGCAATGCGCGCATATGAACGTATATTTTTATATGTGTACATACAAAAACTGTGGTCGGTTTAAATGTATGCGTATAAACGGCGATATTTGACAAATACATGTAAGATTATATTATATATATAGTTTATTGAATATTAAGTGATACCCGAAGGAAGAATTATAAAATATGTAGTAATAATATGTGATCAACGAATTTCGACTATTTTCGCGAAGACAGCTTCACGACTCCGTGGCGACGACAACGACGGCTACTATTCGACTGTCTTGGTGATCGCCCATCTTCAACTATCGTTAAGCCTATCGATACGAATATCGTGTACCCCGTATCGATAGCACTTCTGTTACGTTCTTTCTTACATTCGGCCCTCCTGAGCCTCGTCATCCGTCCTGGATGACAACAGTTCCTCGTTCTCAGCAATAAATCTCCACAGCTTCATATTATCGCAGCTGGTGGCTGTGATATTCGGTCCCTCGATGTTTACGGCAGCTTTTTTAACATCATAGCGCCCATTTCGTTTTATTTTGACCACTTCGTATGGTCCCAAATACTCGCTTGCTAGCTTTCGACCCGCAACAAACTGCGTTCGTTTTATAGCAACTAAATCATCCAGTTTGTAGGCATGCTCTGCTTGACTGTTCTTGTCGTAGTTGTGCTTGTACGACTGCTGCGCCTTATAGATGTTACGCTTGGCTTCTTCACACAACTTCTGTCGCTCCTGGTCGAAGTCTGCTACTAACTCCTGGTTTAATGACTTGGTTGGAAACAGCCACACAAACTTTGAAAACGCATCTACAACCGCTAGGATGAACTTGTACTGCTTAGAAGTTGCATCCATCCCAAATGATCAATATGCAGCGTATGGAGTGATGTCTCGCCCTTGTCAATGCAGTGTAGCAAGCCTTCTCGCTTGCCTGTCTTCTTACTGTGAACAATACAAACAATGCAATTAGAAATATGTTTTCCAACTTTACTTTCCAAATGCGGTATCCAGAACTGTTGGCGAATATTGTGCATAGTTTTCTGCACAGCAAAATGACCCATGTTATGTGCGTTGAAGTTCTCATACGGCTTGATTTGAAGTATACTCGTAACGGCTTTGATGTGATCATCATTTTGCTGCGTCTGCTTCAACCTTGCTGCAACCTCCGACGAGACCACACAAACATCTAACGAGTAACGGCTGAGGAAATCAACATGCGTGCTCTCGTCCAGCTCCTTCTTAAGCGCACGCGCCGACAGCTCGATCTCCACGACAGTCTGCTTCAGCTCCTTCTCATAGTCCTGGTAGAACTCCAGGTTGCTTTGCAGCTGGACCAACTGGCTCCTTAGCTCCTCGTATTTGGCCAAAGCTATCCAATTGCGTTCCAGTTCCTGTTGCTGTAAACGCTGCTGTGTCTCCAGGCGCTGCGATGCCTCCAGCTGCATCTCTGCGAGCTTTGTTTGACTCTCTTTTTCGATTGCCAAGATATGTTGATGCGCCTCGTGCAGCTCCAGCTCTGTGACTTGTGCGTCCGCCGGCAACGTCTTGTCCACTTGCAGCTGCTTCAGGTTCTCCTTGAGCTCCTCCAATTTCACGCCAATTATTTTCGCATGTTGCTCAGCTTGGCGCTTCTCAGACTCCTGCACATTCAGATCCTTGCGCAGCTGGGTGACCTGATCGTTGCGTTCTCGTAGCTTCACGTGGCAGGCATCCAGCTGGGTTTGCTGTGTCTTATTTCGCTGCTGCTCCGCCTCCAGCATGTTCTCCACCTCCGTCAGCTGATTGATACGACTCTGGTCTACCACTACTTGCACACTGCTTGTTTTAGTTGGACAATTGTGAGAAGTATGTCCCTCGTTTTTGCAAGCGAAGCATTTTGTCGGCGAAGTACAATCCTTTCTTTAATGATCGTATGAACCACAATTAAAACACGACTCCTTCTTATGGCTCTTAAACTCCTTTCTCTGCTCCACTGGCCAGCGTGTATTTGAGTTTGTGCGTATTGTTCAATTTTCTCCTGCTCCATTTACCAACTGTAGTAGTTCGTACTCCTCTCTCAGCTCCTTAAATGTTTTACAACGGTACATGGCCACTTTATACTCATTTTTTATTTGCAGGCCGTTCACAATGTGACGTAATACAGCGGCTTCCTCTATATCACCTATACTTGCAAGCTTTTTCATTTGCAGTATGTACTCGTGAAACGACTCACCCTTATTCTTTTTCCTTTCGCTCAGCAGTTTGTGTATATCGGCACTGTTCTGTTTACACTCAAACTCGGCGAATAGTTTTTGTTTGAGCTCAGCAAAGTCAATCACGCATTCGGCTTCTAAGAACAGTCTGGCGGCGCCACACATTTTGCCTCTCGCTTGTACGTACATTTGCTTCTGTGTAAGTTCGTACGCTTCGGCATTGCGCTCAAAAATCGCGAACCATTTCGCCACTGGCACCGAACTGCCGTTAAAGTCGCTCACAACCTTTTCGAAGTTTTCGGCCGTTATTTTTACTTTGCTTTCGCGATTTTCGTCTACTTGTATTTTGAGCGTCAACAGCTGGATTATCTGCTGCAACTGTGCACAACTATCTGCACCAACTATGCTGTTATTTGTAGGCTCCATTATATTAATTTTACTCGGGGTGTCTGCTGTTGTCTCCACGTCACTGCACTCGTCTTCAGAATTAAAAAGTTGTTTTCCTTTTTTGCCCTTTTTTACCGTTGACCTTCGCTTTGTCATGTCTTTACAAAAATGCACTGTTCAACTCTTGTGGCACTGCTTTTTCTTTACGACGTTTGTTGGAAGCTGCCGAGCTTTTTCGGCAACTCTGGCTCCAATCATTTACGAAGGCAAAATAATAAAACCACGATTTAATTTAGCTTATTATTTATTAGTTTAATGCCTAGTCCGCGATGATCGTGTAGGCAAAGTTAATACAGTTTACAATAGAGAGATGTAGGTGTTGCTCGCTTGAAGGTGAATTTCGAACTTAAAGAATAGAATACAAAATGATAAGCAAGTGACCGAGCAGCATAAATTTACATATGTATGTGTGTTACAGTTTCTTTTTGTGCCTAACTGCACTATGAGCGAATGAGAATGTGATAAAGAGCAGATGGCTTAAGAGAAGCTTATTTAAGAGCAATTATTAGCTGCTGCGCCGAACATCCTCCCCCCCGTTGAAAGACCAAGTCTTTTAACAGGATCATCAACCGGAAGGACGCACAGCTTATTGACAGCTCGACGTGTAGTTCCAGTGGGTGTGCGCAGAACAGCGACTCTCACAGCACCATCAGCTCCAGCGATGGTCTCAACGACTCGAGCTAATGGCCATTTCAACGGCGGCAAGTTTTCATCCTTCACACATACGACATCATTGATCTTGATCGGAGGCTACGAGGTGACCCATTTTCCACGCTGTTGAAGAATAGTAAGGTACTCCTCACTCCAGTGCTTCCAGAACAATTGCTGTATGTAAGCAATGCGTTGCCATTGACCGAGGCGATTGTGGTCGAGCCCAGTTACGTCTGGCTCGGGAAAATCGATGAGTGGTCGACCAATCAAAAAATGTCCTGGAGTGAGAACCCCAAGATCATCGGGATTTTCTGAAAGTGGAACAAGAGGACGAGAATTGATTATAGCCTGAATTTGGCATACCAAGGTGCGAAGTTCATCGAAGCCGAGAAGTGATGACCCCATAGCGCGGTATAGATGACTCTTTGCGGTCTTCACTGCTGCTTCCCATAGGCCACCGAAATGTGGCGAGCGAGGAGGTATGAACTTCCAATCAAAACTGTTGTTGATGCAGTAGTTCTGAACTTCAGCGCGATGTTCCTGGCTCAACAATAAACGTTTCAGATCCGCTAGCTCGTTCCGTGCACCCACAAAGTTAGTAGCGTTGTCAGACCAAATGCATCTTGGAATGCCGCGCGTACTGATGAAACGCTTAAGGGCGCCCAAGAAAGCTGCGGTCGACAGATCCTTTGCGAGCTCCAACCATACAGCCTTAGTTGCGAAGCAAACGAATACGCAGATGTAGCATTTTATTGAAGTTCGGTTTCGTCCATCAGGTTTGTAGTAAAATGGTCCACAGTAGTCGATTCCAGTGACAGTAAATGCCGGTGAAGACTGTATACGATCCTTAGGCAAGTCCGCCATTATATGCTCCACTAGACGAGGCCGGGATCTACAGCATATGACACATTTTCGCAATGCTCGGGAGACAGTTTTCATGCCGCCTATGGGCCAAAACTGGAGTCGAATTACTCCAAGCAAGGCCTGCGGTCCTGCATGATGATGCGCCAGATGAAGATGAGATACTATAGAGAAGGTCAAGGGATGTTCTTTGGGCAAGATAATTGGGTGGCGCGCATCGAAGCCGAGAGTAGAGTACCGCAAGCGGCCACCAACTCGAAGTAGACCAAAGTCATCCATAAACGGAGAGAGCGAAAGAATGGCGCTTGACGAATGAACATTCTTTCCATTTCGTAGTGCAGAGTATTCTCGGTGCAGCTGAGTTCTTTGAACAGGATGACACAATATGTGCGATCCTTGACGAAGATCGTCCGCTGACAATCCAGGTGCCTTTGTTACGTCGCTGCCGTCATCGAGTTTGAGAAAACTTTCCTGTTCAGTTTCTGGAACTCCGCGTGGTGCGTCCCTTGAATTGGAACACCATTTTCTCAACTTAAATTTTCCTCGAGCAAGAAGTCCTGTGGTTTGTTGCATTATGTCGCGAACTTCTTCAACTGAATTGCCTCCTGAGATCAGGTCATCAACGTAGAAATCTCGCAAAACCGTTTTGGATCCTAATGGGTATGCCGACGACTCATCTATTGCTAATTGATGCATTGCACGAATGGCCAAAAATGAAGCTGGCTTGGTCCCATAAGTGACGGTATTCAATTTGAAGACTTCGATAGCATCGTCTGATAAGTTTCGCCATAAAATGCACTGGAGCATAGAATCGGGCTCTGCGACCTTCACACACCTATACATTTTACCAGTATCACCAGTAAGTGCAATCGAAAATGTACGAAAACGAACGAGTGTGTGAAACAAGGTAGCTTGAATAGTCGGTCCTGACATAAGCAAATCGTTTAATGAGAAACCAGATGTGGTAGCTGCCGAGCCATCGAAGACAACTCTCAGCTTTGTTGTCGAACTCTCTTCTTTGTATACGCAATGATGAGGTAAGAAATATTTGCATTTATTGATCTCTTCGCTGGGAACCAAAGACATATGATTGAGATCAATATACTCCTTCATAAATGCTGAGTATTTCTCCTTTAAAGTTTGATTTCGAGCGAACTTACGCTCTAAATTCAACAATCGACGCTTGGCCTGCAAATAGGAATCGCCCAAAGATTCAACGCCTTGCTTTTTTGGCAAGCAGACTGAATATTCCCCAGAAGGTAATCGACGATAGTTTGTAATGAAATGCTGCTCGCAATTAAGTTCTTCTGTGGTTACCTTGGCAATAGGCTCGAAAACGTGTTCCACTTCCCAAAACTGACGCACCAACTCATCAAGCCGAGTGCTGTGATTGGCGTGATCCGAATTTCTTTGGGTTGCAATAAACGAACAGAGTTTGGGGGCATGTTGCCCGCCACCTGAAATGATCCAGCCGAGCTGCGTTTTCTGCACAACTGGTGATCCAGGTGCCAACTGAATTTGCCCAACACACATCAGCTCGAAGAAGAGACCAGCTCCAATGAGAAGATCAATCCGTTGTGACTTATGGAACAAGGGATCAGCTAGCTGTAAGTTTGAGGGTATATTCCAAGTGTTAGTAGAAATTGAGATGCCAGGCTGGTTGTCAGTAATAGTCTGGGCGACGATATCCTTCAGTTGAGAAGCTGGCATCTCCAATGCCAGACACTGCAGTCAGTGATTTACATTTTCGAAGCTGAAGCTGATTTGCAAACCGACTGGTGACGAAGTGAAGTTGAGATCCTGAGTCCAAGAGCGCACGACACGGAACGAATGTGCCAGCTCGGTTCTTGACAAGGATTATAGCAGTGGCTAGAAGCACCACATCAGACGAGTTAGGAGATATGTGGACTTGAGGCAGAGAAGGTGACATTGCAACCATGGCAGTGGGATGTATTGCATTTGCTTGTTGTTTAAGTTGAGGGACTACGTTCGATGTAACTGTTGAAGACTGATTGTAATGCAATAAAGTATGGTGCTTCAATTGGCAGGTACGGCAGGAACCAGATTTGCAATCCTTCAGCTGATGTCCTTTTCTTAGGCAATTGAGGCAAAGGGCGAGCCTCTTGGCCTCCTTATGCCTTGCCATTGGGGACAATTGCTCAAAACGCTTACATTGGAATAGCGCGTGACTTGGATCGTCACAAAAGACACAACGAATAGGAGTCTTCGAAGCCGCAAATGCTTTTCTTAAAGGAGTACTCACGATCTTTCCTGACTTGCCAACCTGACCATCCTGCAAGACTTGATCCACATTTTCAGCCTTCCTCCCATTTAGCCTGAGTAGTCTTGTCCAGCTTTTGCAACACTGTTTGCACGATGATACAGTCAGCAACTTCTTCCCTCGATGCTAAAGAATCCATAGCACGAATGTGAGACGTAACTTTATCCACCAACTGCCTCAGCCTGCCTACAGATGCATCAACTTTCTCAAGCCGGAAGATTGCTCTGATGTGTGCCTGTACAATAAAACGCTTATTATCAAATCGACGTTGAAGAATATCCAGAGCGACGAGATAGTTGGCTTTGTTGATTTCCAATGAGCTGATGGTATCCAACGCAGAACCACTTAAGCAGGATCGAAGATGCTGAAACTTCTCAATAGGACTGAGATCCGGATCAGCATCTATTATCGTCTTGAACATAGAGTAGAAGTTTTCCCAATCAGTGTAGACTCCACTAAATTTTGGCAGCTCCAGCTGCGGCAAACGCGATCGATTAGCCATGACGAGTGTTCGATGAGCATTTGAACCACTTGTATTAAGCGTCGACGAAAGTTGTTGATCCGACCGATTTCCTAGTTCACGTTGAAGCAAGGCTTTAAACTTTAACAAGGTTGATTCAAACCGCGCAGGCAAATCACTAGATATGGACTCAAAGTTAGATTCTTCTAGGCTAGTATGGACTGAATCAAAGTTTGACTCTAACTTGGTTAGCGAATCCAAAAGCACACGTAAATCACACGAGTCCATGTGACTTAATTTGTCAATGTCCATATCGGCATATAACCTTTCAAGTCTATCGAAAAGCGCGTTTGTTTTGAGTTTTAAGAAAGTAACCTGAGATGCAGGCACTTGATCAACATTCGACTCTGAGTTATTCATTAGAGTTTGTTTACTCGCGAAAAAACGTTTGGTTACAAAATGAATGCACAAGCTAATATACTCGCTAATGCACTTCGAGTTTAGCTGATCTAATATGCAGGTTCACTCTTTCACTGTAAATGCGTGTGTTTGTATGTGTGTGATCGACACAGCTATTTTCGGATTAGCGGGCCTTCTATGCAAGCGCTGCAGAAAGAAGAGCCAAAAACCGCGACGAACAACCGACGAACAAGAATATGATAAAGATAAGCACAACGCAAGCGCGACCGCAAGCTTATCTGAGCTTTTATATATGTCTGTATGTGTGTCTTCTATGATTGACACAGCTTTTTCGGCTTAGCGGGCCCTATATGCAGACGATGCACAGCAGGCGCCAAACGCGACGAACGAAACAGACGATTAAAGAGGAATAAGAAAAACTCGAGATAATGTACGCACAATGCCATGCACTATTATATACACAAATTAATATATAACTTGAGCATAAATGTTAATGTTTTACACGACGAGATTTGTTATTAATTTGAATGCACTATTTTGCACAAATTATAACGCTTTGCACTGTCGTGTACGACGAAGTTTATTGCTAATTTGAATGCACTATTTTGCACAAATGTTAATGTTTTACACTGTTTCGTCGTACAACGCGATGTGTTATTAATTTGAATGCACTATTTTGCACAAATGTTAATGATTCACACCGTTGTACTTTGACGAAGTTGAGTACTAACTTGATACACTAAACGAAACACCACGGAGTATATAAATCACGTCGGGGTCACCAAAATGTTGGAAGCTGCCGAGCTTTTTCGGCAACTCTGGCTCCAATCATTTACGAAGGCAAAATAATAAAACCACGATTTAATTTAGCTTATTATTTATTAGTTTAATGCCTAGTCCGCGATGATCGTGTAGGCAAAGTTAATACAGTTTACAATAGAGAGATGTAGGTGTTGCTCGCTTGAAGGTGAATTTCGAACTTAAAGAATAGAATACAAAATGATAAGCAAGTGACCGAGCAGCATAAGTTTACATATGTATGTGTGTTACAGTTTCTTTTTGTGCCTAACTGCACTATGAGCGAATGAGAATGTGATAAAGAGCAGATGGCTTAAGAGAAGCTTATTTAAGAGCAATTATTAGCTGCTGCGCCGAAGAACGTTTGATCTACAATAAAAAGTTCAGTCAACTTACCACACTTTTCTGGTGCTTTTTATTTTCGCAACAATGTCAACTACGCACAACACAAAGTCAAAAAACCAACTGTGCTGAACATTCCGATCTCAACGTTTTCTGCGAATTGTCTAGGCACGTATGTGTGTGTCTGCAACTTTTCCACTCAAATGCAAGTGCCGTTACTTTTATATTTCGACGCTTTATTACCACGATTTTTAAAATATTCTTGCGCATTCAGGCCCGGTTGAGCCCCCAAATGTAAGATTATATTATATATATAGTTTATTGAATATTAAGTGATACCCGAAGGAAGAATTATAAAATATGTAGTAATAATATGTGAACAACGAATTTCGACTATTTTCGCGAAGACAGCTTCACGACTCCGTAGCGACGACAACGACGGCTACTATTCGACTGTCTTGGTGATCGCCCATCTTCAACTATCGTTAAGCCTATCGATACGAATATCGTGTACCTCGTATCGATAGCACTTCTGTTACGTTCCTTCTAACATACAAAACTAAAGAAGCGGCTGAAAATGCAAACACAACTCAATAACAATTTTGGTTGAAGAATATGCTAGAATGAATGGCGCTGAATTTATTTGTGACCATGCATAAGCAAACGCGCTTGCACGTTTCAATGTATGTACATATGTGTAAATGTAAATATATTTTGCTGTCGCTGCTTAACGCGTGCGTGTCATAATTGGCCAAACGTTTTGTTTAATACATTGCGACTGACTTAACGGAACTTGATGAAACTTTCAGCATATGATTCTATTGAATTTTTTACATTTTATAAAAATTCTTATTCATTCGCATAGTTATATTTACAAAAATTGAAATTGCATAAAATTCACATGAATCTACATAAATGCAAATTTGAGATAAATTATTATATTTAAAATACCAGATGCCTCTGTGGGAAACGAGTATCACGCTTTAAGTCTCGTCCTAAGGCAACATTCTTACTTGTTTTTATATATATTTACACATGAGAATGTATATTTTATATTTTATATGTACTAGATTCGTACATGAATCACATGAATCTACATAAATGCAAAATTTGAGATAAATTATTATATTTAAAATACCAGATGCCTCTGTGGGAAACGAGTATCACGCTTTAGGTCTCGTCCTAAGGCAACGTTCTTACTTGTTTTTATATATATATTTACACAAGAGAATGTGTATTATTTTATCTTTTATATGTACTAGATTCGTACGGCTTACATGATAAATATAATTATAAGATTCCTCATCGTAAGTTCTTCGTGTGCGGCTGCGCCAGTTACCAGTCTGAGAACGTCCCAGGTGAATTGGTAGAAGAGTGGCTGTGTAGCTCCTGGCCTTGACAGCTTTCAATTGGAGGACGTCCCAGGTGGAGTAATAGAAAAGTGGCTGTGTAGCTCCTGTCTTGACAGCCTTTTGATCGGTGTTGTTGATATTCAATTATAATAAAATAAACTTCTGTTTGCTTCTCTCACTCGATTAAGACTGAGCGTTCATTTATTCAAGAATTATATATATCTAAACCTAAACCAAGCTAGCTGTATTGTATGGTCTGTTTATGTGTCACAACATCTTGGTCAGCAGTCTCGCCCACACGAATTGGAGCAATACTTATACTGCACCAAGCCGAGGCGGCTTGGTGGGGGACATCTCAGGGGGAACTGAGGGGACTGAGATGGTAACTCGCGCGCTTATGCGTGCGTGCATATTTGTGTGTGTATGTGTTGTTTGTATGTATGCTGTTGCGAAATAGCAAAAGCAACATTAAGAACAGAAGATAAGATAACACACAATA
Organism: Drosophila meridiana; assembly: GCA_035045185.1. Lineage (NCBI taxonomy): Eukaryota > Metazoa > Arthropoda > Insecta > Diptera > Drosophilidae > Drosophila > Drosophila meridiana. Next base: position 362,306 of record JAWNPF010000039.1, read on the forward strand.
CTTCATCTGCTTTATGTCTCCTCAGTTCAGTTCACTTTAAGCGACGAGAGCGTACAGTCGAAAAGAATTCATTAAAGAACAATATATATATACATATTTGAACATAAAACCACCGCCTTATTATTTAGTATAATATTATTAATTGCCTGCTATATAATTCAATAGGTTATGGGCCCAGGCATTGAGAAATAATAAGGTGTATCGGTTTTATTAAAAGTGTTTATGTGTAGATATATTAATGTGCATATGTACATATGTATGTATATTGGTGTATGTACATAAGTGCACGAACGAACGAAAGCGGCAAGCAGAAAATAAGTCTCCGTACAGCACATAACGGAACTTGTTGAATTTCACCATAGAACACTGAGCGACGAAAACGAGCGAGGAGGAGCAGAAAGCAAACAGCAAATTTTGAGTGAAAAGTGGTCTTGAGTGAAAATTGATATTGAGTGAAACTTAGTTTTTGAGCCAAATTAGAAAAGTTGAGTTTAGTTGCGAATATGGAAAAAGTACAAAGGAATATAAATCCATTCAACGGTGAAAAATACTTAATTTGGAAGTTTCGGATTAGAGCGCTTCTTGAAAAAAAAAGATCTTTTGAGTGTTTTAAATGTGGAAAAAGAAACAAGTAAGAGTGCTCTAGTCGAGACTGCTCGACTAGGGGATACCCTGAGCCCTGTGAAGAGCCAAATATCAAATCATTCTATGATTTTGTATGCATACATACAAACAACACATACACACATACATATGCACGCACGCATAAGCGCGCGCTCTGCCAACTGCGCAGTTGACGCAGCGACTGCGCTTGGGCTGCAATGTGAGCATTACTATGGGAATTTAATTGTTTAATAACTTTTCTTAGCGATGGACTAAGTGTATCAAACTTTTACAACTTATTTATGACATTCATATGTGTGTATGTGCCAAAGCACAAGTCTCTAGTATTTGATTTGCGCTTTTTACAAATAGAGGGCTATTGTGGCCGAATGGGGCGTGGCATCCAAAATCTAAAGATTACGTTATCTCCGTATTCATTACACGCAACTACACAACAAATTTGAAGTCTCTAGCTCAAACGATGTACAAACCACGCCTTAAAAACACTTTAAAATTATCGATAAATGCTCATAAAATCGAAATGGAATGAGTTATCGGAAAAATTTTATAAACTTGTGCAGCGTATGGTATTATCGAGTATTCATGTAAAATTTCAAGTCTCTACGTTGCGTACTTACAAATATCTCAGCGTTCACACGGACGGACGGACGGACAGACGGACGGACGGACGGACGGACGGACGGACGGACGGACGGACGGACGGACGGACAGACGGACAGGGCTATATCGACTCGTCTTGTCGCGCTGATCAAGAATATATATACTTTATGGGGTGTGGCACGCCTCCTTCTGCCTGTTACATACATTTTCACAAAACCATTATACCCTGATTTCCCATTTTCAATGGGCTCAGGGTATAAAAAAATTACAGAAGAGTTAAAGAAGGCTGATAGGCGTGCCAAAAATATAATTATTGAATTTCTAAGTGACTCGTTTTTGGTTTTTGCTAACGCTGACAAAAGTGCAAAAGAAATTTTTGAAAGCTTAGATTCAATATGTGAGAGAAAAAGTTTGGAATCACAACTTTCATTGAGGAAACAGTTGTTAGCATTAAGATTAAAAGGAGATTCGTCACTTGTTAATCATTTCTATATATTTGATGATTTAATTACTGAGCTTATTGCATCAGGAGCTAAGATTGATGAAATGGATAAAGTTTCTCATCTACTTTTAACTCTTCCGTCTAGCTTTGATGGAGTCATCACAGCCATTGAGACATTGTCAGAGAGTAATCTAACTTTAGGTTTTGTTAAAACACGTCTCCTTGACCATGAAATTAAATTGAAATTTATAAGCAAAGATACAAGTATCAAAGTTTTGCAAGCTGTGAATTATAAAGAAAGTAGAGAAAACAAAAAGTTTTTTTCCAAACAAAAGGTTAGTATTAAAAATAAAGTGAAGCAGAGACAAAAGTGCTTTCATTGTGGAAAGCCCGGTCATTTGAAAAAAGATTGCTTTATTTTCAAAAGATCAAATGAAGCCACTAATGTCAATGAAAATAAGCAAGCGCAGGTAGCAACAGCTCAAGTAGATCGTGGCTTTGCCTTTATGATAAGATAAATGTATCGAATAGTAGCGAGGTTTCATTCATATTAGACTCAGGAGCTTCAGACCACATAATAAAAGATAAGGAATTGTTTGCTGACCATGTTATCTTGGAGAATTCTGCAGAAATAGCCATTGCCAAATGCGGAGAATGCATCTATGCAACAGCTAAAGAAGTTGTTCAATTGAGAAGCCAGAGCAGTAACATGACATTGGAGGACGTGCTATTTTGCAAGGATGTGCCACATAATCTCTTGTCAGTTCGGAAAATGCAAAATGCTGGAATGTCAGTGGAATTCAATTCTGAAGGTGTGAAGGTCACTAAAAGTGGTAAAATGGTATTTGCTGGAGCATGTGAGTATAATGTTCCATTTGTAAAATTTAAATTGAATAATACAGCTTATTCAGGTAATTCGAATATAACCAAAAATGCAGAGTATCGCTTGAAAGATTGGGTCACATTAGTTTTTGGAATATTTCAGGAAATAAAAAGAAAAAATTTGTTTGAAGACATCAATCTACTAAGTAAAGTAGATTTAAATAAAGAATTATGCGAATCGTACATTAATGGAAAAATGTCAAGATTGAGATTTGAAAAATTCAAAAATAAAGATCATATTAATAGGCCATTATTTGTAGTACACTCAGATATTTGTGGTCCGATAACTCCCAGTACAATTGATAATAAAAACTATTGTGGTTTTTATTGATCAATATACCCATTACTGTGGGACATATTTAATAACATACAAATCAGATTTGTTTTCAGTTTTTAAAGATTTTATTGCCAAAGCAGAAGCCCATTTTAATTTGAAAGTGGTAAATGTGTACATTGACAATGGACGTGAATATTTGTCTAACGAAATGCGTGAATATTGTTCAGAAAAAGGTATCAGCTATCATTAGACAGTGCCTCACACTCTACAATTAAACGGTGTTTCTGAACGAATAATCAGAACTATCACAGAAAAGGCTCGCTCTATGGTTAATGGAGCTAAACTCCCGAAAAGTTTCTGGGGAGAAGCAGTTTTAACTGCAACTTATCTAATTAATAGATGTCCAACCAGAGCTTTAAAAGATTTTACGAAAACACCTTATGAAATTTGGCATAATAAAAAGCCTGTTTCGAAATATCTGAAGATATTTGGATCAACAGTATACCTACATAACAAAATTAGAAAACGAAAGTACGATGAAAAATCGACGAAAAGTATACTTGTTGGATACGAACCGAATGGGTTTAAATTGTGGAATGTGGAAGCAAGAAAGTTTATGACAGCTAGAGACGAAACAAATATGTTTCATTCAATGTCCGTAGAAGGTTGTGTTAAACAATCTGAAGACTCAGTGTTCCATAATGAAATGATAACTCTTGTTTGAAAAATGAGAATGAATGCAAATTCTGAAAATATAGAGTCTTGCTTTCCATTGGATGAAATGGAATATATGGAAACTGTTGATGACAATTCCAATACTGAATGAATACACTTGACTATGTTGGGGTTTAGTACTGTACTGATCTTTATTCTTCTGAGGCTGGATATATATACCCAGCCTCATGCATAATTTCAACCCTTAAATCTAATGTGTCTATTGCTGAGTGTGTAAGGCTCAGCATTGGTCTATTGTATTCTTATACTATCGCTGAGGTTGTAGGGCTCAGCGTTTGTCTATTATCTACCTATCGCTGACGTTGTAAGGGTCAGCGTTCATCTGGCTATTTTAAGATTCCACACATGTGGCCTTTCTTCATTTATCGCACTGCATGCTAGTCAAGTGCGTAGAAGGCATGTTTACATATTTATATATATTTTTATGTTCATGCCTGAACAAATACTGTTGTACAGCCTTGTGAAAATTCCACAAATCTGGAGAATAATAGAACAATGAAATTCGACGCAGTGAAAGATTAAAAGATAAACCTAAATGTTCATATAGATTAATGGAAAAATGTTTGATGAATTCCTATACATATTTTAGCAATATTCCAAATTGCTTTGAAGAAATTAAGAGTAGAGATGACAAAATTAATTGGGAAAAAGCAGTAAAGGATGAACTAGATTCGCATTCTGAAAACAATACATGGTTTTTGGTAAAAAGGCCTAGTAATAAAAATATAATTAACAGGATGAATTTGGAAACTTAGTCAGATACAAAGCCAGACTTGTAGCTCGTGGTTTCACGCAAGAATATTTAACTGATAACGAAGAAACATTTGCACCAGTTGCACGTATTTCCAGTTTTCGATTTATACTAGCGCTTGCAAATCAATACGATTTAAAGGTTCATCATATGGATGTTAAAACAGCATTCCTAAATGGCAATTTGAAAGAGGAAATTTACATGAAGATTCCTCTGGGACTGAGTCATGGTGATGATACAGTTTGTAAGTTAAATAAAGCTATTTACGGTCTAAAGCAAGCAGCTAGGTGTTGGTTCGAAGCATTCGAAAATGTCTTAAAAGAAATTGGCTTTGTAAATCTTGGAGTTGACCGATGTATATACCTCATAGATAATGGGGATATATCTCTTAACATTTATGTGCTTTTGTATGTGGATGATGTTGTCATCGTAACAAAGAATATTGAAACAATGTCTAAGTTTAAATCTTATTTAATGAATAAATTTAAAATGAGTGATTTAAAAGATATAAGACATTTGATTTATTATATTAAAATAGACAGGAAAGGAGATCAATTACAACTTAGTCAATCAGTATACATAAGTAATTTTTTAAGGAAATTTAATATGGAAAATTGTAATCCAGTCAGCACACCATTACCAAGTAAATTAAACTATGAAGCCTTAGAATCTAAAGAAACTTTTGATGATCCGTGTCGTAATTTGATCGGTTGTTTGATGTACATTATGTTATGTGTATTTGAGTAGATAAGCCAATAACAACAACAAAGAACTATGGCAGTGCCTAAAAAGGTTACTAAGGTATCTGAAAGGTACGATTGAATTAAAATTAACCTTTACAAAAAGCATTAGTTTTGAAAGTGTTGTTGGTTATGCAGATTCTGATTGGGCAGGTAATGAAACAGATAGACGGAGTACTACTAGTTACTTATTTAAGTTATTTGATAATTGTTTAATTTGCTGGAGTATCATGAAATAAAATATCACTTCACTCATGAGCAAATAGAAAAGAAAATAATTTCCATTAAGTATATTTCCACAGATGAACAGTTGGCTGATGTACTTACGAAACCGCTCCCAGCAGCAAAATTCCTGAATCTTCGAGATCAATTGGGACTCACTGAATGATGTCATCAACAGTTTTTTATTAAATATTAAATTAATTTCTGAATTTAAAAATGTTAATTTAAAGTAATCTTTACGTAATTACTAAATAATTGAAACTTGATTTGATTTATTATATTAACTGAATATATATTAACTGAATATTATAGTTTTTAATTTTGAACGGTTTGATTAAGTTTTACTGGGTTTCCTTAATCCTTGCAGCAAATGATAAACCGTGTTTTTGTATATTTCCCCAGAGTGTGCCTCTTGTCAGATAGAAATTTATGTAATTTAATTTTTAATTTATTTAATGTTACTTTTGAGGAGGAGTGTTGCGAAATAGCAAAAGCAACATTAAGAGCAGAAGATAAAGCAAATAGATGAAAGGTAAAGGGACTAGCCGAACATCGTCTCAGTGTACACACACAATACTTCATCTGTTTTATGTCTTTATGCACAATATATATTTGAACATAAAACTACCGCCTTATTATTAAATATAAAATTATTAACTGCCTGCTATATAATTCAACATATGCATAAAAAAGCGTAGAATAATTTAATATTTATCTATTCACAAGGCTCAGGGTATCCCCTAGTCGAGCAGTCTAGACTAGAGCACTCTTTTTTGTTTATTATTTAAATCTAGTACTCAGATCATTTGGAAATAAAGAAATAAATAAATATATCTATAAACATTATCTAAATTTCACCATAGTTTTTATCTAGTTGGCATCTCCAAACCAACTGACCTTTCTCTATGTATAACCTTATCATGGTAAGAAACATATTCTATTCATTTTTTGGCTCAAATAAAATAAGTTTTTCTACTCAGCAGGAGTTTATAAATTCTGGTTCCCCTATTAGATAATATCCTGCAATCAATTTGAATAATACTATAAAAATATGAAAAGTTCTAGTTATGCCGTGTACGATCATTTCTGATCTTCAGAAATGCATAATTTATGCACATTAAGCGAGGGTTGCCATTCAGGCCTAGCTGGTCGGCTTAATTGATTCACCTTGACTCGTATCTCGCTGAGGCTAATGCGCAGCGCTACCTCCTCGTGCAGAACGATTTTAGGGTAGTGTGTTTCTTCGAACAGGGCCTCCAGTTCCTGCAGCTGCTGTGGTGTAAATTCGGTGCGTCTCCATCGGTCCCGCCTCTGGCCGAACATGTCCTCCTTGACCGAATCCTCCGAAAGCGGCGTTGTGAATGGTCCAGCCATTGAACTGAATAATTTAAATATTTCGTATTTTCTTAAAATTATCACTAAAAAAGTTATCAAATAAACAAGTAAGAGTGCTCTAGTCGAGACTGCTCGACTAGGGGATACCCTGTACCCTGTGAAAAGATAAATATTACAAATAGGGGGTTATTGGGGGCGAAGGGGGCGTGGCATCTAAAATCTAAAGATTTCGTAATCTCCGTTGTATTGTATTCTTATACAAAATTGCACGAATCCTGTTGTGCTGGATGTATGATTGAAATTATTGAAGATTTATTTATTTCTAAGAACTTCAAATTTTCGATGGAACTATCGATAGTATCGATGGTTCATTCCATCGATGGAGAAATCTATCGAGGGGAGTATCTATCGATGGTTTTGCAACCCTGTGGTGCATCCAGCAAATGTGCTGACTCAACCATTACTCGTTAACTAGTTATGAATTGTGGAAAAAATATCCAGCCTGTGCAGCCTCTAAAGTTGGCTGCAGACTATGCTCAACAACATGAGGTAGGCAATAGTATATAACGTAAATTTTTTTACAATTCTCAACTGGTTTTAACTGTGAGCCAATGGAGTACTGAATATTTAGTTTTGAAGTTATCGTTTCACGGCCTTATGGCTAAGATCAAGTTGTGGCATTTGATCTTATCAGCTTAGCATCTAATAGTTTCTCCATCGGAGAACAATAAATGTGAAACTGATTTTTGGAATCGGATGGGATGATGGGGGTTGGGACATGATATTGAGTGTAAAGTATTGAACTTGTACTCATGATTAGTATAACTAATCATACAACACATGAACTGGACATCTGAATTTGAGTCGGAGTTCCCAGTCAACTTCGTACATGTTCAGCTCGGTTACCTTAGGCTCCCACACGAAGAAGAATTATTCCGCTTCGAGCGTTCGGCCGAACAGCATCGCACAAGGACTGAAATTTTTCGTGGTGAAATTTCTATGCTGCTGAGCAGTGTTGCTAACTTTTGTTGCGAAAAAAAAGCTGTTTTTAGTGGGGAGATACTACGAGAAAATCTTAAATGTTGTAAGAAAAAAGCTGATGTTTTCTGCCTTCTTTTAACGGCTTAATTTTATAAATAATTTATTATATCATCAATTTCGTGACAGTTGTAATCTTTGTCGTATATGAAACGAAACCTATATCAGTTGACTCATCAATCAGAAGGCTATATTTTGTATTGGAAATATTGGAGCGAAGCTCATCCAAAAAATTTGGCGCCAAAACATTTCTTATAATGTTTGAGCATTTTGTTCTGTGTAGCTTCCAGGCTTTAATCTCGTCGGTGTTAAGCACACTCTCGGCATTGTTTTTGGCTAATACTTTGATGATGAAATTGTTATGGCAATCGAACTCTAAACTAGAGTACTATCGAATCATTTACAATAGGATCAATTGAACTATTTGAACGAACTTAGTTCCTTATTCTAGTTTAACTAATCATATTCTAGTTCAGTCAGTTCCACTATTAGTTCGATTAGTTCGTTCATCGAAAACTGAACCACTGAACTATTTCGTTTTAATTCAAACACAATAAACAACTCAATATTTTACATACGATTAGTCGCACAAAAATGATAAAATGTTCAGTAGAAAAAATAGCTGAAAAAATGCAATTTATATTTTAAATATTTTAAAATCCAGAATTCCCGCTGCCCGCTGATTTGGAATTTTTCCCGCAATTGGACTTTCAAAACATCCAGATTTGACGGGAAAAAAGCTGATTTGGCAACAGTCGCTCAGGGTATCCTCTAGTCGAGCAGTCTAGACTAGAGCACTCTTTTTTGTTTATTATTTAAATCTAGTACTCAGGTCATTTGGAAATAAAGAAATAAATAAATATATCTATAAACATTATTTAAATTTCACCATAGTTTTTATCTATTTGGCATCTCCAAACCAACTGACCTTTCCCTATTATAACCTACTCTTATCATGGTAAGAAACATATTCTATTCATTTTTTATCTTTTTTTATAAATTCCTGTTTATAAATTCCTGTTTCCCCTATTAGATATCCTGCAATCAATTTGAATAATACATATAAAAATGCGAAAAGTTCTAGTTATGCCGTGTACGATCATTTCTGATCCTCAGAAATGCACAATTTATGCACATAAAGCGAGGGATGCCATTAAGGCATAGCTGGTCGGCTTAATTGATTCACCTTGACTCGTATCTCTCTGAGGCCATTGCGCAGCGCTACCTCCTCGCGCAGAACGATCTTCAAACAGGGCCTCCAGTTCCTGCAGCTGCTGTAGCGTAAATTCGGTGCGTCTGCATCGCTCCCGCCTCTGGCCGAACATGTCCTCCTTGACTGAATCCTCCGGTAGCGGCGTTGTGAATGGTCCAGCCATTGAACTGAATAATTTTAATTTCTCATTTTTTCATAAAAATATCACTAAAAAAGTTACCAAATAAACAAGTAAGAGTGCTCTAGTCGAGACTGCTCGACTAGGGGATACCCTGAGCCCTGTGAAGAGATAAATATTACAAATAGGGGGTTATTGGGGGCGAAGGGGACGTGGCATCTAAAATCTAAAGATTTCGTAATCTCCGTTGTATTGTATTCTTATACAAAATTGCACGAATCCTGTTGTGCTGGATGTATGATTGAAATTATTGAAGATTTATTTATTTCTAAGAACTTCAAATTTTCGATGGAACTATCGATAGTATCGATGGTTCATTCCATCGATGGAGAAATCTATCGAGGGGAGTATCTATCGATGGTTTTGCAACCCTGTGGTGCATCCAGCAAATGTGCTGACTCAACCATTACTCGTTAACTAGTTATGAATTGTGGAAAAAATATCCAGCCTGTGCAGCCTCTAAAGTTGGCTGCAGACTATGCTCAACAACATGAGGTAGGCAATAGTATATAACGTAAATTTTTTTACAATTCTCAACTGGTTTTAACTGTGAGCCAATGGAGTACTGAATATTTAGTTTTGAAGTTATCGTTTCACGGCCTTATGGCATTTGATCTTATCAGCTTAGCATCTAATAGTTTATCCATCGGAGAACAATAAATGCGAAACTGATTTTTGGAATCGGATGGGTTGATAGGGGGTTGGGACATGATATTGAGTGTAAAGTATCGAACTTGTACTCATGATTAGTATAACTAATCATACAACACATGGACTGGACATCTGAACAAAATAGCTCAGCACGCAGAATTTGAGTCGGAGCTTCCAGTAAACTTCGTACATGTTCAGCTCGGTTACCTTAGGCTCCCACACGAAGAAGAATTATTCCGCTTCGAGCGTTCGGCCGAACAGCATCGCACCAGGATTGAGATTTCTGGTGGTGAAATTTCTATGCTGCTGAGCAGTGTTGCCAACTTTTGTTGAGAAAAAAAAGCTGTTTTTTGTGGGGAGATACTACGAGAAAATCTTAAATGTTGTAAGAAAAAAGCTGATGTTTTCTGCCTTCTTGACTCATCAATCAGAAGACTATATTTTGCATTGGCAATATCGGAGCGAACCTCATCCAAAAAATTTGGCGCCAAAAAATTTCTTATGTTTGAGCATTTTGTTCTGTTTAGCTTCAGAGAATTTCCAGAGTCCATATCTTTTCGCAGCCAGGCTTTAAACTCCTCGCTGTTAAGCCACACTCTCGGCATTGTTTTTGGCTTTAGTTTAGTTTAGTTTAACTAATCATATTCTAGTTCAGTCAGTTCCACTATTAGTTCGATTAGTTCGTTCATCGAAAACTGAACCACTGAACTATTTCGTTTTAATTCAAACACAATAAACAACTCAATATTTTACATACGATTAGTCGCACAAAAATGATAAAATGTTCAGTAGAAAAAAAGCTGAAAAAAAGCAATTTATATTTTAAAAAAATCCAGAATTCCCGCTGCCCACTGTTTTGGAATTTTTCCCGTAATTGGCCTTTCAAAACATCCAGATTTGACGGGAAAAAAACTGATTTGGCAACAGTGGCTCAGGGTATCCCCTAGTCGAGCAGTCTAGACTAGAGCACTCTTTTTTGTTTATTATTTAAATCTAGTACTCAGATCATTTGAAAATAAAGAAATAAATAATTATATCTATAAACATTATCTAAATTTCACCATAGTTTTTATCTATTTGGCATCTCCAAACCAACTGACCTTTCTCTATATATAACCTACTCTTATCATGGTAAGAAACATATTCTATTCATTTTTAGCTCAAATAAAATAAGTTCTACTCATCAGGAGTTTATAAATTCCTGTTTCCCATGTTAGTTAATATCCTGCAATCAATTTGAATAATACATTGCCGTGTACGATCATTTCTGATCCTCAGAAATGCACAATTTATTTGTTGCTGCTGCAGCTGCAATTTGCTGCCCTGAGAGAAATCTATACAGGCGCCCGAAGTCGTCATTTCGGCAACACCATGCACAGTCTGCTCCTTGTAGAGTTTCTATTCCGTATAGGATTTCGATAGCTTATCGTGCTCGGACTGTGAATGTGTTGACTGCTGCTGTTGCTGCTGGAAAGCCGGATGCATCATGGTAAGACTGCCCGCGCCTTGTCCATTGGCCAGTGATGGCGCCTCATTGATGCCCACATCACTCCCGATCATTGCATCCGTGTTGCCTGTCGTTTATAAATTCCTGTTTCCCATGTTAGTTTATATCCTGCAATCAATTTGAATAATACATATAAAAATGGGAAAAATTCCAGTTATGCCGTGTACGATGATTTCTGATCCTCAGAAATGTACAATTTATGCACATTAAGAGTGTTGCTATTGTTGTTGCTGCTGCTGCTGCTGCAATTTGCTGCTCTGAGAGAAATCAACGCAGGCGCCCGAAGTCGGCATTTCGGCAACACCATGCGCAGTCTGCTCCTTGTAAAGTTTCTGTTCCGTATAGGATTTCGATAGCTTATTGTGCTCGGACTGTGAATGTGTTGACTGCTGCTGTTGCTGCTGGAAAGCCGGATGCATCATGGTAAGACTGCCCGCGCCTTGTCCATTGGCCAGTGATGGCGCCTCATTGATGCCCACATCACTCCCGATCATTGCATCCGTGTTGCCTGTCGATAAATGACTGTTGCCATTGTCGTCGTTGACCGTCGTCCATTTTCTGTCGGCCTATTCGAGCCACTGCCTTCGCTTTGCAGCAGCTGCAGCCGCTGCTTCTGCCACTTTCTGCGCCTGTTCTGGAACCAAACCTGCAATACAAATGCCATAGTCAAATAACTCGGAACGGATAGGATATATATATATATATATATATAGGAATATATATATATATATATATATATATATATATATATATATATATAGATAGATAGAGAGAGAACTCTGGCTGGTATAAGCTTTGGATGCGTTTTGAGATAATAAAAGTTAGATCTATGATGCAACTGAATCTTTGGACTGCTTCCTATATAGAAACTATAACTGAGAAAACTCTACGACTAATATGATATATGGTATGGAGAATTCTCCCATTTTTTACCCTGAGCCCATTGAAAATTCGAAATTAGGGTATAATGGTTTAGTGAAAATGTATGTAGCATATATAAAGTATATATATATTCTTGATCAGCGCGACAAGACGAGTCGATATAGCCCTGTCCGTCCGTCCGTGTCAACGCTGAGATATCTTTAAGTACACAAGGTAGAGACTTGAATTCTCGATAATACCATACGCTGCACAAGTTTATAAAATATTCCCGATAAATCATTCCATTTCGATTTTATGAGCATTTATCGATAATTTAAATGTGTTTTTAAGGCGTGGTTTGTACATCGTTTGAGCAAGAGACATCAAATTGCTGTGTAGTTGCGTGTAATGAATACGGAGATTACGTGATTTTTAGATTTTTAATGCCACGCCCTACTCGCCCCCAATAGCCCCCTTATTTGGAAAAAGCGGAAATCAAATACAAGAGATTAGTGATAAAAATACACACATATAAATGTCATTAATAAGTTGTAAAAGTTTGATGCAGTTAGTCCATCGCTAAGAAAAGTTATTAAACAATTAAGTTCCAATAGTAATGCCTACATTGCTGCCCAAGCGCAGTCGGTGAGTCAACTGCGCAGTTGGCAGAGCGCGCGCTTATGCATGCGTGCATATGTGTGTGCATGTGTTGTTTGTATGCATGCATAAAAAAAGCAGAGCTCAGGGTATCCCCTAGTGGAGCAGTCTAGAATAGAGCACTCTTTTTGTTTATTTTTTAAATCTAGTACTCAGATCATTTGGAAATAAAGAAATAAATAAATATATCTATAAACATCTAAATTTCACCATAGTTTTTATCTATTTGGCATCTCCAAACCAACTGACCTTTCCCTATATATAACCTACTCTTATCATGGTAAGAAACATATTCTATTAATTTTTTTTGCTCAAATAAAATAAGTTCTTCTACTCAGCAGGAGTTTATAAATTCCTGTTTACCCTATTATTATTAAAAATGGGAAAAGTTCTAGTTATGCCATGTACGATCATTTCTGATCCTCATAAATGCACAATTTATGCACATTAAGCGAGGGACGACATTAAGGCCTGGCTGGTCGGCCTAATTGATTAACCTGGACGCGTGTTTCGCTGAGACTAATGCGCCTCGCTACCTGCTCGCACAGAACGGTATCGGGGTGATGTGTTTCTTCAAAGAGGGTTTCCAATTCCTACAGCTGCTGTGGCGTAAATCTGGTGCGTCTCCATCGCTCCCGCCTCCGGCCGAGCCGAATAATTTAAATTGCTCGTTTTTTTTTTAAATATCACTTTTCAATTTTGGTTTTCGTTTTCATAAATTTGTTCCTTTTCACTGTTTGCTTTCAATCACTAAGCACCAAAAAACAAATGAGAGAATAATAAAAAGATTATGCACAGCACACTCAGATTTGTAGATTTCTATTTAGGATAGTGCACGGTAGATGGCGCTAATTTACAGCTACAATGCCAAGTGAGTAGTTTCTTAGAAATGATCTTTTAATAGTTATGAACTATCGTCAACATGTTAAAATGATAGTTTACTTACTATCGATTACATTTACATATAAATATCGTGTGATAAAAAACCGTTAAAACAACGATATAGTTCGACCATTGGACAATATTTTACATATGTACATATGTATGGAATTGTAAATAGCTTGAAACTTATATATAATGGTTGGCTTTTTTTCTAGCACTGAAATTTTTGTATATAATCCCAAGCTTGACCTAATACGGATAAAAATTTCACAACATGCAAAATGTGAACGTCTAAAATTTATGGAACTTATTTGTCAGTTATGTTAAGTTATGTTACGCCATTGATTGAATTCAATTTTATTTCGAGATTACGTTTTTCATATACTGCAGTTCTTATGGAAGTTCTTTTTATTTTGGCACTGTTAACCGCAAATTGCCTACCTAAAATAATATACATTAAGATAAATAGACATTTTCCGCGATGAATTCAATTACGTTGACGCAAACCAGATTTAGCTGGTTTTTCTATTTATTAAAATATTTAAGAAAAACTCTGCTTTATTGGGCACTATTCCTGATACATTATTGATGTGGTCATTTTTTAGCTAAGAGTTTCTTATCACTTTGTTAATACGGCTTTATAATTTGTGGGTAACTAAAGTAATACTTACCCAATCAAAATAATTTTATTTACCATCAAATAGAACTCAGTTTGCTGCAAACCACTCTAAGCTAAGCTAAGATTTTGCTAGCATAAAGGAATTCCGTGTACAATTACAGTCTGTGAGCGCACTGTTAAATTGCGTGAGCTATGTTAACAGAGCAGCAGTTTCTATGATATCGACCAATCGATATCGATTAGAGCTCAATTTGAATTAAAATTTAAATATGAAATGAATACTTTAAGTGTTAGTCTCTATTTACGTTTTAATTGTGTCTACAAAAAAAGAGGGGAAATTAATAAATTCAAATGCACATTAATATTACATTCATCATTTATTGTTCTTTATATACACTCTCAGCCCTAATGCACGCCATTCGAGGTCTGCGACTAAGTCGCCGCCAACGCTGCTGCTGCTGCTGCAGCTGCAGAACATCCGCCATACTCTAAGTCTATATATGCTCATAGTGCAAACGTTTCTATTCTTTATATATAGGAGCGTATTCAGCTGTGCTAAATTTCTATTTGCATCAGCATTCACTTCTTAGTGTGTGTGTATACTTAGGTCATTAACCTCGCGTCCGTCAGATACGTATGTATATATTTCTCCACAAATATATATGTACATATGTACTTGGTATATAACTCCTATATATCAGTCCGAACCGCAGTCCGACACTAAAGCGCAACTAACCGATATATATATATATATATATATATATATATATATATATATATATATATATATATATATATATATATATATATATATATTTATATATATACATATATATGCAACTATTCTTTGCATAGGCAAACTTGCTCTCAGCTGTTCACGCTATTGCAGAGCCACAGCTGTTACGGTTGCGCACTTGTCACTTGCACGAACATACATATGTTTATGTTTTTATGTTTGTCTGTAACTCTAACCATATCGACATACATATAGCTTTCTCCATAAGTCTTTATGTTTGTATGTGATTTATAGCACCTATATTGTGACTCCTACTACTGATCCAACGTTACTGTTTCTATACGTACAAATACACCGCAGGGCGACCTATACATAAACACACACACGTATATCCATACATATGTACATATGTACATATGCCATTCTACAACTAAAGTTAATAAATAAAACGACAGTATCCTCTGTGTTTTATTTACATATTTAACTTCAGTCTTTAAATTCGTTTTCTGCAAGCTTCCTTCGCTTCCTCAAAGCGTTAAGTTCGTTTGAGCGTTGTGTTGATTTATGTGCTAATTGTGTCAGCTGTTTGTGCTATCGGCTGCCCGTATGTACGTATGCACATACGCAGCCAACAACAACACAATTAATACACAAAGCAGTTGTCAAGCTTGTGCACAGCACATATCAACACATCCACAATATTATGCGAACATATAAGAACACAATAACACAAGTAAGCACAGAAAATTCAGTAAGCTCGTTTTTTTTGGTTCCAAGCGTTAGCGATCGTGCTTGCACGTCACACGAATATCGATAATCCATCCGATACTTAGTTCAGGGGTGGAACGTTTTTTTTGTGACGTCATTGCTCCAACAGGAACACTTTGAGAACAAATAAAAATAATAAAAATATATAATATACTTAAATAAAAATTATATAAATATTTTCGGTTTATTCAACCATTTTATTGTTTTTGTTTAAATTCGTGTATACATACATATTTATACTAGTTTCCCAAAGGGAAAAAGAGTATATTGGTTTTGTGAAATGTCCGTCTGTCCGTCTGTCCGTATGAATGCAATATTTTTCTACGCTATTGAAGCTAGAGACTTGAAATTTGGAAGATATACTCGTGTATACCCTCGAATTATAAAGTGTCAAGATTTTCCGGATACGCCCACTAGGGGCGTGGCAAATCGGAAAATGGTTGCGCCCATAGTTAAGAAATCATATTAGTTGAAGAGCTAGAGAGTTGAAATTTGGAATGTATACTTGCGTTGACCACCCAAGCTCAAAAAGATATGGCGGATATATCTACGCCCATTGGGGACGTGGCAAATCGGGAAAACTGTAATTTCTACAGTTTTAAAGCTAGAATGCTGAAATTTGGCACGTAACTTAACGCTACGATTCTATAAAGATTCATAAAAAGATTTGATGTCTACGCCCACTGGGGCGTGGCAAATCGGATCTGAATATATATTGATTTTACAAGATCAGCTATATTTTGAGCACTATTAAGGGTTTCCAATTCCTACAGCTGCTGTGGCGTAAATCTGGTGCGTCTCCATCGCTCCCGCCTCCGGCCGAGCCGAATAATTTAAATTGCTCGTTTTTTTTTTAAATATCACTTTTCAATTTTGGTTTTCGTTTTCATAAATTTGTTCCTTTTCACTGTTTGCTTTCAATCACTAAGCACCAAAAAACAAATGAGAGAATAATAAAAAGATTATGCACAGCACACTCAGATTTGTAGATTTCTATTTAGGATAGTGCACGGTAGATGGCGCTAATTTACAGCTACAATGCCAAGTGAGTAGTTTCTTAGAAATGATCTTTTAATAGTTATGAACTATCGTCAACATGTTAAAATGATAGTTTACTTACTATCGATTACATTTACATATAAATATCGTGTGATAAAAAACCGTTAAAACAACGATATAGTTCGACCATTGGACAATATTTTACATATGTACATATGTATGGAATTGTAAATAGCTTGAAACTTATATATAATGGTTGGCTTTTTTTCTAGCACTGAAATTTTTGTATATAATCCCAAGCTTGACCTAATACGGATAAAAATTTCACAACATGCAAAATGTGAACGTCTAAAATTTATGGAACTTATTTGTCAGTTATGTTAAGTTATGTTACGCCATTGATTGAATTCAATTTTATTTCGAGATTACGTTTTTCATATACTGCAGTTCTTATGGAAGTTCTTTTTCTTTTGGCACTGTTAACCGCAAATTGCCTACCTAAAATAATATACATTAAGATAAATAGACATTTTCCGCGATGAATTCAATTACGTTGACGCAAACCAGATTTAGCTGGTTTTTCTATTTATTAAAATATTTAAGAAAAACTCTGCTTTATTGGGCACTATTCCTGATACATTATTGATGTGGTCATTTTTTAGCTAAGAGTTTCTTATCACTTTGTTAATACGGCTTTATAATTTGTGGGTAACTAAAGTAATACTTACCCAATCAAAATAATTTTATTTACCATCAAATAGAACTCAGTTTGCTGCAAACCACTCTAAGCTAAGCTAAGATTTTGCTAGCATAAAGGAATTCCGTGTACAATTACAGTCTGTGAGCGCACTGTTAAATTGCGTGAGCTATGTTAACAGAGCAGCAGTTTCTATGATATCGACCAATCGATATCGATTAGAGCTCAATTTGAATTAAAATTTAAATATGAAATGAATACTTTAAGTGTTAGTCTCTATTTACGTTTTAATTGTGTCTACAAAAAAAGAGGGGAAATTAATAAATTCAAATGCACATTAATATTACATTCATCATTTATTGTTCTTTATATACACTCTCAGCCCTAATGCACGCCATTCGAGGTCTGCGACTAAGTCGCCGCCAACGCTGCTGCTGCTGCTGCAGC
The DNA here is from genome assembly GCA_035045185.1 of Drosophila meridiana. NCBI lineage: Eukaryota > Metazoa > Arthropoda > Insecta > Diptera > Drosophilidae > Drosophila > Drosophila meridiana. Next base: position 380,167 of record JAWNPF010000039.1, read on the forward strand.
TGCAGAACATCCGCCATACTCTAAGTCTATATATGCTCATAGTGCAAACGTTTCTATTCTTTATATATAGGAGCGTATTCAGCTGTGCTAAATTTCTATTTGCATCAGCATTCACTTCTTAGTGTGTGTGTATACTTAGGTCATTAACCTCGCGTCCGTCAGATACGTATGTATATATTTCTCCACAAATATATATGTACATATGTACTTGGTATATAACTCCTATATATCAGTCCGAACCGCAGTCCGACACTAAAGCGCAACTAACCGAATATATATATATATATATATATATATATATATATATATATATATATATATATATATATATATATTTATATATATACATATATATGCAACTATTCTTTGCATAGGCAAACTTGCTCTCAGCTGTTCACGCTATTGCAGAGCCACAGCTGTTACGGTTGCGCACTTGTCACTTGCACGAACATACATATGTTTATGTTTTTATGTTTGTCTGTAACTCTAACCATATCGACATACATATAGCTTTCTCCATAAGTCTTTATGTTTGTATGTGATTTATAGCACCTATATTGTGACTCCTACTACTGATCCAACGTTACTGTTTCTATACGTACAAATACACCGCAGGGCGACCTATACATAAACACACACACGTATATCCATACATATGTACATATGTACATATGCCATTCTACAACTAAAGTTAATAAATAAAACGACAGTATCCTCTGTGTTTTATTTACATATTTAACTTCAGTCTTTAAATTCGTTTTCTGCAAGCTTCCTTCGCTTCCTCAAAGCGTTAAGTTCGTTTGAGCGTTGTGTTGATTTATGTGCTAATTGTGTCAGCTGTTTGTGCTATCGGCTGCCCGTATGTACGTATGCACATACGCAGCCAACAACAACACAATTAATACACAAAGCAGTTGTCAAGCTTGTGCACAGCACATATCAACACATCCACAATATTATGCGAACATATAAGAACACAATAACACAAGTAAGCACAGAAAATTCAGTAAGCTCGTTTTTTTTGGTTCCAAGCGTTAGCGATCGTGCTTGCACGTCACACGAATATCGATAATCCATCCGATACTTAGTTCAGGGGTGGAACGTTTTTTTTGTGACGTCATTGCTCCAACAGGAACACTTTGAGAACAAATAAAAATAATAAAAATATATAATATACTTAAATAAAAATTATATAAATATTTTCGGTTTATTCAACCATTTTATTGTTTTTGTTTAAATTCGTGTATACATACATATTTATACTAGTTTCCCAAAGGGAAAAAGAGTATATTGGTTTTGTGAAATGTCCGTCTGTCCGTCTGTCCGTATGAATGCAATATTTTTCTACGCTATTGAAGCTAGAGACTTGAAATTTGGAAGATATACTCGTGTATACCCTCGAATTATAAAGTGTCAAGATTTTCCGGATACGCCCACTAGGGGCGTGGCAAATCGGAAAATGGTTGCGCCCATAGTTAAGAAATCATATTAGTTGAAGAGCTAGAGAGTTGAAATTTGGAATGTATACTTGCGTTGACCACCCAAGCTCAAAAAGATATGGCGGATATATCTACGCCCATTGGGGACGTGGCAAATCGGGAAAACTGTAATTTCTACAGTTTTAAAGCTAGAATGCTGAAATTTGGCACGTAACTTAACGCTACGATTCTATAAAGATTCATAAAAAGATTTGATGTCTACGCCCACTGGGGCGTGGCAAATCGGATCTGAATATATATTGATTTTACAAGATCAGCTATATTTTGAGCACTATTAAGGGTTTCCAATTCCTACAGCTGCTGTGGCGTAAATCTGGTGCGTCTCCATCGCTCCCGCCTCCGGCCGAGCCGAATAATTTAAATTGCTCGTTTTTTTTTTAAATATCACTTTTCAATTTTGGTTTTCGTTTTCATAAATTTGTTCCTTTTCACTGTTTGCTTTCAATCACTAAGCACCAAAAAACAAATGAGAGAATAATAAAAAGATTATGCACAGCACACTCAGATTTGTAGATTTCTATTTAGGATAGTGCACGGTAGATGGCGCTAATTTACAGCTACAATGCCAAGTGAGTAGTTTCTTAGAAATGAGCTTTTAATAGTTATGAACTATCGTCAACATGTTAAAATGATAGTTTACTTACTATCGATTACATTTACATATAAATATCGTGTGATAAAAAACCGTTAAAACAACGATATAGTTCGACCATTGGACAATATTTTACATATGTACATATGTATGGAATTGTAAATAGCTTGAAACTTATATATAATGGTTGGCTTTTTTTCTAGCACTGAAATTTTTGTATATAATCCCAAGCTTGACCTAATACGGATAAAAATTTCACAACATGCAAAATGTGAACGTCTAAAATTTATGGAACTTATTTGTCAGTTATGTTAAGTTATGTTACGCCATTGATTGAATTCAATTTTATTTCGAGATTACGTTTTTCATATACTGCAGTTCTTATGGAAGTTCTTTTTATTTTGGCACTGTTAACCGCAAATTGCCTACCTAAAATAATATACATTAAGATAAATAGACATTTTCCGCGATGAATTCAATTACGTTGACGCAAACCAGATTTAGCTGGTTTTTCTATTTATTAAAATATTTAAGAAAAACTCTGCTTTATTGGGCACTATTCCTGATACATTATTGATGTGGTCATTTTTTAGCTAAGAGTTTCTTATCACTTTGTTAATACGGCTTTATAATTTGTGGGTAACTAAAGTAATACTTACCCAATCAAAATAATTTTATTTACCATCAAATAGAACTCAGTTTGCTGCAAACCACTCTAAGCTAAGCTAAGATTTTGCTAGCATAAAGGAATTCCGTGTACAATTACAGTCTGTGAGCGCACTGTTAAATTGCGTGAGCTATGTTAATCTATGTTAATCGATATCGATTAGAGCTCAATTTGAATTAAAATTTAAATATGAAATGAATACTTTAAGTGTTAGTCTCTATTTACGTTTTAATTGTGTCTACAAAAAAAGAGGGGAAATTAATAAATTCAAATGCACATTAATATTACATTCATCATTTATTGTTCTTTATATACACTCTCAGCCCTAATGCACGCCATTCGAGGTCTGCGACTAAGTCGCCGCCAACGCTGCTGCTGCTGCTGCAGCTGCAGAACATCCGCCATACTCTAAGTCTATATATGCTCATAGTGCAAACGTTTCTATTCTTTATATATAGGAGCGTATTCAGCTGTGCTAAATTTCTATTTGCATCAGCATTCACTTCTTAGTGTGTGTGTATACTTAGGTCATTAACCTCGCGTCCGTCAGATACGTATGTATATATTTCTCCACAAATATATATGTACATATGTACTTGGTATATAACTCCTATATATCAGTCCGAACCGCAGTCCGACACTAAAGCGCAACTAACCGATATATATATATATATATATATATATATATATATATATATATATATATATATATATATATATATATATTTATATATATACATATATATGCAACTATTCTTTGCATAGGCAAACTTGCTCTCAGCTGTTCACGCTATTGCAGAGCCACAGCTGTTACGGTTGCGCACTTGTCACTTGCACGAACATACATATGTTTATGTTTTTATGTTTGTCTGTAACTCTAACCATATCGACATACATATAGCTTTCTCCATAAGTCTTTATGTTTGTATGTGATTTATAGCACCTATATTGTGACTCCTACTACTGATCCAACGTTACTGTTTCTATACGTACAAATACACCGCAGGGCGACCTATACATAAACACACACACGTATATCCATACATATGTACATATGTACATATGCCATTCTACAACTAAAGTTAATAAATAAAACGACAGTATCCTCTGTGTTTTATTTACATATTTAACTTCAGTCTTTAAATTCGTTTTCTGCAAGCTTCCTTCGCTTCCTCAAAGCGTTAAGTTCGTTTGAGCGTTGTGTTGATTTATGTGCTAATTGTGTCAGCTGTTTGTGCTATCGGCTGCCCGTATGTACGTATGCACATACGCAGCCAACAACAACACAATTAATACACAAAGCAGTTGTCAAGCTTGTGCACAGCACATATCAACACATCCACAATATTATGCGAACATATAAGAACACAATAACACAAGTAAGCACAGAAAATTCAGTAAGCTCGTTTTTTTTGGTTCCAAGCGTTAGCGATCGTGCTTGCACGTCACACGAATATCGATAATCCATCCGATACTTAGTTCAGGGGTGGAACGTTTTTTTTGTGACGTCATTGCTCCAACAGGAACACTTTGAGAACAAATAAAAATAATAAAAATATATAATATACTTAAATAAAAATTATATAAATATTTTCGGTTTATTCAACCATTTTATTGTTTTTGTTTAAATTCGTGTATACATACATATTTATACTAGTTTCCCAAAGGGAAAAAGAGTATATTGGTTTTGTGAAATGTCCGTCTGTCCGTCTGTCCGTATGAATGCAATATTTTTCTACGCTATTGAAGCTAGAGACTTGAAATTTGGAAGATATACTCGTGTATACCCTCGAATTATAAAGTGTCAAGATTTTCCGGATACGCCCACTAGGGGCGTGGCAAATCGGAAAATGGTTGCGCCCATAGTTAAGAAATCATATTAGTTGAAGAGCTAGAGAGTTGAAATTTGGAATGTATACTTGCGTTGACCACCCAAGCTCAAAAAGATATGGCGGATATATCTACGCCCATTGGGGACGTGGCAAATCGGGAAAACTGTAATTTCTACAGTTTTAAAGCTAGAATGCTGAAATTTGGCACGTAACTTAACGCTACGATTCTATAAAGATTCATAAAAAGATTTGATGTCTACGCCCACTGGGGCGTGGCAAATCGGATCTGAATATATATTGATTTTACAAGATCAGCTATATTTTGAGCACTATTAAGGGTTTCCAATTCCTACAGCTGCTGTGGCGTAAATCTGGTGCGTCTCCATCGCTCCCGCCTCCGGCCGAGCCGAATAATTTAAATTGCTCGTTTTTTTTTTAAATATCACTTTTCAATTTTGGTTTTCGTTTTCATAAATTTGTTCCTTTTCACTGTTTGCTTTCAATCACTAAGCACCAAAAAACAAATGAGAGAATAATAAAAAGATTATGCACAGCACACTCAGATTTGTAGATTTCTATTTAGGATAGTGCACGGTAGATGGCGCTAATTTACAGCTACAATGCCAAGTGAGTAGTTTCTTAGAAATGAGCTTTTAATAGTTATGAACTATCGTCAACATGTTAAAATGATAGTTTACTTACTATCGATTACATTTACATATAAATATCGTGTGATAAAAAACCGTTAAAACAACGATATAGTTCGACCATTGGACAATATTTTACATATGTACATATGTATGGAATTGTAAATAGCTTGAAACTTATATATAATGGTTGGCTTTTTTTCTAGCACTGAAATTTTTGTATATAATCCCAAGCTTGACCTAATACGGATAAAAATTTCACAACATGCAAAATGTGAACGTCTAAAATTTATGGAACTTATTTGTCAGTTATGTTAAGTTATGTTACGCCATTGATTGAATTCAATTTTATTTCGAGATTACGTTTTTCATATACTGCAGTTCTTATGGAAGTTCTTTTTATTTTGGCACTGTTAACCGCAAATTGCCTACCTAAAATAATATACATTAAGATAAATAGACATTTTCCGCGATGAATTCAATTACGTTGACGCAAACCAGATTTAGCTGGTTTTTCTATTTATTAAAATATTTAAGAAAAACTCTGCTTTATTGGGCACTATTCCTGATACATTATTGATGTGGTCATTTTTTAGCTAAGAGTTTCTTATCACTTTGTTAATACGGCTTTATAATTTGTGGGTAACTAAAGTAATACTTACCCAATCAAAATAATTTTATTTACCATCAAATAGAACTCAGTTTGCTGCAAACCACTCTAAGCTAAGCTAAGATTTTGCTAGCATAAAGGAATTCCGTGTACAATTACAGTCTGTGAGCGCACTGTTAAATTGCGTGAGCTATGTTAACAGAGCAGCAGTTTCTATGATATCGACCAATCGATATCGATTAGAGCTCAATTTGAATTAAAATTTAAATATGAAATGAATACTTTAAGTGTTAGTCTCTATTTACGTTTTAATTGTGTCTACAAAAAAAGAGGGGAAATTAATAAATTCAAATGCACATTAATATTACATTCATCATTTATTGTTCTTTATATACACTCTCAGCCCTAATGCACGCCATTCGAGGTCTGCGACTAAGTCGCCGCCAACGCTGCTGCTGCTGCTGCAGCTGCAGAACATGTATAGTGGCACCTAATCCGCCATACTCTAAGTCTATATATGCTCATAGTGCAAACGTTTCTATTCTTTATATATAGGAGCGTATTCAGCTGTGCTAAATTTCTATTTGCATCAGCATTCACTTCTTAGTGTGTGTGTATACTTAGGTCATTAACCTCGCGTCCGTCAGATACGTATGTATATATTTCTCCACAAATATATATGTACATATGTACTTGGTATATAACTCCTATATATCAGTCCGAACCGCAGTCCGACACTAAAGCGCAACTAACCGATATATATATATATATATATATATATATATATATATATATATATATATATATATATATATATATATATATATATATATTTATATATATACATATATATGCAACTATTCTTTGCATAGGCAAACTTGCTCTCAGCTGTTCACGCTATTGCAGAGCCACAGCTGTTACGGTTGCGCACTTGTCACTTGCACGAACATACATATGTTTATGTTTTTATGTTTGTCTGTAACTCTAACCATATCGACATACATATAGCTTTCTCCATAAGTCTTTATGTTTGTATGTGATTTATAGCACCTATATTGTGACTCCTACTACTGATCCAACGTTACTGTTTCTATACGTACAAATACACCGCAGGGCGACCTATACATAAACACACACACGTATATCCATACATATGTACATATGTACATATGCCATTCTACAACTAAAGTTAATAAATAAAACGACAGTATCCTCTGTGTTTTATTTACATATTTAACTTCAGTCTTTAAATTCGTTTTCTGCAAGCTTCCTTCGCTTCCTCAAAGCGTTAAGTTCGTTTGAGCGTTGTGTTGATTTATGTGCTAATTGTGTCACCTGTTTGTGCTATCGGCTGCCCGTATGTACGTATGCACATACGCAGCCAACAACAACACAATTAATACACAAAGCAGTTGTCAAGCTTGTGCACAGCACATATCAACACATCCACAATATTATGCGAACATATAAGAACACAATAACACAAGTAAGCACAGAAAATTCAGTAAGCTCGTTTTTTTTGGTTCCAAGCGTTAGCGATCGTGCTTGCACGTCACACGAATATCGATAATCCATCCGATACTTAGTTCAGGGGTGGAACGTTTTTTTTGTGACGTCATTGCTCCAACAGGAACACTTTGAGAACAAATAAAAATAATAAAAATATATAATATACTTAAATAAAAATTATATAAATATTTTTGGTTTATTCAACCATTTTATTGTTTTTGTTTAAATTCGTGTATACATACATATTTATACTAGTTTCCCAAAGGGAAAAAGAGTATATTGGTTTTGTGAAATGTCCGTCTGTCCGTCTGTCCGTATGAATGCAATATTTTTCTACGCTATTGAAGCTAGAGACTTGAAATTTGGAAGATGTACTCGTGTATACCCTCGAATTATAAAGTGTCAAGATTTTCCGGATACGCCCACTAGGGGCGTGGCAAATCGGAAAATGGTTGCGCCCATAGTTAAGAAATCATATTAGTTGAAGAGCTAGAGAGTTGAAATTTGGAATGTATACTTGCGTTGACCACCCAAGCTCAAAAAGATATGGCGGATATATCTACGCCCATTGGGGACGTGGCAAATCGGGAAAACTGTAATTTCTACAGTTTTAAAGCTAGAATGCCAAAATTTGGCACGTATCTTAACGCTACGATTCTATAAAGATTCATAAAAAGATTTGATGTCTACGCCCACTGGGGCGTGGCAAATCGGATCTGAATATATATTGATTTTACAAGATCAGCTATATTTTGAGCACTATTAATGCTAGAGACTTGAAATTTGATATATATACTCGGATAAGCAACCCAAGATCAAAAATATATGGCAGACATACCTACGCCTTCAGGGGGCGTGGCAAATCGCAAAAAGCTTATAGCTCCTACAGTTTTAGAGCTAGACGCTTCAAAATTGGATGTTTGTGTTACTGAGGGCCTCCTCTATTGATTCCCCAAAAATAAATCTTACGCCCCTTTGGGCGAAAAATACCCTGTAACTTTCATATTTTTGGAGTGTAAGCATCCAAACTCTACATTTACATTACCCTCGACTCCTTCTAGGAACTTGCCAAATATGATATGTCTACGCCTACTGGGGGCGTGGCAAATTGGCAACAAAATTTGTAACGCCCAGCTGCAAAATTCATATGCCTGTGCCACCTATATAAATAAGCTTAATAAGAATTGCTAAGACGACAAACGGCATTTCTGAGAAATATATGTAATTCGATTTAATGTTGAAGTTCTGCAAATAATTTATCTGCTAAAATTATCATTTTTCGTATAGCCTAGGTCAGTTATGTTATTTTCTTTTTGTGTGTGTGACCCTGACAAAAAATGTAAATATCAAATACCGCTATTTGTGTAATCGACTTAGTCCGAACAAAATTATTCACGCACAAAAAAATTGACGATAGGTCCCATCAGGTATGCATGTATGTAGGCACGAACAGCTGCGCAACTATTTTCATGCCGTCGCCGCCGCGTCTCGAACGCGAACCCTTTTGCTTACACGCTTTTCATCTACCTGCTGCGCCACATCAGTTTTGCATTGTCTGTTGGCAAATCCGAAACTACTCACTACAAGGGCGACTATTGAAAAATACAAATATATAGAAGCTGCTGTTAATGCAAACACAATATAAACATAAATCAATCGCAATTGTGATTCTTAGAAAAAGCTGAAATGCGCGCATATGAACGTATGTATTTATATGTGTACATACAAAAACGGTGGTCGGTTGAATGTATGCGTATGGCGTATAGCGATATTTGACAAATACAAAACTAAAGAAGCGGCTGAAAATGCAAGCACAACTCAATAACAATTTTGGTTGAAAATTATGCTAGAATGAATGGCGCTGAATTTATTTATGACCATGCATAAGCATACGCGCTTGCACGTTTCAATGTATGTACATATGTATAAATGTAAATATATTTTGCTGTCGCTGCTTAACGCGTGCGTGTCATAATTGGCCAAACGTTTTGTTTAATAGATTGCGACTGACTTAACGGAATTTGATGAAACTTTCAGCATCTGATTTTATTGAATTTTTTACATTTTATAAAAATGCTAATTCATTCACATAGTTATATTTGCAAAAATTGAAATTGCATAAAATTCACATGAATCTACATAAATGCAAAATTTGAGATAAATTATTAAATTTAAAATACCAGATACCCCACTGGGAAACGAGTTTCACGCTTTAGGTTTCGTCCTAAGGCAACGTTCTTACTTGTTTTTATTTTCACTTTCAGTTTATTTATTTTTTTATTCTCTATTATTGTTTTTTTTTTTTTATTTTTTATCTTATTGCTTCTCTTTGGTTCTGGAACGCGGTTTATCTGTATTTGTGCCCTGTTCGGTTGACAAAGCTTGCCATTTCGTCAACTTCTTTACTCACTCTCCGAGTACGTACTCACTCTCCGAGTAATCGTCTGTCCCTAACGCAAACCTTTCCGACAGCTAACTTCTAGTTAGTCTCCTTGTCGGAGCGTTCTAGCCGATCGCAACTGAGTGCACCTCCTTCGCGTTTGATCAAGCGCAGTTCCTCTGCGTCTCTCATTCCGTCCGGGAAACAGCAGACTTCCAGCACACTTAAGCGTAGTCCGGTGGTAACTTGATCCGCTCCAAAGTCCACCATTCCGTTGACTAAAATGTCGCTGTCCGAGTTCATTTCTGCTGCGAACAGGCTCATTAAATTTGAAGCCCGCATCGACCATTCCGGCGAGACTGTTTCGAACCCTGCAGATCAGCTCCAGGCCTTAGAGATCCGACGGGATCGAGTCAAGGTCCTGTGGGAGAAGGCCGATCTGCAATACGAAGCGTGTTCCAAAGCACTTAGTCAGGGGGCAGGCAGTGGAGAAGTTGAGACCATGGAAGCCAAATTCGACCACTGCTATACAGTTTTTGAGCGGAGTGCCGCCCAATTGAGCAGGCAAATTTCCGCCGTGTCCGCACCGAGTGCACCGCCCGCTCCTGTGTCCGCTATTGTTTCTTCGAGCGGCTGTCGCCTTCCTCCCATCGACACAGAAGTGTTCCACGGCGATTACTTGCGCTGGCCAACGTTTCGCGACCTCTTCATAGCCATATATATTGACAATCCCCGGCTGACTGCGGTGGAAAAACTCTTCCACCTTAATTCCAAAACCGCAGGCGATGCAAATGCTATAGTCGCAGAGTGTCCTCTCACTAACGACGGCTTTGCATCGGCTTGGGGCGCCTTGTGCGACCGGTTCGAGAATAAGCAGCTGCTAGTCAACAGCCAGCTGAAAATCCTTCTCAACCTAACCAAGGTCCCCAAAGAATCAGGCGCGGCTCTCAGAGAGTTGCATGGCAGCATGGCCAGATGTGTCACTGCGGTCGAGCATGCTCAAATCTCCACGGAGAATTGGGACTGCATCCTTGTGTTCCTGTGCACTTCCAAATTGCCAGAACACACTCGATCTCTCTGGGAGCATTCTCTGACAAATAAGTCAGAAATTCCAGCTTGGCAGGACGTTAGTCGTTTCCTCAGCGAGCGTGCGCGAGCACTCGAAGCTATAGAAACTGATAGGTCCAGTTCTGCCGCGCCAACACCTGCTTCGAGGTCCGCGAACCCTGCCCCTTCCAAACGGCTGAACTCCTTTGAAGCCCACGTCACCACTGAGAGCAAAAAATGCGATTTGTGTTCAAAGGAGAACCACCCAGTCCGACTCTGCCCTCGCTTCCTCCAAATGTCTATTCAGCAGCGAGAGGCCTACATAAAGCAGAAGAAGCCACAGCTGACACATCTGAACTGCTTCGCACGCGGTCATCTGCTGCACGGATGCACCAGTGCGCACAGCTGCCAGAAATGCAACGGTCGGCATAACACCCTGCTCCATAAAGAGCATGAATCCGAGAATGGCACTGCATCCGCAGCTGCCGTACCCCTTCATTCGCCCAGAGATGTCTCACATGTCCAGACGTATTTCTCTACTAACACTCAAGATGTCCTTCTTGGTACGGCAATAATCAATATATGCCATCTAGGAGCTACATATCCGGTGCGGGCACTGATCGATTCGGGATCTGAGGCGACTTTCATTTCTGAGCGCCTGTTCCGTCTCATCAAATTGCCCTTCCGGTCGGTGCAGACGCGAGTGTCAAGCTTAGGCCAAGCTATAACAGCCCGATCGCAAAAACTTTGCGATCTCCATATTGGAACTCCGCTGAAACCAAGACTACGGATTGAAGCATCTGCTCTCGTCCTTTCAAGTCTGGCTGGCAACCTCCCTTCGTCTCCAATTCCGCACAACTTGTTGAAGAAACTTCCTAATATTCAGCTAGCTCACCCCGAGTTCTACAAGAGTGCGAAAATTGATGTTCTTATAGGCGCGGATATCCTTCCGTCTATTATTCAGGGAGGTTTCCACCCATTCTTGGCTTAGAAAATGTTTTCGGTTGGGTACTCACCGGCCCTCTTTCGCAAACATCACCGAAAATGGTCTCGTCCTTCACAGCTCAAGTTTCCGTTCCGAAAAAACCAAAATTTGAGTTTCCGACAATCTCGTCTAGGTTACATGACTCATCTGTCGTAACTCTCCCAGTACGAGATCCCGACAGCATCACTAGCAAAGTAAAGGTCGGCTGCAATGCACTCTGTCCAGCATTGAATGATAAGGGGCTGGATGATATTCTTCATCCAGGTCCCGACCCCGGTGTTCCCTGTGATGTCCAACTAACTTCCATGTTCGACAAGCCAACCATTCATTGCCCCACACGTGTCTCTCCTTTCCAGGTTATGATGTCATCCCCTCAAGCCAGCCAGCCATCCGGCGAAGATTCATTCCGGTGCCGCGTGTGCAGAGGTATCCACGCTCTGCGCAAATGCCGCCGTTTTCTGGGGCTTCCCGCGGAAAAGCGGTTGCGCGCGGTTCTAGCCAACCGCTACTGCGCGAACTGCTTGGCACACCAGCATTCTGGGTAATCTTGCCGCAGCAACAAAGGCTGTAAGATGTGTGGCCACAACCACCACACGCTCCGGCACTTCCCGGGATCGCGCCGGAAGCGACGAGGCCCTACAAGTCGTCCCACTCCAGATTCTACACAGGCGGCCACTCCTCCGCTGACAACGCTGATGCAGCACAAGATGGTCAGCATTCTTCCTACGGCGGTCATCGTGCTCCAAACGGCGACCAAGGATGTCGAAGTCAAGGCGCTGATTGACCCGTGCAGCCCCACCAGTCGGATCAACGCTTCATTGGCAAAGACATTGGGTCTTTCCGTCACAAGCGTTGGTCCAGGGCAAGTCTGCACGAGTCTCATTCGGTCGAAGACCTCGCGCTTCGAGTTCGACGCGTTGTTCCAACTGGACCCCCAGCTAAACGTTCGGACGCCAATCTGGGCGGGAAGCTGGGCCTCCAGGGATCACGCTCGCCGACAGCACCTGGTCACGTCTCGGATCGGTGTCAATTGTGCTGGGGGCTGACGTGTATCCTCACGTTATCCTTCCGGGGATCGTTCCCAGCACAGACGGCCTTCCAATGGCCCAAAACACCGTGTTCGGATGGGTCCTCTCGCGCGCCTGCTCATAGACCCAGCCCAGGTTTTGCAATCCTTGCAATGGGGGGAGTATGTTTATGTCAGATTCCATTAAACAAAACTGCTCCTCCCTCCACATCCCCATGCTATGCTATTAACAGCTCTGTTAATAGCATAAGCTGCAACTCCAGCTCTCCTGCTGGTTCTCTGGAGTTTTTCTGTGTTCTGTCCTCCTCTCTTCTTTTTTTTTATACTTCAATTTTTATCTTTTTTTCGCCTTGTGCGCACACTGACTGTGCAAGTTTATATTTAAAATAAAAAGCATATATATATATATATATATATATATATATATATATATATATATATATATTTTTTTTTTTTTATCAGATATACAACCATCACATAAGGCGCCGATTACTTTTGTATAGTATTCTTATACAAAATTGCACGAATCGTTTTGTGCTGGATGTATGATTGAAATTATTGAAGATTTATTTATTTCTAAGAACTTCAAATTTTCGATGGAACTATTGATAGTATCGATGGAGAAATCTATCGAGGGGAGTATTTATCGATGGTTTTGCAGTCCTATGGTGCATCCAGCAAATGTGCTGACTCAACCATTACTCGTTAACTAGTTGTGAATTAGGAAAAAATATCCAGCCTGTGCAGCCTCTAAAGTAGGCTGCAGACTATGCACAACAACTTGAGGTAGGCAATAGTATATAACGTAAATTTTTTACAATTCTCAACTGGTTTTAACTGTGAGCCAATGGAGTACTGAATATTTGGTTTTGAAGTTATCGTTTCACGGTCTTATGGTTAAGATCAAATTGTGGCATTTGATCTTATCAGCTTAGCATCTAATAGTTTCTCCATCGGAGAACAATAAATGTGAAACTGATTTTTGGAATCGGATGGGTTGATAGGGGGTTGGGACATGATATTGAGTGTAAAGTATCGAACTTGTACTCATGATTAGTATAACTAATCATACAACACATGGACTGAACATCTGAACAAAATAGCTCAGCACGCAGAATTTGAGTCGGAGCTCCCAGTCAACTTCGTACATGTTCAGCTCGGTTACCTTAGGCTCCCACACGAAGAAGAATTATTCCGCTTCGAGCGTTCGGCCGAACAGCATCGCACCAGGATTGAGATTTCTCGTGGTGAAATTTCTTTGCTGCTGAGCAGTGTTGCCAACTTTTGTTGAGAAAAAAAAAGCTGTTTTTAGTGGGGAGATACTACGAGAAAATCTTAAATGTTGTAGGAAAAAAGCTGATGTTTTCTGCCTTCTTTTAAGGGCTTAATTTTATAAATAATTTATTATATCAATTTCGTGACAGTTGTTATCTTTGTCGTATGCCTTCATGGTGAAACGAAACCTATATCAGTTGACTCATCAATCAGAAGGCTATATTTTGCATTGGCAATATCGGAGCGAAGCTCATCTAAAAAATTTGGCGCCAAAAAATTTCTTATAATGTTTGAGCATTTTATTCTGTGTAGCTTCAGAGAATTTCCAGAGCCCATATCTTTTCGCAACCAGGCTTTAAACTCCTCGCTGTTAAGCCACACTCTCGGCATTGTTTTTGGCTAATACTTTGATGATGAAATTGTTATGGCAATCGAACTCTAAACTAGGATCAATTGAACTATTTCCTTATTCTAGTTTAACTAATCATATTCTAGTTCAGTCAGTTCCACTATTAGTTCGATTAGTTCGTTCATCGAAAACTGAACCACTGAACTATTTCGTTTTAATTCAAAGGCCTGCCTCTATCTGTCTCAGAGAGAAGCTTTTGATGAAAATATTGTGAAAAATTGTGTTTATTGTGCAAAGATTCGTGCAAATGCATTATTAAATAATGCAAGTTGTGTTTATATTATGCCCACCACTGGCAGTTATTCGTAAACTGACGCGCACAGTTTAACTGAACGTCACAAAATCTGTGTTTTTTGATTGTTCGATTTTTCACACTGCAAAAAAAAAAAAAAATCTGTGGTAGTGTAAAATCTGGTTATTTGCGATAGCAAAGATACATCGAAAACGCGCAAATTCAATTATAAGCACAAATGTCGCATTAAGCAAGCACCAAAATTGCATTTTCGAACATTTCCTGCATGCACCTGGTTTCCGTGGACGTGCTTTGGATCCGTGGATAACAGAGACGCAAAGATAGACGCCGTGTGGGGTTGGGCTTCCGCCCCGCTGCGCTTAGCGGCGAACAGAATGGGCGATCCTCTTCTGCCTGGCTCTACGGGCCTTGGCAGCGGCGGTACAGCTGCTGCCACAGGTGGCACAGGCACAACGGGCACGGGCTTGGGCAGCGGCGGTACCAGCGGTATCGAGCGCCCACCCTCGCCGGCACCTCTCACCCACACATCGGAGGAACATCCGAAAGTGACGCTCACCGAGCTCAACATGCTGCGCCGTCATAGAGAGCTCTGCGATGTGGTGCTCAATGTAGGCGGGCGCAAGATTTTCGCTCACCGCGTCATACTGAGCGCATGCAGCTCCTATTTCTGTGCCATGTTCACCGGCGAGCTGGAGGAGTCGCGCCAAACGGAGGTCACCATACGCGACATCGACGAGAACGCCATGGAGCTACTGATTGATTTTTGTTACACCGCTCACATCATTGTGGAGGAATCCAATGTGCAAACGCTGCTTCCGGCAGCCTGCCTGCTACAGCTTGTGGAAATCCAGGACATTTGCTGTGAGTTTCTCAAGCGCCAACTCGATCCGACCAACTGTCTGGGTATTCGCTCCTTCGCCGACACGCACTCCTGCCACGAGCTCCTGCGCATTGCCGACAAGTTTACGCAGCACAACTTCCAAGAGGTCATGGAGAGCGAGGAGTTCCTGCTATTGCCCGTTGGCCAGTTGGTGGATATTATTTGCAGCGACGAGCTGAATGTGCGCAGCGAGGAGCAGGTGTTCAATGCAGTCATGTCCTGGCTAAAGTACAATGTCGCTGAGAGGCGACAGCATTTGGCACAGGTGCTCCAGCATGTGCGCTTGCCACTGCTCTCGCCCAAGTTCCTGGTGGACACAGTTGGATCTGACCTCTTGGTGCGCTCGGACGAGGCCTGTCGTGATCTGGTCGATGAGGCCAAGAATTACCTGCTACTGCCGCAGGAACGTCCATTGATGCAGGGTCCACGCACCCGTCCACGCAAACCCACACGTCGTGGCGAGGTCTTGTTCGCAGTGGGCGGTTGGTGTTCCGGCGATGCCATCGCATCAGTGGAACGTTTCGATCCTCAGACCAATGACTGGAAAATGGTCGCACCCATGAGCAAACGACGTTGTGGCGTCGGTGTTGCCGTTCTCAATGATCTGCTCTATGCTGTTGGCGGCCACGATGGCCAAAGCTATTTGAACAGCATAGAGCGCTACGATCCACAGACCAATCAATGGTCCTGCGATGTGGCGCCCACCACATCGTGCCGCACAAGCGTTGGCGTAGCGGTGCTGGATGGCTTCCTATATGCTGTGGGCGGTCAGGATGGCGTGCAGTGCTTAAATCATGTCGAACGCTACGATCCCAAGGAGAACAAATGGTCCAAGGTGGCACCGATGACTACACGCCGTCTGGGTGTTGCCGTTGCCGTCCTGAGCGGTCACCTCTATGCCATAGGTGGCTCCGATGGCCAACGCCCGCTCAATACTGTAGAACGATATGATCCCAGACAAAACAAATGGGTTGCTGTTAATCCCATGTCCACTCGCCGTAAACACCTTGGCTGCGCCGTATTTAATAATAATCATATTTATGCCGTTGGTGGACGTGACGATTGCATGGAGCTGTCCTCCGCGGAGCGCTACAATCCGCTAACTAACACCTGGAGTCCAATTGTGGCCATGACCTCACGACGCAGCGGCGTCGGACTAGCCGTTGTTAAAGGCCAACTGTATGCGGTGGGCGGGTTTGATGGCTCCGCCTACTTGAAGACCATTGAGGTGTACGATCCAGAGACGAACCAATGGCGCCTGTGCGGCTGCATGAACTATAGCCGTCTGGGCGGCGGCGTTGGCGTTATGCGTGCACCCCAGACTGAGAATTACATGTGGATACGGAAGGTCGTCTGATGGGAGCAGAAGCCGACGTCAGCGTTGCCATCGCAACCGTTGCCGCCGCCGCATTTCTACTGATAGAGCATCAACCACAACAACAACAACAACAAAACAAAAAGAAACAAACAGATCCACAGCTAACTGCAACAAATCGAAGCCAAATTTTTTTCAGCGTTATAAAGTTGATGAGCATTAAGGACGTAATTGTATAATTGATTGTTAATTATTTCCCATTTGGTAGTGCATTAAATGAAACTGTTTATTGTATCGCGAGTTTTTAAAAATTATGCAACGTGTTAAATCTAAACTAACGAACACATTTACATATAACATGAATGGAATATGTAATTGGCAACAAATCCTGAATGTTCTATGTAAAAAACACAGTTGGTTAAAATTTCCAGGAAATTTCTAACATGCCTTCTCCCTAATCTAGAATTTCTCAACAAAAAAAGAAAAAGAAACAGCATTAAAAATCAAATATAAATATTTAATTGGATAATAAACAACTCTACATTTTACATACGATTAGTCGCACAAAAATGATAAATTGTTCAGTAAAAAAAAATAGCTGAAAATAAGCAATTTATATTTTAAATAAATCCAGAATGTTTTGGAATTTTTCCCGTAATGGACTTTCAAAATATCCAGATTTGACGGGAAAAAAGCTGATTTGGCAACAGTGGCTCAGGGTATTCCCTATTCGAGCAGTCTAGACTAGAGCACTCTTTTTTGTTTATGATTTAAATCTAATACTCAGATCATTTGGAAATAAAGAAATAAATAAATATATCTATAAACATTATCTAAATTTCACGATAGTTTTTATCTATTTGGCATCTCCAAACCAACTGACCTTTCCCTATATATAACCTACTCTTATCATGATAAGAAACATATTCTATTAATTTTTAGCTCAAATAAAATAAGCCATTGGCTAGTGATGGCGCCTCATTGATGTCCACATCACTCCCGATCATTGCATCCGTGTTGCCTGTCGATAAATGACTGTTGCCATTGTCGTCGTTGGCCGTCATCCCATTTTCTGTCGGCCTATTCGAGCTACTGCCTTCGCTTTGCAGCAGCTGCAGCCGCTGCTTCTGCCACTTTCTGCGCCTGTTCTGGAACCAAACCTGCAATACAAATGCCATAGTCAAATAACTCGGAACGGATAGGAGAGAGAGAGAGAGAGATATATATATAGATATAGATAGATAGATAGAGAACTCTGGCTGGTATAAGCTTTGGATGAGTTTTGAGATAATAAAAGTTAGATCTATGATGCAACTGAATCTTTGGACTGCTTCCTATATAGAAACTATAACTGAGAAAACTCTACGACTAATATGATATATGGTATGGAGAATTCTCCCATTTTTTACCCTAAGCCCATTGAAAATGCGAAATTAGGGTATAATGGTTTTGTGAAAATGTATGTAACATATAGTATATATATTCTTGATCAGCGCGACAAGACGAGTCGATATAGCCCTGTCCGTTCGTCCGTGTGAACGCTGAGATATCTTTAAGAACACACGGTAGAGACTTAAAATTTTACTTGAATTCTCGATAATACCATACGCTGCACAAGTTCATAAAATTTTTCCGATAACTCATTCCATTTCGATTTTATGAGCATTTATCGATAATTTTAATGTGTTTTTAAGACGTGGTTTGTACATCGTTTGAGCTAGAGACTTCAAATTGCTGTGTAGTTGCGTGTAATGAATACGGAGATTACGTGATTTTTAGATTTTGGACGCCGCGCCCTACTCGCCCCCAATAGCCCCCTAATTTGGAAAAAGCGGAAATCAAATACTAGAGATTTGTGATAAAAATACACACATATAAATGCCATTAATAAGTTGTAAAAGTTTGATACAGTTAGTCCATCGCTAAGAAAAGTTATTAAACAATTAAGTTCCCATAGTAATGCCCACATTGCTGCCCAAGCGCAGTCGCTGAGTCAACTGCACAGTTGGCAGAGCGCGCGCTTATGCATGCGTGCATATGTGTGTGTATGTGTTGTTTGTATGCATGCATAAAAAAAGCGTAGAATAATTTAATATTTATCTCTTCACAGGGCCCAGGGTATCCCCTAGTCGAGCAGTCTAGACTAGAGCACTCTTTTTTGTTTATTTTTTAAATCTAGTACTCAGATCATTTGGAAATAAAGAAATAAATAAATATATCTATACACATTATCTAAATTTCACCATAGTTTTTATCTATTTGGCATCTCCAAACCAACTGACCTTTCCCTATATATAACCTACTCTTATCATGGTAAGAAACATATTCTATTCATTTTTTAGCTCAAATAAAATAAGTTCTTCTACTTAGCAGGAGTTTATAAATTCCTGTTTCCCCTATAAGATAATATCCTGCAATCAATTTGAATAATACATATAAAAATGGGAAAAGTTCTAGTTATGCCGTGTACGATCATTTCTGATTCTCAGAAATGCACAATTTATGCACATTAAACGAAGGACGCCATTAAGGCCTGGCTGGGCGGCCTAATTGATTCACCTGGACGCGTGTCTCGCTGAGGCTAATGCGCCTCGCTACCTGTTCGCACAGAACGGCTTCGGAGTGATGTGTTTCTTCAAAGAGGGCCTCCAATTTCTGCAGCTGCTGTGACGTAAATTTGGTGCGTCTCCATCGCTCCTGCCTTCGGCCGAGCTCCGTGACCGAATCCTCCGATAGCGGCGTTTTGAATGGTCCAGCCATTGAACTGAATAATTTAAATTGCTCGTTTTTTCTTAAAAATATCACTTCAATTTTGGTTTTCGTTTTCATAAATTTGTTCCTTTTCACTGTTTGCTTTCAATCACTAAGCACCAAAAAACAAATGGCAGAACAAAAAGATTATGTACAGCACACTCAGATTTGTAGATTTCTATTTTGGATAGTGCACGGTAGATGGCGCTAATTTACAGCTACAATGCCAAGTGAGTAGTTTCTTAGAAATGAGCTTTTAATAGTTATGAACTATCGTCAACATGTTAAAATGATAGTTTACTTACTATCGATTACATTTACATATAAATTTCGTGTGATAAAAAACCGTTAACACAACGATATAGTTCGAGCATTGGACAATATTTTACATATACATTATTGTTATTGATTTCAGATATTGGAATTGTAAATAGCTTGAAACTTATATATAATGGTTGGCTTTTTTTCTAGCACTGAAATTTTTTATATAATCCCAAGCTTGACCTAATACGGATAAAAATTTCACAACATGCAAAATTTGAACGTCTAAAATTTATGGAACTTATTTGTCAGTTGCAATTTGTAAAGTTATGTTACGCCATTGATTGAATTCAATTTTATTTCGAGATTACGTTTTTCATATACTGCAGTTCTTATGGAAGTTCTTTTTATTTATTGCCTACCTAAAATAATATACATTAAATAATATACATTGCCTACCTAAGATAATATACATTAAGATAAATAGACATTTTCCGCGATGAATTCAATTACGTTGGCGCAAACGAGACTTAGCTGGTTTTTCTATTTATTAAAATATTTAAGAAAAACTCTGCTTTATTGGGCTCTATTCCTGATACATTATTGATGTGGTCATTTTTTAGCTAAAAGTTTCTTATCACTTTGTTAATACGGCTTTATAATTTGTAGGTAACTAAAGTAATACTTACCCAATCAAAATAATTTTATTTACCATCAAATAGAACTCAGTTTGCTGCAAATCACTCTAAGCTAAGGTAAGATTTTGCTAGCATAAAGAAATTCCGTGTACATTTACAGTGTCTGTGACCGCACTGTTAAATTGAATGAGCTATGTTAACAGAGCAGCAGTCTCTACGATATCGACCAATTGATATTGATTAGAGCTCAATTTGAATTCAAATTTATATATGAAATGAATACTTTAAGTGTTAGTCTCTATTTACGTTTTAATTGTGTCTGCAATTCTTAAAAAAAGAGGGGAAATTAATAAATTCAAATGCACATTAATATTACATTCATCATTTATTGTTCTCTATATACACTCTCAGCCCTAATGCACGCCATTCGAGGTCTGCGACTTAGTCGCCGCCAAATCTGGTGCCTGCTGTTGCTGCTGTTGTTGTTGCTGCTGCTGCTGCAGCTGCAATTTGCTGCTCTGAGACTGTGAATGTGTTGCTGCCTGCTGTTGCTGGTGCTGTTGCATTTATCGATAATTTTAATGTGTTTTTAAGGCGTGGTTTGTACATCGTTTGAGCTAGATACTTCAAATTGCTGTGTAGTTGCGTGTAATGAATACGGAGATTACGTGATTTTTAGATTTTTGATGCCACGCCCTACTCGCCCCCAATAGCCCCCTTATTTGACCTGCGCGTGCTATACACGGACAAAAAAAATTTCAGCTGTCTTGCTCGTCTACATTCTGAAATCGATGCGTTCAAACATATGGACAGACGGACGGACGGACAGACAGACGGACAGGCCTAAATCGACTCAGCTCGTCGCCCTGTTAAAAAATATATATACTTTGTAGGGTCTGACACGCCTCCTTCCGCCTGTTACATACATTTAACAAAATCATTATACCCTGTGTTCGGCGCAGCAGCTAATAATTGCTCTTAAATAAGCTTCTCTTAAGCCATATGCTCTTTATCACATTTTCATTCGCTCATAGCGCAGTTAGGCACAAAAAGAAACTGTAACACACATACATATGTAAATTTATGCTGCTCGGTCACTTGCTTATCATTTTGTATTCTATTCTTTAAGTTCGAAATTCACCTTCAAGCGAGCAACACCTACATATCTCTATTGTAAACTGTATTAACTTTACCTACACGATCATCGCGGACTAGGCATTAAATTAATAAATAATAAGCTAAATTAAAACGTGGTTTTATTATTTGCCTTCGTAAATGATTGGAGCCAGAGTTGCCGAAAAAGCTCGGCAGCTTCCAACATTTTGGTGACCCCGACGTGATTTATACACTCCGTGGTGTTTCGTTTAGTGTATCAAGTTAGTACTCAACTTCGTCAAATTACAACGGTGTGAATCATTAACATTTGTGCAAAATAGTGCATTCAAATTAATAACAAATCTCGTCGTGTAAAACATTAACATTTATGCTCAAGTTAGATATTAATTTGTGCATACAATAGTGCATGGAATTGTGCGTACATTATCTTGAGTTTTTCTTATTTCTCTTTAATCGTCTGTTTCGTTCGTCGCGTTTGGCGCCTGCTGTGCATCGTCTGCATATAGGGCCCGCTAAGCCGAAAAAGCTGTGTCAATCATAGAAGACACACATACAGACATATATAAAAACTCAGATAAGCTTGAGGTCGCGCTTGCGTTGTACTTATCTTTATCATCTTCTTGTTCGTCGGTTGTTCGTCGCGTTTTTGGCTCTTCTTTGTGCAGCGTTTGCATAGAAGGCCCGCTAATCCGAAAATAGCTGTGTCGATCACACACATACAAACACACGCATTTACAGTGAAAGAGTGAACCTGCATATTAGATCAGCTAAACTCGAAGTGCATTAGAGAGTATATTAGCTTGTGCATTAATTTTGTAACAAAACGTGTTTTTTCGCGAGTAAACAAACTTAAATGAATAACTCAGAGTCGAATGTTGATCAAGTGCCTGAATCTCAGGTTACTTTCTTAAAACTCAAAACAAACGCGCTTTTTGATAGGCTTGAAAGATTATATTCTGATATGGACATTGACAAATTAAGCCACATGGATTCGTGTGATTTACGTGTGTTTTTGGATTCGCTAAACAAGTTAGAGTCAAACTTTGATTTAGTCCATACTAGCCTAGAAGAATCTAACTTTGAGTCCATATCTAGTGATTTGCCTGCGCGGTTTGAATCAACCTTGTTAAAGTTTAAAGCCTTGCTTCAACGTGAACTAGGAAATCGGTCGGATCAACAACTTTCGTCGACGCTTAATACAAGTGGTTCAAATGCTCATCCAACACTCGTCATGGCTAATCGATCGCGTTTGCCGCAGCTGGAGCTGCCAAAATTTAGTGGAGTCTACACTGAGTGGGAAAACTTCTACTCTATGTTCAAGACGATAATAGATGCTGATCCGGATCTCAGTCCTATTGAGAAGTTCCAGCATCTTCGATCCTGCTTAAGTGGTTCTGCGTTGGATACCATCAGCTCATTGGAAATCAACAAAGCCAACTATCTTGTCTCTTGAAGAATTTCAACGTCGATTTGATAATAAGCGTTTTATTGTACAGGAACACATCAGAGCAATCTTCCGGCTTGAGAAAGTTGATGCATCTGTAGGCAGGCTGAGGCAGTTGGTGGATAACGCTACGTCTCACATTCGTGCTATGGATTCTTTAGCATCGAGGGAAGAAGTTGCTGACTGTATCATCGTGCAAACAGTGTTGCAAAAGCTGGACAAGGCTACTCAGGCTAAATGGGAGGAAGGCTCATCTACTAATGAGCTGCCATCTTGGTCGAGATTGTCAGAATTCTTGCAAGGACGGTGTCGAGTCCTTGAAAATGTGGATCAAGTCTTGCAGGATGGTCAGGTTGGCAAGGCAGGAAAGATCGTGAGTACTCCTTTAAGAAAAGCATTTGTTGCTTCGAAGACCCCTATTCGTTGTGTCTTTTGTGACGATCCAAGTCACGCGCTATTCCAATGTAAGCGTTTTGAGCAATTGTCCCCAATGGCAAGGCATAAGGAGGCCAAGAGGCTCGCCCTTTGCCTCAATTGCCTAAGAAAAGGACATCAGCTGAAGGATTGCAAATCTGGTTCCTGCCGTACCTGCCAATTGAAGCACCATACTTTATTGCATTACAATCAGTCTTCAACAGTTACATCGAACGTAGTCCCTCAACTTAAACAACAAGCAAATGCAATACATCCCACTGCCATGGTTGCAATGTCACCTTCTCTGCCTCAAGTCCACATATCTCCTAACTCGTCGGATGTGGTGCTTCTAGCCACTGCTATAATCCTTGTCAAGAACCGAGCTGGCACATTCGTTCCGTGTCGTGCGCTCTTGGACTCAGGATCTCAACTTCACTTCGTCACCAGTCGGTTTGCAAATCAGCTTCAGCTTCGAAAATGTAAATCACTGACTGCAGTGTCTGGCATTGGAGATGCCAGCTTCTCAACTGAAGGATATTCAGTCAATCTCGTTCTGAAATCGCGGATTTCTGATTATTCTGCCTCCATCACTGCCATCGTCGCCCAGACTATTACTGACAACCAGCCTGGCATCTCAATTTACAGCTAGCTGATCCTTTGTTCCATAAGTCACAACGGATTGACTTTTCTCATCGGAGCTGGTCTCTTCTTCGAGCTGATGTGTGTTGGGCAAATTCAGTTGGCACCTGGATTACCAGTTGTGCAGAAAACGCAGCTCGGCTGGATCATTTCAGGTGGCGGGCAACATGCCCCCAAACTCTGTTCGTTCATCGCAACCCAAAGAAATTCGGATCACGCCAATCACAGCACTCGGCTTGATGAGTTGGTCCGTCAGTTTTGGGAAGTGGAACACGTTTTCGAGCCTATTGCCAAGGTAACCACAGAAGAACTTAATTGCGAGCAGCATTTCATTACAAACTATCGTCGATTCCCTTCTGGGGAATATTCAGTCTGTTTGCCAAAAAAGCAAGGCGTTGAATCTTTGGGCGATTCCTATTTGCAGGCCAAGCGTCGATTCTTGAATTTAGAGCGTAAGTTCGCTCGAAATCAAACTTTAAAGGAGAAATACTCAGCATTTATAAAGGAGTATATTGATCTCAATCATATGTCTTTGGTTCCCAGCGAAGAGATCAATGAATGCAAATATTTCTTACCTCATCATTGCGTATACAAAGAAGAGAGTTCGACAACAAAGCTGAGAGTTGTCTTTGATGGCTCGGCAGCTACCACATCTGGTTTCTCATTAAACGATTTGCTTATGTCAGGACCGACTATTCAAGCTACCTTGTTTCACACACTCGTTCGTTTTCGTACATTTTCGATTGCACTTACTGGTGATATTGGTAAAATGTATAGGTGTGTGAAGGTCGTGGAGCCTGATTCTATGCTCCAGTGCATTTTATGGCGAAACTCATCAAACGATGCTAGCGAAATCTTCAAATTGAATACCGTCACTTATGGGACCAAACCCGCTTCATTTTTGGCCATTCGTGCAATGCATCAACTAGCAATAGATGAGTCGTCGGCATACCCATTAGGATCCAAAACGGTTTTGCGAGATTTCTACGTTGATGACCTGATCTCAGGAGGCAATTCAGTTGAAGAAGTTCGGGACATAATGCAACAAACCAAGGAAACTTTAAGTTGAGAAAATGGTGTTCCAATTCAAGAGACGCCCTTCGCGGAGTTCCAGAAACCGAACAGGAAAGTTTTCTCAAACTCGATGACGGCAGCGACGTAACAAAGACACCTGGATTGTCAGCGGACGATCTTCGTCAAGGATCGCACATATTGTGTCGTCTTGTTCAAAGAACTCAGCTGCACCGAGAATACTCTGCACTACGAATTGGAAAGAATGTTCATTCGTCAAGCACCATTCTTTCGCTCTCTCCGTTTATGGATGACTTTGGTCTATTTCGAGTTGGTGGCCGCTTGCGTCACTCTACTCTCGGCGTCGATGCGCACCACCCAATTATCTTGCCCAAAGAACATCCCTTGACCTTCTCTATAGTATCTCATCTTCATCTGGCGCATCATCATGCAGGACCGCATGCCTTACTTGGAGTAATTCGACTCCAGTTTTGGCCCATAGGCGGCATGAAAACTGTCTCCCGAGCATTGCAAAAATGTGTTATATGCTGTAGATCCCGGCCTCGTCTAGTGGAGCATATAATAGCGGACTTGCCTAAGGATCGTATACAGTTTTTACCGGCATTTACTGTCACTGGAATCGACTACTGTGGACCATTTTACTACAAACCCGATGGACGAAACCGAACTTCAATAAAATGCTACATCTGCGTATTCGTTTGCTTCGCAACTAAGGCTGTATGGTTGGAGCTCGCAAAGGATCTGTCGACCGCAGCTTTCTTGGGCGCCCTCAAGCGTTTCATCAGTACGCGCGGCATTCCAAGATGCATTTGGTCTGACAACGCTACTAACTTTGTGGGTGCACGGAACGAGCTAGCGGATCTGAAACGTTTATTGTTGAGCCAGGAACATCGCACTGAAGTTCAGAACTACTGCATCAACAACAGTTTTGATTGGAAGTTCATACCTCCTCGCTCGCCACATTTCGGTGGCCTATGGGAAGCAGCAGTGAAGACCGCAAAGAGTCATCTATACCGCGCTATGGGATCATCACTTCTCGGCTTCGATGAACTTCGCACCTTGGTATGCCAAATTCAGGCTATAATCAATTCTCGTCCTCTTGTTCCACTTTCAGAAAATCCCGATGATCTTGGAGTTCTCACTCCAGGACATTTTTTGATTGGTCGACCACTCATGGATTTTCCCGAGCCAGACGTAACTGGGCTCGACCACAATCGCCTCGGTCAATGGCAACGCATTGCTTACATACAGCAATTGTTCTGGAAGCGCTGGAGTGAGGAGTACCTTACTATTCTTCAACAGCGTGGAAAATGGGTCACCTCGCAGCCTCCGATCAAGATCAATGATGTCGTATGTGTGAAGGACGAAAACTTGCCGCCGTTGAAATGGCCATTAGCTCTAGTCGTTGAGACCATCGCTGGAGCTGATGGTGCTGTGAGAGTCGCTGTTCTGCGCACACCCACTGGAACTACACGTCGAGCTGTCAATAAGCTGTGCGTCTTTCCGGTTGATGATCCTGCTAAAAGACTTGGTCTTTCAACGGGGGGGAGGATGTTCGGCGCAGCAGCTAATAATTGCTCTTAAATAAGCTTCTCTTAAGCCATCTGCTCTTTATCACATTCTCATTCGCTCATAGTGCAGTTAGGCACAAAAAGAAACTGTAACACACATACATATTTAAATTTCTGCTGCTCGGTCTCTTGCTTATCATTTTGTATTCTATTCTTTAAGTTCGAAAATCACCTTCAAGCGAGCAACACCTACATATCTCTATTGTAATTGCATTAACTTTGCCTATACGATCATCGCGGACTAGGCATTAAATTAATAAATAATAAGCTAAATTAAATCGTTGTTTTTAAGAACTTCAAATTTTCGACGGAACTATCGATAGTATCGATGGTTCATTCCATCGATGGAGAAATCTATCGAGGAGAGTATTTACAGCATCGCACCAGGATTGAGATTTCTCGTGGTGAAATTTCTTTGCTGCTGAGCAGTGTTGCCAACTTTTGTTGAGAAAAAAAAGCTGTTTTTAGTGTTAGTCTCTATTTACGTTTTAATTGTGTCTGTAATTCTTAAAAAAAGAGGGGAAATTAATAAATTCACATGCACATTAATATTACATTCATCATTTATTGTTCTCTATATACACTCTCAGCCCTAATGCACGCCATTCGAGGTCTGCGACTTAGTCGCCGCCAAATCTGGTGCCTGCTGTTGCTGCTGTTGTTGCTGCTGCTGCTGCTACTGCTGTTATCTCTATTGTAATTGCATTAACTTTGCCTATACGATCAATAGATAGTATCGATGGTTCATTCCATCGATGGAGAAATCTATCGAGGAGAGTATTTACAGCATCGCACCAGGATTGAGATTTCTCGTGGTGAAATTTCTTTGCTGCTGAGCAGTGTTGCCAACTTTTGTTGAGAAAAAAAAGCTGTTTTTAGTGTTAGTCTCTATTTACGTTTTAATTGTGTCTGTAATTCTTAAAAAAAGAGGGGAAATTAATAAATTCACATGCACATTAATATTACATTCATCATTTATTGTTCTCTATATACACTCTCAGCCCTAATGCACGCCATTCGAGGTCTGCGACTTAGTCGCCGCCAAATCTGGTGCCTGCTGTTGCTGCTGTTGTTGCTGCTGCTGCTGCTACTGCTGTTATCTCTATTGTAATTGCATTAACTTTGCCTATACGATCATCGCGGACTAGGCATTAAATTAATAAATAATAAGCTAAATTAAATCGTTGTTTTTAAGAACTTCAAATTTTCGACGGAACTATCGATAGTATCGATGGTTCATTCCATCGATGGAGAAATCTATCGAGGAGAGTATTTACAGCATCGCACAAGGATTGAGATTTCTCGTGGTGAAATTTCTATGCTGCTGATCAGTGTTGCCAACTTTTGTTGAGAAAAAAAGCTGTTTTTAGTGAGGAGATACTACGAGAAAATCTTAAATGTTGTAGGAAAAAAGCTGATGTTTTCTGCCTTCTTTTAAGGGCTTAATTTTATAAATAATTTATTATATCAATTTTGTGACAGTTGTTGTCTTTGTCGTATGCCTTCATGGTGAAACGAAACCTATATCAGGTGACTCATCAATCAGAAGGCTATATTTTGCATTGGCAATATCGGAGCGAACCTCATCCAAAAAATTTGGCGCCAAAACATTTCTTATAATGTTTGAGCATTTTGTTCTGTGTAGCTTCAGAGAATTTCCAGAGCCCATATCTTTTCGCAGCCAGGCTTTAAACTCCTCGCTGTTAAGCCACACTCTCGGCATTGTTTTTGGCTAATACTTTGATGATGAAATTGTTATGGCAATCGAACTATATACTAGAGTTCTATCGAATCATTTACAATAGGATCAATTGAACTATTTGAACGAACTTAGTTCCTTATTCTAGTTTAACTAATCATATTCTAGTTCAGTCAGTTCCACTATTAGTTCGATTAGTTCGTTCATCGAAAACTGAACCACTGAACTATTTCGTTTTAATTCAAACACAATAAACAACTCAACATTTTACATACGATTAGTCACACAAAAATGGTAAATTGTTCAGTAGAAAAAATAGCTGAAAAAAAGCAATTTATATTTTAAAAAAATCCAGAATTCCCGCTGCCCGCTGTTTTGGAATTTTTCCCGTAATGGACTTTCAAAACATCCAGATTTGACGGGAAAAAAGCTGATTTCGCAACAGTGGCTCAGGGTATCACCTAGTCGAGCAGTCTAGAATAGGCATGTTTACATATTTATATATATTTCTATGTTCATGCCTGAACATTCTGCCGGGGCCAGAAAGGTGACAGTCAGTAATCGCTGTCTCTGGTTTTTGCTCTTAATTATATTCAAGACAATGACAATTATTACTATTCCAATCCTTGAATAGTTTATGTTCGTGCCTGAACATTCTGCGGGGCCCGGAAAATGCGATAGCCAGATATGGTCGAGTACTCAGCTGCTTCCTTGGTCTTCTGCGCTGGTGGCGGTTCCCATTCCAAGTGAAGTCGATTCTCTTTAAATTGTATACACCCTTTGTAGATGTCGTCAATGGTTGAGTGAGCTGAGAGGGAGGCCGCTTGCATCATTGTTGCCGATGTCAAGGCCTCCAAATTAGGGTCATCCATAGCTTGTAGTGGATACGATATTTTCCTTTGAAATGGTGTTGCTGCTCTCAATGAAGTTCTCGATCGCCGATTTAATTTTCGTTAATATATTTTGTTGTTTCAATTGTTTTGCTGGGATTGTAGCTGAAGCGGAGATTACAGAATTCGAGAAGATATCATTATTTTTATCTCCAGCTGTACTTCTAGTTGCAGTTGTAGTTTCGGCAGAAGTGTTTTGGACATCCTTCGGGCTGCTATCAATGGAAGTATCGTCAATCGACTGATCTTCCAATTGGATTTCTTTTGATGTCGATATCGAAGATGTGGCAGCAATGGCACTCTCGTCCCCATCTTCCATGTCCTCCTGCTCTTGCGGTTGATCCATTTTAAATATTTTTCCCACTGACCATTTATCTTCTCCTAATCCTCCCATGTGAGGGCTTGCCGGCGGGATGAAATGCCACTCGCTGTTCCGTTTTTCTGGCAGTGGTTCCAGACCACTATTTTCTTTTTTAGCGGCGGTTTTATGGCTTGATAGCTTCTGATCAGCGATTACGGTGTCCCTATTAACGGAGGTGCTCTCGAATTTGCGGATACTGCCTTCAAAATTGGTCTTCAGTTCCTTGTTCATTGGCTGGTTAATGGAGATATCCAATAGCGCTTGCACAAACAGTCCCACGCTGCATTGTAGTTGCCAACTGCAATTGAGAAATGACTTATGACCACTGTTGCGTCTCCCTTGATACACATTTTTAGGTATATCAACTTTTCTTTGTCGCTGACATCCTTCCTCTTGTGAATCATGTTCGAGAATATCTCGAAGAACGCTGGCCATTTTTTTGGATTTCCATAGAAATGAGGAAGTTTTCGTTTCTGGGGCTTTGGATCTTCGTACAGCGGAAGGTCTTCTTCTATGTTCTGCAAGTCACTTACTCTTTGGTTAAGTTTATCTGACAGCCTGTCGATGAGGAATTCCAGTTCTTCAGACTTTCCATATCTTGCCTGTAAGCCCGTGAACAGTGTCTGGACTTCGTTCAATCGGAAGTTTAGCTTATCTTTATGTTCCAAGATTTCTTCCTGGTTGCTTGACTGTAGGTAGGCATACACTTCTTTGATGTACTGCCTTACTTTTAGACGTTTTTCGTCAACAAACTTAATCCACTCATCCTTTAGGATAATACTTCTGTGTGAAAATATTATTTACTGTTGAGTATTTTCTTGCCTGGATGTTTTCGGTCGTATTTGCCAATTTTTGCTTGTAGATGGTTTGTCGGTGTCCATAGTGTGGTCGGCAACTTCGATCTTCATCAGGGCCTTCTTGTAGCTCCTGATTGATTCCATAATCCAATCATATATTTTCTCTGTAAATATTGATGGTTGATGACACCGATTTTCTTCAGCAGTGAATGATTAGCAGTGAATTCTGCTGCTAACTTATCCACAACTGCAAACTCATCCTTATTAGCTATGGCCTGCAGGATGCTGTCATATATCTCTGATTGTTTCTCTAGAGTTTTCGTTAACAGCATCTCTTTATTCTTTGGCTTGACCCGTTGGAGGTTTTTTTTGTTTTGATCACCAGGTTGATCGTGCTGTGCCTCTACTCACAGCGTGGGTTGGGAAACCAAAGATATTTTTTAAGCACTTTCCACAAACATTTAGTAAATTTGTGGTTTCGGCTTTTATGACCGGGATCGAATACAGTAATCACTCAGCTGGAAGCACGCAGTACTTGACTGTGCTGATTTCCAGTCAATACTGTATCCAGCTCGAAGGACCATGAATGAATACACTTGACTATGTTGGGGTTTAGTCGAATACTGTACTCCGACTTGAAGATTGAATACACGGACTGTGATGGTGTTTAGTCCGTATTGTACTGATCTTTATTTTTCTGAGGCTGGGTATATATACCCAGCCTCATGCATAATTTCAACCCTTAAATCTAATGTGTCTATTGCTGAGTGTGTAAGGCTCAGCATTGGTCTATTGTATTCTTATACTATCGCTGAGGTTGTAGGGCTCAGCGTTCGTCTATTATCTATTCTTAACCTATCGCTGACGTTGTAAGGGTCAGCGTTCATCTGGCTATTTTAAGATTCCACACATGTGGCCTTTCTTCATCTATCGCACTGTATGCTAGTCGTCAAGTGCGTAGAAGGCATGTTTACATATTTATATATATTTCTATGTTCATGCCTGAACACTACTCTTATCATGGTAAGAAACATATTCTATTCATTTTTAGCTCAAATAAAATAAAAAATAAGTTCTTCTACTCATCAGGAGTCTATAAATTCCTGTTTCCCATGTTAGTTAATATCCTGCAATCAATTTAAATAATACATATAAAAATGGGTAAAGTTCTAGTTATGCCGTGTACGATCATTTGTGATCCTCAGAAATGCACAATTTATTTTTTGTTTGTTGTTGCTGCTGCTGCTGCTGCTGCAA
Source organism: Drosophila meridiana (assembly GCA_035045185.1). Classification (NCBI taxonomy): domain Eukaryota; kingdom Metazoa; phylum Arthropoda; class Insecta; order Diptera; family Drosophilidae; genus Drosophila; species Drosophila meridiana. Next base: position 411,964 of record JAWNPF010000039.1, read on the forward strand.
TTTGCTTCTCTGAGAGAAATCTATGCAGGCGCCCGAAGTTGTCAGTTCGGTTCACCATGCGCATATATATATATATATATATATATATATATAGATATAGATAGATAGAGAGAGAACTCTGGCTGGTATAAGCTTTGGATGAGTTTTGAGATAATAAAAGTTAGATCTATGATGCAACTGAATCTTTGGACTGCTTCCAATATAGAAACTATAACTGAGAAAACTCTACGACTAATATGATATATGGTATGGAGAATTCTCCCATTTTATACCCTGAGCCCATTGAAAATGCGAAATTAGGGTATAATTGTTTTGTGAAAATGTATGTAACATATATAAAGTATATATATTCTTGATCAGCGCGACAAGACGAGTCGATATAGCCCTGTCCGTCCGTCCCTGTGTACGCTGCACAAATTTATAAAATTTTCACGATAACTCATTCCATTTCAATTTTATGAGCATTTATCGATAATTTTAATGTGTTTTTAAGGCGTGTACGATAATTTCTGATCCTCAGAAATGAACAATTTTTGCTGCTCTGAGAGATATAAATCTATGCAGGCGCCCGAAGTCGGCAGTTCGGCAACACCATGCACAGTCTGCTCCTTGTAAAGTTTCTGTTCCGTATAAGATTTCGATAGCTTATTGTGCTCGGACTGTGAATGTGTTGACTGCTGCTGTTGCTGCTGGAAAGCCGGATGCATCATGGTAAGACTGCCCGCGCCTTGTCCATTGGCTAGTGATGGCGCCTCATTGATGTCCACATCACTCCCGATCATTGCATCCGTGTTGCCTGTCGATAAATGACTGTTGCCATTGTCGTCGTTGGCCGTCATCCCATTTTCTGTCGGCCTATTCGAGCCACTGCCTTCGCTTTGCAGCAGCTGCAGCGCCTGTTCTGGAACCAAACGTGCAATACAAAATGCCATAGTCAAATAATTCGGAACGGGTAGGATATATATATATATATATATATATATATATATATATATATATATATATATATATATATATATATATATATATATATATATATATATATATATAATAAGTTTTAACGTTATAGTTTAAAAAAAAATAATTTTTATTTTTTATAACGGAGTACAATTTGTTTATTCTATGATGGATACAACAGAATTTGTGAACGCAACTGAATTACAACTGAACTGCTTAAGCTAGCTTCCAGGGATATTTTATAGGTCTGGGTTTGAGCTTTTGTTGGTTGGACTTTGGACTTATTGAGCTTTTGGCTCTCTCGATCTTGGTTGGACTTTGGACTATGCTGACCGTTGGGTTCTCATTTAAAGGATGTAATATGATCTGATTTATTTATGCGTCTCGTCTTTGAGTGTGGGAGCGATTGATTTGTGGATAATGGGGAGCGAGCGTGACTTTTGTGATGAGCGAGCATAGTTTTTATGATTTGCTCGTGCTGGTGTATTTATTGTTTTTGGGTATATTACTAGTTTTTTTATGATTTGCTAGTGCTAGTGTATTTATTGTTGTTGGATATATTACTTCCCCATCCCAAAGAAATTAGCCTGGCGGGAAATATTGGGTACAATGGTGGAGTGGGTTCCAATTGTCCATGAGGAATGTTTTCGTGGGACAATTGTTCTTTCGGTGTCGAATTGTTTGGTTTTACAGTTGTTTCATGTCTAATTACAATTCTTTTTGTTATTGACTTAAATTTTACTATGATGAATAATATTAAGCTTATTAGCGTAATTACAAATGTTGTGGTAGTTATAATATTGAATATTCCACTATATTTTGTGTGTTTTTAAAACTATTTGTTTTGTCTGAAGATATGATATCGGTTCTATTTTTTTTATATTATTTGTTACATAAATGTTTTGTGTATAATCTGATAGTGTGTTGACAATTGAAATATAATTTATTTGAATACTACAGTCGTATATCTTAATTAAGTTATTACCTTGAATGTAAATGTTGTTTTTGTTACAATCTTGAATAATTTTAGTTTTGGGGTAGTTCCAAGTTACAATTATATTCGGTTCTACATAATTAATCTGGTGTGTTTTAAATATTTTGCTGTATTTGCATTCAGCTGGTGTTTGTGTTACTATATTAGTTATACATTCATTTATTTCTTGTTTTCTTGTTGATTTTACATATGCTTTATTATTGTGTATATAATAAGTCTCGTAAATGTTTTCTGTTAGTGTATTGTTTTGTTCGTCTGGATAAGGCAGAATTTTATAAAGTGGAGTTTTAGATATTTTTTTTGGAATGTGCGAAATTATGAGTATCTCATTACTGTCTGATTTAAACCAAGTGGAAGTTTTGATATTTAGAATTTTTTCAGAGTTTATATTTAACATGTCTTGGTGTTTTAATAGTTTTGGATTGAAAATTCCTAGTCTGGTTAACTGCATACCTAGTTCAATATCTTCTATGTATTCTGTGAAATGTTCTATATTAAGCATTAGATAATTTAGTTTTTTATCTGACTCTCGTGAAATGCTTAAGTTATTATAGAGTTCTACATTTTTGTTTACTGCGTCTATTAAATAATTTAAGTCATTGTTTTGTACGAAGTTGTTGATTTTTTTGTTCTAATTTTTCTTTGTCATTTTGATCTAGTGTACCAAAAAGATATTTATTTACTGTGCCTATTGCGTTTATTAAGCCTCGTTTGTTTCTTTTAATAATTCGTATTCCATTCATTTGGCGGTTCAATTTTTCTATTAAATATTCTACGTGGGAAATGTTTTTGAATGAGTCTGCTTGTCTTAGTAAGTTTCTGTATGTAGTTTGTATGTTTGTTAGGTTTACTGTTAGGTAGTGGTATTCGTAGTCAGATGGTAGGTCTATTGTTCCTGTCTTGAAAATTAGGCACCCGTGAGGTGCTTTTATGGGGTTGATTTCGATACTTTGTGTAATAGTTGATGGTGTCATTGATAAGAGTAGAAGTAAGAGTAGTAATACGTTGATTTCTGAAATTATTTATTATATTTACTCTCGTTAATTTTCTTTTTTCTTTTAAATTTGGATTTGTAGTGTGTGGTTTGTCTTCCTCTATTGGATTCTATGAAATGTTTTTCATCTGTTTGTGTTATTAACCCTGTTTTCTTGAATGGTGTCGTAGTTTTAGTTTTGACTAAAGGGGCGTATTTATAGTCTGTGTCTATTTCGTAATCGATTCTCTTTTTATTAAGAATTAGGATTTTGTTTTTCTTATTCGTTTGCGTGTCATATTGAGGAGTACCTGCGTAGATAAATATGTCTGCGGGAGTTCTGTTTGTTGTCAAATGTTTTGTCTTGTGGTTATAAGTGTATAGAATAGTTTCAAATTTAGTCTGTTTGTTTTCTATGTCAGATTCTGTGGTAATTACTCTTAGTTTCTCGTTAATCGTTCGATGAAATCTTTCTATATCGGAAATGCCATTTTTGCTGGTGGTTATACTAATGTTTACCTTTTTGGATTTTAGCCAATTTTGAAGGGCTGCGCATATAAACGCTGAATCTTTGTCTGCCTTGATTTTTGTGGGTTTTCCCATGTCATTGAAAACTTTTATGATTGCTCTTTTAGTTTCGAGCCAATCACGGCTTTTGACTTCTACTAAATTTCCGAATTTCGAATATATATCAATACAAGATAGGAATTGTTTGTTATCTATTAGATAAAAGTCCATGACGTATTTTTCCCTGGGGTTATATACTTCTGGAGTGGTTTCGAAAGTTAATTTTGTGTTTCTATTTTCGGATTTAGACAGATTGCAAATTTCACATTCATTTATAATATTTTGTATCAAATTTTGGTGGTCTGGGAAGTAGTATTTTTCTTTGAACCAGTTTAGGGTTTTTGTGATACCTGGGTGAAGTAGTTTTTTATGATTTGAAATGATAATTTCCTTGAAATCTGCAAAAGTAGGAATATCTTGCAATTTTGATGTAGTTCTTAAAGTTTTTGTTTTACTGTCTGGGCTTATGATTTCTGCGTAAGCTTTTTGGAATATTGAGAAGTCTGATATGTTATGAAAATATAAAGCGTTGTTTTTTAAACAGATATATTCTTTGATTATGTCTTTAGCAAGTGTGTCAGTCATTTCGGTGTAAGTTATTTTTATGATAGTTTTGTGAAAGTAGTGTGTAACGTTTACTTTGTTTTCGTTACTTTTTATGAATTCTATTTGTCTGTTATATAGGTTCAGAGGTCTTTCTGAAATAGGTATTAGGTTTTGATTATCTTCCTGAGCGCTATGAATGGTTGCTCGGCAGCTACTAACTTCTTCTCCTAGGAGATTTTCATCTAGTTTGATTCTAGAGAGGGCATCAGCTACATAGTTTTCTTTGCCTGGTAGATATTTAATGTCGTAATCGTATTCGCTCAATTTAATCTTCCATCTTTGTAGTTTCATATTTGGTTCCTTTATATTATGTAGCCACGCTAATGGTTTATGGTCACTAAGAATCTGGATTTTTCGACCGAAGAGATATGGTCTGAAATATTTGGTTGCCCAAACGATGGCTAATAATTCCTTTTCTATTGCCGAATAATTAAGTTCATGCTCGTTTAGAGTTCTGCTAGCGAAACAAATTGCTTTATGATCTTGTGAAAGGACGGCTCCTATAGCCACGTTACTTGTGTCTGTAGTTAGTGAAAAGGTTTTATTGAAATCTGGATATATTAATATGGGGTCGTTTGTTATGAGTAATTTTAATTTCTCGAAGGCTGAGATGAAATTTTGATTGTTTATATCAATTTTTGATTCTTTCTTTAGCCCTAATGTGAGGGGTTTTGCAATTTTAGCGAAGTTCGGAATAAATTTAAACCTAAGAACAATTTGATTTCTTTAGGTGTTTTGGGAATTGGAAAATTAATTATGGCTGCTATTTTGTCAGGGTTTGGTTTAATTCCTTCTGTAGTGATAGTATGCCCTAAAAATTGTGTTTCTTTTTTTAGAAATTCGCATTTGTCTAATTGTAATTTTAAATTGGCTTTGCGCAATCTGTTAAATACTCTTTTTATAGAGGCTAAATGTTCTTCTAATGAAGTTGAAAAGATGATTATGTCATCAAGGTAAATTAAGCAATCTTTGTAGATTAAATCCTCTAAAAGGTTATTCATACATCTTTGAAAGGTTGCTGGTGCGTTTTTAAGTCCGAAGGGCATACGTGTGAATTCGTAATGTCCTTGTTTCGTTGAAAATGCAGTTTTTGCTATGGAATTAGGGTCCATTTGAATTTGATGGAATCCCTTTGCAAGGTCAATAGTAGTGAAATACTGGCATTTTCCTAATTTGTCAAGTATTTCGTCCGTGATAGGTATTGGGTATTTGTCGTCTATAGTTATTTCATTGAGTCCACGATAGTCTATAACTAACCGGTATTTTTTTTCTTTGGAGGCGTCCTCTTTTTTAGGTACGATCCATATAGGTGAACAATAAGGCGAATTAGATTTTCGTATAATTCCCTGTTCTAACATTTCTTTTATTTGTTTATTAACTTCTTCGTCAAGAATTTGAGGGTGCCTATAAGGGTGTTTATAGATAGGGTCCTCATGTTTTGTTATAATTTTATGTTTAATTGTACTGGTAAAGGTCAAATTTTCACCCTTCTTGTATTGAATATCACTATAATCGTGAAGAATTTTTTTTAATTTGTCCCTTTCTTCTGGATTTAAATGATCCAGTCTGTATTCGTTTCTCTCTTCGATATTATTATTTATCTCATACGAAAATAAGTCGTATTCGAAATCTGCGGGGGATAAGGTGTTTGTTTGGGGATTTCATTATTGTATTGAAAATGAAATATATAATTCCCAATACTTACACTATCTTCCGCATAATTAATAACGGCTTTGCATGCCGAAAGGTAATTTCTACCTAATAATATATCATAAGTAGACGAGAACTTATGGCAAAAGAATTTCTGGTTAATCGGACAAAGTTTGCTGGGTGCGAATGATACACTTTTATTGAGTTCTATTATACCATTGATGGTTTGCACTTTTAGATACTCTTTGGTCTCTGGGAAATTGAAATAATTTTCGTTGATAAGATTTATAGAAGACCCAGTATCTATTATGCATTTGAAGGGGGTATTATTTATGGTGAGTTGGATATAGGGGTTTGATCGGTTGGTGCAATTGGATTGTGTTGATCCGAGGCAGTTTGAAGAAAATTTTCTGACCATTCCATTTTGGATTGACCACTATTACTTTCTCTTACTCGTTTGGTTGGTTGATTTGAAAATGAGTTTGAGTCGGTTTTGGGTAATTTAAAGGATTTTGCTGTATGCCCTGGTTCAATTTGTTACTAAACTCATTAAATAGTTGGTGATTGTTAGAATGGTTTTGTTCTGGTGGGGTAAATTGATTGTTGTTATATTGTCTGTATTTAGTTTGGTTCTGATTAGGTTTAGAGTAAGTTTGGTTTTGGTTTGAAGAATGCCTAGGTTTGTCTGTGACGCTATTCTCATATAAACCTTCTCTTTGAGTTACTTGTTTTAAACCGGACACCGTTGAAATGTCATACTTCGCTAAAGTCATGTAAAGTCTGTCTGGTAATTTTCTGGTAATAACTTCTTTGACTGTGTTGTTCATAGCATTAGTATAAAGTGTGGTTTTAGCGGCATCGCCTTCTAGTGTTAACTTATTGATAATTAGATATGTCTTAGTTTCTAGGTCTTCGATGAACTTACGAAGACTTCCAGTGAAATTGGTATTGTATAATTGTCTCAATAGCTCCTCGCATGGCGTGTGAGTTTTGAATTCGTTAATCAGGGCGGCTCGTAAATTAACCCAGCCACCGGGTTGAGTGAGTTCAGATACCCTCTGTGCCTCTCCAGTTAGCTGCATTTCGATGGTCCCGAACATCACACTGTGTTGTCGCACGTCTCTTGTTGGGTAAAGCTGCTTGATGTAATCGATGCGTTTGATGAATGTGCTCAGTGATTTGGTATCGCCGTCAAACGTAGGCACTTGCCGCAAAAGGGTAAGGGCTTGGTTGAGGTGGGCTTCTGACAATTCTAGAGTCATGTTGAAGTTTTCACTTAAGCTCTGCTTCACTCAAGAGTTTTTCTTCGCACGTTGATTCTTTGGCGGATAGAGGTTGTTACGTTTTTAGCACGACGTTTGTAAATTGTAAAATTGTAAAATGATAGTTTACTTACTATCGATTACATTTACATATAAATATCGTGTGATAAAAAACCGTTAACACAACGATATAGTTCAAGCATTGGACAATATTTTACATATACATTATTGTTGTTGATTTCAGATATTGGAATTGTAAATAGCTTGCAACTTATATATAATGGTTGGCTTTTTTTCTAGCACTGAAATTTTTTATATAATCCCAAGCTTGACCTAATACGGATAAAAATTACATAACATGATTTAGCTGATTTTTCTATTTATTAAAATATTTAAGAAAAACTCTGCTTTATTGGGCACTATTCCTGATACATTATTGATGTGGTCATTTTTTAGCTAAGAGTTTCTTATCACTTTGTTAATACGGCTTTATAATTTATGGGTAACTAAAGTAATACTTATCCAATCAAAATAATTTTATTTACCATCAAATAGAACTTAGTTTGCTGCAAATCACTCTAAGCTAAGCTAAGATTTTGCTAGCATAAAGAAATTCCGTGTACATTTACAGTCTGTGACCGCACTGTTAAATTGCGTGAGCTATCGATATCGACCACTCGATATCGATTAGAGCTCAATTTGAATTCAAATTTATATATGAAATGAATACTTTAAGTGTTAGTCTCTATTTACGTTTTAATTGTGTCTATAATTCTTAAAAAAAAAGAGGGGAAATTAATAAATTCAAATGCACATTAATATTACATTCATCATTTATTGTTCTCTATACACACTCTCAGCCCTAATGCACGCCATTCGAGGTCTGCGACTTAGTCGCCGCCAACGCTGCTGCTGCTGTTGTTGTTGCTGCTGCTGCTGCTACTGTTGTTGCTGCTGCTGCTGCAGCTGCAATTTGCTGCTCTGAAAAAAATCTAGGCAGGCGCCCGAAGTCAGCAGTTCGGCAACACCATGCGCAGTCGGCTCCTTGTAGAGTTTCAGTTCCGTATAGGTTTTCGATAGCTTATCGTGCTCGGACTGTGAATGTGTTGCTGCCTGCTGTTGCTGTTGCTGCTGTTGTTGCTGCTGCTGTTGGATTTATCGATAATTTTAATGTGTTTTTAAGGCGTGGTTTGTACATCGTTTGAGCTAGAGACTTCAAATTGCTGTGTAGTTGCGTGTAATGAATACGGAGATTACGTGATTTTTAGATTTTTGATGTCACGCCCTACTCGCCCCCAAAAGCCCCCTTATTTGACCTGCGCGTGCTATACACGGACAAAAAAAATTTCAGCTGTCTAGCTCGTCTACGTTCTGAAATCGACGCGTTCAAAAATACCGACAGACGGACGGGCGGACAGACATACGGACAGGCCTAAATCGACTCAGCTCGTCGCCCTGTTCAAGAATATTTATACTTTGTAGGGTCTGACACGCCTCCTTCCGCCTGTTACATGCATTTAACAAAATCATTATACCTTGATTTCCTATTTTCAAAGAGCTCAGGGTATAAAAACAGCTTGAAGTATATAAAAAATAATTTAATTATTTGCATTGATTGCCATATTTATCCATATGTAATAATATATATATTTTATCAGATATACAACCATCACATAAGGAGCCGATTACTTTTTTATAGTATTCTTATACAAAATTGCACGAATCGTTTTGTGCTGGATGTATGATTGAAATTATTGAAGATTTATTTATTTCTAAGAACTTCAAATTTTCGATGGAACTATCGATAGTATCGAAATCTATCGAGGGGAGTATTTATCGATGGTTTTGCTGCCCTATGGTGCATCCAGCAAATGTGGTGACTCAACCATTACTCGTTAACTAGTTGTGAATTGGGGAAAAAATATCCAGTCTGTGCAGCCTCTAAAGTAGGCTGCAGACTGCTCAACAACTTGACGTAGGCAATAGTATATAACGTAAATTTTTTTACAATTCTCAACTGGTTTTAACTGTGAGCCAATGGAGTACTGAATATTTAGTTTTGTAGTTATCGTTTCACGGCCTTATGGTTAAGATCAAATTGTGGCATTTGATCTTATCAGCTTAGCATCTAATAGTTTCTCCATCGGAGAACAATAAATGTGAAACTGATTTTTGGAATCGGTTGGGTTGATAGGGGGTTGGGACATGATATTGAGTGTAAAGTATCTAACTTGTATAACTAATCATACAACACATGGACTGGACATCTGAACAAAATATCTCAGCACGCAGCACGCTCCCAGTCAACTTCGTACATGTTCAGCTCGGGGACCTTAGGCTCCCACACGAAGAATTATTCCGCTTCGAGCGTTCGGCTCGCACCAGGTATCGCACCAGGATTCAGATATTTCGTGGTGAGATTTCTATGCTGCTGAGCAGTGTTGCCAACCTTTTTTTTGATAAAAAAAGCTGATTTTAGTGGGGAGATACTATGAGAAAATCTTAAATGTTGTAGGAAAAAAGCTGATGTTTTCTGCCTTCTTTTAAGGGCTTAATTTTATAAAAAATTTATTATATCAATTTCGTGACAGTTGTTATCTTTGTCGTATGCCTTCATGGTGAAATGAAACCTATATCAGTTGACTCATCAATCAGAAGGCTATATTTTCCATTGGAAATATCGGAGCGAAGCTCATCCAAAAAATTTGGCGCCAAAACATTTTTTATAATGTTTGAGCATTTTGTTCTGTGTAGCTTCAGAGAATTTCCAGAGCCCATATCTTTTCGCAGCCAGGCTTTAAACTCCTCGCTGTTAAGCCACACTATCGGCATAGTTTTTGGCTAATACATTGATGATGAAATTGTTATGGCAATCGAACTCTAAACTAGAGTTCTATCGAATCATTTTCAATAGGATCAATTGAACTATTTGAACGAACTTAGTTCCTTATTCTAGTTTAACTAATCATATTCTAGTTCAGTCAGTTCCACTATTAGTTCGATTAGTTCGTTCATCAAAAACTGAACCACTGGACTAATTCGTTTTAATTCAAACACAATAAACAACTCAACATTTTACATACGATTAGTCGCACAAAAATTATAAATTGTTCAGTAGAAACAAGTAAGAGTGCTCTAGTCGAGACTGCTCGACTAGGAGATACCCTGAGCCCTGTGAGCCAAATATCATATCATTCTATGCTCTTTTTAAGCATGCATAAAAACAACATATACACACGCATACATACATATGTACGCACACATAGGCGCGCGCTCTGCCAACTGCGCAGTTTACGCGGCGACTTAATTGCTTAATAACTTTCCTTAGCGATGGACTAACTGCATAAAACTTTCACAACTTATTAATGGCATTTATATGTGGGTATTTGCAAAAGCACAAGTCTCTAGTATTTGATTTACGCTTTTTACAAAGAGGGGACTATTGGGGGCGAATGGGGCGTGGCATCCAAAATCTAAAGATTACGTCATCTCCGTATTCATTACACGCACCTACACAGCAAATTTGAAGTCTCTAGCTCAAACAATGTACAAACTACACCTTAAAAACTTATTGTCGATAATCATTTAAATCGATAACATTACAACAAAAATAGTTATCGTTCATACGAAGCAAACTTGACCTGCGCGTACTATACACGGACCTACAAAAAAATTTCAGCTGTCTAGCTCGTCTACGTTCTGAGATCGACGCGTTCAAACATACGGACAGACGGACGGACGGACGGACGGACAGACGGACAGACGGACATACAGACAGACGGACAGGGCTAAATCGACTCAGCTCGTCGCCCTGATCAAGAATATATATACGTTGTGGGGTCTGCCACGCTTCCTTCTGCCTGTTACATACATTTAACAAAACCATTATACCCTGATTTCCCATTTTCAATGGGCTCAGGGTATAACAAGTAAGAAAACTCTAGTCGGAGGTGCCCGACTAGGAGATACCCTGAGCCCTGTCCCATTTGCATTGTTTAATACGCTATGTAGCTTGCATATAACATTACATTTTGCAAAATTAAATTATAATTTTGAAATTTTATTTGACTAGAATGTATGTAAATCAAAAATAAATTAATAATTAAATAAATAAACAAATCAACAAAAAAGAAGAAGAAAAACAAACATCACCGCACCTGGGCTCGAACCTGCATCTATTTACTACATGTGTAACGTTAAAGCGCGTCATCTCAACTAGCACGACCACCTTATGTTTATAGATTTAAAAAAAAAAATAAAAAAAGTTACGCTGAGTTTCGAACCCGCGACCTTTCGTTTACGCGCAAAACTAAAGAAGCAGATCAATCGCAATTGTAATTCTTAGAATATGCTGAAATGCGCGCATATGAACGTATGAGTATGTGTACATACAAAAACGGTGGTCTGTTTCAATGTATGCGTGTAAAGGGCTGATATATAACAAATACAAAACTACAGAAGCGGCTGAAAATGCAAACAGAATTTGGTTGAAGAATATGCTAGAACGAATGGCCTTGAATGTATTTCTGCACATGCATAGTAGACGCGCTTGCACGTTTCAATGTATGTGTATGTGTAAATGTTTTTTGCTGCGCGTCGCTGCTTGCCACGTGCGTGTGAATATTGGCCAAACGTTTTGTTTAATAAATCGGGACTGACTTAACGGATTTTGATGAAACTTTCAGCATATGATTCTATTGAATTTTTTACATTTTATAAAAATGCTAATTTATGCACATGGTTATATTTGCAACAGACTCTCAGTGGGTGTTTGATGGCTGAGGGGAGGGGGGGTAATTAGTAAAAAGACCCGGTACGCAAAAAATAAAAAAATAGAAATTGCATAAAATTCACGTGAATCTATATGCGAAATTTGAGGGGTCTAGCTCTAAAGGTGTGGCAGATAGAATTTTATAACCTGTTTTCGATAAGGTTTAAAATCGATAACAAAACAACAAAAATAGATATCGTTTTTTGGTAACAAACTTGACCTGCGCGTGCTATCCACGGACCCAACAAAAAAAAATTCAAGTCTCTAGCTTGTCTAGATGCTTCAATCGGCGCGTTCAAACATACGGACAGACGGACGGACGGACAGACGGACTGACAGACAGACAGACAGACGGACAGGGCTAAATCGACTCAGCTCGTCGCCCTGATCAAGAATATATATACTTTATGGGGTCTGACACGCCTCCTTCTGCCTGTTACATACATTTAACAAAACCATTGTTGGAAGCTGCCGAGCTTTTTCGGCAACTCTGGCTCCAATCATTTACGAAGGCAAAATAATAAAACCACGATTTAATTTAGCTTATTATTTATTAGTTTAATGCCTAGTCCGCGATGATCGTGTAGGCAAAGTTAATACAGTTTACAATAGAAATAGGTGTTGCTCGCTTGAAGGTGATTTTCGAACTTAAAGAATAGAATACAAAATGATAAGCGAGAGACCGAGCAGCAGAAATTTACATATGTATGTGTGTTACAGTTTCTTTTTGTGCCTAACTGCACTATGAGCGAATGAGAATGTGATAAAGAACAGATGGCTTAAGAGAAGCTTATTTAAGAGCAATTATTAGCTGCTGCGCCGAACATCCTCCCCCCCGTTGAAAGACCAAGTATTTTAACAGGATCATCAACCGGAAGGACGCACAGCTTATTGACAGCTCGACGTGTAGTTCCAGTGGGTGTGCGCAGAACAGCGACTCTCACAGCACCATCAGCTCCAGCGATGGTCTCAACGACTCGAGCTAATGGCCATTTTAACGGCGGCAAGTTTTCGTCCTTCACACATACGACATCATTGATCTTGATCGGAGGCTGCGAGGTGACCCATTTTCCACGCTGTTGAAGAATAGTAAGGTACTCCTCACTCCAGCGCTTCCAGAACAATTGCTGTATGTAAGCAATGCGTTGCCATTGACCGAGGCGATTGTGGTCGAGCCCAGTTACGTCTGGCTCGGGAAAATCGATGAGTGGTCGACCAATCAAAAAATGTCCTGGAGTGAGAACTCCAAGATCATCGGGATTTTCTGAAAGTGGAACAAGAGGACGAGAATTGATTATAGCCTGAATTTGGCATACCAAGGTGCGAAGTTCATCGAAGCCGAGAAGTGATGACCCCATAGCGCGGTATAGATGACTCTTTGCGGTCTTCACTGCTGCTTCCCATAGGCCACCGAAATGTGGCGAGCGAGGAGGTATGAACTTCCAATCAAAACTGTTGTTGATGCAGTAGTTCTGAACTTCAGTGCGATGTTCCTGGCTCAACAATAAACGTTTCAGATCCGCTAGCTCGTTCCGTGCACTCACAAAGTTAGTAGCGTTGTCAGACCAAATGCATCTTGGAATGCCGCGCGTACTGATGAAACGCTTGAGGGCGCCCAAGAAAGCTGCGGTCGACAGATCCTTTGCGAGCTCCAACCATACAGCCTTAGTTGCGAAGCAAACGAATACGCAGATGTAGCATTTTATTGAAGTTCGGTTTCGTCCATCGGGTTTGTAGTAAAATGGTCCACAGTAGTCGACTCCAGTGACAGTAAATGCCGGTGAAAACTGTATACGATCCTTAGGCAAGTCCGCCATTATATGCTCCACTAGACGAGGCCGGGATCTACAGCATATGACACATTTTCGCAATGCTCGGCAGACAGTTTTCACGCCGCCTAAGGGCCAAAACTGGAGTCGAATTACTCCAAGCAAGGCCTGCGGTCCTGCATGATGATGCGCCAGATTAAGATGAGATACTATAGAGAAGGTCAAGGGATGTTCTTTGGGCAAGATAATTGGGTGGCGCGCATCGAAGCCGAGAGTAGAGTGCCGCAAGCGGCCACCAACTCGAAGTAGACCAAAGTCATCCATAAACGGAGAGAGCGAAAAAATGGCGCTTGACGAATGAACATTCTTTCCATTTCGTAGTGCAGAGTATTCTCGGTGCAGCTGAGTTCTTTGAACAAGACGACACAATATGTGCGATCCTTGACGAAGATCGTCCGCTGACAATCCAGGTGCCTTTGTTACGTCGCTGCCGTCATCGAGTTTGAGAAAACTTTCCTGTTCAGTTTCTGGAACTCCGCGAAGTGCGTCTCTTGAATTGGAACACCATTTTCTCAACTTAAAGTTTCCTCGAGCAAGAAGACCTGTGGTTTGTTGCATTATGTCGCGAACTTCTTCAACTGAATTGCCTCCTGAGATCAGGTCATCAACGTAGACATCTCGCAAAACCGTTTTGGATCCTGATGGGTATGCCGACGACTCATCTATTGCTAGTTGATGCATTGCACGAATGGCCAAAAATGAAGCGGGTTTGGTCCCATAAGTGACAGTATTCAATTTAAAGACTTCGCTAGCATCGTCTGATGAGTTTCGCCATAAAATGCACTGGAGCATAGAATCAGGCTCCACGACCTTCACACACCTATACATTTTACCAATATCACCAGTAAGTGCAATCGAAAATGTACGAAAGCGAACGAGTGTGAAACAAGGTAGCTTGAATAGTCGGTCCTGACATAAGCAAATCGTTTAATGAGAAACCAGATGTGGTAGCGGCCGAGCCATCAAAGACAACTCTTAGCTTTGTTGTCGAACTCTGTCGAACGCAATGATGAGGTAAGAAATATTTGCATTCATTGATCTCTTCGCTGGGCACCAAAGACATATGATTGAGATCAATATACTCCTTTATAAATGCTGAGTATTTCTCCTTTAAAGTTTGATTTCGAGCGAACTTACGCTCTAAATTCAACAATCGACGCTTGGCCTGCAAATAGGAATCGCCCAAAGATTCAACGCCTTGCTTTTTTGGTAAGCAGACTGAATATTCCCCAGAAGGTAATCGACGATAGTTTGTAATGAAATGCTGCTCGCAATTAAGTTCTTCTGTGGTTACCTTGGCAATAGGCTCGAAAACGTGTTCCACTTCCCAAAACTGACGCACCAACTCATCAAGCCGAGTGCTGTGATTGGCGTGATCCGAATTTCTTTGGGTTGCGATGAACGAACAGAGTTTGGGGGCATGTTGCCCGCCACCTGAAATGATCCAGCCGAGCTGCGTTTTCTGCACAACTGGTAATCCAGGTGCCAACTGAATTTGCCCAACACACATCAGCTCGAAGAAGAGACCAGCTCCGATGAGAAAAGTCAATCCGTTGTGACTTATGGAACAAAGGATCAGCTAGCTGTAAGTTTGAGGGTATATTCCAAGTGTTAGTAGAAATTGAGATGCCAGGCTGGTTGTCAGTAATAGTCTGGGCGACGATGGCAGTGATGGAGGCAGAATAATCAGAAATCCGCGATTTCAGAACGAGATTGACTGAATATCCTTCAGTTGAGAAGCTGGCATCTCCAATGCCAGACACTGCAGTCAGTGATTTACATTTTCGAAGCTGAAGCTGATTTGCAAACCGACTGGTGACGAAGTGAAGTTGAGATCCTGAGTCCAAGAGTGCACGACACGGAACGAATGTGCCAGCTCGGTTCTTGACAAGGATTATAGGAGTGGCTAGAAGCACCACATCAGACGAGTTAGGAGGTATGTGGACTTGAGGCAGAGAAGGTGACATTGCAACCATAGCAGTGGGATGTATTGCATTTGCTTGTTGTTTAAGTTGAGGGACTACGTTCGATGAAACTATTGAAGACTGATTGTAATGCAATAAAGTATGGTGCTTCAATTGGCAGGTACGGCAGGAACCAGATTTGCAATCCTTCAGCTGATGTCCTTTTCTTAGGCAATTGAGGCAAAGGGCGAGCCTCTTGGCCTCCTTATGCCTTGCCATTGGGGACAATTGCTCAAAACGCTTACATTGGAATAGCGCGTGACTTGGATCGTCACAAAAGACACAACGAATAGGGGTCTTCGAAGCAACAAATGCCTTTCTTAAAGGAGTACTCACGATCTTTCCTGCCTTGCCAACCTGACCATCCTGCAAGACTTGATCCACATTTTCAAGGACTCGACACCGTCCTTGCAAGAATTCTGACAATCTCGACCAAGATGGCAACTCATTAGTAGATGAGCCTTCCTCCCATTTAGCCTGAGTAGCCTTGTCCAGCTTTTGCAACACTGTTTGCACGATGACACAGTCAGCAACTTCTTCCCGCGATGCTAAGGAATCCATAGCACGAATGTGAGACGTAACTTTATCCACCAACTGCCTCAGCCTGCCCACAGATGCATCAACTTTCTCAAGCCGGAAGATTGCTCTGATGTGTGCCTGTACAATAAAACGCTTATTATCAAATCGACGTTGAAGAATATCCAGAGCGACGAGATAGTTGGCTTTGTTGATTTCCAATGAGCTGATGGTATCCAACGCAGAACCACTTAAGCAGGATCGAAGATGCTGAAACTTCTCAATAGGACTGAGATCCGGATCAGCATCTATTATCGTCTTGAACATAGAGTAGAAGTTTTCCCACTCAGTGTAGACTCCACTAAATTTTGGCATCTCCAGCTGCGGCAAACGCGATCGATTAGCCATGACGAGTGTTGGATGAGCATTTGAACCATTTGTATTAAGCGTCGACGAAAGTTGTTGATCCGACCGATTTCCTAGTTCACGTTGAAGCAAGGCTTTAAACTTTAACAAGGTTGATTCAAACCGCGCAGGCAAATCACTAGATATGGACTCAAAGTTAGATTCTTCTAGGCTAGTATGGACTGAATCAAAGTTTGACTCTAACTTGGTTAGCGAATCCAAAAGCACACGTAAATCACACGAGTCCATGTGACTTACTTTGTCAATGTCCATATCGGCATATAACCTTTCAAGTCTATCGAAAAGCGCGTTTGTTTTGAGTTTTAAGAAAGTAACCTGAGATTCAGGCACTTGATCAACATTCGACTCTGAGTTATTCATTAGAGTTTGTTTACTCGCGAACAAACGTTTGGTTACAAAATGAATGCACAAGCTAATATACTCTCTAATGCACTTCGAGTTTAGCTGATCTAATATGCAGGTTCACTCTTTCACTGTAAATGCGTGTGTTTGTATGTGTGTGATCGACACAGCTATTTTCGGATTAGCGGGCCTTCTATGCAAACGCTGCACAAAGAAGCGCCAAAAACCGCGACGAACAACCGACGAACAAGAATATGATAAAGATAAGCACAACGCAAGCGCGACCGCAAGCTTATCTGAGCTTTTATATATGTCTGTATGTGTGTCTTCTATGATTGACACAGCTTTTTCGGCTTAGCGGGCCCTATATGCAGACGATGCACAGCAGGCGCCAAACGCGACGAACGAAACAGACGATTAAAGAGGAATAAGAAAAACTCGAGATAATGTACGCACAATGCCATGCACTATTATATACACAAATTAATATATAACTTGAGCATAAATGTTAATGTTTTACACGACGAGATTTGTTATTAATTTGAATGCACTATTTTGCACAAATTATAACGCTTTGCACTGTCGTGTACGACGAAGTTTATTGCTAATTTGAATGCACTATTTTGCACAAATGTTAATGTTTTACACTGTTTCGTCGTACAACGCGATGTGTTATTAATTTGAATGCACTATTTTGCACAAATGTTTATGATTCACACCGTTGTACTTCGACGAAGTTGAGTACTAACTTGATACACTAAACGAAACACCACGGAGTGTATAAATCACGTCGGGGTCACCAAAATGTTGGAAGCTGCCGAGCTTTTTCGGCAACTCTGGCTCCAATCATTTACGAAGGCAAAATAATAAAACCACGATTTAATTTAGCTTATTATTTATTAGTTTAATGCCTAGTCCGCGATGATCGTGTAGGCAAAGTTAATACAGTTTACAATAGAAATAGGTGTTGCTCGCTTGAAGGTGATTTTCGAACTTAAAGAATAGAATACAAAATGATAAGCAAGAGACCGAGCAGCAGAAATTTACATATGTATGTGTGTTACAGTTTCTTTTTGTGCCTAACTGCACTATGAGCGAATGAGAATGTGATAAAGAACAGATGGCTTAAGAGAAGCTTATTTAAGAGCAATTATTAGCTGCTGCGCCGAACACCCATTTTCAATGGGCTCAGGGTATAAAAATAGCTGATAAAAGCCATTTATATTTATTTATGCACCGAACTCCCGCTGCCCGCTGTTTTGGAATTTTTCCCGTAATTGGACTTTCAAAACATCCAGATTTGACGGGAAAAAAGCTGATTTGGCAACAGTGGCTCAGGGTATCCCCTAGTCGAGCAGTCTAGACTAGAGCACTCTTTTTTGTTTATTTTTTAAATCTAGTACTCAGATCATTTGGAAATAAAGAAATAAATAAATATATCTATAAAAATTATCTAAATTTCACCATATTTTTTATCTACTTGGCATCTCCAAACCAACTGACCTTTCCCTATATATAACCTACTCTTATCATGGTAAGAAACATATTCTATTCATTTTTTAGCTCAAATAAAATAAGTTCTTCTACTTAGCAGGAGTTTATAAATTCCTATTTCCCCTATTAGATAATATCCTGCAATCAATTTGAATAATACATATAAAAATGGGAAAAGTTCTAGTTATGCCGTGTACGATCATTTCTGATCCTCAGAAATGCACAATTTATGCACATTAAGCGAGGGACGCCATTAAGGCCTGGCTGGTCGCCCTAATTGATTCACCTGGACGCGTGTCTCGCTGAGACTAATGCGCCTCGCTACCTCCTCGCACAGAACGGTTTCGGGGTGATGTGTTTCTTCAAAGAGGGCCTCCAATTCCTGCAGCTGCTGTGGCGTAAATTTGGTGCGTCTCCATCGCTCCTGCCTCCGGCCGAGCTCCGTGACCGAATCCGCCGATAGCGGCGTTTTGAATGGTCCAGCCATTGAACTGAACAAATTAAATTGCTCGTTTTTTCTTAAAAATATCACTTAAATTTTGGTTTTCGTTTTCATAAATTTGTTCCTTTTCACTGATTGCTTTTAATTACGAAGCACCAAAAAACAAATGACAGAACAAATAGATTATGCACAGCACACTCAGATTTGTATATTTCTATTTTGGATAGTGCACGGTAGATGGCGCTAATTTACAGCTACAATGCCAAGTGAGTAGTTTTTTAGAAATGAGCTTTTAATAGTTATGAACTATCGTCAACATGTTAAAATGATAGTTTACTTACTATCGATTACATTGACATATAAATATCGTGTGATAAAAAACCGTTAACACAACGATATTGTTCGAGATTGGACAATATTTTACATATACATTATTGTTGTTGATTTCAGATATTGGAATTGTAAATAGCTTGAAACTTATATATAATGGTTGGCTTTTTTTCTAGCACTGAAATTTTTTATATAATCCCAAGCTTGACTAATACGGATAAAAATTACATAACATGCAAAATTTGAACGTCTAAAATTTATGGAACTTATTTGTGAGTTGCAATTTGTAAAGTTATGTTACGCCATTGATTGAATTCAATTTTATTTCGAGATTACGTTTTTCATACTGCATACTGCATACTGCAGTTCTTATACTGCAGTTCTTATACTGCAGTTCTTATGGAAGATCTTTTTATTTTGGTACTGTTAACCGCAAATTGCCTACCTAAAATAATATACATTAAGATAAATATACATTTTCCGCGATGAATTCAATTACGTTGGCGCAAACCAGATTTAGCTGGTTTTTCTATTTATTAAAATATTTAAGAAAAACTGCTTTATTGGGCACTATTCCTGATACATTATTGATGTGGTCATTTTTTAGCTAAGAGTTTCTTATCACTTTGTTAATACGGCTTTATAATTTGTGGGTAACTAAAGTAATAATTACCCAATCAAAATAATTTCATTTACCATCAAATAGAACTCAGTTTGCTGCAAATCACTCTAAGCTAAGCTAAGATTTTGCTAGCATAAAGGAATTCCGTGTACATTTACAGTCATTTACAGTGACCGCACTGTTAGATTGCATGAGCTATGTTAATAGAGCAGCAGTCTCTACGATATCGACCAATCGATATCGATTAGAGCTCAATTTGAATTAAAATTTAAATATGAAATGAATACTTTAAGTGTTAGTCTCTATTTACGTTTTAATTGTGTCTATAATTCTTAAAAAAAAGAGGGGAAATTAATAAATTCAAATGCACATTAATATTACATTCATCATTTATTGTTCTTTATATACACTCTCAGCCCTAATGCACGCCATTCGAGGTCTGCGACTAAGTCGCCGCCAACGCTGCTGCTGCTGTTGCTGCTGTTGTTGTTGCTGCTGCTGCTGCTACTGTTGTTGCTGCTGCTGCTGCTGTTGTTGCTGCTGCTGCTTCTACTGTTGTTGCTGCTGCTGCTGCTGTTGTTGCTGCTGCTGCAATTTGCTGCTCTGAGAGAAATCTATGCAGGCGCCCGAAGTCGGCAGTTCGGCAACACCATGCGCAGTCGGCTCCTTGTAGAGTTTCAGTTCCGTATAGGATTTCGATAGCTTATCGTGCTCGGACTGTGAATGTGTTGCTGCCTGCTGTTGCTGCTGATGCTGTTGTTGCTGCCGCTGCTGCTGGTGCTGTTGCATTTATCGATAATTTTAATGTGTTTTTAAGGCGTGGTTTGTACATCGTTTGAGCTAGATACTTCAAATTGCTGTGTAGTTGCGTGTAATGAATTCGGAGATTACGTGATTTTTAGATTTTTGAAGTCACGCCCTACTCGCCCCCAATAGCCCCCTTATTTGACCTGCGCGTGCTATACATGGACAAAAAAAAATTCAGCTGATTTCCCATTTTCAATGGGCTCAGGGTATAAAAACAGCTTGAAGTATATAAAAAAGAATTTAATTATTTGCATTGATTAACATATTTATCCATATGTAATAATATATATATATTTTATCAGATATACAACCATCACATAAGGAGCCGATTACTTGTTTATAGTATTCTTATACAAAATTGCACGAATCGTTTTGTGCTGGATGTATGATTGAAATTATTGAAGATTTATTTATTTCTAAGAACTTCAAATTTTCGATGGAACTATCGATAGTATCGATGGTTCATTCCATCGAAGGAGAATTCTATTGAGGGGAGTGTTTATGGATGGTTTTGCAGCCCTATGGTGCATCCAGCAAATGTGCTGACTCAACCATTACTCGTTAACTATTTGTGAATTGGGGAAAAAATATCCAGCCTGTGCAGCCTCTAAAGTAGGCTGCAGACTATGCTCAACAACTTGAGGTAGGCAATAGTATATAACGTAAATTTTTTACAATTCTCAACTGCTTTTAACTGTGAGCCAATGGAGTACTTAATATTTAGTTTTGAAGTTATCGTTTCCCGGCCTTTTGGTTAAGATCAAATTGTGGCATTTGATCTTATCAGCTTAGCATCTAATAATTTCTCCATCGAAGAACAATAAATGTGAAACTGATTTTTGGAATCGGTTGGGTTGATAGGGGGTTGGGACATGATATTGAGTGTAAAGTATCGAACTTGTACTCATGATTAGTATAACTAATCATACAACACATGGACTGGACATCTGAACAAAATAGCTCAGCACGCAGAATTTGAGTCGGAGCTCCCAGTCAACTTCGTACATGTTCAGCTCGGTTACCTTAGGCTCCCACACGAAGAAGAATTATTCCGCTTCGAGCGTTCGGCCGAACAGCATCGCACAAGGATTGAGATTTCTCGTGGTGAAATTTCTATGCTGCTGATCAGTGTTGCCAACTTTTGTTGAGAAAAAAAGCTGTTTTTAGTGAGGAGATACTACGAGAAAATCTTAAATGTTGTAGGAAAAAAGCTGATGTTTTCTGCCTTCTTTTAAGGGCTTAATTTTATAAATAATTTATTATATCAATTTTGTGACAGTTGTTATCTTTGTCGTATGCCTTCATGGTGAAACGAAACCTATATCAGGTGACTCATCAATCAGAAGGCTATATTTTGCATTGGCAATATCGGAGCGAACCTCATCCAAAAAATTTGGCGCCAAAACATTTCTTATAATGTTTGAGCATTTTGTTCTGTGTAGCTTCAGAGAATTTCCAGAGCCCATATCTTTTCGCAGCCAGGCTTTAAACTCCTCGCTGTTAAGCCACACTCTCGGCATTGTTTTTGGCTAATACTTTGATGATGAAATTGTTATGGCAATCGAACTATATACTAGAGTTCTATCGAATCATTTACAATAGGATCAATTGAACTATTTGAACGAACTTAGTTCCTTATTCTAGTTTAACTAATCATATTCTAGTTCAGTCAGTTCCACTATTAGTTCGATTAGTTCGTTCATCGAAAACTGAACCACTGAACTATTTCGTTTTAATTCAAACACAATAAACAACTCAACATTTTACATACGATTAGTCACACAAAAATGGTAAATTGTTCAGTAGAAAAAATAGCTGAAAAAAAGCAATTTATATTTTAAAAAAATCCAGAATTCCCGCTGCCCGCTGTTTTGGAATTTTTCCCGTAATGGACTTTCAAAACATCCAGATTTGACGGGAAAAAAGCTGATTTCGCAACAGTGGCTCAGGGTATCACCTAGTCGAGCAGTCTAGAATAGGCATGTTTACATATTTATATATATTTCTATGTTCATGCCTGAACATTCTGCCGGGGCCAGAAAGGTGACAGTCAGTAATCGCTGTCTCTGGTTTTTGCTCTTAATTATATTCAAGACAATGACAATTATTACTATTCCAATCCTTGAATAGTTTATGTTCGTGCCTGAACATTCTGCGGGGCCCGGAAAATGCGATAGCCAGATATGGTCGAGTACTCAGCTGCTTCCTTGGTCTTCTGCGCTGGTGGCGGTTCCCATTCCAAGTGAAGTCGATTCTCTTTAAATTGTATACACCCTTTGTAGATGTCGTCAATGGTTGAGTGAGCTGAGAGGGAGGCCGCTTGCATCATTGTTGCCGATGTCAAGGCCTCCAAATTAGGGTCATCCATAGCTTGTAGTGGATACGATATTTTCCTTTGAAATGGTGTTGCTGCTCTCAATGAAGTTCTCGATCGCCGATTTAATTTTCGTTAATATATTTTGTTGTTTCAATTGTTTTGCTGGGATTGTAGCTGAAGCGGAGATTACAGAATTCGAGAAGATATCATTATTTTTATCTCCAGCTGTACTTCTAGTTGCAGTTGTAGTTTCGGCAGAAGTGTTTTGGACATCCTTCGGGCTGCTATCAATGGAAGTATCGTCAATCGACTGATCTTCCAATTGGATTTCTTTTGATGTCGATATCGAAGATGTGGCAGCAATGGCACTCTCGTCCCCATCTTCCATGTCCTCCTGCTCTTGCGGTTGATCCATTTTAAATATTTTTCCCACTGACCATTTATCTTCTCCTAATCCTCCCATGTGAGGGCTTGCCGGCGGGATGAAATGCCACTCGCTGTTCCGTTTTTCTGGCAGTGGTTCCAGACCACTATTTTCTTTTTTAGCGGCGGTTTTATGGCTTGATAGCTTCTGATCAGCGATTACAGCGATTAACGGAGGTGCTCTCGAATTTGCGGATACTGCCTTCAAAATTGGTCTTCAGTTCCTTGTTCATTGGCTGGTTAATGGAGATATCCAATAGCGCTTGCACAAACAGTCCCACGCTGCATTGTAGTTGCCAACTGCAATTGAGAAATGACTTATGACCACTGTTGCGTCTCCCTTGATACACATTTTTAGGTACATCAACTTTTCTTTGTCGCTGACATCCTTCCTCTTGTGAATCATGTTCGAGAATATCTCGAAGAACGCAGGCCATTTTTTTGGATTTCCATAGAAATGAGGAAGTTTTCGTTTCTGGGGCTTTGGATCTTCGTACAGCGGAAGGTCTTCTTCTATGTTCTGCAAGTCACTTACTCTTTGGTTAAGTTTATCTGACAGCCTGTCGATGAGGAATTCCAGTTCTTCAGACTTTCCATATCTTGCCTGTAAGCCCGTGAACAGTGTCTGGACTTCGTTCAATCGGAAGTTTAGCTTATCTTTATGTTCCAAGATTTCTTCCTGGTTGCTTGACTGTAGGTAGGCATACACTTCTTTGATGTACTGCCTTACTTTTAGACGTTTTTCGTCAACAAACTTAATCCACTCATCCTTTAGGATAATACTTCTGTGTGAAAATATTATTTACTGTTGAGTATTTTCTTGCCTGGATGTTTACGGTCGTATTTGCCAATTTTTGCTTGTAGATGGTTTGTCGGTGTCCATAGTGTGGTCGGCAACTTCGATCTTCATCAGGGCCTTCTTGTAGCTCCTGATTGATTCCATAATCCAATCATATATTTTCTCTGTAAATATTGATGGTTGATGACACCGATTTTCTTCAGCAGTGAATTCTGCTGCTAACTTATCCACAACTGCAAACTCATCCTTATTAGCTATGGCCTGCAGGATGCTGTCATATATCTCTGATTGTTTCTCTAGAGTTTTCGTTAACAGCATCTCTTTATTCTTTGGCTTGACCCGTTGGAGGTTTTTTTGTTTTGATCACCAGGTTGATCGTGCTGTGCCTCTACTCACAGCGTGGGTTGGGAAACCAAAGATATTTTTTAAGCACTTTCCACAAACATTTAGTAAATTTGTGGTTTCGGCTTTTATGACCGGGATCGAATACAGTAATCACTCAGCTGGAAGCACGCAGTACTTGACTGTGCTGATTTCCAGTCAATACTGTATCCAGCTCGAAGGACCATGAATGAATACACTTGACTATGTTGGGGTTTAGTCGAATACTGTACTCCGACTTGAAGATTGAATACACGGACTGTGATGGTGTTTAGTCCGTATTGTACTGATCTTTATTTTTCTGAGGCTGGGTATATATACCCAGCCTCATGCATAATTTCAACCCTTAAATCTAATGTGTCTATTGCTGAGTGTGTAAGGCTCAGCATTGGTCTATTGTATTCTTATACTATCGCTGAGGTTGTAGGGCTCAGCGTTCGTCTATTATCTATTCTTAACCTATCGCTGACGTTGTAAGGGTCAGCGTTCATCTGGCTATTTTAAGATTCCACACATGTGGCCTTTCTTCATCTATCGCACTGTATGCTAGTCGTCAAGTGCGTAGAAGGCATGTTTACATATTTATATATATTTCTATGTTCATGCCTGAACACTACTCTTATCATGGTAAGAAACATATTCTATTCATTTTTAGCTCAAATAAAATAAAAAATAAGTTCTTCTACTCATCAGGAGTCTATAAATTCCTGTTTCCCATGTTAGTTAATATCCTGCAATCAATTTAAATAATACATATAAAAATGGGTAAAGTTCTAGTTATGCCGTGTACGATCATTTGTGATCCTCAGAAATGCACAATTTATTTTTTGTTTGTTGTTGCTGCTGCTGCTGCTGCTGCAATTTGCTTCTCTGAGAGAAATCTATGCAGGCGCCCGAAGTTGTCAGTTCGGTTCACCATGCGCATATATATATATATATATATATATATATAGATATAGATAGATAGAGAGAGAACTCTGGCTGGTATAAGCTTTGGATGAGTTTTGAGATAATAAAAGTTAGATCTATGATGCAACTGAATCTTTGGACTGCTTCCAATATAGAAACTATAACTGAGAAAACTCTACGACTAATATGATATATGGTATGGAGAATTCTCCCATTTTATACCCTGAGCCCATTGAAAATGCGAAATTAGGGTATAATTGTTTTGTGAAAATGTATGTAACATATATAAAGTATATATATTCTTGATCAGCGCGACAAGACGAGTCGATATAGCCCTGTCCGTCCGTCCCTGTGTACGCTGCACAAATTTATAAAATTTTCACGATAACTCATTCCATTTCAATTTTATGAGCATTTATCGATAATTTTAATGTGTTTTTAAGGCGTGTACGATAATTTCTGATCCTCAGAAATGAACAATTTTTGCTGCTCTGAGAGATATAAATCTATGCAGGCGCCCGAAGTCGGCAGTTCGGCAACACCATGCACAGTCTGCTCCTTGTAAAGTTTCTGTTCCGTATAAGATTTCGATAGCTTATTGTGCTCGGACTGTGAATGTGTTGACTGCTGCTGTTGCTGCTGGAAAGCCGGATGCATCATGGTAAGACTGCCCGCGCCTTGTCCATTGGCTAGTGATGGCGCCTCATTGATGCCCACATCACTCCCGATCATTGCATCCGTGTTGCCTGTCGATAAATGACTGTTGCCATTGTCGTCGTTGGCCGTCATCGCATTTTCTGTCAGCCTATTCGAGCCACTGCCTTCGCTTTGCAGCAGCTGCAACCGCTGCTTCTGCCACTTCCTGCGCCTGTTCTGGAACCAAACCTGCAATACAAATGCCATAGTCAAATAACTCGGAACGGATAGGAGATAATATATATATATATATATATATATATATATATATATATATATATAGATATAGATAGACAGATAGATAGATAGATAGATAGAGAACTCTGGCTGGTATAAGCTTTGGATGAGTTTTGAGATAATAAAAGTTAGATCTATGATGCAACTGAATCTTTGGACTGCTTCCAATATAGAAACTATAACTGAGAAAACTCTACGACTAATATGATATATGGTATGGAGAATTCTCCCATTTTATACCCTGAGCCCATTGAAAATGCGAAATTAGGGTATAATTGTTTTGTGAAAATGTATGTAACATATATAAAGTATATATATTCTTGATCAGCGCGACAAGACGAGTCGATATAGCCCTGTCCGTCCGTCCCTGTGTACGCTGCACAAATTTATAAAATTTTCACGATAACTCATTCCATTTCAATTTTATGAGCATTTATCGATAATTTTAATGTGTTTTTAAGGCGTGTACGATAATTTCTGATCCTCAGAAATGAACAATTTTTGCTGCTCTGAGAGATATAAATCTATGCAGGCGCCCGAAGTCGGCAGTTCGGCAACACCATGCACAGTCTGCTCCTTGTAAAGTTTCTGTTCCGTATAAGATTTCGATAGCTTATTGTGCTCGGACTGTGAATGTGTTGACTGCTGCTGTTGCTGCTGGAAAGCCGGATGCATCATGGTAAGACTGCCCGCGCCTTGTCCATTGGCTAGTGATGGCGCCTCATTGATGCCCACATCACTCCCGATCATTGCATCCGTGTTGCCTGTCGATAAATGACTGTTGCCATTGTCGTCGTTGGCCGTCATCGCATTTTCTGTCGGCCTATTCGAGCCACTGCCTTCGCTTTGCAGCAGCTGCAGCCGCTGCTTCTGCCACTTTCTGCGCCTGTTCTGGAACCAAACCTGCAATACAAATGCCATAGTCAAATAACTCGGAACGGATAGGAGAATATATATATATATATATATATATATATATATATATATAGATATAGATAGACAGATAGATAGATAGATTGATAGAGAACTCTGGCTGGTATAAGCTTTGGATGAGTTTTGAGATAATAAAAGTTAGATCTATGATGCAACTGAATCTTTGGACTGCTTCCAATATAGAAACTATAACTGAGAAAACTCTACGACTAATATGATATATGGTATGGAGAATTCTCCCATTTTATACCCTGAGCCCATTGAAAATGCGAAATTAGGGTATAATTGTTTTGTGAAAATGTATGTAACATATATAAAGTATATATATTCTTGATCAGCGCGACAAGACGAGTCGATATAGCCCTGTCCGTCCGTCCCTGTGTACGCTGCACAAATTTATAAAATTTTCACGATAACTCATTCCTTTTCAATTTTATGAGCATTTATCGATAATTTTAATGTGTTTTTAAGGCGTGTACGATAATTTCTGATCCTCAGAAATGAACAATTTTTGCTACTCTGAGAGATATAAATCTATGCAGGCGCCCGAAGTCGGCAGTTCGGCAACACCATGCACAGTCTGCTCCTTGTAAAGTTTCTGTTCCGTATAAGATTTCGATAGCTTATTGTGCTCGGACTGTGAATGTGTTGACTGCTGCTGTTGCTGCTGGAAAGCCAGATGCATCATGGTAAGACTGCCCGCGCCTTGTCCATTGGCCAGTGATGGCGCCTCATTGATGTCCACATCACTTCCGATCATTGCATCCGTGTTGCCTGTCGATAAATGACTGTTGCCATTGTCGTCGTTGGCCGTCATCCCATTTTCTGTCGGCCTATTCGAGCCACTGCCTTCGCTTTGCAGCAGCTGCAGCGCCTGTTCTGGAACCAAACGTGCAATACAAAATGCCATAGTCAAATAATTCGGAACGGGTAGGATATATATATATATATATAATAAGTTTTAACGTTATAGTTTAAAAAATAATAATTTTTATTTTTTATAACGGAGTACAATTTGTTTATTCTATGATGGATACAACAGAATTTGTGAACGCAACTGAATTACAACTGAACTGCTTAAGCTAGCTTCCAGGGATATTTTATAGGTCTGGGTTTGAGCTTTTGTTGGTTGGAGTTTGGACTTATTGAGCTTTTGGCTCTCTCGATCTTGGTTGGACTTTGGACTATGCTGACCGTTGGGTTCTCATATAAAGGATGTAATATGATCTGATTTATTTATGCGTCTCGTCTTCGAGTGTGGGAGCGATTGATTTGTGGATAATGGGGAGCGAGCGTGACTTTTGTGATGAGCGAGCATAGTTTTTATGATTTGCTCGTGCTGGTGTATTTATTGTTTTTGGGTATATTACTAGTTTTTTTATGATTTGCTCGTGCTAGTGTATTTATTGTTGTTGGATATATTACTTCCCCATCCCAAAGAAATTAGCCTGGCGGGAAATATTGGGTACAATGGTGGAGTGGGTTCCAATTGTCCATGAGGAATGTTTTCGTGGGACAATTGTTCTTTCGGTGTCGAATTGTTTGGTTTTACAGTTGTTTCATGTCTAATTACAATTCTTTTTGTTATTGACTTAAATTTTACAATGATGAATAATATTAAGCTTATTAGCGTAATTACAAATGTTGTGGTAGTTATAATATTGAATATTCCACTATATTTTGTGTGTTTTTAAAACTATTTGTTTTGTCTGAAGATATGATATCGGTTCTATTTTTGTTATATTATTTGTTACATAAATGTTTTGTGTATAATCTGATAGTGTGTTGACAATTGAAATATAATTTATTTGAATACTACAGTCGTATATCTTAATTAAGTTATTACCTTGAATGTAAATGTTGTTTTTGTTACAATCTTGAATAATTTTAGTTTTGGGGTAGTTCCAAGTTACAATTATATTCGGTTCTACATAATTAATCTGGTGTGTTTTAAATATTTTGCTGTATTTGCATTCAGCTGGTGTTTGTGTTACTATATTAGTTATACATTCATTTATTTCTTGTTTTCTTGTTGATTTTACATATGCTTTATTATTGTGTATATAATAAGTCTCGTAAATGTTTTCTGTTAGTGTATTGTTTTGTTCGTCTGGATAAGGCAGAATTTTATAAAGTGGAGTTTTAGATATTTTTTTTGGAATGTGCGAAATTATGAGTATCTCATTACTGTCTGATTTAAACCAAGTGGAAGTTTTGATATTTAGAATTTTTTCAGAGTTTATATTTAACATGTCTTGGTGTTTTAATAGTTTTGGATTGAAAATTCCTAGTCTGGTTAACTGCATACCTAGTTCAATATCTTCTATGTATTCTGTGAAATGTTCTATATTAAGCATTAGATAATTTAGTTTTTTATCTGACTCTCGTGAAATGCTTAAGTTATTATAGAGTTCTACATTTTTGTTTACTGCGTCTATTAAATAATTTAAGTCATTGTTTTGTACGAAGTTGTTGATTTTTTTGTTCTAATTTTTCTTTGTCATTTTGATCTAGTGTACCAAAAAGATATTTATTTACTGTGCCTATTGCGTTTATTAAGCCTCGTTTGTTTCTTTTAATAATTCGTATTCCATTCATTTGGCGGTTCAATTTTTCTATTAAATATTCTACGTGGGAAATGTTTTTGAATGAGTCTGCTTGTCTTAGTAAGTTTCTGTATGTAGTTTGTATGTTTGTTAGGTTTACTGTTAGGTAGTGGTATTCGTAGTCAGATGGTAGGTCTATTGTTCCTGTCTTGAAAATTAGGCACCCGTGAGGTGCTTTTATGGGGTTGATTTCGATACTTTGTGTAATAGTTGATGGTGTCATTGATAAGAGTAGAAGTAAGAGTAGTAATACGTTGATTTCTGAAATTATTTATTATATTTACTCTCGTTAATTTTCTTTTTTCTTTTAAATTTGGATTTGTAGTGTGTGGTTTGTCTTCCTCTATTGGATTCTATGAAATGTTTTTCATCTGTTTGTGTTATTAACCCTGTTTTCTTGAATGGTGTCGTAGTTTTAGTTTTGACTAAAGGGGCGTGTTTATAGTCTGTGTCTATTTCGTAATCGATTCTCTTTTTATTAAGAATTAGGATTTTGTTTTTCTTATTCGTTTGCGTGTCATATTGAGGAGTACCTGCGTAGATAAATATGTCTGCGGGAGTTCTGTTTGTTGTCAAATGTTTTGTCTTGTGGTTATAAGTGTATAGAATAGTTTCAAATTTAGTCTGTTTGTTTTCTATGTCAGATTCTGTGGTAATTACTCTTAGTTTCTCGTTAATCGTTCGATGAAATCTTTCTATATCGGAAATGCCATTTTTGCTGGTGGTTATACTAATGTTTACCTTTTCGGATTTTAGCCAATTTTGAAGGGCTGCGCATATAAACGCTGAATCTTTGTCTGCCTTGATTTCTGTGGGTTTTCCCATGTCATTGAAAACTTTTATGATTGCTCTTTTAGTTTCGAGCCAATCACGGCTTTTGACTTCTACTAAATTTCCGAATTTCGAATATATATCAATACAAGATAGGAATTGTTTGTTATCTATTAGATAAAAGTCCATGACGTATTTTTCCCTGGGGTTATATACTTCTGGAGTGGTTTCGAAAGTTAATTTTGTGTTTCTATTTTCGGATTTAGACAGATTGCAAATTTCACATTCATTTATAATATTTTGTATCAAATTTTGGTGGTCTGGGAAGTAGTATTTTTCTTTGAACCAGTATAGGGTTTTTGTGATACCTGGATGAAGTAGTTTTTTATGATTTGAAATGATAATTTCCTTGAAATCTGCAAAAGTAGGAAGATCTTGCAATTTTGATGTAGTTCTTAAAGTTTTTGTTTTACTGTCTGGGCTTATGATTTCTGCGTAAGCTTTTTGGAATATTGAGAAGTCTGATATGTTATGAAAATATAAAGCGTTGTTTTTTAAACAGATATATTCTTTGATTATGTCTTTAGCAAGTGTGTCAGTCATTTCGGTGTAAGTTATTTTTATAATAGTTTTGTGAAAGTAGCTTGTAACGTTTACTTTGTTTTCGTTACTTTTTATGAATTCTATTTGTCTGTTATATAGGTTCAGAGGTCTTTCTGAAATAGGTATTAGGTTTTGATTATCTTCCTGAGCGCTATGAATGGTTGCTCGGCAGCTACTAACTTCTTCTCCTAGGAGATTTTCATCTAGTTTGATTCTAGAGAGGGCATCAGCTACATAGTTTTCTTTGCCTGGTAGATATTTAATGTCGTAATCGTATTCGCTCAATTTAATCTTCCATCTTTGTAGTTTCATATTTGGTTCCTTTATATTATGTAGCCACGCTAATGGTTTATGGTCACTAAGAATCTGGATTTTTCGACCGAAGAGATATGGTCTGAAATATTTGGTTGCCCAAACGATGGCTAATAATTCCTTTTCTATTGCCGAATAATTAAGTTCATGTTCGTTTAGAGTTCTGCTAGCGAAACAAATTGCTTTATGATCTTGTGAAAGGACGGCTCCTATAGCCACGTTACTTGTGTCTGTAGTTAGTGAAAAGGTTTTATTGAAATCTGGATATATTAATATGGGGTCGTTTGTTATGAGTAATTTTAATTTCTCGAAGGCTGAGATGAAATTTTGATTGTTTATATCAATTTTTGATTCTTTCTTTAGCCCTAATGTGAGGGGTTTTGCAATTTTAGCGAAGTTCGGAATAAATTTAAACCTAAGAAAGATTTGATTTCTTTAGGTGTTTTGGGAATTGGAAAATTAATTATGGCTGCTATTTTGTCAGGGTTTGGTTTAATTCCTTCTGTAGTGATAGTATGCCCTAAAAATTGTGTTTCTTTTTTTAGAAATTCGCATTTGTCTAATTGTAATTTTAAATTGGCTTTGCGCAATCTGTTAAATACTCTTTTTATAGAGGCTAAATGTTCTTCTAATGAAGTTGAAAAGATGATTATGTCATCAAGGTAAATTAAGCAATCTTTGTAGATTAAATCCTCTAAAAGGTTATTCATACATCTTTGAAAGGTTGCTGGTGCGTTTTTAAGTCCGAAGGGCATACGTGTGAATTCGTAATGTCCTTGTTTCGTTGAAAATGCAGTTTTTGCTATGGAATTAGGGTCCATTTGAATTTGATGGAATCCCTTTGCAAGGTCAATAGTAGTGAAATACTGGCATTTTCCTAATTTGTCAAGTATTTCGTCCGTGATAGGTATTGGGTATTTGTCGTCTATAGTTATTTCATTGAGTCCACGATAGTCTATAACTAACCGGTATTTTTTTTCTTTGGAGGCGTCCTCTTTTTTAGGTACGATCCATATAGGTGAACAATAAGGCGAATTAGATTTTCGTATAATTCCCTGTTCTAACATTTCTTTTATTTGTTTATTAACTTCTTCGTCAAGAATTTGAGGGTGCCTATAAGGGTGTTTATAGATAGGGTCCTCATGTTTTGTTATAATTTTATGTTTAATTGTACTGGTAAAGGTCAAATTTTCACCCTTCTTGTATTGAATATCACTATAATCGTGAAGAATTTTTTTTAATTTGTCCCTTTCTTCTGGATTTAAATGATCCAGTCTGTATTCGTTTCTCTCTTCGATATTATTATTTATCTCATACGAAAATAAGTCGTATTCGAAATCTGCGGGGGGATAAGGTGTTTGTTTGGGGATTTCATTATTGTATTGAAAATGAAATATATAATTCCCAATACTTACACTATCTTCCGCATAATTAATAACGGCTTTGCATGCCGAAAGGTAATTTCTACCTAATAATATATCATAAGTGGACGAGAACTTATGGCAAAAGAATTTCTGGTTAATCGGACAAAGTTTGCTGGGTGCGAATGATACACTTTTATTGAGTTCTATTATACCATTGATGGTTTGCACTTTTAGATACTCTTTGGTCTCTGGGAAATTGAAATAATTTTCGTTGATAAGATTTATAGAAGACCCAGTATCTATTATGCGTTTGAAGGGGGTATTATTTATGGTGAGTTGGATATAGGGGCTTGATCGGTTGGTGCAATTGGATTGTGTTGATCCGAGGCAGTTTGAAGAAAATTTTCTGACCATTCCATTTTGGATTGACCACTATTACTTTCTCTTACTCGTTTAGTTGGTTGATTTGAAAATGGGTTTTGATTTTGAGTTTGAGTCGGTTTTGGGTAATTTAAAGGATTTTGCTGTATGCCCTGGTTCAATTTGTTACTAAACTCATTAAATAGTTGGTGATTGTTAGAATGGTTTTGTTCTGGTGGGGTAAATTGATTGTTGTTATATTGTCTGTATTTAGTTTGGTTCTGATTAGGTTTAGAGTAAGTTTGGTTTTGGTTTGAAGAATGCCTAGGTTTGTCTGTGACGCTATTCTCATATAAACCTTCTCTTTGAGTTACTTGTTTTAAACCGGACACCGTTGAAATGTCATACTTCGCTAAAGTCATGTAAAGTCTGTCTGGTAATTTTCTGGTAATAACTTCTTTGAATGTGTTGTTCATAGCATTAGTATAAAGTGTGGTTTTAGCGACATCGCCTTCTAGTGTTAACTTATTGATAATTAGATATGTCTTAGTTTCTAGGTCTTCGATGAACTTACGAAGACTTCCAATGAAATTGGTATTGTATAATTGTCTCAATAGCTCCTCGCATGGCGTGTGAGTTTTGAATTCGTTAATCAGGGCGGCTCGTAAATTAACCCAGCCACCGGGTTGAGTGAGTTCAGATACCCTCTGTGCCTCTCCAGTTAGCTGCATTTCGATGGTCCCGAACATCACACTGTGTTGTCGCACGTCTCTTGTTGGGTAAAGCTGCATGATGTAATCGATGCGTTTGATGAATGTGCTCAGTGATTTGGTATCGCCGTCAAACGTAGGCACTTGCCGCAAAAGGGTAAGGGCTTGGTTGAGGTGGGCTTCTGACAATTCTAGAGTCATGTTGAAGTTTTCACTTAAGCTCTGCTTCACTCAAGAGTTTTTCTTCGCACGTTGATTCTTTGGCGGATAGAGGTTGTTACGTTTTTAGCACGACGTTTGTAAATTGTAAAATTGTAAAATGATAGTTTACTTACTATCGATTACATTTACATATAAATATCGTGTGATAAAAAACCTTTAACACAACGATATAGTTCGAGCATTGGACAATATTTTACATATACATTATTGTTGTTGATTTCAGATATTGGAATTGTAAATAGCTTGAAACTTATATATAATGGTTGGCTTTTTTTCTAGCACTGAAATTTTTTATATAATCCCAAGCTTGACCTAATACGGATAAAAATTACATAACATGATTTAGCTGATTTTTCTATTTATTAAAATATTTAAGAAAAACTCTGCTTTATTGGGCACTATTCCTGATACATTATTGATGTGGTCATTTTTTAGCTAAGAGTTTCTTATCACTTTGTTAATACGGCTTTATAATTTATGGGTAACTAAAGTAATACTTATCCAATCAAAATAATTTTAATTACCATCAAATAGAACTTAGTTTGCTGCAAATCAATTCAAATTTATATATGAAATGAATACTTTAAGTGTTAGTCTCTATTTACGTTTTAATTGTGTCTATAATTCTTAAAAAAAAAAGAGGGAAATTAATAAATTCAAATGCACATTAATATTACATTCATCATTTATTGTTATCTATACACACTCTCAGCCCTAATGCACGCCATTCGAGGTCTGCGACTTAGTCGCCGCCAACGCTGCTGCTGCTGTTGTTGTTGCTGCTGCTGCTGCTACTGTTGTTGCTGCTGCTGCTGCAGCTGCAATTTGCTGCTCTGAAAAAAATCTAGGCAGGCGCCCGAAGTCAGCAGTTCGGCAACACCATGCGCAGTCGGCTCCTTGTAGAGTTTCAGTTCCGTATAGGTTTTCGATAGCTTATCGTGCTCGGACTGTGAATGTGTTGCTGCCTGCTGTTGCTGTTGCTGCTGTTGTTGCTGCTGCTGTTGGATTTATCGATAATTTTAATGTGTTTTTAAGGCGTGGTTTGTACATCGTTTGAGCTAGAGACTTCAAATTGCTGTGTAGTTGCGTGTAATGAATACGGAGATTACGTGATTTTTAGATTTTTGATGTCACGCCCTACTCGCCCCCAAAAGCCCCCTTATTTGACCTGCGCGTGCTATACACGGACAAAAAAAATTTCAGCTGTCTAGCTCGTCTACGTTCTGAAATCGACGCGTTCAAAAATACCGACAGACGGACGGGCGGACAGACATACGGACAGGCCTAAGTCGACTCAGCTCGTCGCCCTGTTCAAGAATATTTATACTTTGTAGGGTCTGACACGCCTCCTTCCGCCTGTTACATGCATTTAACAAAATCATTATACCTTGATTTCCTATTTTCAAAGAGCTCAGGGTATAAAAACAGCTTGAAGTATATAAAAAATAATTTAATTATTTGCATTGATTGACATATTTATCCATATGTAATAATATATATATTTTATCAGATATACAACCATCACATAAGGAGCCGATTACTTTTTTATAGTATTCTTATACAAAATTGCACGAATCGTTTTGTGCTGGATGTATGATTGAAATTATTGAAGATTTATTTATTTCTAAGAACTTCAAATTTTCGATGGAACTATCGATAGTATCGAAATCTATCGAGGGGAGTATTTATCGATGGTTTTGCAGCCCTATGGTGCATCCAGCAAATGTGTTGACTCAACCATTACTCGTTAACTAGTTGTGAATTGGGGAAAAAATATCCAGCCTGTGCAGCCTCTAAAGTAGGCTGCAGACTATGCTTAACAACTTGAGGTAGGCAATAGTATATAACGTAAATTTTTTTACAATTCTCAACTGGTTTTAACTGTGAGCCAATGGAGTACTGAATATTTAGTTTTGAAGCTATCGTTTCACGGCCTTATGGTTAAGATCAAATTGTGGCATTTGATCTTATCAGCTTAGCATCTAATAGTTTCTCCATCGGAGAATAATAAATATGAAACTGATTTTTGGAATCGGATGGGTTGATAGGGGGTTGGGACATGATATTGAGTGTAAAGTATCGAACTTGTACTCATGATTAGTATAACTAATCATACAACACATGGACTGGACATCTGAACAAAATAGCTCAGCACGCAGAATCTGAGTCGCAGCTCCCAGTCAACTTAGTACATGTTCAGCTCGATTAGTATAACTAAGGTGGCTCCCATACGAAGAAGAATTATTCCGCTTCGAGCGTTCGGCCGAACAGCATCGCACCAGGATTGAGATTTCTCGTGGTGATGTTTTCTGCCTTCTTTTAAGGGCTTAATTTTATAAAAAATTTATTATATCAATTTCGTGACAGTTGTTATCTTTGTCGTATGCCTTCATGGTGAAATGAAACCTATATCAGTTGACTCATCAATCAGAAGGCTATATTTTCCATTGGAAATATCGGAGCGAAGCTCATCCAAAAAATTTGGCGCCAAAACATTTTTTATAATGTTTGAGCATTTTGTTCTGTGTAGCTTCAGAGAATTTCCAGAGCCCATATCTTTTCGCAGCCAGGCTTTAAACTCCTCGCTGTTAAGCCACACTATCGGCATAGTTTTTGGCTAATACATTGATGATGAAATTGTTATGGCAATCGAACTCTAAACTAGAGTTCTATCGAATCATTTTCAATAGGATCAATTGAACTATTTGAACGAACTTAGTTCCTTATTCTAGTTTAACTAATCATATTCTAGTTCAGTCAGTTCCACTATTAGTTCGATTAGTTCGTTCATCAAAAACTGAACCACTGAACTAATTCGTTTTAATTCAAACACAATAAACAACTCAACATTTTACATACGATTAGTCGCACAAAAATTATAAATTGTTCAGTAGAAACAAGTAAGAGTGCTCTAGTCGAGACTGCTCGACTAGGAGATACCCTGAGCCCTGTGAGCCAAATATCATATCATTCTATGCTCTTTTTAAGCATGCATAAAAACAACATATACACACGCATACATACATATGTACGCACACATAGGCGCGCGCTCTGCCAACTGCGCAGTTTACGCGGCGACTTAATTGCTTAATAACTTTCCTTAGCGATGGACTAACTGCATAAAACTTTCACAACTTATTAATGGCATTTATATGTGGGTATTTGCAAAAGCACAAGTCTCTAGTATTTGATTTACGCTTTTTACAAAGAGGGGACTATTGGGGGCGAATGGGGCGTGGCATCCAAAATCTAAAGATTACGTCATCTCCGTATTCATTACACGCACCTACACAGCAAATTTGAAGTCTCTAGCTCAAACAATGTACAAACTACACCTTAAAAACTTATTGTCGATAATCATTTAAATCGATAACATTACAACAAAAATAGTTATCGTTCATACGAAGCAAACTTGACCTGCGCGTACTATACACGGACCTACAAAAAAATTTCAGCTGTCTAGCTCGTCTACGTTCTGAGATCGACGCGTTCAAACATACGGACAGACGGACGGACGGACGGACGGACAGACGGACAGACGGACATACAGACAGACGGACAGGGCTAAATCGACTCAGCTCGTCGCCCTGATCAAGAATATATATACGTTGTGGGGTCTGCCACGCTTCCTTCTGCCTGTTACATACATTTAACAAAACCATTATACCCTGATTTCCCATTTTCAATGGGCTCAGGGTATAAAAATAGCTGATAAAAGCCATTTATATTTATTTATGCACCGAACTCCCGCTGCCCGCTGTTTTGGAATTTTTCCCGTAATTGGACTTTCAAAACATCCAGATTTGACGGGAAAAAAGCTGATTTGGCAACAGTGGCTCAGGGTATCCCCTAGTCGAGCAGTCTAGACTAGAGCACTCTTTTTTGTTTATTTTTTAAATCTAGTACTCAGATCATTTGAAAATAAAGAAATAAATAAATATATCTATAAACATTATCTAAATTTCACCATATTTATTATCTACTTGGCATCTCCAAACCAACTGACCTTTCCCTATATATAACCTACTCTTATCATGGTAAGAAACATATTCTATTCATTTTTTAGCTCAAATAAAATAAGTTCTTCTACTTAGCAGGAGTTTATAAATTCCTATTTCCCCTATTAGATAATATCCTGCAATCAATTTGAATAATACATATAAAAATGGGAAAAGTTCTAGTTATGCCGTGTACGATCATTTCTGATCCTCAGAAATGCACAATTTATGCACATTAAGCGAGGGACGCCATTAAGGCCTGGCTGGTCGCCCTAATTGATTCACCTGGACACGTGTCTCGCTGAGACTAATGCGCCTCGCTACCTCCTCGTACAGAACGGCTTCGGGGTGATGTGTTTCTTCAAAGAGGGCCTCCAAGTTCTGCAACTGCTGTGGCGTAAATTTGGTGCGTCTCCATCGCTCCCGCCTCCGGCCGAGATCCGTGACCGAATCCACCGATAGCGGCGTTTTGAATGGTCCAGCCATTGAACTGAATAATTTAAATTGCTCGTTTTTTCTTAAAAATATTACTTTTGAATTTTGGTTTTAGTTTTCATAAATTTGTTCCTTTTCACTGTTTGCTTTTAATTACGAAGCACCAAAAAATAAATGACAGAACAAAAAGATTATGCACAGCACACTCAGATTTAGATTTAGATTTCTATTTTGGATAGTGCACGGTAGATGGCGCTAATTTACAGCTACAATGCCAAGTGAGTAGTTTTTTAGAAATGAGCTTTTAATAGTTATGAACTATCGTCAACATGTTAAAATGATAGTTTACTTACTATCGATTACATTTACATATAAATATCGTGTGATAAAAAGCCGTTAACACAACGATATTGTTCGAGCATTGGACAATATTTTACATATACATTATTGTTGTTGATTTCAGATATTGGAATTGTAAATAGCTTGAAACTTATATATAATGGTTGGCTTTTTTTCTAGCACTGAAATTTTTTATATAATCCCAAGCTTGACCTAATACGGATAAAAATTACATAACATGCAAAATTTGAACGTCTAAAATTTATGGAACTTATTTGTGAGCTGCAATTTGTAAAGTTATGTTACGCCATTGATTGAATTCAATTTTATTTCGAGATTACGTTTTTCATACTGCATACTGCATACTGCAGTTCTTATACTGCAGTTCTTATGGAAGATCTTTTTATTTTGGTACTGTTAACCGCAAATTGCCTACCTAAAATAATATACATTAAGATAAATAGACATTTTCCGCGATGAATTCAATTACGTTGGCGCAAACCAGATTTAGCTGGTTTTTCTATTTATTAAAATATTTAAGAAAAACTGCTTTATTGGGCACTATTCCTGATACATTATTGATGTGGTCATTTTTTAGCTAAGAGTTTCTTATCACTTTGTTAATACGGCTTTATAATTTGTGGGTAACTAAAGTAATAATTACCCAATCAAAATAATTTCATTTACCATCAAATAGAACTCAGTTTGCTGCAAATCACTCTAAGCTAAGCTAAGATTTTGCTAGCATAAAGGAATTCCGTGTACATTTACAGTCATTTACAGTGACCGCACTGTTAGATTGCATGAGCTATGTTAATAGAGCAGCAGTCTCTACGATATCGACCAATCGATATCGATTAGAGCTCAATTTGAATTAAAATTTAAATATGAAATGAATACTTTAAGTGTTAGTCTCTATTTACGTTTTAATTGTGTCTATAATTCTTAAAAAAAGAGGGGAAATTAATAAATTCAAATGCACATTAATATTACATTCATCATTTATTGTTCTTTATATACACTCTCAGCCCTAATGCACGCCATTCGAGGTCTGCGACTAAGTCGCCGCCAACGCTGCTGCTGCTGTTGCTGCTGTTGTTGTTGCTGCTGCTGCTGCTACTGTTGTTGCTGCTGCTGCTGCTGTTGTTGCTGCTGCTGCTTCTACTGTTGTTGCTGCTGCTGCTGCTGTTGTTGCTGCTGCTGCAGCTGCAATTTGCTGCTCTGAGAGAAATCTATGCAGGCGCCCGAAGTCGGCAGTTCGGCAACACCATGCGCAGTCGGCTCCTTGTAGAGTTTCAATTCCGTATAGGATTTCGATAGCTTATAGTGCTCGGACTGTGAATGTGTTGCTGCCTGCTGTTGCTGCTGATGCTGTTGTTGCTGCCGCTGCTGCTGGTGCTGTTGCATTTATCGATAATTTTAATGTGTTTTTAAGGCGTGGTTTGTACATCGTTTGAGCTAGATACTTCAAATTGCTGTGTAGTTGCGTGTAATGAATTCGGAGATTACGTGATTTTTAGATTTTTGAAGTCACGCCCTACTCGCCCCCAATAGCCCCCTTATTTGACCTGCGCGTGCTATACATGGACAAAAAAAAAATTCAGCTGATTTCCCATTTTCAATGGGCTCAGGGTATAAAAACAGCTTGAAGTATATAAAAAAGAATTTAATTATTTGCATTGATTGACATATTTATCCATATGTAATAATATATATATATTTTATCAGATATACAACCATCACATAAGGAGCCGATTACTTGTTTATAGTATTCTTATACAAAATTGCACGAATCGTTTTGTGCTGGATGTATGATTGAAATTATTGAAGATTTATTTATTTCTAAGAACTTCAAATTTTCGATGGAACTATCGATAGTATCGATGGTTTATTCCATCGATGGAGAAATCTATCGAGGTTAGTGTTTATGGATGGTTTTCCAGCCCTATGGTGCATCCAGCAAATGTGCTGACTCAACCATTACTCGTTAACTAGTTGTGAATTGGGGAAAAAATATCCAGCCTGTGCAGCCTCTAAAGTAGGCTGCAGACTATGCTCAACAACTTGAGGTAGGCAATAGTATATAACATAAATTCTTTTACAATTCTTAACTGGTTTTAACTGTGAGCCAATGGAGTACTGAATATTTAGTTTTGAAGTTATCGTTTCACGGTCATATGGTTAAGATCAAGTTGTGGCATTTGATCTTATCAGCTTAGCATCTAATAGTTTCTCCATCGGAGAATAATAAATATGAAACTGATTTTTGGAATCGGTTGGGTTGATAGGGGGTTGGGACATGATATTGAGTGTAAAGTATCTAACTTGTATAACTAATCATACAACACATGGACTGGACATCTGAACAAAATAGCTCAGCACGCAGCACGCTCCCAGTCAACTTCGTACATGTTCAGCTCGGGGACCTTAGGCTCCCACACGAAGAATTATTCCGCTTCG
Source organism: Drosophila meridiana (assembly GCA_035045185.1). Lineage (NCBI taxonomy): Eukaryota > Metazoa > Arthropoda > Insecta > Diptera > Drosophilidae > Drosophila > Drosophila meridiana. Next base: position 453,391 of record JAWNPF010000039.1, read on the forward strand.
AGCGTTCGGCTCGCACCAGGTATCGCACCAGGATTCAGATATTTCGTGGTGAGATTTCTATGCTGCTGAGCAGTGTTGCCAACCTTTTTTTTGATAAAAAAAGCTGATTTTAGTGGGGAGATACTATGAGAAAATCTTAAATGTTGTAGGAAAAAAGCTGATGTTTTCTGCCTTCTTTTAAGGGCTTAATTTTATAAATAATTTATTATATCAATTTCGTGACAGTTATTATCTTTGTCGTATGCCTTCATGGTGAAATGAAACCTATATCAGTTGAGTCATCAATCAGAAGGCTATATTTTACATTGGCAATATCGGAGCGAAGCTCATCAAAAAAATTTGTCGCCAAAAAATTTCTTAAAATGTTTGAGCATTTTGTTCTGTGTAGCTTCAGAGAATTTCCAGAGCCCATATCTTTCCCAGCTAGGCTTTAAACTCCTCGCTGTTAAGCCACACTCTCGGCATTGTTTTTGGCTTATACTTTGATGATGAAATTGTTATGGCAATCGAACTCTAAACTAGGATCAATTGAACTATTTGAACGAACTTAGTTCCTTATTCTAGTTTAACTAATCATATTCTAGTTCAGTCAGTTCCACTATTAGTTCGATTAGTTCGTTCATCGAAAACTGAACCACTGAACTATTTCGTTTTAATTCAAACACAATAAACAAGTCAACATTTTACATACGATTAGTCGCACAAAAATGATAAATTGTTCAGTAGAAAAAATAGCTGAAAAAAAGCAATTTATATTTTAAAAAATCCAGAATTCCCGCTGCCCGCTGTTTTGGAATTTTTCCCGTAATTGGACTTTCAAAACATCCAGATTTGACGGGAAAAAAACTGATTTGGCAACAGTGGCTCAGGGTATCCCCTAGTCGAGCAATCTAGACTAGAACACTCTTTTTTGTTTATTATTTAAATCTAGTACTCAGATCATTTGGAAATAAAGAAATAAATAAATATATCTATAGACATTATCTAAATTTCACCATAGTTTTTATCTATTTGGCATCTCCAAACCAACTGACCTTTCCCTATATATAACCTACTCTTATCATGGTAAGAAACATATTCTATTCATTTTTTAGCTCAAATAAAATAAGTTCTTCTACTCATCAGGAGTTTATAAATTCCTGTTTCCCATGTTAGTTAATATCCTGCAATCAATTTGAATAATACAAATAAAAATGGGCAAAGTTCCAGTTATGCCGTGTACGATCATTTCTTATCCTCAGAAATGCACAATTTATGCACATTAAGCGAGTGTTGCTATTGTTGTTGCTGCTGCTGCAATTTGCTGCTCTGAGAGAAATCTATACAGGCGCCCGAAGTCGTCAGTTCGGCAACACCATGCACAGTCTGCTCCTTGTAGAGTTTCTATTCCGTATAGGATTTCGATTGCTTATCGTGCTCGGACTGTGAATGTGTTGACTGCTGCTGTTGCTGCTGGAAAGCCGGATGCGTCATGGTAAGACTGCGCGCGCCTTGTCCATTGGCCAGTGATGGCGCCTCATTGATGCCTACATCACTCCCGATCATTGCATCCATGTCGATAAATGACTGTTGCCATTGTCGTCGGTAACCGTCGTCCCATTTTCTCTCGGCCTATTCGAGCCACTGCCTTCGCTTTGCAGCAGCTGCAGCCGCTGCTTCCGCCACTTTCTGCGCCTGTTCTGGAACCAAACCTGCAATACAAATACCATAGTAAAATAACTCGGAACGGATAGGAGAGAGAGAGAGATAGAGAGAGAGAGATAGATATAGATAGATAGATAGAGAACTCTGGCTGGTATAAGCTTTGGATGAGTTTTGAGATAATAAAAGTTAGATCTATGATGCAACTAAATCTTTGGACTGCTTCCAATATAGAAACTATAAATGAGAAAACTCTACGACTAATATGATATATGGTATGGAGAATTCTCCCATTTTATACCCTGAGCCCATTGAAAATGCGAAATTAGGGTATAATGGTTTTGTGAAAATGTATGTAACATATATGTAGTAGAAAAAATAGCTGAAAAAAAGCAATTTATATTTTAAATAATCCAGAATTCCCGCTGCCCACTGTTTTGGAATTTTTCTCGTAATTGGACTTTCAAAACATCCACATTTGACGGGAAAAAAACTGGTTTGGCAACAGTGGCTCAGGGTATCCCCTAGTCGAGCAATCTAGACTATAGCACTCTTTTTTGTTTATTATTTAAATCTAGTACTCAGATCATTTGGAAATAAAGAAATAAATAAATATATCTATAACAAGTAAGAAAACTCTAGTCGGAGGTGCCCGACTAGGAGATCCCCTGAGCCCCGTCCAATTTGCATTGTTTAATACGATATATAGCTTGCATATAACATTAAATTTTGCAAAATTAAATTATAATTTTTAAATTTTATTCAACTAGAATGTATGTAAATAAAAAACAAATTAATAATTAAATAAATAAACAAATTAACAAAAAAAAGAAAAGAAAAACAAACATCCCCGCACTTGGACTCGAACCTGCATCTATTTAGTACATATGTATCGTTAAAGCACATCATCTCAACTAGCAAAACCACATCATGTTTATAAATTTAATAAAAAATTAAAAAAGTTACGCTGTAATGAGTTTCGAACTCGGGACCTTTCGTTTACGAGCTTTGCGTCTATCCACTACGCCACACCAGTACTGCGTTGCTTGTTGGCAAAACGCAAAGTAGTGCTACAAGGGCAATATGTGACAAATACAAAACTAAAGAAGCTAAAGAAGCAGATCAATCGCAATTGTGATTCTTAGAATATGCTGAAATGTGCGCATATGAACGTATGAGTATGTGTACATACAAAAACGGTGGTCTGTTTCAATGTATGCGTGTAAAGGGCGATATATGACAAATACAAAACTACGGAAGCGGCTGAAAATGCAAACACAATTCAAACACAGATTTGGTTGAAGAATATGCTAGAATGAATGGCCTTGAATGTATTGGTGCACATGCATAACAGAGGCGCTTGCACGTTTCAATATATGTGTATGTGTATATGTGATAATTAGCTAAACGTTTTCTTTAATAAATCGGGACTGACTTAACAGAATTTGATGAAACTTTCAGCAAATGATTCTATTGAATTTTTTACATTTTATAAAAATGCTAATTTATTCACATGGTTATATTTGCAACAGACTCTCAATGGGTGTTTGATGGCAGGGGGGGGGGGGGGGTTAATTTGTAAAAAGAGCCGGTACGCAAAAAATAAAAAAATAGAAATTGCATAAAATTCACATGAATCTATATGCAAAATTTGAGGGGTCTAGCTCTAAGGGTGTGAGAGATAGAATTTTATAACCTGTTTTCGGTAAGGCTTAAAATCGATAACAAAACAACAAAAATAGATATCGTTTTTTGGAAACAAACTTGACCTGCACGTGCTATCCACGGACCCAACAAAAAAAAAATCAAGTCTCTAGCTTGTCTAGATGCTTCAATCGACGCGTTCAAACATACGGACGGACGGACGGACGGACGGACGGACAGACGGACGGACGGACAGACAGACAGACGGACAGGGCTAAATCGACTCAGCTCGTCGCCCTGATCAAGAATATATATACTTTGTGGGGTCTGACACGCCTCCTTCTGCCTGTTACATACATTTAACAAAACCATTATACCCTGATTTCCCATTTTCAATGGGCTCAGGGTATAAAAATTATCTAAATTTCACGATAGTTTTTATCTATTTGGCATCTCCAAACCAACTGTCCTTTCCCAATATATAACCTACTCCTATCATGGTAAGAAACATATTCTATTCATTTTTAGCTCAAATAAAATAAGTTCTACTCATCAGGAGTTTATAAATTCCTGTTTCCCATGTTAGTTAATATCCTGCAATCAATTTCAATAATACAAATAAAAATGGGAAAAGTTCCAGTTATGCCGTGTACGATCATTTCTTATCCTCAGAAATGCACAATTTATGCACATTAAGCGAGTATTGCTATTGTTGTTGCTGCTGCTGCAATTTGCTGCTCTGAGAGAAATCTATACAAGCGCCCGAAGTCGTCAGTTCGGCAACACCATGCACAGTCTGCTCCTTGTAGAGTTTCTATTCCGTATAGGATTTCGATAGCTTATCGTGCTCGGACTGTGAATGTGTTGACTGCTGCTGTTGCTGCTGGAAAGCCGGATGCATCATGGTAAGACTGCCCGCGCCTTGTCCATTGGCCAGTGATGGCGCCTCATTGATACCCACATCACTCCCGATCATTGCATCCGTGTTGCCTGTCGATAAATGACTGTTGCCATTGTCGTCGGTAACCGTCGTCCCATTTTCTGTCGGCCTATTCGAGCCACTGCCTTCGCTTTGCAGCAGCTGCAGCCGCTGCTTCCGCCACTTTCTGCGCCTGTTCTGGAACCAAACCTGCAATACAAATACCATAGTAAAATAACTCGGAACGGATAGGAGAGAGAGAGAGATAGAGAGAGAGATATAGATATAGATAGATAGATAGAGAACTCTGGCTGGTATAAGCTTTGGATGAGTTTTGAGATAATAAAAGTTAGATCTATGATGCAACTGAATCTTTGGACTGCTTCCAATATAGAAACTATAAATGAGAAAACTCTACGACTAATATGATATATGGTATGGAGAATTCTCCCATTTTATACCCTGAGCCCATTGAAAATGCGAAATTAGTGTATAATGGTTTTGTGAAAATGTATGTAACATATATGTAGTAGAAAAAATAGCTGAAAAAAAGCAATTTATATTTTAAATAATCCAGAATTCCCGCTGCCCACTGTTTTGGAATTTTTCTCGTAATTGGACTTTCAAAACATCCACATTTGACGGGAAAAAAACTGGTTTGGCAACAGTGGCTCAGGGTATCCCCTAGTCGAGCAATCTAGACTATAACACTCTTTTTTGTTTATTATTTTAATCTAGTACTCAGATCATTTGGAAATAAAGAAATAAATAAATATATCTATAAAAATTATCTAAATTTCACGATAGTTTTTATCTATTTGGCATCTCCAAACCAACTGACCTTTCCCTATATATAACCTACTCTTATCATGGTAAGAAACATATTCTATTCATTTTTTAGCTCAAATAAAATAAGTTCTTCTACTCATCAGGAGTTTATAAATTCCTGTTTCCCATGTTAGTTAATATCCTGCAATCAATTTGAATAATACAAATAAAAATGGGCAAAGTTCCAGTTATGCCGTGTACGATCATTTCTTATCCTCAGAAATGCACAATTTATGCACATTAAGCGAGTATTGCTATTGTTGTTGCTGCTGCTGCAATTTGCTGCTCTGAGAGAAATCTATACAAGCGCCCGAAGTCGTCAGTTCGGCAACACCATGCACAGAGAGAAAACTCTACGACTAATATGATATATGGTATGGAGAATTCTCCCATTTTATACCCTGAGCCCATTGAAAATGCGAAATTAGGGTATAATGGTTTTGTGAAAATGTATGTAACATATATGTAGTATATATATATTAAAGTATATTAGAGAGTTCTCAGTTGAGAGTGTTGACACGTATTTTTTTGTGCTCTTGAGTTTTAATTAAATTAAATTCACTATAATTGTCACACTATCGCGTTCGGTTAACTTTGGATAACTATCATTACATTGCTGTGCAAGGTTGGATCCGCTGTGCTTTGTGCTTCAGTTATTACCGATTTTCATTTTCGGTTTTGGTGCATCGGCGATTTTGATTTCTATTATCGCTTTTGTTTTGCGTCGCTGTTTGCCGGCTTTCTGTTTCATCTGCTCTCACTTGTTGTTGTATGTTACATTTTGCTTGCATACACACTTGTGTGTGAATTTGCTCTCATTAGTTTGTTTTGTGCACAGTATTCTTATTTGTGCGTGATTCTTATTAGTATTGCCGCTCTTTTTGTTGTTGTTTGTTTTTAGTACTCTCAACACGTTCTTATCTCTTTTAGCTTTGCATTCTTTCGCTTTTTGTTTTTTTTTTCTCGCTTCAATTTTGTTTAACCCCAATTGCCAATATGACATGCTGTAAGAAATCATGTTCTTTTAGGCAGGTTGTTGACTCTGTACAAGAACAATTTGTTAATTGCTGGTAGTGTGAGAACTTGATGCACACTAAATGTGCTGGCCTCACTGGGCGTGACTATGACAATGACAATCATGTCCACTACCAAAATTGGTTGTGGTGGTTTACGTTGGTCTTGCCCGAGTTGCTTGGAAAAACAAATTAATTTTTCCAAGATGTATAATTCGGTGAGAGTTCAATTTTTAAAACTGTGCAATATTTCAAAACAGCTTTCTAGTGATATAGAAGCTGGTGAAGAAATATTAAAACAGTATAATTTTGAAACTCCACACAATCTAATGGAGACTACAACTTTATTGGTACCAGCTTCTGTACCAATGTTGTCTCCAAATTCTTTAGCTCCTACTTCACCTAATCCAGACTCTATTTCCAACCCACCTTCTGTAAACTTGTCTACACCACCTGGTACTACTGGTACTTCTAATAAAACTGTCGAGCCTAATCAAAGTCCCACTATAAAAGTAAGAGCGTCCCCGGTTGTTGTTCAAACAGTGAATAACAATCTGTTAGCGACCTCTGAACCCATGGTGCCCACTTTATCAGTTGTGTCTCCTCGAAAGCAGGTTTTTTTATCCAGGCTTTTATCTGACACGACGTGCGAAGCAATATCAGCGTTTATCGCTAGTAAGTCTGCAGCAAATGTTTTTATCTCGAAGTTTAATTTCGTAACACCACGTGAAATTGCTTCGTTTAAAATCAGTGTGCCGGTTAAGCACTTCACAACTATATGTGATGCCAAGTTTTGGCCACCGCATATAGTTGTACATGAATTCAAGCCTAAGGATCGAAGCCGATTACCTCCAGTATCATTGAACCCTACTTCGGTACAATCTTCAGCTAATATTGTATCAAAAAACTAAATAGTATACATTCTTCACCAAATCTGTCTTTGGGATATCAAAACGTTCGAGGCCTAAATTCAAAACTTAATGGTTCATTTTTGAGCAGTTTCAGTTTTCAATATGATGTCATTGTGTTCACTGAAACGTGGCTGAGTCCTAAAAATTTATTATAGTGAGATTCTCTCTAATATCACTATTTATAGATGTGATCGATTGATTCGCAGAGGTGGTGGTGTCTTAATAGCTGTTAAGGCCGATATCCTCTCCGAATCATTAAGTTTCAAAGCACTTCATGATGCTGAGATTATTGGGGTTAAAATAACTTTCCCATCTCTTTGCATATATGTCACTTGCTCATATGTTCCTCCCTCTTCTGATATACAAGTCTATGCACAACATATAACTTGTATTACAGAAATTTTTGAACATGTAAATGATAATGACTTATTTATAGTGCTAGGTGACTTTAATATACCTAACACTACTTGGTCGTCAGCTCCCAATTTTAACTACCTTATTCCGTCTACAGATCATTATCTTTTTAATGAACTGTTTAGTCTATCAATGTTTCAAATGAACTCTATTTTGAATCATTTGAATCGTTCACTTGATCTGGTTTTTATTAATGATGATTCTGTCATTAATGTTACCAGAACAATCCCTATCTGTATGCCAGAAGATTTGCATCATACCACCTTAGATGTGTTGTTTTCCATAAAGATGTCACCTATTTCTGCCCCGATTCCCCAAATAAGGCGTCGCTGTTTTTATAAATGCAATTTTGTCTTGCTTAATGATTTAATTAATGCAAATGACTGGACGCTTTTATACGACTCAGTTGATGTTAATTTGGCAGCTAACATTTTCTATGAAACTTTAAGCTCTATCCTTGATGTCTGTGTCCCTTCGTACCACTCTAGGCCTGCTTCTAATAAGCTCCCCTGGTTTACTCAGACTCTTTCTAATTTTAGAAACATTAAAACCAAATGTTTTAAGAATTTTAAAAAGTCTGGTTCAATCGTTGACTGGTCTAAATACTCAATAGCCAAGTCAAATTTTAATCTTTTAAATGCTAGGTGTTATGAGAATTACCTTTTACGTTGTAAAAGGAAATTCGTTCGTGATCCGAAGCAATTTTATTCGTTTGTAAACTCGAAGCGTAAATTATTCAATTTACCTTCCATGTTTTTCCTTGGAGAAGAAAATTTGAAAGTCCTGCAACGAATATTATCAATGTTCCAAGTGTTTCCCTTATGTCTCTGGTTTCAGCCATTCGGACAATGAAATCATCTTTTTCTCCTGGTGCTGATAATATTCCAAGTTGTGTTATAAAGGAATGCAGTGCTTCGTTACAGTTACCTTTATTAAAACTATTCAATTTGTCCCTGGAGACTTCTGTTTTTCCATCTATTTGGAAAGAGTCATTTATTATTCCATTACATAAAAAAGGTGGAAGGTCTAACATTTCAAATTATAGAGGCATAGCTAAACTGTCTGTTATCCCAAAATTATTTGAAAAAATTTTAATATCAAACTTACAACACTTTTGTAAATCGATTATTTCGCCATCTCAACATGTTTTTTCCAGAATCGATCAACTTCAACTAATTTATTAGAATTTTCTTCTCTAATTAACGATAGCTTTTTAAATAAAATGCAAACTGATGTTATTTATACTGATTTCAGCAAAGCATTTGATTCAGTTAATCATAATATCTTAATTTGCAAACTTGATCATTTAGGATTTCACCCAAAACTTGTGTCTTGGATTTCATCCTATTTGAAAGGCAGGACTCAAAGGGTATTGTTGCGGACATCAATTTCGAAGCTTATCTCTGTTTCATCAGGCGTACCGCAGGGCAGTCATTTAGGACCGCTGCTTTTTACCCTCTTTATCAATGATCTTCCTAGCTGTATTGTTCACTCCAAAATTTTTATGTATGCAGATGATGTAAAGCTCTGCCTTTCATACTCCAACTTACTTGACCATCTTCTCCTACAAGATGATCTTAATTCCTTTCAGCGTTGGTGTGTGACTAATCAGTTGCATTTAAATTGCTCTAAGTGTATGACAATGACCTTCAGTCGTACCATCCCACATATTGTTAATTACACTATTAACTACATTTCCTTGCAACGAATTTTGACTGTCAAAGATCTGGGTGTTATTTTTGACACAAAATTTTCTTTCAATCTTCATGTCTCTACTATCGTAAATGAAGCTAAAGGTGCTCTTGGTTTTATTAAACGCTGGTCAAAGGAGTTTAAAGATCCCTTTATCACAAAACTATTATATACTTCGATGGTGCGACCTATTTTAGAATATTGTTCAATTATTTGGTCTCCACAGCATAAACTGTATCAGGATCGTATCGAATCGGTCCAGAAACAGTTTCTTATTTTTGCGTTGCGTGATTTAAACTGGGATCGTAATCTTCGTTTACCATCTTACCAGAGTAGGCTTCTTCTTATTAATCTTCCCTCATTAATCAATCGTAGAACAATTCTGGGGATTGTTTTCCTACATAATTTGATTATTGGTAAAATTGATTCGCCATGTCTGTTAGTTCAGCTTAATTTTTATGTTCCCTCCAGAACAAGCAGACACTTTCGTCCGTTGTATTTACCTTTATGCACATCGGATTATTCTTTGCATAGCGCGTTTCACGTGTTATGTAGTAATTATAATAAATATTATCATGTGTTCTCCTCTGAACTCTCTCTTCCCTTAATAAAATCATTGCTTGCAGGTCATCTTCGTGGTAGCCTGTAATCTTAAATTTGTACTTATATCTAAGACTATAATTAATTTAATTTGTAAGTTTTTCACAAATACTCTCTATCTTGTATAGCTTTTATAATATCACTGACTAAAATGGCTGTGAATTGGGGCATAGCTGGCCGGACTGGCAAATAAAGTACCCCCACCGAGTTGGTGGTATTATTGATAATTTGTTATTTTAGGCTTTATAATTATATAAATATTTCTATTGCTTACATTTAAGTTGACTCCAGTTTTGTCAATGTCTTTTTAATAATAAATAAATAAATAAAATATAAATTCTTGATCAGCGCGACAAGACGAGTCGATATAACCCTGTCCGTCCGTCCGTGTGAACGCTGAGATATCTTTAAGTACACAAGGTAGAGACTTTAAATTTTACATGAATTCTCGATAATAACATACGCTGCACAAGTTTATAAAATTTTTCCGATAACTCATTCCATTTCGATTTTTTTACCGATAATTTTAATGTGTTTTTAAGGCGTGGTTTGTACATCGTTTGAGCTAGAGACTTCAAATTGCTGTGTAGTTGCGTGTAATGAATACGGAGATTATGTGATGTTTAGATTTTGGATGCCACGCCCTACTCGCCCCCAAAAGCCCCCTTATTTGGAAAAAGCGGAAATCAAATACAAGAGATTTGTGATAAAAATACACACATATAAATTTATTTATTTATTATTAAAGACATTGACAAAACTGGAGTCAACTTAAATTTAAACAATAGAAATATTTATATAATTATGAAGCCTAAAATAACATAAATTATCAATAATACCACCAACTCGGTGGGGGTACTTTATTTGCCAGTCCGGCCAGCTATGCCCCAATTCACAGCCATTTTAGTCAGTGATATTATAGAAGCTATACAAGATAGAGAGTATTTGTTGGAAACTTACAAATTAAATTAATTATAGTCTTAGATATAAGTACAAAATTTAAGATTTAAGATTACAGGTTACTACGAAGATGACCTGCAAGCAATTATTTTATCAAGGGAAGAGAGAGTTCAGAGGAGAACACATGATAATATTTATTATAATTACTACATAACACGTGAAACGCGCTATGCAAAGAATAATCCGATGTGCATAAAGGTAAATACAACGGACGAAAGTGTCTGCTTGTTCTGGAGGGAACAGAAAAATTAAGCTGAACTAACAGACATGGCGAATCAATTTTACCAATAATCAAATTATGTAGGAAAACAATCCCCAGAATTGTTCTACGATTGATTAATGAGGGAAGATTAATAAGAAGAAGCCTACTCTGGTAAGATGGTAAACGAAGATTACGATCCCAGTTTAAATCACGCAACGCAAAAATAAGAAACTGTTTCTGGACCGATTCGATACGATCCTGATACAGTTTATGCTGTGGAGACCAAATAATTGAACAATATTCTAAAATAGGTCGAACCAGCGAAGTATATAATAGTTTTGTGATAAAGGGATCTTTAAACTCCTTTGACCATCGTTTAATAAAACCAAGAGCACCTTTAGCTTCATTTACGATAGTAGAGACATGAAGATTGAAAGAAAATTTTGTGTCAAAAATAACACCCAGATCTTTGACAGTCAAAATTCGTTGCAAGGAAATGTTGTTAATAGTATAATTAACAATATGTGGGATGGTACGACTGAAGGTCATTGTCATACACTTAGAGCAATTTAAATGCAACTGATTAGTCACACACCAACGCTGAAAGGAATTAAGATCATCTTGTAGGAGAAGATGGTCGAGTAAGTTGGAGTATGAAAGGCAGAGCTTTACATCATCTGCATACATAAAAATTTTGGAGTGAACAATACACCTAGGAAGATCATTGATAAAGAGGGTAAAAAGCAGCAGTCCTAAATGACTGCCCTGCGGTACGCCTGATGAAACAGTGATAAGCTTCGAAATTGATGTCCGCAACAATACCCTTTGAGTCCTGCCTTTCAAATAGGATGAAATCCAAGACACAAGTTTAGGGTGAAATCCTAAATGATCAAGTTTGCAAATTAAGATATTATGATTAACTGAATCAAATGCTTTGCTGAAATCAGTATAAATAACATCAGTTTGCATTTTATTTAAAAAGCTATCGTTAATTAGAGAAGAAAATTCTAATAAATTAGTTGAAGTTGATCGATTCTGGAAAAAAACATGTTGAGATGGCGAAATAATCGATTTACAAAAGTGTTGTAAGTTTGATGTTAAAATCTTTTCAAATAATTTTGGGATAACAGACAGTTTAGCTATGCCTCTATAATTTGAAATGTCAGACCTTCCACCTTTTTTATGTAATGGAATAATAAATGACTCTTTCCAAATAGATGGAAAAACAGAAGTCTCCAGGGACAAATTGAATAGTTTTAATAAAGGTAACTGTAACGAAGCACTGCATTCCTTTATAACACAACTTGGAATATTATCAGCACCAGGAGAAAAAGATGATTTCAATGTCCGAATGGCTGAAACCAGAGACACAAGGGAAACACTTGGAACATTGATAATATTCGTTGCAGGACTTTCAAATGAGTAAGACGGGGCGTGTGAGACATCGGAAGAATAAGTGGATTGAAAAAATTTTGCAAAAAGATCTGAGGAATCTTGATCATTACAAGTTTTTTCTTCTCCAAGGAAAAACATGGAAGGTAAATTGTATAATTTACGCTTCGAGTTTACAAACGAATAAAATTGCTTCGGATCACGAACGAATTTCCTTTTACAACGTAAAAGGTAATTTTCATAACACCTAGCATTTAAAAGATTAAAATTTGACTTGGCTATTGAGTATTTAGACCAGTCAACGATTGAACCAGACTTTTTAAAATTCTTAAAACATTTGGTTTTAATGTTTCTAAAATTAGAAAGAGTCTGAGTAAACCAGGGGGGCTTATTAGAAGCAGGCCTAGAGTGGTACGAAGGGACACAGACATCAAGGATAGAGCTTAAAGTTTCATAGAAAATATTAGCTGCCAAATTAACATCAACTGAGTCGTATAAAAGCGTCCAGTCATTTGCATTAATTAAATCATTAAGCAAGACAAAATTGCATTTACAAAAACAGCGACGCCTTATTTGGGGAATCGGGGCAGAAATAGGTGACATCTTTATGGAAAACAAGACATCTAAGGTGGGATGATGCAAATCTTCTGGCATACAGATAGGGGTTGTTCTGGTAACATTAATGACAGAATCATCATTAATAAAAACCAGATCAAGTGAACGATTCAAATGATTCAAAATAGAGTTCATTTGAAACATTGATAGACTAAACAGTTCATCAAAAAGATAATGATCTGTAGACGGAACAAGGTAGTTAAAATTGGGAGCTGACGACCAAGTAGTGTTAGGTATATTAAAGTCACCTAGCACTATAAATAAGTCATTATCATTTACATGCTCAAAAATTTCTTTAATACAAGTTATATGTTGTGCATACACTTGTACATCAGAAGAGGGAGGAACATATGAGCAAGTGACATATATGCAAAGAGATGGGAGAGTTATTTTAACCCCAATAATCTCAGCATCATGAAGTGCTTTGAAACTTAATGATTCGGAGAGAATATCGGCCTTAACAGCTATTAAGACACCCCCTCCTCTGCGAATCAATCGATCACATCTATAAATAGTGAAGTTATTAGATAGAATCTCACTATTATAAATTTTAGGACTAAGCCACGTTTCAGTGAACACAATGACATCATATTGAAAACTGAAACTGCTCAAAAATAAACCATTAAGTTTGGAATTTAGGCCTCGAACGTTTTGATATCCCAAAGACAAATTCGGTAAAGAATTTATACTATTTAGTTTTTTGATACAATATTAGCTGAAGATTGTACCGAAGTAGGGTTCAGTGTTACGGGAGGTAATCGGTTTCGATTCTTAGGCTTGAATTCATGTACAACTATATGCGGTGGCCAAAACTTGGCATCACATATAGTTGTGAAGTGCTCAACCGGCACACTGATTTTAAACGAAGCAATTTCACGTGGTGTTACGAAATTAAACTTCGAGATAAAAACATTTGCTGAAGACTTACTAGCGATAAACGCTGATATTGCTTCGCACGTCGTGTCAGATGAAAGCCTGGATAAAAAAACCTGCTTTCGAGGAGACACAACTGATAAAGTGGGCACCGTGGGTTCAGAGGTCGCTAACAGATTGTTATTCACTGTTTGAACAACAACCGGGGACGCTCTTACTTTTATAGTGGGACTTTGATTAGGCTCGACAGTTTTAGTAGAAGTACCAGTAGCACCAGGTGGTGTTGACAAGTCTACAGAAGGTGGATTGGAAATAGATTCTGGATTAGGGGAAGTAGGAGCTAAAGAATTTGGAGACAACATTGGTACAGAAGCTGGTACCAATAAGGTTGTAGTCTCCATTAGATTGTGTGAAGTTTCAAAATTATACTGTTTTAATATTTCTTCACCAGCTTCTATATCAGTAGAAAGCTGTTTTGAAATATTGCACAGTTTTAAAAATTGAACTCTCACCGAATTATACATCTTGGAAAAATTAATTTGTTTTTCCAAGCAACTCGGGCAAGACCAACGTAAACCACCGCAACCAATTTTGGTAGTGGACATGATTTTGTCATAGTCACGCCCAGTGAGGCCAGCACATTTAGTGTGCATCAAGTTCTCACACAACCAGCAATTAACAAATTGTGCTTGTGCAGAGTCAACAACCTGCCTAAAAGAACATGATTTCTTACAGCATGTCATATTGGCAATTGGGGTTAAACAAAATTGAAGCGAGAAAAAAACAAAAACAACAAGTTAGAACGTTGCCTTAGGACTAAACCTAAAGCGTGATACTCGTTTCCCACAGGGGCATCTGGTATTTTAAATTTAATAATTTATCTCAAATTTTGCATTTATGTAGATTCATGTGAATTTTATGCAATTTCAATTTTTGCAAATATAACTATATGAATGAATTAGCATTTTTATAAAATGTAAAAAATTCAATAGAATCATATGCTGAAAGTTTCATCAAGTTCCGTTTAGTCAGTCGCAATCTATTAAATAAAACGTTTGGCCAATTATGACACGCACGCCTTAAGCAGCGACAGCAAAATACATTTACATTTACACATACATTGAAACGTGCAAACGCGTTTGCTTATGCACGGTCACAAATAAATTCAGCGCCATTCATTCTAGCATATTCTTCAACCAAAATTGTTATTGAGTTGTGCTTGCATTTTCAGCCGCTTCTTTAGTTGTGTATTTGTCAAATATCGCCCTTTATACGCATACATTCAACCGACCACCGTTTTTGTATGTACACATATAAATACATACGTTCATATGCGCGCATTTCAGCATTTTCTAAGAATCACAATTGCGATTGATTTATGTTTATATTGTGCTTGCATTAACAGCAGCTTCTATAGTTTTGTATTTGTCAAAAGTCGCCCTTGTAGTGAAGTAGTTTCGGATTTGCCAACAGGCAATGCAAAACTGATGTGGCGCAGCACGTAGATGAAAAGCGTGTAAGCAAAAGGGTCCGCGTTCGAGACACGGCGGCGACGGCATGAAAATAGTTGCGCAGCTGTTCGTGCCTACATACATATGTACATACATGATGGGTCCTATAGTCAATTTTTTTGTGTGGAATAATTTTGTTCGGACTAAGTCGATATTTGTGTAATCGATATTTGATATTTACATTTTTTGTCACAAAAAGAAAATAACATAACTGACCTAGGCTATACGAAAAATGATAATTTTAGCAGATAAATTATTTGCAGAACTTCAAAATTCAAATCGAATTACATATATTTCTCAGAAATGCCGTTTGTCGTCTTAGCAATTCTTATTAAGCTTATTTATATAGGTGGCACAGGCATATGAATTTTGCAGCTGGGCGTTACAAATTTTGTTGCCAATTTGCCACGCACCCAGTAGGCGTAGACATATCATATTGACAAGTTCCTAGAAGGAGTCGAGGGTAACGTAACTGTAAAGTTTGTATGCTTACACTCCAAAAATGTGAAAGTTACTGGGTATTTTTTCGATATACCACGCCCCCAAAGGGGCGTAAGATTTATTTTTGGGGAATCAATAGAGGAGGCCTCCAGTAACACAAACATCCAATTTGGAATCGTCTAGCTCTAAAACTGTAGGAGCTATAAGCTTTTTGTGATTTGCCACGCCCCCTTGGGTTGTTTATCCGAGTATATATATCAAATTTCAAGTCTCTAGCATCAATAGTGCTCAAAATATAGCTGATCTTGTAAAATCACTATATATTCAGATCCGATTTGCCACGCCCCCAGTGGGCGTAGACATCAAATCTTTTTATGAATCTTTATAGAATCATATCGTTAAGTTACTTGCCAAATTTCAGCATTCTAGTTTAAAAACTGTAGAAGTTACAGTTGTCCCGATTTGCCACGCCCCCAATGGGCGTAGATATATCCGCCATATCTTTTTGAGCTTGGGTGGTCAACGCAAGTATACATTTCAAATTTCAACTCTCTAGCTCTTTAACTAATATGATTTCTTAACTATGGGCGCAAGCATTTTCCGATTTGCCACGCCCCTAGTGGGCGTATCCGGAAAATCTTGACACTTTATAATTCGAGGGTATACATGAGTATATGTTCCAAATTTCAAGTTTCTAGCTTCAATAGCGTAGAAAAATATTGCATTCATACGGACAGACGGACAGACGGCCAGACGGACGGACAGCAAGACGGACATTTCACAAAACCAATATACTCTTTTTCCCTTTGGGAAACGAGTATAAAAAGCGAAAGAATGCAAAACTAAAAGAGATAAGAACGTGTTGAGAGCACTAAAAACAAACAACAACAAAAAGAGCGGCAATACTAATAAGAATCGCGCACAAATAAGAATACTGTGCACAAAACAAACTAATGAGAACAAATTCAGACACAAGTGTGTATGCAAGCAAAATGTAACATACAACAACAAGTGAGAGCAGATGAAGCAGAAAGCTGGCAAACAGCGACGCAAAACAAAAACGATAATAGAAATCAAAATCGCCGATGCACCAAAACCGAAAATGAAAATCGGAAATAACTGAAGCACAAAGCACAGCGGATCAAACCTTGCACAGCAATGTAATGATAGTTATCCAAAGTTAACCGAACGCGATAGTGTGACAATTATAGTGATATAATAAGTGATAATTTAATTAAAACTCAAGAGCACAAAAAAATACGTGTGAACACTCTCAACTGAGAACTCTCTCTGATTAATAAGTTGTAAAAGTTTGATGCAGTTAGTCCATCGCTAAGAAAAGTTATTAAACAATTAAGTTCCTATAGTAATGCCCACATTGCTGCCCAAGCGCAGTCGCTGAGTCAACTGCCAGCTGTTTTGGAATTTTTCCCGTAATTGGACTTTCAAAACATCCAGATTTGACGGGAAAAAAACTGATTTGGCAACAGTGGCTCAGGGTATCCCCTAGTCGAGCAGTCTAGACTAGAGCACTCTTTTTTGTTTATTATTTAAATCTAGTACTCAGATCATTTGAAAATAAAGAAATAAATAAATATATCTATAAACATTATCTAAATTTCACGATAGTTTTTATCTATTTGGCATCTCCAAACCAACTGTCCTTTCCCAATATATAACCTATTCCTATCATGGTAAGAAACATATTCTATTCATTTTTTAGCTCAAATAAAATAAGTTCTACTCAGCAGGAGTTTATAAATTCCTGTTTTCCCTATTAGATAATATCCTGCAATCAATTTGAATAATACATATAAAAATGGGAAAAGTTCTAGTTATGCCGTGTACGATCATTTCTGATCCTCAGATTTGCACAATTTATGCACATTAAGCGAGGGACGCCATTAAGGCCTGGCTGGTCGCCCTAATTCATTCACCTGGACGCGTGTCTCGCTGAGGCTAATGCGCTACCTGTTCGCGCAGAACGGCTTCGGGGTGATGTGTTGCCTCAAAGAGGGCCTCCAATTCCTGCATTCGTTTTTTCTTAAAAATATCACTTTTCAATTTTGGTTTTCGTTTTCATAAATTTGTTCCTTTTCACTGTTTGCTTTCAATCACTAAGCACCAAAAAAACAAATGACAGAATAAAAAGATTATGTACAGCACACTCAGATTTGTAGATTTCTATTTTGGATAGTGCACGGTAGATGGCGCTAATTTACAGCTACAATGCCAAGTGACTTGTTTCTTAGGAATGAGCTTTTAATAGTTATGAACTATCGTCAACATGTTAAAATGATAGTTTACTTACTATCGATTACATTTACATATAAATATCGTGTGATAAAAAACCGCTAACACAACGATATAGTTCGAGCATTGGACAATATTTTACATATACATTATTGTTGTTGATTTCAGATATTGGAATTGTAAATAGCTTGAAACTTATATATAATGTTTGGCTTTTTTTCTAGCACTGAAATTTTTTTATATAATCCCAAGCTTGACCTAATACGGATAAAAATTACATAACATGCAAAATTTGAACGTCTAAAATTTATGGAACTTATTTGTCAGTTGCAATTTGTAAAGTTATGTTACGCCATTGATTGAATTCAATTTTATTTCGAGATTACGTTTTTATATACTGCAGTTCTTATGGAAGTTCTTTTTATTTTGGCACTGTTAACTGCAAATTGCCTACCTAAAATAATATACATTAAGATAAATAGACATTTTCCGCGATGAATTGAATTACGTTGGCGCAAACCAGATTTAGCTGGTTTTTCTATTTATTAAAATATTTAAGAAAAACTGCTTTATTGGGCACTATTCCTGATACATTATTGATGTGGTCATTTTTTAGCTAAGAGTTTCTTATTACTTTGTTAATACGGTTTTTTAATTTATGGGTAACTAAAGTAATACTTACCCAATCCAAATAATTTTATTTACCATCAAATAGAACTCAGTTTGCTGCAAATCACTCTAAGCTAAGCTAAGATTTTGCTAGCATAAAGGAATTCCGTGTACAATTACAGTGTCTGTGACCGCACTGTTAAATTGCGTGAGCTATGTTAACAGAGCAGCAGTCTCTACGATATCGACCAATCGATATCGATTAGAGCTCAATTTGAATTCATATTTAAATATGTTGGATAGAAAACCTTTTTCTACCCAAAATGGATGAAGTTATATTTAAATTAAAAGATAAAAAACCGCGACTGTGTGCTTTCACAACAATGGTTTATTTGTGACTAAAATAGATATGGTACCTATGACATAGATATGGTACACGTACTTATCGATACATATCGCATTGCTAAAGATGATATTTTCAACACCCTTCCTCAATGCGATCATGGTTACAAATTCAAATTAACATAATTCATTTTAAACTTAACAATTCAGTAAATTTAACATGCTTGTTCTTACAAAGATTCTTAGCCATGATATCTGCAATCATGTCTGTTGTACAAGCATACTTTAAGTTAATTTGACCTTCGTCTACTACCTGACGAACAAAATGATATCTTATATCAATATGCTTAGTCCGGGAATGATGAACCGGATTCCTGGCCAACTCCTGTGCGCTCAGTTAATGCCATACCGATGGGAGCAACCTTTTGCCACCAATCGTGCCTTGAATCGTTTCAGACTGTATACCCATTTGCATCCTACAGCCCGCTGTCCTTCCGGCAAGTCTACTAACTGCCATGTCTGGTTCGCCATTAGTGCGTCATATTCCCGTTTCATCGCATCACACCAATCTGATGCATAAACACTCCTCAACGCTTCCTCATAGGATGATGGCACCTTCACGTTGGTAGCAACCAGAGCCCCAAGAACGTTGTGCTGCTTTCGAGGCCGGCCTGGCTTGCCAGTTCGAATCAGCCTTGGTCTGCCTGGACCAATGCGGGGAACTGTGTCATGCTCAACTTTCACAGTTGCGTCCTCGCTTCCTTTGTTCTTGCTATCTCCGTTGCTGCTGCGTCCCTTGCTGCTGCGCCTCTCGGTACTGCGTCTCTCGCTGCTGACTCCAACGCTGCTGTCCCGATCGCTGCTGTCCCGATCGCTGCTGCCTCTAACGCTGCTGTTCCGATTGCTGCTGCGTCCCTCGCTGCTGTCCCGATCGCTGCTGCCAGAGCCATCACTCTCGTTACCAGGCTGCATGGTAACTTTAGACGTTGGCAGCTCAGTTACAGATGAATAGTTGTCATCTCCGTCCTCATTGAAAAGGACATCTCGCCTCTCAATCACCTGACGAGATACTGGGTCGTACAAACGATAGCCTTTGCTTACTACCTAATACCCAATCATGCGGTATTCTTTGCCCTTTGCTTGCAGTTTGCTCTTCCTTGGACCCTTGTCCAAAGCTACTGCAATTGAACCAAAAACTTTTAGATGGCCAACAAAAGGTTTCTTACCAGTCCACGCTTCCATAGGCGTCATACTGCCTAAAGCACTGGTTGGCGATCGATTCCGTACATATACGGCTGCGTTGACTGCGTCAGCCCACAAAGATTGCCCAATCCTGATTGCAGCAACATACATCTTGACATCTCCACCAGAGTGCGGTTTGCCCTCTCAGCCACGCCATTTTGCTGAGGAGTGTATGCTACTGTCAGCTGCCTCTTGATCCCTTGACTCTTCAGGTATTCGTCAAACGGCTTATTGACGAATTCACCTCCATTGTCGCTCCGGATACATTTGAGACACTTTCCTGTTTGCCGTTCAACTAACGTTTTGAACTCGACGAACTTCTTGAAGACTTCATCCTTCCTCCGAAGGAAATATACGAAGATCCGCCTTGACTTGTCGTCAATAAAGGTTAAGAAATACCTCGATCCAGCCAAAGACTGTGTGCTAAAAGGCCCGCACACATCAGCATGAACCAACTCCAATATGCCTCGCGCTCTATTGGCAGTTGCGTCAGGAAATGGCTGCACATGAATTTTGCTTAGCATGCAAATTTTACAATTCATGTTTTCAATACCACGCACCATTCCTTTCTTGATCAGGTCTTTCAAGCTGTTGACATTCAAATGGCCATACCGTTTATGCCACAGCACACCATCTGCCTTAGCTGCAGCATAGCAGCTATTTTGCTTTCCTTGAAACATATACAAGTCTTCCACCTTATTTGCTTTTACCATGCAAAAACCTTTTTGCATTACTTTTGCATACTCTTGCCCAAAAGTTACAAAGCAATTATGTTTCACAACGCTGCTCACTGAGAAAAAGTTTCCGCTCATTTTCGGCACATAGAGAACATCGTTTAACAGCAACGTGCATAATTCTGTCTCCAGCTTTACTTCTCCTTTTCCTTCTGCTTTCAGGAAACCAGAGTCAGCCATTTCTGTGTGTTTAACAAACTTTGTGAATAACTTTTTATCACAACACATATGGCTTGTTGCGCCACTATCCGAACACCACACACTCTTTTTCAAATGATCTGCGCTCAACGCATTTAATAAACTGCACTGCTTGTTCTCTCTTTTACTTTCCTATTTCTCATTAGCGCTCTCTTTCGTACACTCAGCCTTCATATGCCCGCGCTCGCCACACTTGAAACATATCATATTTTTGTTTCTCTGCTTTTTCGCTCTCTGCGCGGCTGCCTTGTGTGTTGCACAAAATGCTTTTACGCATTCGTTCTTTTCTTCTGAGTTCTCCCTCCGCTGGCTCTCTTCCTTCACTTTGATGCACAGAGCGTTGAAGGGCGGCAGACTGTCGCGCGTCTCTATGGCGACAACGAAATTTTCGTAACTTTCTGGAAGACTCGACAGCAAAATAATTGTGCGCAATTCGTCGCATAGCTCAATTCCTACGGTCCCGAGGCTATCCAGAATTCCAACGAATTCATTTATACAACTCGAAATGCTTTGCCCTTGCTCCATGCGCTTGAAAAGCAATTTCTTGTAGAGCTGAACCTTACGTGTTGGTCCACTCGGCTGATGGACATCTCTTAGCTGATTCCATGCCTCGGACGACGTCTTGCAATCCTTCAAATAGCCCAATTGTGAAGGTTTCACACTTAACGTGATCACTGATCACTTCTCATCTTTGGCCTGCCAATTCACGTTCTCAGGAGTATCCGTTGGTAGCAATCCACCTGATGCTACACTCCACAGCTCCTGGTGCACCAACACGCTCCGCATTTGAACGCGCCAGGTTTCATAATTGCCTTCGTCCAACTTTTCTATTTGATAAATTCCGCTCATAGCTATTATCAATTAGTTTCTGAGTCACACCGATGTTAATAGTTCGTAACTAAAAACAAACACTTTATATTTCAATTAAACAACCGCGCCTGGGCCCATAACCTTTGTTGGATAGAAAACCTTTTTCTATTCAAAATGGACGGAAGTTATATTTAAATTGAAAGATAAACAAGTAAGAAAACTCTAGTCGGAGGTGCCCGACTAGGAGATCCCCTGAGCCCGTCTGTTTTGCATTGTTTAATACGCTATATAGCTTGCATATAACATTAAATTTTCCGAAATTAAATTATAATTTTGAAATTTTATTCAACTAGAATGTATGTTAATCAAAAATAAATAAATAATTAAATAAATAAACAAATCAACAAAAAACAAACATCACCGAACCTGGACTCGAACCTGCTTCTATTTACTACATATGTAACGTTAGAGCGCATCATCTCAACTAACACAACCACCTCATCTTTATAAATTAAAAAAAAAAAATTTAAAAAGTTACGCCGTTGCCACTGAGTTTCGAACTCGAGACCTTTCGTTTACGCGCCTTGCGTCTATGCACTACGCCACACCAGTATTGCGTTGCTTGTTGGCAAAACGCAAAGTAGTACCACAAGGCGATATGTGATAAATATAAAACTAAAGAGACTAAAGAAGCAGATCAATCGCAATTGTGATTCTTAGAATATGCTGAAATGGGCGCATATGAACGTATGAGTATGTGTACATTCAAAAACGGTGGTCTGTTTGAATGTATGCGTGCAAAGGGCGATATATGACAAAACTACAGAAGCGGCTGAAAATGAAAACAGAATTCAAACACAGATTTGGTTGAAGAATATGCTAGAACGAATGGCCTTGAATGTCTTTGTGCACATGCTTGTAGACGCGTTTGCACATTTCAATGTATGTATGTAAGAATATATGTACATATGTAAATGTTTTTTGCTGCGCGTCGCTGCTTGCCACGTGCGTGTGAAAATTGGCCAAACGTTTTGTTTAATAAATCGGGATTGACTTAACGGAATTTGATGAAACTTTCGGCATATGATTCTATTAAATTTTTTACATTTTATAAACATGTTAATTTATTCACATGGTTATATTTGGAACAGACTCTCAATGGGTCGAGTAGGGCGAAGGGGGGAGGGGGGTAATTAGTAAAAAGAGCCGGTATCCAAAAAATAAAAAAAATAGAAATTGCATAAAATTCACATGAATCTATATGCAAAATAGCTCTAAAGGTGTGGGAGATAGAATTTTATAACCTGTTTTCAACAAGGCTTAAAATCGATAACATTACAACAAAAATAGATATCGTTTTTTGGTAACAAACTTGACCTGCGCGTGCTATCCACGGACCCAACAAAAAAATTCAAGTCTCTAGCTTGTCTAGATGCTTCAATCGACGCGTTCAAACATAGGGACAGACGGACCGACAGACAGACGGACGGACAGACAGACGGACAGGCCTAAATCGACTCAGCTCGTCGCCCTGTTCAAGAATATATATACTTTGTAGGGTCTGACACGCCTCCTTCCGCCTGTTACATACATTTAACAAAGTCATTATGCCCTGATTTCCCATTTTCAATGGGCTCAGGGTATAAAAACAGATTGAAGCATATAAAAAAGAATTTAATTATTTGCATTGATTGACATATTTATCCATATGTAATAATATATTTATTTTATCAGATAGACAACCATCACATAAGGAGCTGATTACTTTTGTATTGTATTCTTATACAAAATTGCACGAATCGTTTTGTGCTGGATGTATGATTGAAATTATTGAAGATTTATTTATTTCTAAGAACTTCAAATTTTCGATGGAACTATCGATAGTATCGATGGTTTATTCCATCGATGGAGAAATCTATCGAGGTTAGTGTTTATCGATGGTTTTGCAGCCCTATGGTGCATCCAGCAAATGTGGTGACTCAACCATTACTCGTTAACTAGTTGTGAATTGGGGAAAAAATATCCAGCATGTGCAGCCTCTAAAGTAGGCTGTAGACTATGCTCAACAACTTGAGGTAGGCAATAGTATATAACGTAAATATTTTTACAATGCTCAACTGGTTTTAACTGTAAGCCAATGGAGTACTGAATATTTAGTTTTGAAGTTATCGTTTCACGGCCTTATGGTTAAGATCAAATTGTGGCATTTGATCTTATCAGCTTAGCATCTAATAGTTTCTCCATCGGAGAACAATAAATGTGAAACTGATTTTTGGAATCGGTTGGGTTGATAGAGGGGGTTGGGACATAATATTGAGTGTAAAGTATCGAACTTGTACTCATGATTAGTATAACTAATCATACAACACATGGACTGGACATCTGAACAAAATAGCTCAGCACGCAGAATTTGAGTCGGAGCTTCCAGTAAACTTCGTACATGTTCAGCTCGGTTACCTTAGGCTCCCACACGAAGAAGAATTATTCCGCTTCGAGCGTTCGGCCGAACAGCATCGCACCAGGATTGAGATTTCTCGTGGTGAAATTTCTATGCCGCATAGCAGTGTTGCCAACTTTTGTTGAGAAAAAAAGCTGTTTTTAGTGGGGAGATACTACGAGAAAATCTTACATGTTGTGGGAAAAAAGCTGATGTTTTCTGCCTTCTTTTAAGGGCTTAATTTTATAAATAATTTATTATATCAATTTCGTGACAGTTGTTATCTTTGTGGTATGCCTTCATGAAGAAATGAAACCTATATCAGTTGACTCATCAATCAGAAGGCTATATTTTGCATTGGCAGTATCGGAGCGAAGCTCATCCAAAAAATTTGGCGCCAAAAAATTTCTTATAAAGTTTGAGCATTTTATTCTGTGTAGCTTCAGAGAATTTCCAGAGCCCATATATTTCCCAGCCAGGCTTTAAACTCCTCGCTGTTAAGCCACACTCTCGGCATTGTTTTTGGCTAATACTTTGATGATGAAATTGTTATGGCAATCGAACTCTAAACTAGGATCAATTGAACTATTTGAACGAACTTAGTTCCTTATTCTAGTTTAACTAATCATATTCTAGTTCAGTCAGTTCCACTATTAGTTCGATTAGTTCGTTCATCGAAAACTGAACCACTGAACTATTTCGTTTTAATTCAAACACAATAAACAACTCAACATTTTACATACGATTAGTCGCACAAAAATTATAAATTTTTCCGTAGAAAAAAAAGCTGAAAAAAATCTATTTATATTTTTAAAAAATCCAGAATTCCCGCTGCCCGCTGTTTTGGAATTTTTCCCGTAATTGGACTTTCAAAACATCCAGATTTGACGGGAAAAAAGCTGATTTGGCAACAGTGGCTCAGGGTATCCCCTAGTCGAGCAGTCTAGACTAGAGCACTCTTTTTTGTTTTTTATTTAAATCTAGTACTCAGATCATTTGGAAATAAAGAAATAAATAAATATATCTATAAACATTATATAAATTTCACCATAGTTTTTATCTATTTGGCATCTCCAAACCAACTGACCTTTCCCTATATATAACCTACTCTTATCATGGTAAGAAACATATTCTATTCATTTTTAGCTCAAATAAAATAAGTTCTTCTACTCATCAGGAGTTTATAAATTCCTGTTTCCCATGTTAGTTAATATCCTGCAATCAATTTTAATAATACATATAAAAATGGGTAAAGTTCCAGTTATGCCGTGTACGATCATTTCTGATCCTAAGAAATGCACAATTTATGCACATTAAGCGAGTGTTGCTATTGTTGTTGCTGCTGCTGCTGCTGCAATTTGCTGCTCTGAAATCTATGCAGGCGCCCGAATTCGGCAGTTCGGCAACACCATGCGCAGTCGGCTCCTTGTAGTGTTTCAGTTCCTTATACGTTTTCGGACTATGAATGTGTTGCTGCCAGCTGTTGCTGCTGCTGCTGTTGTTGCTGCTGCTGCTGCTGCTGTTGCATCGATAATTTTAATGTGTTTTTAAGGCGTGGTTTGTACATCGTTTGAGCTAGAGACTTCAAATTGCTGTGTAGTTGCGTGTAATGAATACGGAGATTATGTGATTTTTAGATTTTTGATGCCACGCCCTACTCGCCCCCAAAAGCAGCTCAAAACCTCCGTGCTATACACGGACAAAAAAATTTCAGCTGTCTAGCTCGTCTACGTTCTGAAATCGACGCGTTCAAACATACCGACAGACGGACGGACGGACAGACAGACGGACAGACAGACGGACAGGCCTAAATCGACTCAGCTCGTCGCCCTGTTCAAGAATATATATCCTTTGTAGGGTCTGACACGCCTCCTTCCGCCTGTTACATACATTTAACAAAATCATTATGCCCTGATTTCCCATTTTCAATGGGCTCAGGGTATAAAAACAGCTTGAAGCATATAAAAAAGAATTTGATTATTTGCATTGATTTGACATATTTATCCATATTTAATAATATATATATTTTATCAGATATACAACCATCACATAAGGAGCCGACTACTTTTGTATAGTATTCTTATACAAAATTGCACGAATCGTTTTGTGCTGGATGTATGATTGAAATTATTGAAGATTTATTTATTTCTAAGAACTAAAAATTTTCGATAGAACTATCGATAGTATCGATGGTTCATTCCATCGATGGAGAAATCTATCGAGGAGACTATTTATCGATGGTTTTGCAGCCCTATGGTGCATCCAGCAAATATGTTGACTCAACCATTACTCGTTAACTATTTGTGAATTGGGGAAAAAATATCCAGTCTGTGCAGCCTCTAAAGTAGGCTGCAGACTATGCTCAACAACTTGAGGTAGGCAATAGTATATAACGTAAATTTTTAAATTAGGTTTACGTACTGAATATTTAGTTTTGAAGTTATCGTTTCACGGCCTTACGGTTAAGATCAAATTGTGACATTTGATCTTATCAGCTTAGCATCTAATAGTTTCTCCATCGGAGAACAATAAATGTGAAACTGATTTTTGGAATCGGTTGGGTTGATAGAGGGTTGGGACATGATATTGAGTGTAAAGTTTCTCGAACTTGTACTCATGATTAGTATAACTAATCATACAACACATGGACTGGACATCTGAACAAAATAGCTCAGCACGCAGAATTTGAGTCGGAGCTCCCAGTCAACTTCGTACATGTTCAGCTCGGTTACCTTAGGCTCCCACACGAAGAAGAATTATTCCGCTTCGAGCGTTCGGCCGAACAGCATCGCACCAGGATTGAGATTTCTCGTGGTGAAATTCCTTTGCTGCTGAGCAGTGTTGCCAACTTTTGTTGAGAAAAAAAAAACCTGTTTTTAGTGGGGAGATACTACGAGAAAATCTTAAATGTTGTAGGAAAAAAGCTGATGTTTTCTGCCTTCTTTTAAGGGCTTAATTTTATAAAGAATTTATTACATCAATTTCGTGACAGTTGTTATCTTTGTCGTATGTCTTCATGGTGAAACGAAACCTATATCAGTTGACTTATCAATCAGATGGCTATATTTTGCATTGGCAATATCGGAGCGAACCTCATCCAAAAAATTTGGCGCCAAAAAATTTCTTATAATGTTTGAGCATTTTGTTCTGTGTAGCTTCAGAGAATTTCCAGAGCCCATATCTTTTCGCAGCCAGGCTTCAAACTCCTCGCTGTTAAGCCACACTCTCGGCATTGTTTTTGGCTAATACTTTGATGATGAAATTGTTATGGCAATCGAACTCTAAACTAGAGTTCTATCTAATCATTTACAATAGGATTAATTGAAATATTTGAACGAACTTAGTTCCTTATTCTAGTTTAACTAATCATATTCTAGTTCAGTCAGTTCCACTATTAGTTCGATTAGTTCGTTCATCGAAAACTGAACCACTGAACTATTTCGTTTTAATTCAAACACAATAAACAACTCAACATTTTACATACGATTAGTCGCACAAAAATGATAAATAAAAAAAAACTGAAAAAGAGCAATTTATATTTAAAAAAAATCCAGAATTCCCGCTGCCCGCTGTTTTGGAATTTTTCCCGTAATTGAACTTTCAAAACATCCAGATTTGACGGGAAAAAAGCTGATTTGGCAACAATGGCTCAGGGTATCCCCTAGTCGAGCAGTCTAGACTAGAGCACTCTTTTTTGTTTATTATTTAAATCTAGTACTCAGATCATTTGGAAATAAAGAAATAAATAAATATATCTATAAACATTATCTAAATTTCACCATAGTTTTTATCTATTTGGCATCTCCAAACCAACTGACCTTTCCCTATATATAACCTACTCTTATCATGGTACGAAACATATTCTATTCATTTTTAGCTCAAATAAAATAAGTTCTTCTACTCATCAGGAGTTCCTTTTTCCCATGTTAGTTAATATCCTGCAATCAATTTGAATAATACATATAAAAATGGGTAAAGTTCTAGTTATGCCGTGTACGATCATTTCTGATCCTCAGAAATGCACAATTTATGCACATTAGGCGAGTGTTGCTATTGTTGTTGCTGCTCTGAGAGAAATCTATGCAGGCGCCCGAAGTCGTCAGTTCGGCAACACCATGCGCAGTCTGCTCCTTGTAGAGCTTCTGTTCCGTATAGGATGCTGCTGTTGCTGCTGGAAAGCCGGATGCATCATGGTAAGACTGCCCGCGCCTTGTCCATTGGCCAGTGATGGCTCCTCATTGATGCCCACATCACTCCCGATCATTGCATCCGTGTTGTCTGTCGATAAATGACTGTTGCCATTGTCGTCGTCATCGCATTTTCTGTCGGCCTATTCGAGCCACTGCCTTCGCTTTGCAGCAGCTGCAGCCGCTGCTTCCGCCACTTTCTGCGCCTGTTCTGGAACCAAACCTGCAATACAAATACCATAGTAAAATAACTCGGAACGGATAGGAGAGAGAGAGAGATAGAGAGAGAGATATAGATATAGATAGATAGATAGAGAACTCTGGCTGGTATAAGCTTTGGATGAGTTTTGAGATAATAAAAGTAAGATCTATGATGCAACTGAATCTTTGGACTGCTTCCAATATAGAAACTATAACTCTACGACTAATATGATATATGGTATGGAGAATTCTCCCATTTTATACCCTGAGCCCATTGAAAATGCGAAATCAGAGTATAATGGTTTTGTGAAAATGTATGTAACATATATAAAGTATATATATTCTTGATCAGCGCGACAAGACGAGTCGATATAGCCTCTTTAAGTACACAAGGTAGAGACTTGAAATTTTACATGAATTCTCGATAATACCATACTCTGTACAAGTTTATAAAATTTTTCCGATAACTCATTCCATTTCGATTTTATAAGCATTTATCGATAATTTTAATGTGTTTTTAAGGCGTGGTTTGTACATCGTTTGAGCTAGAGACTTCAAATTGCTGTGTAGTTGCGTGTAATGAATACGGAGATTATGTGATTTTTAGATTTTGGATGCCACGCCCTACTCACCCCCAATAGCCCCCTTATTTGGAAAAAGCGGAAATCAAATACTAGAGATTTGTGATAAAAATACACACATATAAATGTCAATAATAAGTTGTAAAAGTTTGATGCAGTTAGTCCATCGCTAAGAAAAGTTATTAAACAATTAAGTTCCCATAGTAATGCCCACATTGCTGCCAAAGCGCAGTCGCTGAGTCAACTGCGCAGTTGGCAGAGCGCGCGCTTATGCATGCGTGCATATGTGTGTGGATGTGTTGTTTGTATGCATCCATAAAAAAAGCGTAGAATAATTTAATATTTATTTCCTCATATTTATCTCTTCTCCCCTAGTCGAGCAGTCTAGACTAGAGCACTCTTTTTTGTTTATTTTTTATATCTAGTACTCAGCTCATTTGGAAATAAAGAAATAAATAAATATATCTATAAACATTATCTAAATTACAATGCACAATTTATGCACATTAAGCGAGTGTTGCTATTGTTGTTGCTGCTGCTGCTGCTGCTGTTGTTGCTGCTGCTGTTGCATTTATCGATAATTTTAATGTGTTTTTAAGGCGTGGTTTGTACATCGTTTGAGCTAGAGACTTCAAATTGCTGTGTAGTTGCGTGTAATGAATACGGAGATTACGTGATTTTTAGATTAGCCCCCTTATTTGACCTGCGCGTGCTATACACGGACAAAAAAAAATTTCAGCTGTCTAGCTCGTCTACGTTCTGAAATCGACGCGTTCAAACATACCGACAGACGGACGGACGGACAGGCCTAAATCGACTCAGCTCGTCGCCCTGTTCAAGAATATATACACTTTGTAGGGTCTGACACGCCTCCTTCCGCCTGTTACATATATATTTAACAAAATAATTATACCCTGATTTCCCATTTTCAATGAGCTCAGGGTATAAAAACAGCTTGAAGTATATAAAAAATAATTTAATTATTTGCATTGATTGACATATTTATCCATATGTAATATATTATTTTATCAGATATACAACCATCACATAAGGAGCCGATTACTTTTGTATTGTATTCTTATACAAAATTGCACGAATCGTTGTGTGCTGGATGTATGATTGAAATTATTGAAGATTTATTTATTTCTAAGAACATCAAATTTTCGATGGAACTATCGATAGTATCGATGGTTTATTCCATCGATGGAGAAATCTATCGAGGGGAGTATTTATCGATGGTTTTGCTGCCCTATGGTGCATCCAGCAAATGTGGTGACTCAACCATTACTCGTTAACTAGTTGTGAATTGGGGAAAAAATATCCAGTCTGTGCAGCCTCTAAAGTAGGCTGCAGACTGCTCAACAACTTGAGGTAGGCAATAGTATATAACGTAAATTTTTTTACAATTCTCAACTGGTTTTAACTGTGAGCCAATGGAGTACTGAATATTTAGTTTTTAAGTTATCGTTTCACGGCCTTATGGTTAAGATCAAATTGTGGCATTTGATCTTATCAGCTTAGCATATAATAGTTTCTCCATCGGAGAACAATAAATGTGAAACTGATTTTTGGAATCGGTTGGGTTGATAGGGGGTTGGGACATGATATTGAGTGTAAAGTATCCAAATTGTACTCATGATTAGTTTAACTAATCATACAACACATGGACTGGACATCTGAACAAAATAGCTCAGCACGCAGAATTTAAGTCGGAGCTCCCAGTCAACTTCGTACATGTTCAGCTCGGTTACCTTAGGTTCCCACACAAAGAAGAATTTTTCCGCTTCGAGCGTTCGGCCGAACAGCATTGCACAAGGATTGAAATTTTTCGTGGTGAAATTTCTATGCTGCTGAGCAGTGTTGCCAACTTTTGTTGAGAAAAAAAAGCTGTTTTTAGTGGAGAGATACTACGAGAAAATCTTAAATGTTGTAGGAAAAAAGCTGATGTTTTCTGCCTTCTTTTAAGGGCTTAATTTTATAAATAATTTATTATATCAATTTCGTGACAGTTGTTATCTTTGTCGTATGCCTTCATGGTGAAACGAAACCTATATCAGTTGACTCATCAATCAGAAGACTATATTTTGCATTGGCAATATCGGAGCGAACCTCATCCAAAAAATTTGGCGCCAAAACATTTCTTATAATGTTTGAGCATTTTGTTCTGTGTAGCTTCAGAGAATTTCCAGAGCCCATATCTTTTCGCAGCCAGGCTTCAAACTCCTCGCTGTTAAGCCACACTCTCGGCATTGTTTTTGGCTAATACTTTGATGATGAAATTGTTATGGCAATCGAACTCTAAACTATAGTTATATCGAATCATTTACAATAGGATCAATTGAACTATTTGAACGAACTTAGTTCCTTATTCTAGTTTAACTAATCATATTCTAGTTCAGTCAGTTCCACTATTAGTTCGATTAGTTCGATTAGTTCGTTCATCGAAAACTGAACCACTGAACTATTTCGTTTTAATTCAAACACAATAAACAACTCAACATTTTACATACGATTAGTCGCACAAAAATGATAAATTGTTCAGTAGGAAAAATAGCTGAAAAAAAGCAATTTATATTTTTAAAAAATCCAGAATTCCCGCTGCCAGCTGTTTTGGAATTTTTCCCGTAATTGGACTTTCAAAACATCCAGATTTGACGGGAAAAAAGCTGATTTGGCAACAGTGGCTCAGGGTTTCCCCTAGTCGAGCAGTCTAGACTAGAGCACTCTTTTTTGTTTATTATTTAAATCTAGTACTCAGATCATTTGGAAATAAAGAAATAAATAAATATATCTATAAACATTATCTAAATTTCACCATAGTTTTTATCTATTTGGCATCTCCAAACCAACTGACCTTTCCCTATATATAACCTACTCTTATCATGGTAAGAAACATATTCTATTCATTTTTTAGCTCAAATAAAATAAGTTCTTCTACTTTGCAGGAGTTTATAAATTCCTGTTTCCCCTATTAGATAATATCCTGCAATCAATTTGAATAATACATATAAAAATGGGTAAAGTTCTAGTTATGCCGTGTACGATCATTTCTGATCCTCAGAAATGCACAATTTATGCACATTAAGCGAGTGTTGCTATTGTTGTTGCTGCTGCTGCTGCTGCTGCAATTTGCTGCTCTGAGAGAAATCTATACAGGCGCCAGTCGGCAGTTCTGCAACACCATGCGCAGTCTGCTCCTTGTAGAGTTTCTGTTCCGTATAGGATTTCGATAGCTTATCGTGCTCGGACTGTGAATGTGTTGACTGCTGCTGTTACTGCTGGAAAACCGGATGCATCATGGTAAGACTGCCCGCGCATTGTCCATTGGCCAGTGATGGCGCCTCATTGATGCCCACATCACTCCCGATCATTGCATCCGTGTTGCCTGTCGATAAATGACTGTTGCCATTGTCGTCGTTGGCTGTCGTCCCATTTTCTGGCGGCCTATTCGAGCCATTGCCTTCGCTTTGCAGCAGCTGCAGCCGCTGCTTCTGCCACTTTCTGCGCCTGTTCTGGAACCAAACCTGCAATACAAATACCATAGTAAAAAAAATCGGAACGGATAGGAGATATATATATATATATATATAGATATAGATAGACAGATAGATAGATAGATAGAGAACTCTGGCTGGTATAAGCTTTGGATGCGTTTTGAGATAATAAAAGTTAGATCTATGATGCAACTGAATCTTTGGACTGCTTCCTATATAGAAACTATAACTCTACGACTAATATGATATATGGTATGGAGAATTCTCCCATTTTATACCCTGAGCCCATTGAAAATGCGAAATTAGGGTATAATGGTTTAGTGAAAATGTATGTAGCATATATAAAGTATATATATTCTTGATCAGCGCGACAAGACGAGTCGATATAGCCCTGTCCGTCCGTCCGTGTCAACGCTGAGATATCTTTAAGTACACAAGGTAGAGACTTGAATTCTCGATAATACCATACGCTGCACAAGTTTATAAAATTTTTCCGATAACTCATTCCATTTGGATTTTATGAGCATTTATCGATAATTTTAATGTGTTTTTAAGGCGTGGTTTGTACATCGTTTGAGCTAGAGACTTCAAATTGCTGTGTAGTTGCGTGTAATGAATACGGAGATTATGTGATTTTTAGATTTTGGATGCCACGCCCTACTCGCCCCCAATAGCCCCCTTATTTGGAAAAAGCGGAAATCAAATACTAGAGATTTGTGATAAAAATACACACATATAAATGTCATTAATAAGTTGTAGAAGTTTGATGCAGTTAGTCCATCGCTAAGAAAAGTTATTAAACAATTAAGTTCCCATAGTATTTCCCACATTGCTGCCCAAGCGCAGTCGCTGAGTCAACTGCTTAGTTGGCAGAGCGCGCGCTTATGCATGCGTGCATATGTGTGTGTATGTGTTGTTTGTATGCGTGCATATAAAAAGCGTAGAATAATTTAATATTTATCTCTTCACAGGGCCCAGGGTATCCCCTAGTCGAGCAGTCTAGACTAGAGCACTCTTTTTTGTTTATTTTTTAAATCTAGTACTCAGATCATTTGGAAATAAAGAAATAAATAAATATATCTATAAACATTATCTAAATTTCACCATAGTTTTGATCTATTTGGCATCTCCAAACCAACTGACCTTTCCCTATATATAACCTACTCTTATCATAGTAAGAAACATATTCTATTCATTTTTTAGCTCAAATAAAATAAGTTCTTCTACTCAGCAGGAGTTTATAAATTCCTGTTTCCCCTATTAGATAATATCCTGCAACCAATTTGAATAATACATATAAAAATGGGAAAAGTTCTAGTTATGCCGTGTACGACCATTTCTGATCCTCAGAAATGCACAATTTATGCACATTAAGCGAGGGACGCCATTAAGGCCTGGCTGGTCGCCCTAATTGATTCACCTGAACTAATGCGCCTCGCTACCTCCTCGCACAGAACGGCTTCGGGGTGATGTGTTTCTTCAAAGAGGGCCTCCAATTCCTGCAGCTGCTGTGGCGTAAATTTGGTGCGTCTCCATCGCTCCCGCCTCCGGCCGAGCTCCGTGACCGAATCCTCCGATAGCGGCGTTTTGAATGGTCCAGCCATTGAACTGAATAATTTAAATTGCTCGATTTTTCTTAAAAATATTACTTTTGAATTTTCGTTTTCGTTTTCATAAATTTGTTCCTTTTCACTTTCACTTTCATTACTAAGCACCAAAAAACAAATGACAGAACAAAAAGATTATGCACAGCACACTCAGATTTGTAAATTTCTATTTTGGATAGTGCACGGTAGATGGCGCTAATTTACAGCTACAATGCCAAGTGAGTAGTTTCTTAGAAATGATCTTTTAATAGTTATGAACTATCGTCAACATGTTAAAATGATAGTTTACTTACTATCGATTACATTTACATATAAATATCGTGTGATAAAAAACCGTTAACACAACGATATAGTTCGAGCATTGGACAATATTTTACATATACATTATTGTTGTTGATTTCAGATATTGGAATTGTAAATAGCTTAAAACTTATATATAATGGTTGGATTTTTTTTTAGCACTGAAATTTTTTATATAATCCCAAGCTTGACCTAATACGGATAAAAATTTCACAACATGCAAAATTTGAACGTCTAAAATTTATGGAACTTATTTGTCAGTTGTAATATGTAGAGTTATGTTACGCCATTGATTGAATTCAATTTTATTTCGAGATATCTATTTTTTAAAATATTTAAGAAAAACTGCTTTATTGGGCACTATTCCTGATACATTATTGATGTTGTCATTTTTTATAATTTATGGGTAACTAAAGTAATACTTACCCAATCAAAATAATTTTATTTACCATCAAATAGAACTCAGTTTGCTGCAAATCACTCTAAGCTAAGCTAAGATTTTGCTAACATAAAGAAATTCCGTGTACATTTACAGTCTGTGACCGCACTGTTTAATTGCGTGAGCTATGATAACAGAGCAGCAGTCTCTACGATATCGACCAATCGATATCGATTAGAGCTCAATTTGAATTAAAATTTAAATATGAAATGAATACTTTAAGTGTTAGTCTCTATTTACGTTTTAATTGTGTCTGTAATTCTTAAAAAAAGAGGGAAATTAATAAATTCAAATGCACATTAATATTACATTCATCATTTATTGTTCTCTATATACACTCTCAGCCCTAATGCACGCCATTCGAGGTCTGCGACTTAGTCGCCGCCAACGCTGCTGCTGCTGTTGCTGCTGCTGTTGTTGCTGCTGTTGTTGTTGCTGCTGCTGCTGCTACTGTTGTTGCTGCTGCTGCTGCTGTTGTTGCTGCTGCTGCAGCTGCAAGTTGCTGCTCTGAGAGAAATCTATGCAGGCGCCCGAAGTCGGCAGTTCGGCAACACCATGCGCAGTCGGCTCCTTGTAGAGTTTCAGTTCCGTATAGGTTTTCGATAGCTTATCGTGCTCGGACTGTGAATGTGTTGCTGCCTGCTGTTGCTGTTGCTGCTTTTGTTGCTGCTGCTGTTGCATTTATCGATAATTTTAATGTGTTTTTAAGGCGTGGTTTGTACATCGTTTGAGCTAGAGACTTCAAATTGCTGTGTAGTTGCGTGTAATGAATACGGAGATTACGTGATTTTTAGATTTTTGATGTCACGCCCTACTCGCCCCCAAAAGCCCCCTTATTTGACCTGCGCGTGCTATACACGGACAAAAAAAAATTTTAGCTGTTGAAGAATATATATACTTTGTAGGGTCTGACACGCCTCCTTCCGCCTGTTACATACATTTAACAAAATCATTATAACCTGATTTCCCATTTTCAATGAGCTCAGGGTATAAAATCAGCTTGAAGCATATAAAAAATAATTTAATTATTTGCATTGATTGACATTGATTGAGATAGAGGGTTGGGATGGGTTGATAGGGGGTTGGGACATGATATTAAGTGTAAAGTATCGAACTTGTACTCACGATTAGTATAACTAATCATACAACATATGGACTGGACATCTGAACAAAATAGCTCAGCACGCAGAATTTGAGTCGGAGCTCCCAGTCAACTTCGTACATGTTTTTAGGCTCCCACACGAAGAAGAATTATTCCGCTTCGAGCGTTCGGCCGAACAGCATCGCACCAGGATTGAGATTTCTCGTGGTGAAATTTCTATGCTGCTGAGCAGTGTTGCCAACTTTTGTTGAGAAAAAAAGCTGTTTTTAGTGGGAAGATACTATGAGAAAACCCTCAATTTTGTAGGAAAAAAGCTGATGTTTTCTGCCTTCTTTTAAGGGCTTAATTTTATAAATAATTTATTATATCAATTTCGTGACAGTTGTTATCTTTGTCGTATGCCTTCATGGTGAAACGAAACCTATATCAGTTGACTCATAAATCAGAAGGCTATATTTTGCATTGGCAATATCGGAGCGAAGCTCATCCAAAAAATTTGGCGCCAAAAAATTTCTTATAATGTTTGAGCATTTTGTTCTGTGTAGCTTCAGAGAATTTCCAGAGCCCATATCTTTTCGCAGCCAGGCTTTAAACTCCTCGCTGTTAAGCCACACTCTCGGCATTGTTTTTGGCTAATACTTTGATGATGAAATTGTTATGGCAATCGAACTATATACTAGAGTTCTATCGAATCATTTACAATAGGATCAATTGAACTATTTGAACGAACTTAGTTCGTTATTCTAGTTTAACTAATCATATTCTAGTTCAGTCAGTTCCACTATTAGTTCGATTAGTTCGATTAGTTCGTTCATCGAAAACTGAACCACTGAACTATTTCGTTTTAATTCAAACACAATAAACAACTCAACATTTTACATACGATTAGTCGCACAAAGATGATAAATTGTCCAGTAGAAAAAATAGCTAAAAAAAAAACGGAATTTATATATTAAAAAAATCCAGAATTCCCGCTGCCCGCTGTTTTGGAATTTTTCCCGTAATTGGACTTTCAAAACATCCAAATTTGACGGGAAAAAAGCTGATTTGGCAACAATGGCTCAGGGTATCCCCTAGTCGAGCAGTCTAGACTAGAGCACTCTTTTTTGTTTATTATTTAAATCTAGCACTCAGATATTTGGAAATAAAGAAAATAAATATATCTATAAACATTATTAAAATTTCACCATAGTTTTTATCTATTTGGCATCTCCAAACCAACTGACCTTTCCCTATATATAACCTACTCTTATCATGGTAAGAAAAATATTCTATTCATTTTTAGCTCAAATAAAATAAGTTCTTCTACTCATCAGGAGTTTATAAATTCCTGTTTCCCCTATTAGATAATATCCTGCAATCAATTTGAATAATACATATAAAAATGGGTAAAGTTCTAGTTATGCCGTGTACGATCATTTGTGATCCTCAGAAATGCAAAATTTATTTGTTGTTTGTTGTTTCTGCTGCTGCTGCTGCTGCTGCAATTTGCTGCTCTGAGAGAAATATATGCAGGCGCCCGAAGTCGGCAGTTCGGCAACACCATGCGCAGTCTGCTCCTTGTAGAGTTCCTGTTCCGTATAGGATTTCAATAGCTTATCGTGCTCGGACTGTGAATATGTTGACTGCTGCTGTTGCTGCTGGAAAGCTGGATGCATCATGGTAAGACTGCCCGCGCCTTGTCCATTGGCCAGTGATGGCGCCTCATTGATGTCCACATCACTCCCGATCATTGCATCCGTGTTGCCTGTCGATAAATGACTGTTGCCATTGTCGTCGGTAACCGTCGTCCCATTTTCTGTCGGCCTATTCGAGCCACTGCCTTCGCTTTGCAGCAGCTGCAGCCGCTGCTTCTGCCTCTTTCTGCGCCTGTTCTTGAACCAAACCTGCAATACAAATACCATAGTAAAATAACTCGGAACGGATAGGAGAGAGATATATATATATATATATATATATATATATATATATACATATATATATATATATATATATATATATATATAGATAGACAGATAGATAGATAGAGAACTCTGGCTGGTTAAGCTTTGAATGAGTTTTGAGATAATACAAGTTAGATCTATGAGCAACTGAATCTTTGGACTGCTTCCAATATAGAAACTATAACTGAGAAAACTCTACGACTAATATGGTATTGGTATGGAGAATTCTCCCATTTTATACCTGAGCCATTGAAAATGCGAAATTAGGGTATAATTGTTTTGTGAAAATGTATGTAAATATATAAAGTTATATATTCTGATCAGCGCGACAAGACGAGTCGATATAGCCCTGTCCGTCCGTCCGTCCGTGTGAACGCTGAGATATCTTTAAGTACGCAAGGTAGAGACTTGAAATTTTACATGAATACTTGATAATACCATACGCTGCACAAGTTTATTAAATTTTTCCATTTCGATTTTATGAGCATTTATCGATAATTTTAATGTGGTTTTAAGGCGTGGTTTGTACATCGTTTGAGCTAGAGACTTCAAATTGCTGTGTAGTTGCGTGTAATAAATACGGAGATTAAGTGATTTTTAGATTTTGGATGCCACGCCCTACTCGCCCCCAATAGCCCCCTTATTTGGAAAAAGCGGAAATCAAATACTAGAGATTTGTGATAAAAATACACAATATAAATGTATTAATAAGTTGTAAAAGTTTGATGCAGTTCGTCCATCGCTAAGAAAAGTTATTAAACAATTAAGTTCCCATAGTTTTCCCACATTGCTGCCCAAGCGCAGTCGCTGAGTCAACTGCGTAGTTGGTAGAGCGCGCGCTTATGTCGTGTATGTGTGTGTATGTGTTGTTTGTATGATGCATAAAAAAAGCGTAGTTTTTTTCTTCACAGGGCCCAGGGTTCCTAGTGAGCGTCTAGACTAGAGCACTCTTTTTTGTTTATTTTTTAAATCTAGTACTCAGATCATTTGGAAATAAAGAAATAAATAAATATATCTATAAACATTATCTAAATTTCACCATAGTTTTGATCTATTTGGCATCTCCAAACCAACTGACCTTTCCCTATATATAACCTATCTTATCATAGTAAGAAACATATTCTATTCATTTTTTAGCTCAAATAAAATAAGTTCTTCCAGGGAGTTTATAAATTTGTTTCCCCTATTAGATAATATCCGAACAATTTGAATAATAATATAAAAATGGGAAAAGTTCTAGTTATGCCGTGTACGACCATTTCTGATCCTCAGAAATGCACAATTTATGCACATTAAGCGAGGGACGCCATTAAGGCCTGGCTGGTCGCCCTAATTGATTCACCTGGACGCGTGTCTCGCTGAGACTAATGCGCCTCGCTACCTCCTCGCACAGAACGGCTTCGGGGTGAAACAGTTTCTTCAAAGAGGGCCTCCAATTCCTGCAGCTGCTGTGGCGTAAATTTGGTGCGGCTCCATCGCTCCCGCCTCCGGCCGAGCTTCGTGACCGAATCCTCCGATAGCTGCGTTTTGAATGGTCCAGCCATTGAACTGAATAATTTAAATTGCTCGTTTTTTCTTAAAAATATTACTTTTGAATTTTAGTTTTCGTTTTCATAAATTTGTTCCTTTTCACTGTTTGCTTTTAATTACTAAGCACCAAATAACAAATGACAGAACAAAAAGATTATGCACAGCACACTCAGATTTGTAGATTTCTATTTTGGATAGTGCACGGTAGATGGCGCTAATTTACAGCTACAATGCCAAGTGAGTAATTTTTTTAGAATATTTTAATATAATTATTGTTGTTGATATCAGATATTGGAATTGTAAATAGCTTAAAACTTATATATAATGGTTGGATTTTTTTTAGCACTGAAATTTTTTATAAAATCCCAAGCTTGACCTAAACGGATTTAAAATTTCACAACATGCAAAATTTGAACGTTAAAATTTATGGAACTTATTTGTCAGTTGCAGTTACGCCATTGATTGAATTCAATTTTATTTCGAGATTACGTTTTTCATTTACTGCAGTTCTTATGGAAGTTCTTTTTTTTTTAGCACTGTTAATCGCAAATTGTCTACCTAAAATAATATACATTAAGATAAATAGACATTTTCCGCGATGAATTCAATTACGTTGGCGCAAACCAGATTTAGCTGGTTTTTCTATTTATTAAAATATTTAAGAAAAACTCTGCTTTATTGGGCACTATTCCTGATACATTATGAATGTGGTCATTTTTTAGCTAAGAGTTTCTTATCACTTTGTTAATACGGCTTTATAATTTATGGGTAACTAAAGTAATACTTACCCAATCAAAATAATTTTATTTACCATCAAATAGAACTCAGTTTGCTGCAAATCACTAAGTAAGCTAAGATTTTGCTAGCATAAAGAAAGTCGTGTAATTTACAGTCTGTGACCGCACTGTTAAATTGCGTGAGCTATGTTAACAGAGCAGAGTCTCTAGATATCGACCAATCGATATCGATTAGAGCTCAATTTGAATTAAAATTTAAATATGAAATGTACTTTAAGTGTTAGTTTATAGTTTTAATTGTGTGTGTAATTCCTAAAAAAAAGGGGAAATTAATAAATTCAAATTCACATTAATATTACTTCATCATTTTTGTTCTCTATATACCTCTCAGCCCTAATGCACGCCATTCGAGGTCTGCAACTTAGTCGCCGCCACGCTGCTGCTGCTGTTGCTGCCGTTGTTGTTGCTGCTGCTGCTGCTACTGTTGTTGCTGCTGCTGCTGCTGCTGTTGTTGCTGCTGCTGCTGCAGCTGCAATTTGCTGCTCTGAGAGAAATCTTTGCAGGCGCCCGAAGTCGGCAGTTCGGCAACACCATGCGCAGTCGGCTCCTTGTAGAGTTTCAGTTCCGTATAGGTTTTCGATAGCTTATCGTGCTCGGACTGTGAATGTGTTGACTGCTGCTGTTACTGCTGGAAAGCCGGATGCATCATGGTAAGACTGCCCGCGCCTTGTCCATTGGCCAGTGATGGCGCCTCATTGATGCCCACATCACGATAGCTTATCGTGCTCGGACTGTGAATGTGTTGCTGCCTGCTGTTGCTGTTGCTGCTTTTGTTGCTGCTGCTGTTGCATTTATCGATAATTTTAATGTGTTTTTAAGGCGTGGTTTGTACATCGTTTGAGCTAGAGACTTCAAATTGCTGTGTAGTTGCGTGTAATGAATACGGAGATTACGTGATTTTTAGATTATTGATGCCACGCCCTACTCGCCCCCAAAAGCCCCCTTATTTGACCTGCGCGTGCTATACACGGACAAAAAAAATTTCAGCTGTCTAGCTCGTCTACGTTCTGAAATCGACGCGTTCAAACATACCGACAGACGGACGGACGGACAGGCCTAAGTCGACTCAGCTCGTCGCCCTGTTCAAGAATATATATCCTTTGTAGGGTCTGACACGCCTCCTTCCGCCTGTTACATACATTTAACAAAATCATTATACCCTGATTTCCCATTTTCAATGAGCTCAGGGTATAAAAACAGCTTGAAGCATATAAAAAAGAATTTAATTATTTGCATTGATTGACATATTTATCCATATGTAATAATATATATTTTATCAGATATACAACCATCACATAAGGAGCTGATTACTTTTGTATTGTATTCTTATACAAAATTGCACGAATCGTTTTGTGCTGGATGTATGATTGAAATTATTGAAGATTTATTTATTTCTAAGAACTTCAAATTTTCGATGGATCTATCGATAGTATCGATGGTTCATTCCATCGATGGAGAAATCTATCGAGGGGAGTATTTATCGATGGTTTTGCAGCCCTATGGTACATCCAGCAAATGCGCTGACTCAACCATTACTCGTTAACTAGTTGTGAATTGGGGAAAAAATATCCAGTCTGTGCAGCCTCTAAAGTAGGCTGCAGACTGCTCAACTTGAGGTAGGCAATAGTATATAACGTAAATTTTTTTACAATTCTCAACTGGTTTTAACTGTGAGCCAATGGAGTACTTAATATTTAGTTTTGATGTTATAGTTTCACGGCCTTATGGTTGAGATCAAATTGTGGCATTTGATTTATAATAAGCGGAGAAAAGGAGAGGGTTGGGATGGGTTGATAGGGGGTTGGGACATGATATTGAGTGTAAAGTATCGAACTTGTACTCATGATTAGTTTAACTAATCATACAACATATGGACTGGACATCTGAACAAAATAGCTCAGCACGCAGAATTTGAGTCGGAGCTCCCAGTCAACTTCGTACATGTTCTGTTAGGCTCCCACACGAAGAAGATTTATTCCGCTTCGAGCGTTCGGCCGAACAGCATCGCACCAGGATTGAGATTTCTCGTAGT
Organism: Drosophila meridiana; assembly: GCA_035045185.1. Lineage (NCBI taxonomy): Eukaryota > Metazoa > Arthropoda > Insecta > Diptera > Drosophilidae > Drosophila > Drosophila meridiana. The sequence continues at coordinate 495,885 of JAWNPF010000039.1, forward strand.
GAAATTTCTATGCTGCTGAGCACTGTTGCCAACTTTTGTTGAGAAAAAAAAAACTGTTTTTAGTGGGGAGATACTACGAGAAAATCTTAAATGTTGTTGGAAAAAAGCTGATATTTTCTGCCTTCTTTTAAGGGCTTAATTTTATAAATGATTTATTATATCAATTTCGTGACAGTTGATATCTTTGTCGTATGCCTTCATGGTGAAACGAAACTTATATCAGTTGACTCATCAATCAGAAGGCTATATTTTGCATTGGCAATATCGGAGTGAACCTCATCCAAAAAATTTGGTGCCAAAAAATTTCTTATAATGTTTGAGCATTTTGTTCTGTGTAGCTTCAGAGAATTTCCAGAGCCCATATGAACATAGAATACATAAATATGTAACCCTACCTGCTACACACTCAACGACTAGCACATGTGTGGAATTTAAGAATAGCAGGATGAACGCTGATCCTGACCCCCAGCGATAAGATAAGAATAGATAATAGACGAACGCTGAGCCCTACAACCTCAGCGATAGTATAAGAATACAATAGACCAATGCTGAGCCTTACAAACTCAGCAATAGACACACTAGTTTTAAGGGTTGAAATTATGCATGAGGCTGGGTATATATACCCTGGGTATATAAACCCCAACATAGTCAAGTGTATTCATTCACCATATCTTTTCGCAGCCAGGCTTTAAACTCCTCGCTGTGAAGCCACACTCTCGGCATTGTTTTTGGCTAACACTTTGATGATGAAATTGTTATGGCAATCGAACTCTAAACTAGAGTTCTATCGAATCATTTACAATAGGATCAATTTGAACGAACTTAGTTCCTTATTCTAGTTTAACTAATCATATTCTAGTTTAAGGGTTGAAATTATGCATGAGGCTGGGTATATATACCCAGTCTCAGAAGAATAAACATCAGTACAGTACTAAACCCCAACATAGTCAAGTGTTTCATTCACCATATCTTTTCGCAGCCAGGCTTTAAACTCCTCGCTGTGAAGCCACACTCTCGGCATTGTTTTTGGCTAATACTTTGATGATGAAATTGTTATGGCAATCGAACTCTAAACTAGAGTTCTATCGAATCATTTACAATAGGATCAATTGAACTATTTGAACGAACTTAGTTCCTAGAAAGTTTAACTAATCATATTCTAGTTCAGTCAGTTCCACTATTAGTTCGATTAGTTCGTTCATCGAAAACTGAACCACTGAACTTTTCGTTTTAATTCAAACAAATAAAAATACATACATACGATTAGTCGCACAAAAATGATAAATTGTTCAGTAGGAAAAATAGCTGAAAAAAACAATTTATATTTAAAAAAATCCAGAATTCCCGCTGCCCGCTGTTTTGGAATTTTTCCCGTAATTGGACTTTCAAAACATCCAGATTTGACGGGAAAAAAGGTGATATGGCAACAGTGGCTCAGGGTATCCCCTAGTCGAGCAGTCTAGACTAGAGCACTCTTTTTTGTTTATTATTTAAATCTAGTACTCAGATCATTTGGAAATAAAGAAATAAATAAATATATCTATAAACATTATCTAAATTTCACCATAGTTTTTATCTATTTGGCATCTCCAAACCAACTGACCTTTCCCTATATATAACGTAGGAGGAGTTTATAAATTCCTGTTTCCCATGTTAGTTAATATCCTGCAGTCAATTTGAATAATACATATAAAAATGGGTAAAGTTCTAGTTATTCCGTGTACGATCATTTGTGATCCTCAGAAATGCAAAATTTATTTGTTGTTGTGTGTGTGTGTGTGCTGCTGCAATTTGTGCTCTGTGAGAAATATATGCAGGCGCCCGAAGTCGGCAGTTCGGCAACACCATGCGCAGTCTGCTCCTTGTAGACTTTCTGTTCCGTATAGGTTTGATAGCTTATGTGTCGGACTGTGAATGTGTTGATGCTGCTGTTGCTGCTGGAAAGCCGGATGCATCATGGTAAGACTGCCCGCGCCTTGTCCATTGGCCAGTGATGGCGCCTCATTGATGTCCACATCACTCCCGATCTTGCTCCGTGTTGCCTGTGATAATGATGTTGCCATTGTCGTCGGTACCGTCGTCCCATTTTCTGTCGGCCTATTCGAGCCACTGCCTTCGCTTTGCAGCAGCTGCAGCCGCTGCTTCTGCCTCTTTCTGCGCCTGTTCTTGAACCAAACCTGCAATACAAATACCATAGTATAACTCGGAACGGATAGGAGATATATATATATATATATATATATTTTTTTTTTTTTCATATTTTTTATATATATATATATATAGATAGACAGATAGATAGTAGAGAACTCTGGCTGGTATAAGCTTGTGAGTTTTGAGATAATACAAGTTAGATCTATGATGAACTGAATCTTTGGATGCTTCCAATATAGAAACTATAACTGAGAAAACTCTAGATAATATGGTATATGGTATGGAGAATTCTCCATTTTATACCTGAGCCCATTGAAAATGGAAATTAGGGTATAATGTTTTGTGAAAATGTATGTAACATATATAAAGTATATATATTCTTGATCAGCGCGACAAGACGAGTCGATATAGCCTGTCCGTCCGTCCGTCCGTGTGAACGTGAGTATCTTTAAGTACGCAAGGTAGAGACTTGAAATTTTACATGAATCTTGATAATACCATACGCTGCAAAGTTTTTAAATTTTTCCATTTCGATTTTATGAGCATTTATCGATAATTTTAATGTGGTTTTAAGGCGTGGTTTGTACATCGTTTGAGTAGAGACTTCAAATTGCTGTGTAGTTGCGTGTAATAAATACGGAGATTATGTGATTTTTAGATTTTGGATGCCACGCCCTACTCGCCCCCAGCCCCTTTTTGGAAAGGGAAATCAATTAGAGTTGTGATAAAAATACACAATATAATTATTATAAGTTGTAAGTTTGATGAGTTGTATCGTAAGAAAAGTTATTAACAATTGTTCCTAGTATTTCCATTGTGCCAAGGAGTCGTGAGTCAACTGCGTAGTTGGTAGAGGCGCGCTTTGATGCGTGATATGTGTGTGTATGTGTGTTTTATTGATAAAAAATAGTATTTTTTTTTTACAGGGCAGGGTACCCAGTCGAGCAGTCTAATAGCACTCTTTTTTGTTTATTTTTTAAATCTAGTACTCAGATCATTTGGAAATAAAGAAATAAATAAATATATCTATAAACATTATCTAAATTTCACCATAGTTTTGATCTATTTGGCATCTCCAAACCAACTGACCTTTCCCTATATTAACCTATCATCATAGTAAGAACTCTTCATTTTTTAGTAAATAAAATAATTCTTCACTAGAGGAGTTTATAAATTCCTGTTTCCCCATTAGATAATATCCTGCAACAATTTGAATAATACATATAAAAATGGGAAAAGTTCTAGTTATGCCGTGTACGACCATTTCTGATCCTCAGAAATGCACAATTTATGCACATTAAGCGAGGGACGCCATTAAGGCCTGGCTGGTCGCCCTAATTGATTCACCTGGACGCGTGTCTCGCTGAGACTAATGCGCCTCGCTATCTCCTCGCACAGAACGGCTTCGGGGTAATGTGTTTCTTCAAAGAGGGCCTCCAATTCCTGCAGCTGCTGTGGCGTAAATTTGGTGCGTCTCCATCGCTCCCGCCTCCGGCCGAGCTTCGTGACCGAATCCTCCGATAGCTGCGTTTTGAATGGTCCAGCCATTGAACTGAATAATTTAAATTGCTCGTTTTTTCTTAAAAATATTACTTTTGAATTTTAGTTTTCGTTTTCATAAATTTGTTCCTTTTCACTGTTTGCTTTTAATTACTAAGCACCAAATAACAAATGACAGAACAAAAAGATTATGCACAGCACACTCAGATTTGTAGATTTCTATTTTGGATAGTGCACGGTAGATGGCGCTAATTTACAGCTACAATGCCAAGTGAGTAATTTTTTTAGAATATTTTACATATACATTATTGTTGTTGATTTCAGATATTGGAATTGTAAATAGCTTAAAACTTATATATAATGGTTGGATTTTTTTTTAGCACTGAAATTTTTTATAAAATCCCAAGCTTGACCTAAACGGATTTAAAATTTCACAACATGCAAAATTTGAACGTCTAAAATTTATGGAACTTATTTGTCAGTTGCAGTTACGCCATTGATTGAATTCAATTTTATTTCGAGATTACGTTTTTCATTTACTGCAGTTCTTATGGAAGTTCTTTTTTTTTAGACTGTTAATCGCAAATTGTCTACCTAAAATAATATACATTAAGATAAATAGACATTTTCCGCGATGAATTCAATTACGTTGGCGCAAACCAGATTTAGCTGGTTTTTCTATTTATTAAAATATTTAAGAAAAACTCTGCTTTATTGGGCACTATTCCTGATACATTATTGATGTGGTCATTTTTTAGCTAAGAGTTTCTTATCACTTTGTTAATACGGCTTTATAATTTATGGGTAACTAAAGTAATACTTACCCAATCAATAGAACTCAATATTTACCATCAAATAGAACTCAGTTTGCTGCAAATCACTCTAAGCTAAGCTAAGATTTTGCTAGCATAAAGAAAGTCCGTGTACATTTACAGTCTGTGACCGCACTGTTAAATTGCGTGAGCTATGTTAACAGAGCAGCAGTCTCTACGATATCGACCAATCGATATCGATTAGAGCTCAATTTGAATTAAAATTTAAATATGAAATGAATACTTTAAGTGTTAGTCTCTATTTGCGTTTTAATTGTGTGTGTAATTCCTAAAAAAAAGGGGAAATTAATAAATTCAAATTCACATTAATATTACATTCATCATTTATTGTTCTCTATATACACTCTCAGCCCTAATGCACGCCATTCGAGGTCTGCGACTTAGTCGCCGCCAACGCTGCTGCTGCTGTTGCTGCCGTTGTTGTTGCTGCTGCTGCTGCTACTGTTGTTGCTGCTGCTGCTGCTGCTGTTGTTGCTGCTGCTGCTGCAGCTGCAATTTGCTGCTCTGAGAGAAATCTTTGCAGGCGCCCGAAGTCGGCAGTTCGGCAACACCATGCGCAGTCGGCTCCTTGTAGAGTTTCAGTTCCGTATAGGTTTTCGATAGCTTATCGTGCTCGGACTGTGAATGTGTTGACTGCTGCTGTTACTGCTGGAAAGCCGGATGCATCATGGTAAGACTGCCCGCGCCTTGTCCATTGGCCAGTGATGGCGCCTCATTGATGCCCACATCACGATAGCTTATCGTGCTCGGACTGTGAATGTGTTGCTGCCTGCTGTTGCTGTTGCTGCTTTTGTTGCTGCTGCTGTTGCATTTATCGATAATTTTAATGTGTTTTTAAGGCGTGGTTTGTACATCGTTTGAGCTAGAGACTTCAAATTGCTGTGTAGTTGCGTGTAATGAATACGGAGATTACGTGATTTTTAGATTTTTGATGTCACGCCCTACTCGCCCCCAAAAGCCCCCTTATTTGACCTGCGCGTGCTATACACGGACAAAAAAAATTTTAGCTGTCTAGCTCGTCTACGTTCTGAAATCGACGCGTTCAAACATACCGACAGACGGACGGACGGACAGGCCTAAGTCGACTCAGCTCGTCGCCCTGTTCAAGAATATATATCCATTGTAGGGTCTGACACGCCTCCTTCCGCCTGTTACATACATTTAACAAAATCATTATACCCTGATTTCCCATTTTCAATGAGCTCAGGGTATAAAAACAGCTTGAAGCATATAAAAAAGAATTTAATTATTTGCATTGATTGACATATTTATCCAAATATATTTTATCAGATATACAACCATCACATAAGGAGCCGATTACTTTTGTATTGTATTCTTATACAAAATTGCACGAATCGTTTTGTGCTGGATGTATGATTGAAATTATTGAAGATTTATTTATTTCTAAGAACTTCAAATTTTCGATGGATCTATCGATAGTATCGATGGTTCATTCCATCGATGGAGAAATCTATCGAGGGGAGTATTTATCGATGGTTTTGCAGCCCTATGGTACATCCAGCAAATGCGCTGACTCAACCATTACTCGTTAACTAGTTGTGAATTGGGGAAAAAATATCCAGTCTGTGCAGCCTCTAAAGTAGGCTGCAGACTGCTCAACTTGAGGTAGGCAATAGTATATAACGTAAATTTTTTTACAATTCTCAACTGGTTTTAACTGTGAGCCAATGGAGTACTTAATATTTAGTTTTGATGTTATAGTTTCACGGCCTTATGGTTGAGATCAAATTGTGGCATTTGATAGAGGGTTGGGATGGGTTGATAGGGGGTTGGGACATGATATTGAGTGTAAAGTATCGAACTTGTACTCATGATTAGTTTAACTAATCATACAACATATGGACTGGACATCTGAACAAAATAGCTCAGCACGCAGAATTTGAGTCGGAGCTCCCAGTCAACTTCGTACATGTTAGGCTCCCACACGAAGAAGAATTATTCCGCTTCGAGCGTTCGGCCGAACAGCATCGCACCAGGATTGAGATTTCTCGTAGTGAAATTTCTATGCTGCTGAGCACTGTTGCCAACTTTTGTTGAGAAAAAAAAAAAACTGTTTTTAGTGGGGAGATACTACGAGAAAATCTTAAATGTTGTTGGAAAAAAGCTGATATTTTCTGCCTTCTTTTAAGGGCTTAATTTTATAAATGATTTATTATATCAATTTCGTGACAGTTGATATCTTTGTCGTATGCCTTCATGGTGAAACGAAACTTATATCAGTTGACTCATCAATCAGAAGGCTATATTTTGCATTGGCAATATCGGAGTGAACCTCATCCAAAAAATTTGGTGCCAAAAAATTTCTTATAATGTTTGAGCATTTTGTTCTGTGTAGCTTCAGAGAATTTCCAGAGCCCATATGAACATAGAATACATAAATATGTAACCCTACCTGCTACACACTCAACGACTAGCACATGTGTGGAATTTAAGAATAGCAGGATGAACGCTGATCCTGACCCCCAGCGATAAGATAAGAATAGATAATAGACGAACGCTGAGCCCTACAACCTCAGCGATAGTATAAGAATACAATAGACCAATGCTGAGCCTTACAAACTCAGCAATAGACACACTAGTTTTAAGGGTTGAAATTATGCATGAGGCTGGGTATATATACCCTGGGTATATAAACCCCAACATAGTCAAGTGTATTCATTCACCATATCTTTTCGCAGCCAGGCTTTAAACTCCTCGCTGTGAAGCCACACTCTCGGCATTGTTTTTGGCTAACACTTTGATGATGAAATTGTTATGGCAATCGAACTCTAAACTAGAGTTCTATCGAATCATTTACAATAGGATCAATTTGAACGAACTTAGTTCCTTATTCTAGTTTAACTAATCATATTCTAGTTTAAGGGTTGAAATTATGCATGAGGCTGGGTATATATACCCAGTCTCAGAAGAATAAACATCAGTACAGTACTAAACCCCAACATAGTCAAGTGTATTCATTCACCATATCTTTTCGCAGCCAGGCTTTAAACTCCTCGCTGTGAAGCCACACTCTCGGCATTGTTTTTGGCTAATACTTTGATGATGAAATTGTTATGGCAATCGAACTCTAAACTAGAGTTCTATCGAATCATTTACAATAGGATCAATTGAACTATTTGAACGAACTTAGTTCCTAGAAAGTTTAACTAATCATATTCTAGTTCAGTCAGTTCCACTATTAGTTCGATTAGTTCGTTCATCGAAAACTGAACCACTGAACTGTCGTTTTAATTCAAACATACATACATACGATTAGTCGCACAAAAATGATAAATTGTTCAGTAGGAAAAATAGCTGAAAAAAACAATTTATATTTAAAAAAATCCAGAATTCCCGCTGCCCGCTGTTTTGGAATTTTTCCCGTAATTGGACTTTCAAAACATCCAGATTTGAGGGAAAAAAGGTGATATGGCAACAGTGGCTCAGGGTATCCCCTAGTCGAGCAGTCTAGACTAGAGCACTCTTTTTTGTTTATTATTTAAATCTAGTACTCAGATCATTTGGAAATAAAGAAATAAATAAATATATCTATAAACATTATCTAAATTTCACCATAGTTTTTATCTATTTGGCATCTCCAAACCAACTGACCTTTCCCTATATATAACGTAGGAGGAGTTTATAAATTCCTGTTTCCCATGTTAGTTAATATCCTGCAGTCAATTTGAATAATACATATAAAAATGGGTAAAGTTCTAGTTATTCCGTGTACGATCATTTGTGATCCTCAGAAATGCAAAATTTATTTGTTGTTGCTGCTGCTGCTGCTGCTGCTGCTGCTGCAATTTGCTGCTCTGTGAGAAATATATGCAGGCGCCCGAAGTCGGCAGTTCGGCAACACCATGCGCAGTCTGCTCCTTGTAGACTTTCTGTTCCGTATAGGATTTCGATAGCTTATCGTGCTCGGACTGTGAATGTGTTGACTGCTGCTGTTGCTGCTGGAAAGCCGGATGCATCATGGTAAGACTGCCCGCGCCTTGTCCATTGGCCAGTGATGGCGTCTCATTGATGCTCACATCACTCCCGATCATTGCATCCGTGTTGCCTGTCGATAAATGACTGTTGCCATTGTCGTCGTTGGCCGTCATCGCATTTTCTGTCGGCCTATTCGAGCCACTGCCTTCGCTTTGCAGCAGCTGCAGCCGCTGCTTCTGCCACTTTCTGCGCCTGTTCTGGAACTAAACCTGCAATACAAATGCCATAGTCAAATAACTCGGAACGGATAGGAGATATATATATATATATATATATAGATATAGATAGACAGATAGATAGATAGATAGATAGAGAACTCTGGCTGGTATAAGCTTTGGATGAGTTTTGAGATAATAAAAGTTAGATCTATGATGCAACTGAATCTTTGGACTGCTTCCAATATAGAAACTATAACTGAGAAAACTCTACGACTAATATGATATATGGTATGGAGAATTCTCCCATTTTATACCCTGAGCCCATTGAAAATGCGAAATTAGGGTATAATTGTTTTGTGAAAATGTATGTAACATATATAAAGTATATATATTCTTGATCAGCGCGACAAGACGAGTCGATATAGCCCTGTCCGTCCGTCCGTCCGTGTGAACGCTGAGATATCTTTAAGTACGCAAGGTAGAGACTTGAAATTTTACATGAATACTCGATAATACCATACGCTGCACAAGTTTATAAAATTTTTCCATTTCGATTTTATGAGCATTTATCGATAATTTTAATGTGTTTTTAAGGCGTGGTTTGTACATCGTTTGAGCTAGAGACTTTAAATCGCTGTGTAGTTGCGTGTAATGAATACGGAGATTATGTGATTTTTAGATTTTGGATGCCACGCCCTACTCGCCCCCAATAGCCCCCTTATTTGGAAAAAGCGGAAATCAAATACTAGAGATTTGTGATAAAAATACACACATATAAATGTCATTAATAAGTTGTAGAAGTTTGATGCAGTTAGTCCATCGCTAAGAAAAGTTATTAAACAATTAAGTTCCCATAGTATTTCCCACATTGCTGCCCAAGCGCAGTCGCTGAGTCAACTGCTTAGTTGGCAGAGCGCGCGCTTATGCATGCGTGCATATGTGTGTGTATGTGTTGTTTGTATGCATGCATAAAAAAAAAATCGTAGAATAATTTAATATTTATATCTTCACAGGGCCCAGGGTATCCCCTAGTCGAGCAGTCTAGACTAGAGCACTCTTTTTTGTTTATTTTTTAAATCTAGTACTCAGATCATTTGGAAATAAAGAAATAAATAAATATATCTATAAACATTATCTAAATTTCACCATAGTTTTTATCTATTTGACATCTCCAAGCCAACTGACCTTTCCCTATATATAACCTACTCTTATCATGGTAAGAAACATATTCTATTCATTTTTTAGCTCAAATAAAATAAGTTCTTCTACTCAGCAGGAGTTTATAAATTCCTGTTTCCCCTATTAGATAATATCCTGCAATCAATTTGAATAATACATATAAAAATGGGAAAAGTTCTAGTTATGCCGTGTACGATCATTTCTGATCCTCAGAAATGCACAATTTATGTACATTAAGCGAGGGACGCCATTAAGGCCTGACTGGTCGCCCTAATTGATTCACCTGGACGCGTGTCTCGCTGAGACTAATGCGCCTCGCTACCTCCTCGCACAGAACGGCTTCGGGGTGATGTGTTTCTTCAAAGAGGGCCTCCAATTCCTGCAGCTGCTGTGGCGTAAATTTGGTGCGTCTCCATCGCTCCTGCCTCCGGCCGAGCTCCGTGACCGAATCCTCCGATAGCTGCGTTTTGGATGGTCCAGCCATTAAACTGAATAATTTAAATTGCTCGTTTTTTCTTAAAAATATTACTTTTGAATTTTGGTTTTTTGGTGCTTAGTGATTGAAAGCAAACTGTGAAAAAACAAATTTATGAAAACGATTCATAAATTTGTTTTTCACTGTTTGCTTTCAATCACTAAGCACCAAAAAACAAATGACAGAACAAAAAGATTATGCGCAGCACACTCAGATTTGTAGATTTCTCTTTTGGATAGTGCACGGTAGATGGCGCTAATTTACAGCTACAATGCCGAGTAGTTTCTTAGAAATGAGCTTTTAATAGTTATGAACTATCGTCAACATGTTAAAATGATAATTTACTTACTATCGATTACATTTACATATAAATATCGTGTGATAAAAAACCGTTAACACAACGATATAGTTCGAGCATTGGACAATATTTTACATATACATTATTGTTGTTGATTTCAGATATTGGAATTGTAAATAGCTTGAAACTTATATATAATGGTTGGCTTTTTTCTCGCACTGAAATTTTTTATATAATCCCAAGCTTGACCTAATACGGATTAAAAATTTCACAACATGCAAAATTTGAACGTCTAAAATTAATGGAACTTATTTGTCAGTTGCAATATGTAAAGTTATGTTACGCCATTGTTTAAATTCAATTTTATTTCGAGATTACGTTTTTCATATACTGCAGTTCTTATGAAAGTTCTTTTTATTTTGGCACTGTTAACCGCAAATTGCCTACCTAAAATAATATACAATAAGATAAATAGACATTTTCCGCGATGAATTCAATTACGTTGGCGCAAACCAGATTTAGCTGGTTTTTCTATTTATTAAAATATTTAAGAACAAGTGAGAACGTTGCCTTAGGACGAAACCTAAAGCGTGAAACTCGTTTCCCAGAGGGGTATCTGGTATTTTAAATTTAATAATTTATCTCAAATTTTGTACCGCCACTAAAAAAGAAAATAATGGTCTGGAACCAGTGGCAGAAAAACGGAACAGCGAGTGGCATTTCATCCCGCCGGCAAGCCCTCACATGGAAGGATTAGGAGAAGATAAAGAGTCAGTGGGAAATATATCTAAAAAGGATCAACCACAGAAGCAGGAGGACATAGAAGATGGGGACGAGTGTATAATTGCTGTCACATCTTCGATATCGACATCAACATATATCCAATTGGAAGATCAGTCGATTGACGATACTTCCATTGATAGCAGCCCGAAAGATGTCCAGAAAACTTCTGCCGCAGCTGAAACTGCAACTGCAACCAGAAGTACAGCTGGAGATAAAAATGATGATATCGTCTCGAATTCTGTAATCTCCGCTTCAGCTACAATCCCAGCAAAACAATTAAAACAACAACAAATTGCTTCGGAAACCACTAAGGCTGCAAATATATTAACGACAATTAAATCGGCGGTCGAAAACTTCATTGAGAGCAGCAACAACACCATTTCAAAGGAAAATATCGTATCCACTACAAGCGATTCGGTTGCATCCCAAAGGCAATCATTATCAATAGCTGCTCTACAGCAGCATAATCTTCAAAAAGTGGATGACCCTAATTTGGAGGCCTTGACATCAGCAGCAATGATGCAAGCGGCCTCCGCCTCAGCACACGCAACGATTGACGACATCTACAAAGGGTGTACACATTTTAAAGAGAACCGACTTCACTTGGAATGGGAACCGCCACCAGCGCAGAAAACCAAGGAAGCAGCTGAGTACTCGACCATATCTGGCTATCGCATTTTCCGGGCCCCGCAGAATGTTCAGGCACGAACATAAACTATTCAAGGATTGGAATAGTAATAATTGTCATTGTCTTGAATATAATTAAGAGCAGAAACCAGAGACAGCGATTACTGACTGTCACCTTTTCTGGCCCCGGCAGAATGTTCAGGCATGAACATAGAATACATAAATATGTAACCCTACCTGCTACACACTCAACGACTAGCACATGTGTGGAATTTAAGAATAGCAGGATGAACGCTGATCCTGACCCCCAGCGATAAGATAAGAATAGATAATAGACGAACGCTGAGCCCTACAACCTCAGCGATAGTATAAGAATACAATAGACCAATGCTGAGCCTTACAAACTCAGCAATATACACACTAGTTTTAAGGGTTGAAATTATGCATGAGGCTGGATATATATACCCTGGGTATATAAACCCCAAGCCACACTCTCGGCATTGTTTTTGGCTAATACTTTGATGATGAAATTGTTATGGCAATCGAACTCTAAACTAGAGTTCTATCGAATCATTTACAATAGGATCAATTGAACTATTTGAACGAACTTAGTTCCTAGAAAGTTTAACTAATCATATTCTAGTTCAGTCAGTTCCACTATTAGTTCGATTAGTTCGTTCATCGAAAACTGAACCACTGAACTATGTCGTTTTAATTCAAACATACATACATACGATTAGTCGCACAAAAATGATAAATTGTTCAGTAGGAAAAATAGCTGAAAAAAACAATTTATATTTAAAAAAATCCAGAATTCCCGCTGCCCGCTGTTTTGGAATTTTTCCCGTAATTGGACTTTCAAAACATCCAGATTTGAGGGAAAAAAGGTGATATGGCAACAGTGGCTCAGGGTATCCCCTAGTCGAGCAGTCTAGACTAGAGCACTCTTTTTTGTTTATTATTTAAATCTAGTACTCAGATCATTTGGAAATAAAGAAATAAATAAATATATCTATAAACATTATCTAAATTTCACCATAGTTTTTATCTATTTGGCATCTCCAAACCAACTGACCTTTCCCTATATATAACCTAGGAGGAGTTTATAAATTCCTGTTTCCCATGTTAGTTAATATCCTGCAGTCAATTTGAATAATACATATAAAAATGGGTAAAGTTCTAGTTATTCCGTGTACGATCATTTGTGATCCTCAGAAATGCAAAATTTATTTGTTGTTGCTGCTGCTGCTGCTGCTGCTGCTGCTGCAATTTGCTGCTCTGTGAGAAATATATGCAGGCGCCCGAAGTCGGCAGTTCGGCAACACCATGCGCAGTCTGCTCCTTGTAGACTTTCTGTTCCGTATAGGATTTCGATAGCTTATCGTGCTCGGACTGTGAATGTGTTGACTGCTGCTGTTGCTGCTGGAAAGCCGGATGCATCATGGTAAGACTGCCCGCGCCTTGTCCATTGGCCAGTGATGCCCACATCACTCCCGATCATTGCATCCGTGTTGCCTGTCGATAAATGACTGTTGCCATTGTCGTCGTTGGCCGTCATCGCATTTTCTGTAGGCCTATTCGAGCCACTGCCTTCGCTTTGCAGCAGCTGCAGCCGCTGCTTCTGCTACTTTCTGCGCCTGTTCTGGAACTAAACCTGCAATACAAATGCCATAGTCAAATAACTCGGAACGGATAGGAGAATATATATATATATATATATATATATATATATAGATATAGATAGACAGATAGATAGATAGATAGATAGAGAACTCTGGCTGGTATAAGCTTTGGATGAGTTTTGAGATAATAAAAGTTAGATCTATGATGCAACTGAATCTTTGGACTGCTTTCAATATAGAAACTATAGCTGAGAAAACTCTACGACTAATATGATATATGGTATGGAGAATTATCCCATTTTATACCCTGAGCCCATTGAAAATGCGAAATTAGGGTATAATTGTTTTGTGAAAATGTATGTAACATATATAAAGTATATATATTCTTGATCAGCGCGACAAGACGAGTCGATATAGCCCTGTCCGTCCGTCCGTCCGTGTGAACGCTGAGATATCTTTAAGTACGCAAGGTAGAGACTTGAAATTTTACATGAATACTCGATAATAACATACGCTGCACAAGTTTATAAAATTTTTTCATTTCGATTTTATGAGCATTTATCGATAATTTTAATGTGTTTTTAAGGCGTGGTTTGTACATCGTTTGAGCTAGAGACTTTAAATCGCTGTGTAGTTGCGTGTAATGAATACGGAGATTATGTGATTTTTAGATTTTGGATGCCACGCCCTACTCGCCCCCAATAGCCCCCTTATTTGGAAAAAGCGGAAATCAAATACTAGAGATTTGTGATAAAAATACACACATATAAATGTCATTAATAAGTTGTAGAAGTTTGATGCAGTTAGTCCATCGCTAAGAAAAGTTATTAAACAATTAAGTTCCCATAGTATTTCCCACATTGCTGCCCAAGCGCAGTCGCTGAGTCAACTGCTTAGTTGGCAGAGCGCGCGCTTATGCATGCGTGCATATGTGTGTGTATGTGTTGTTTGTATGCATGCATAAAAAAAAAATCGTAGAATAATTTAATATTTATATCTTCACAGGGCCCAGGGTATCCCCTAGTCGAGCAGTCTAGACTAGAGCACTCTTTTTTGTTTATTTTTTAAATCTAGTACTCAGATCATTTGGAAATAAAGAAATAAATAAATATATCTATAAACATTATCTAAATTTCACCATAGTTTTTATCTATTTGGCATCTCCAAGCCAACTGACCTTTCCCTATATATAACCTACTCTTATCATGGTAAGAAACATATTCTATTCATTTTTTAGCTCAAATAAAATAAGTTCTTCTACTCAGCAGGAGTTTATAAATTCCTGTTTCCCCTATTAGATAATATCCTACAATCAATTTGAATAATACATATAAAAATGGGAAAAGTTCTAGTTATGCCGTGTACGATCATTTCTGATCCTCAGAAATGCACAATTTATGTACATTAAGCGAGGGACGCCATTAAGGCCTGACTGGTCGCCCTAATTGATTCACCTGGACGCGTGTCTCGCTGAGACTAATGCGCCTCGCTACCTCCTCGCACAGAACGGCTTCGGGGTGATGTGTTTCTTCAAAGAGGGCCTCCAATTCCTGCAGCTGCTGTGGCGTAAATTTGGTGCGTCTCCATCGCTCCTGCCTCCGGCCGAGCTCCGTGACCGAATCCTCCGATAGCTGCGTTTTGGATGGTCCAGCCATTAAACTGAATAATTTAAATTGCTCGTTTTTTCTTAAAAATATTACTTTTGAATTTTGGTTTTTTGGTGCTTAGTGATTGAAAGCAAACTGTGAAAAAACAAATTTATGAAAACGATTCATAAATTTGTTTTTCACTGTTTGCTTTCAATCACTAAGCACCAAAAAACAAATGACAGAACAAAAAGATTATGCGCAGCACACTCAGATTTGTAGATTTCTCTTTTGGATAGTGCACGGTAGATGGCGCTAATTTACAGCTACAATGCCGAGTAGTTTCTTAGAAATGAGCTTTTAATAGTTATGAACTATCGTCAACATGTTAAAATGATAATTTACTTACTATCGATTACATTTACATATAAATATCGTGTGATAAAAAACCGTTAACACAACGATATAGTTCGAGCATTGGACAATATTTTACATATAAATTATTGTTGTTGATTTCAGATATTGGAATTGTAAATAGCTTGAAACTTATATATAATGGTTGGCTTTTTTCTCGCACTGAAATTTTTTATATAATCCCAAGCTTGACCTAATACGGATTAAAAATTTCACAACATGCAAAATTTGAACGTCTAAAATTAATGGAACTTATTTGTCAGTTGCAATATGTAAAGTTATGTTACGCCATTGTTTAAATTCAATTTTATTTCGAGATTACGTTTTTCATATACTGCAGTTCTTATGAAAGTTCTTTTTATTTTGGCACTGTTAACCGCAAATTGCCTACCTAAAATAATATACAATAAGATAAATAGACATTTTCCGCGATGAATTCAATTACGTTGGCGCAAACCAGATTTAGCTGGTTTTTCTATTTATTAAAATATTTAAGAACAAGTGAGAACGTTGCCTTAGGACGAAACCTAAAGCGTGAAACTCGTTTCCCAGAGGGGTATCTGGTATTTTAAATTTAATAATTTATCTCAAATTTTGTACCGCCACTAAAAAAGAAAATAATGGTCTGGAACCAGTGGCAGAAAAACGGAACAGCGAGTGGCATTTCATCCCGCCGGCAAGCCCTCACATGGAAGGATTAGGAGAAGATAAAGAGTCAGTGGGAAATATATCTAAAAAGGATCAACCACAGAAGCAGGAGGACATAGAAGATGGGGACGAGTGTATAATTGCTGTCACATCTTCGATATCGACATCAACATATATCCAATTGGAAGATCAGTCGATTGACGATACTTCCATTGATAGCAGCCCGAAAGATGTCCAGAAAACTTCTGCCGCAGCTGAAACTGCAACTGCAACCAGAAGTACAGCTGGAGATAAAAATGATGATATCGTCTCGAATTCTGTAATCTCCGCTTCAGCTACAATCCCAGCAAAACAATTAAAACAACAACAAATTGCTTCGGAAACCACTAAGGCTGCAAATATATTAACGACAATTAAATCGGCGGTCGAAAACTTCATTGAGAGCAGCAACAACACCATTTCAAAGGAAAATATCGTATCCACTACAAGCGATTCGGTTGCATCCCAAAGGCAATCATTATCAATAGCTGCTCTACAGCAGCATAATCTTCAAAAAGTGGATGACCCTAATTTGGAGGCCTTGACATCAGCAGCAATGATGCAAGCGGCCTCCGCCTCAGCACACGCAACGATTGACGACATCTACAAAGGGTGTACACATTTTAAAGAGAACCGACTTCACTTGGAATGGGAACCGCCACCAGCGCAGAAAACCAAGGAAGCAGCTGAGTACTCGACCATATCTGGCTATCGCATTTTCCGGGCCCCGCAGAATGTTCAGGCACGAACATAAACTATTCAAGGATTGGAATAGTAATAATTGTCATTGTCTTGAATATAATTAAGAGCAGAAACCAGAGACAGCGATTACTGACTGTCACCTTTTCTGGCCCCGGCAGAATGTTCAGGCATGAACATAGAATACATAAATATGTAACCCTACCTGCTACACACTCAACGACTAGCACATGTGTGGAATTTAAGAATAGCAGGATGAACGCTGATCCTGACCCCCAGCGATAAGATAAGAATAGATAATAGACGAACGCTGAGCCCTACAACCTCAGCGATAGTATAAGAATACAATAGACCAATGCTGAGCCTTACAAACTCAGCAATAGACACACTAGTTTTAAGGGTTGAAATTATGCATGAGGCTGGATATATATACCCTGGGTATATAAACCCCAACATAGTCAAGTGTATTCATTCACCATATCTTTTCGCAGCCAGGCTTTAAACTCCTCGCTGTGAAGCCACACTCTCGGCATTGTTTTTGGCTAATACTTTGATGATGAAATTGTTATGGCAATCGAACTCTAAACTAGAGTTCTATCGAATCATTTACAATAGGATCAATTGAACTATTTGAACGAACTTAGTTCCTAGAAAGTTTAACTAATCATATTCTAGTTCAGTCAGTTCCACTATTAGTTCGATTAGTTCGTTCATCGAAAACTGAACCACTGAACTATGTCGTTTTAATTCAAACATACATACATACGATTAGTCGCACAAAAATGATAAATTGTTCAGTAGGAAAAATAGCTGAAAAAAACAATTTATATTTAAAACAAGTAAGAACGTTACTTTAGGGCGAGACCTACAGCGTCATACTCGTTTCCCACATGGGCATCTGGTATTTTAAATTTAATAATTTATCTCAAATTTTGCATTTATGTAGATTCACGTGAATTTTCTGCAATTTCAATTTTTGCAAATATAACTATGTGAATGAATTAGCATTTTTATAAAATGTAAAAAATGCAATAGAATCATATGTTTCATCAAGTTCCGTTAAGTCAGTCGCAATCTATTAAACAAAACGTTTGGCCAATTATGACACGCACGCGTTAAGCAGCGACAGCAAAATATATTTACATTTACACATATGTACATACATTGAAACGTGCATGCGCGTTTGCTTATGCACGGTCACAAATAAATTCAGCGCCATTCATTCTAGCATATTCTTCAACTTTGCATTTTCAGCCGCTTCTTTAGTTTTGTATTTGTCAAATATCGCTATACGCCTTACGCATACATTCAACCGACCACCGTTTTTGTACGTACACATATAAATACATACGTTGATATGCGCGCATTTCAGCTTTTTCTAAGAATCACAATTGCGATTGATTTATGTTTATATTGTGTTTGCATTAACAGCAGCTTCTATAGTTTTGTATTTGTCAATAGTCGCCCTTGTAGTGAAGTAGTTTCGGATTTGTCAGCAAGCAATGCAAAACTGATGTGGCGCAGCAGGTAGATGAAAAGCGTGTAAGCAAAAGAGTCCGCGTTCGAGACGCGGCGGCGACGGCATGAAAATAGTTGCACAGCTGTTCGTGCCTACATGCATACATACCTGATGGGACCTATCGTCAATTTTTTTGTGCGTTAATAATTTTGTTCGGACTAAGTCGATTACACAAATATCGGTATTTGATGTTTACATTTTTTGTCAGGGTCACACACACAAAAAGAAAATAACATAACTGACCTAGGCTATACGAAAAATGATAATTTTAGCAGATAAATTATTTGCAGAACTTCAACATTAAATCAAATTACATATATTTCTCAGAAATGCCGTTTGTCGTCTTAGCAATTCTTATTAAGCTTATTTATATAGGTGGCACAGGCATATGAATTTTGCAGCTGGGCGTTACAAATTTTGTTGCCAATTTGCCACGCCCCCAGTAGGCGTAGACATATCATATTTGGCAAGTTCCTAGAAGGAGTCTAGGGTAACGTAACTGCAAAGTTTGGATGCTTACACTCCAAAAATGTGAAAGTTACAAGGTATTTTTTCGATATACCACGCCCCCAAAGGCGCGTAAGATTTATTTTTGGGGAATCAATAGAGGAGGCCCCCAGTAACACAAACATCCAATTTTGAATCGTCTAGCTCTAAAACTGTAGGAGCTATAAGCTTTTTGCGATTTGCCACGCCCCCTGAAGGCGTAGGTATGTCCGCCATATCTGTTTGATCTTGGGTTGCTTATCCGAGTATATATATCAAATTTCAAGTCTCTAGCATCAATAGTGCTCAAAATATAGCTGATCTTGTAAAATCACTATATATTCAGATCCGATTTGCCACGCCCCCAGTGGGCGTAGACACCAAATCTTTTTATGAATCTTTATAGAATCGTAGCGTTAATTTACGTGCCAAATTTCAGCATTCTAGCTTTAAAACTGTAGAAGTTACAGTTTTCCCGATTTGCCACGCCCCCAATGGGCGTAGATATATCCGCCATATCTTTTTGAGCTTGGGTGGTCAACGCAAGTATACATTCCAAATTTCAACTCTCTAGCTCTTCAACTAATATGATTTCTTAACTATGGGCGCAACCATTTTCCGATTTGCCACGCCCCTAGTGGGCGTGGCCGGAAAATCTTGACACTTTATAATTCGAGGGTATACACGAGTATATGTTCCAAATTTCAAGTCTCTAGCTTCAATAGCGTAGAAAAATATTGCATTCATACGGACAGACGGACAGACGGACATTTCACAAAACCAATATACTCTTTTTCCCTTTGGGAAACGAGTATAAAAATCCAGAATTCCCGCTGCCCGCTGTTTTGGAATTTTTCCCGTAATTGGACTTTCAAAACATCCAGATTTGAGGGAAAAAGGTGATATGGCAACAGTGGCTCAGGGTATCCCCTAGTCGAGCAGTCTAGACTAGAGCACTCTTTTTTGTTTATTATTTAAATCTAGTACTCAGATCATTTGGAAATAAAGAAATAAATAAATATATCTATAAACATTATCTAAATTTCACCATAGTTTTTATCTATTTGGCATCTCCAAACCAACTGACCTTTCCCTATATATATAACCTAGGAGGAGTTTATAAATTCCTGTTTCCCATGTTAGTTAATATCCTGCAATCAATTTGAATAATACATATAAAAATGGGTAAAGTTCTAGTTATTCCGTGTACGATCATTTGTGATCCTCAGAAATGCAAAATTTATTTGTTGTTGCTGCTGCTGCTGCTGCTGCTGCTGCAATTTGCTGCTCTGAGAGAAATATATGCAGGCGCCCGAAGTCGGCAGTTCGGCAACACCATGCGCAGTCTGCTCCTTGTAGACTTTCTGTTCCGTATAGGATTTCGATAACTTATCGTGCTCGGTCTGTGAATGTGTTGACTGCTGCTGTTGCTGCTGGAAAGCCGGATGCATCATGGTAAGACTGCCCGCGCCTTGTCCATTGGCCAGTGATGGCGTCTCATTGATGCCCACATCACTCCCGATCATTGCATCCGTGTTGCCTGTCGATAAATGACTGTTGCCATTGTCGTCGTTGGCCGTCATCGCATTTTCTGTCGGCCTATTCGAGCCACTGCCTTCGCTTTGCAGCAGCTGCAGCCGCTGCTTCTGCCACTTTCTGCGCCTGTTCTGGAACCAAACCTGCAATACAAATGCCATAGTCAAATAACTCGGAACGGATAGGAGATATATATATATATATATATATATATATATATATATATATATAGATAGACAGATAGATAGATAGATAGATAGAGAACTCTGGCTGGTATAAGCTTTGGATGAGTTTTGAGATAATAAAAGTTAGATCTATGATGCAACTGAATCTTTGGACTGCTTCCAATATAGAAACTATAACTGAGAAAACTCTACGACTAATATGATATATGGTATGGAGAATTCTCCCATTTTATACCCTGAGCCCATTGAAAATGCGAAATTAGGGTATAATTGTTTTGTGAAAATGTATGTAACATATATAAAGTATATATATTTTTGATCAGCGCGACAAGACGAGTCGATATAGCCCTGTCCGTCCGTCCGTCCGTGTGAACGCTGAGATATCTTTAAGTACGCAAGGTAGAGACTTGAAATTTTACATGAATACTCGATAATACCATACGCTGCTCAAGTTTATAAAATTTTTCCATTTCGATTTTATGAGCATTTATCGATAATTTTAATGTGTTTTTAAGGCGTGGTTTGTACATCGTTTGAGCTAGAGACTTTAAATCGCTGTGTAGTTGCGTGTAATGAATACGGAGATTATGTGATTTTTAGATTTTGGATGCCACGCCCTACTCGCCCCCAATAGCCCCCTTATTTGGAAAAAGCGGAAATCAAATACTAGAGATTTGTGATAAAAATACACACATATAAATGTCATTAATAAGTTGTAGAAGTTTGATGCAGTTAGTCCATCGCTAAGAAAAGTTATTAAACAATTAAGTTCCCATAGTATTTCCCACATTGCTGCCCAAGCGCAGTCGCTGAGTCAACTGCTTAGTTGGCAGAGCGCGCGCTTATACATGCGTGCATATGTGTGTGTATGTGTTGTTTGTATGCATGCATAAAAAAAAAATCGTAGAATAATTTAATATTTATATCTTCACAGGGCCCAGGGTATCCCCTAGTCGAGCAGTCTAGACTAGAGCACTCTTTTTTGTTTATTTTTTAAATCTAGTACTCAGATCATTTGGAAATAAAGAAATAAATAAATATATCTATAAACATTATCTAAATTTCACCATAGTTTTTATCTATTTGGCATCTCCAAGCCAACTGACCTTTCCCTATATATAACCTACTCTTATCATGGTAAGAAACATATTCTATTCATTTTTTAGCTCAAATAAAATAAGTTCTTCTACTCAGCAGGAGTTTAAAAATTCCTGTTTCCCCTATTAGATAATATCCTGCAATCAATTTGAATAATACATATAAAAATGGGAAAAGTTCTAGTTATGCCGTGTACGATCATTTCTGATCCTCAGAAATGCGCAATTTATGTACATTAAGCGAGGGACGCCATTAAGGCCTGACTGGTCGCCCTAATTGATTCACCTGGACGCGTGTCTCGCTGAGACTAATGCGCCTCGCTACCTCCTCGCACAGAACGGCTTCGGGGTGATGTGTTTCTTCAAAGAGGGCCTCCAATTCCTGCAGCTGCTGTGCGTCTCCATCGCTCCTGCCTCCGGCCGAGCTCCGTGACCGAATCCTCCGATAGCTGCGTTTTGGATGGTCCAGCCATTAAACTGAATAATTTAAATTGCTCGTTTTTTTCTTAAAAATATTACTTTTGAATTTTGGTTTTTTGGTGCTTAGTGATTGAAAGCAAACTGTGAAAAAACAAATTTATGAAAACGATTCATAAATTTGTTTTTCACTGTTTGCTTTCAATCACTAAGCACCAAAAAACAAATGACAGAACAAAAAGATTATGCGCAGCACACTCAGATTTGTAGATTTCTATTTTGGATAGTGCACGGTAGATGGCGCTAATTTACAGCTACAATGCCGAGTAGTTTCTTAGAAATGAGCTTTTAATAGTTATGAACTATCGTCAACATGTTAAAATGATAGTTTACTTACTATCGATTACATTTACATATAAATATCGTGTGATAAAAAACCGTTAACACAACGATATAGTTCGAGCATTGGACAATATTTTACATATACATTATTGTTGTTGATTTCAGATATTGGAATTGTAAATAGCTTGAAACTTATATATAATGGTTGGCTTTTTTCTCGCACTGAAATTTTTTATATAATCCCAAGCTTGACCTAATACGGATTAAAAATTTCACAACATGCAAAATTTGAACGTCTAAAATTTATGGAACTTATTTGTCAGTTGCAATATGTAAAGTTATGTTACGCCATTGTTTAAATTCAATTTTATTTCGAGATTACGTTTTTCATATACTGCAGTTCTTATGAAAGTTCTTTTTATTTTGGCACTGTTAACCGCAAATTGCCTACCTAAAATAATATACAATAAGATAAATAGACATTTTCCGCGATGAATTCAATTACGTTGGCGCAAACCAGATTTAGCTGGTTTTTCTATTTATTAAAATATTTAAGAACAAGTGAGAACGTTGCCTTAGGACGAAACCTAAAGCGTGAAACTCGTTTCCCAGAGGGGTATCTGGTATTTTAAATTTAATAATTTATCTCAAATTTTGTATTTACGTAGATTCATGTGAATTTTATGCAATTTAAATTTTTGCAAATATAACTATGTGAATGAATTAGCATTTTTATAAAATGTAAAAAATTCAATAGAATCATATTAAATTTTTGCAAATATAACTATGTGAATGAATTAGCATTTTTATAAAATGTAAAAAATTCAATGCTGAAAGTTTCATCAAGTTCCGTTAAGTCAGTCGCAATCTATTAAACAAAACGTTTGGCCAATTATGACACGCACGCATATTCTTCAACTTTGCATTTTCAGCCGCTTCTTTAGTTTTGTATTTGTCAAATATCGCTATACGCCATACGCATACATTCAACCGACCACCGTTTTTGTATGTACACATATAAATACATACGTTCATATGCGCGCATTTCAGCTTTTTCTAAGAATCACAAACAATTGCGATTGATTTATGTTTATATTATGTTTGCATTAACAGCAGCTTCTATAGTTTTGTATTTGTCAATAGTCGCCCTTGTAGTGAAGTAGTTTCGGATTTGCCAACAGGCAATGCAAAACTGATGTGGCGCAGCAGGTAGATGAAAAGCGTGTAAGCAAAAGGGTCCGCGTTCGAGACGCGGCGGCGACGGCATGAAAATAGTTGCGCTGCTGTTCGTGCCTACATACATGCATACCTGATGGGACCTATCGTCAATTTTTTTGTGCGTGAATAATTTTGTTTGGACTAAGTCGATTACACAAATATCGGTATTTGATATTTACATTTTTTGTCAGGGTCACACACACAAAAAGAAAATAACATAACTGACCTAGGCTATACGAAAAATGATAATTTTAGCAGATAAATTATTTGCAGAACTTCAACATTAAATCAAATTACATATATTTCTCAGAAATTCCGTTTGTCGTCTTAGCAATTCTTATTAAGCTTATTTATATAGGTGGCACAGGCATATGAATTTTGCAGCTGAGCGTTACAAATTTTGTTGCCAATTTGCCACGCCCCCAGTAGGCGTAGACATATCATATTTGGCAAGTTCCTAGAAGGAGTCGAGGGTAATGTAAATGTAGAGTTTGGATGCTTACACTCCAAAAATGTGAAAGTTACAGGGTATTTTTTCGATATACCACGCCCCCGAAGGGGCGTAAGATTTATTTTTGGGGAATCAATAGAGGAGGCCCCCAGTAACACAAACATCCAATTTGGAATCGTCTAGCTCTAAAACTGTAGGAGCTATAATGCGTTTTGCGATTTGCCACGCCCCCTGAAGGCGTAGGTTACTTATCCGAGTATATATATCAAATTTCAAATTCAATTTCTCTAGCATCAATAGTGCTCAAAATATAGCTGATCTTGTAAAATCACTATATATTCAGATCCGATTTGCCACGCCCCCAGTGGGCGTAGACATCAAATCTTTTTATGAATCTTTATAGAATCGTAGTGTTAAGATACGTGCCAAATTTCAGCATTCTAGCTTTAAAACTGTAGAAGTTACAGTTTTCCCGATTTGCCACGCCTCCAATGGGCGTAGATATATCCGCCATATCTTTTTGAGCTTGGGTGGTCAACGCAAGTATACATTCCAAATTTCAACTCTTTAGCTCTTCAACTAATATGATTTCTTAACTATGGGCGCAACCATTTTCGGATTTGCCACGCCCATAGTGGGCGTATCCGGAAAATCTTGACAATTTATAATTCGAGGATATACACGAGTATATGTTCCAAATTTCAAGTCTCTAGCTTCAATAGCGTAGAAAAATATTGCATTCATACGGACAGACGGACAGACGGACAGACGGACGGACAGCAAGACGGACATTTCACAAAACCAATATACTCTTTTTCCCTTTGGGAAACGAGTATAAAAACTCTGCTTTATTGGGCACTATTCCTTATACATTATTGATGTAGTCATTTTTTAGCTAAAAGTTTCTTATCACTTTGTTAATACGGCTTTATAATTTATGGGTAACTAAAGTAATACTTACCCAATCAAAATAATTTTATTTATCATCAAATAGAACTCAGTTTGCTGCAAATCACTCTAAGCTAAGCTAAGATTTTGCTAGCATAAAGAAATTCCGTGTACATTTACAGTCTGTGACCGCACTGTTAAATTGCATGAGCTATGTTAACAGAGCAGCAGTCTCTACGATATCGACCAATCGATATCGATTAGAGCTCAATTTTAATTCAAATTTAAATATGAAATGAATACTTTAAGTGTTTGTCTCTATTTACGTTTTAATTGTGTCTGTAATTCTTAAAAAAAAGAGGGGAAATTAATAAATTCATATTCACATTAATATTACATTCATCATTTATTGTTCTCTATATACACCTTCAGTCCTAATGTACGCCATTCGAGGTCTGCGACTTAGTCGCCGCCAAAGCTGCTGCCTGCTGTTGCTACTGTTGTTGCTGCTGCTGCTGCTGTTGTTGCTGCTGCTGCTGCAGCTGCAATTTGCTGCTCTGAGAGAAATCTTTGCAGGCGCCCGAAGTCGGCAGTTCGGCAACACCATGCAAGGGTAGAGTTTCAGTTCCGTATAGGTTTTCGATAGCTTATCGTGCTCGGACTGTGAATGTGTTGACTGCTGCTGTTACAGCTGGAAAGCCGGATGCATCATGGTAAGACTGCCCGCGCCTTGTCCATTGGCCAGTGATGGCGCCTCATTGATGCCCACATCACGATAGCTTATCGTGCTCGGACTGTGAATGTGTTGCTGCCTGCTGTTGCTGTTGCTGCTGTTGTTGCTGCTGCTGTTGCATTTATCGATAATTTTAATGTGTTTTTAAGGCGTGGTTTGTACATCGTTTGAGCTAGAGACTTCAAATTGCTGTGTAGTTGCGTGTAATGAATACGGAGATTACGTGATTTTTAGATTTTTGATGTCACGCCCTACTCGCCCCCAAAAGCCCCCTTATTTGCCCTGCGCGTGCTATACGCGAACAAAAAAAATTTTAGCTGTCTAGCTCGTCTACGTTCTGAAATCGACGCGTACAAACATACCGACAGACGGACGGACGGACAGGCCTAAGTCGACTCAGCTCGTCGCCCTGTTCAAGAATATATATCCATTGTAGGGTCTGACACGCCTCCTTCCGCCTGTTACATACATTTAACAAAATCATTATACCCTGATTTCCCATTTTCAATGAGCTCAGGGTATAAAAACAGCTTGAAGCATATAAAAAAGAATTTAATTATTTGCATTGATTGACATATTTATCCATATATTTTATCAGATATACAACCATCACATAAGGAGCCGATTACTTTTGTATTGTATTCTTATACAAAATTGCACGAATCGTTTTGTGCTTGATGTATGATTGAAATTATTGAAGATTTATTTATTTCTAAGAACTTCAAATTTTCGATGGAACTATCGATAGTATCGATGGTTCATTCCATCGATGGAGAAATCTATCGAGGTTAGTGTTTATCGATGGTTTTGCAGCCCTATGGTACATTCAGCAAATGCGCTGACTCAACCATTACTCGTTAACTAGTTGTGAATTGGGGAAAAAATATCCAGTCTGTGCAGCCTCTAAAGTAGGCTGCAGACTGCTTAACTTGAGGTAGGCAATAGTATATAACGTACATTTTTTTACAATTCTCAACTGGTTTTAACTGTGAGCCAATGGAGTACTTAATATTTAGTTTTGAAGTTATCGTTTCACGGCCTTATGGTTGAGATCAAATTGTGGCATTTGATAGAGGGTTGGGATGGGTTGATAGGGGGTTGGGACATGATATTGAGTGTAAAGTATCGAACTTGTACTCATGATTAGTTTAACTAATCATACAACATATGGACTGGACATCTGAACAAAATAGCTCAGCACGCAGAATTTGAGTCGGAGCTCCCAGTCAACTTCGTACATGTTAGGCTCCCACACGAAGAAGAATTATTCCGCTTCGAGCGTTCGGCCGAACAGCATCGCACCAGGATTGAGATTTCTCGTAGTGAAATTTCTATGCTGCTGAGCACTGTTGCCAACTTTTGTTGAGAAAAAAAAGCTGTTTTTAGTGGGGAGATACTACGAGATAATCTTAAATGTTGTAGGAAAAAAGCTGATGTTTTCTGCCTTCTTTTAAGGGCTTAATTTTATAAATAATTTATTATATCAATTTCGTGACAGTTGTTATCTTTGTCGTATGCCTTCATGGTGAAACGAAACCTATATCAGTTGACTCATAAATCAGAAGGCTATATTTTGCATTGACAATATCGGAGCGAAGCTCATCCAAAAAATTTGGCGCCAAAAAATTTCTTATAATGTTTGAGCATTTTGTTCTGTGTAGCTTCAGAGAATTTCCAGAGCCCATATCTTTTCGCAGCCAGGCTTTAAACTCCTCGCTGTTAAGCCACACTCTCGGCATTATTTTTGGCTAATACTTTGATGATGAAATTGTTATGGCAATCGAACTCTAAACTAGAGTTCTATCGAATCATTTACAATAGGATCAATTGAACTATTTGAACGAACTTAGTTCCTTATTCTAGTTTAACTAATAATATTCTAGTTCAGTCAGTTCCACTATTAGTTCGATTAGTTCGTTCATCGAAAACTGAACCACTGAACTATGTCGTTTTAATTCAAACATACATACATACGATTAGTCGCACAAAAATGATAAATTGTTCAGTAGGAAAAATAGCTGAAAAAAACAATTTATATTTAAAAAAAATCCAGAATTCCCGCTGCCCGCTGTTTTGGAATTTTTCCCGTAATTGGACTTTCAAAACATCCAGATTTGAGGGAAAAAAGGTGATATGGCAACAGTGGCTCAGGGTATCCCCTAGTCGAGCAGTCTGTCTAGAGCACTCTTTTTTGTTTATTATTTAAATCTAGTACTCAGATCATTTGGAAATAAAGAAATAAATAAATATATCTATAAACATTATCTAAATTTCACCATAGTTTTTATCTATTTGGCATCTCCAAACCAACTGACCTTTCCCTATATATAACCTAGGAGGAGTTTATAAATTCCTGTTTCCTATGTTAGTTAATATCCTGCAATCAATTTGAATAATACATATAAAAATGGGTAAAGTTCTAGTTATGCCGTGTACGATCATTTGTGATCCTCAGAAATGCAAAATTTATTTGTTGTTGCTGCTGCTGCTGCTGCTGCTGCTGCTGCAATTTGCTGCTCTGTGAGAAATATATGCAGGCGCCCGAAGTCGGCAGTTCGGCAACACCATGCGCAGTCTGCTCCTTGTAGACTTTCTGTTCCGTATAGGATTTCGATAGCTTATCGTGCTCGGACTGTGAATGTGTTGACTGCTGCTGTTGCTGCTGGAAAGCCGGATGCATCATGGTAAGACTGCCCGCGCCTTGTCCATTGGCCAGTGATGGCGTCTCATTGATGCCCACATCACTCCCGATCATTGCATCCGTGTTGCCTGTCGATAAATGACTGTTGCCATTGTCGTCGTTGGCCGTCATCGCATTTTCTGTCGACCTATTCGAGCCACTGCCTTCGCTTTGCAGCAGCTGCAGCCGCTGCTTCTGCCACTTTCTGCGCCTGTTCTGGAACCAAACCTGCAATACAAATGCCATAGTCAAATAACTCGGAACGGATAGGAGATATATATATATATATATATATATATATATATAGATATAGATAGACAGATAGATAGATAGATAGATAGAGAACTCTGGCTGGTATAAGCTTTGGATGAGTTTTGAGATAATACAAGTTAGATCTATGATGCAACTGAATCTTTGGACTGCTTCCAATATAGAAACTATAACTGAGAAAACTCTACGACTAATATGATATATGGTATGGAGAATTCTCCCATTTTATACCCTGAGCCCATTGAAAATGCGAAATTAGGGTATAATTGTTTTGTGAAAATGTATGTAACATATATAAAGTATATATATTCTTGATCAGCGCGACAAGACGAGTCGATATAGCCCTGTCCGTCCGTCCGTCCGTGTGAACGCTGAGATATCTTTAAGTACGCAAGGTAGAGACTTGAAATTTTACATGAATACTCGATAATACCATACGCTGCACAAGTTTATAAAATTTTTCCATTTCAATTTTATGAGCATTTATCGATAATTTTAATGTGTTTTTAAGGCGTGGTTTGTACATCGTTTGAGCTAGAGACTTTAAATCGCTGTGTAGTTGCGTGTAATGAATACGGAGATTATGTGATTTTTAGATTTTGGATGCCACGCCCTACTCGCCCCCAATAGCCCCCTTATTTGGAAAAAGCGGAAATCAAATACTAGAGATTTGTGATAAAAATACACACATATAAATGTCATTAATAAGTTGTAAAAGTTTGATGCAGTTAGTCCATCGCTAAGAAAAGTTATTAAACAATTAAGTTCCCATAGTATTTCCCACATTGCTGCCCAAGCGCAGTCGCTGAGTCAACTGCTTAGTTGGCAGAGCGCGCGCTTATGAATGCGTGCATATGTGTGTGTATGTGTTGTTTGTATGCATGCATAAAAAAAGCGTAGAATAATTTAATATTTATATCTTCACAGGGCCCAGGGTATCCCCTAGTCGAGCAGTCTAGACTAGAGCACTCTTTTTTGTTTATTTTTTTAAATCTAGTACTCAGATCATTTGGAAATAAAGAAATAAATAAATATATCTATAAACATTATCTAAATTTCACCATAGTTTTTATCTATTTGGCATCTCCAAGCCAACTGACCTTTCCCTATATATAACCTACTCTTATCATGGTAAGAAACATATTCTATTCATTTTTTAGCTCAAATAAAATAAGTTCTTCTACTCAGCAGGAGTTTAAAAATTCCTGTTTCCCCTATTAGATAATATCCTGCAATCAATTTGAATAATACATATAAAAATGGGAAAAGTTCTAGTTATGCCGTGTACGATCATTTCTGATCCTCAGAAATGCGCAATTTATGTACATTAAGCGAGGGACGCCATTAAGGCCTGACTGGTCGCCCTAATTGATTCACCTGGACGCGTGTCTCGCTGAGACTAATGCGCCTCGCTACCTCCTCGCACAGAACGGCTTCGGGGTGATGTGTTTCTTCAAAGAGGGCCTCCAATTCCTGCAGCTGCTGTGGCGTAAATTTGGTGCGTCTCCATCGCTCCTGCCTCCGGCCGAGCTCCGTGACCGAATCCTCCGATAACTGCGTTTTGGATGGTCCAGCCATTAAACTGAATAATTTAAATTGCTCGTTTTTTCTTAAAAATATTACTTTTGAATTTTGGTTTTTTGGTGCTTAGCGATTGAAAGCAAACTGTGAAAAAAACAAATTTATGAAAACGATTCATAAATTTGTTTTTCACTGTTTGCTTTCAATCACTAAGCACCAAAAAACAAATGACAGAACAAAAAGATTATGCGCAGCACACTCAGATTTGTAGATTTCTATTTTGGATAGTGCACGGTAGATGGCGCTAATTTACAGCTACAATGCCGAGTAGTTTCTTAGAAATGAGCTTTTAATAGTAATGAACTATCGTCAACATGTTAAAATGATAGTTTACTTACTATCGATTACATTTACATATAAATATCGTGTGATAAAAAACCGTTAACACAACGATATAGTTCGAGCATTGGACAATATTTTACATATACATTATTGTTGTTGATTTCAGATATTGGAATTGTAAATAGCTTGAAACTTATATATAATGGTTGGCTTTTTTCTCGCACTGAAATTTTTTATATAATCCCAAGCTTGACCTAATACGGATTAAAAATTTCACAACATGCAAAATTTGAACGTCTAAAATTTATGGAACTTATTTGTCAGTTGCAATATGTAAAGTTATGTTACGCCATTGTTTAAATTCAATTTTATTTCGAGATTACGTTTTTCATATACTGCAGTTCTTATGAAAGTTCTTTTTATTTTGGCACTGTTAACCGCAAATTGCCTACCTAAAATAATATACAATAAGATAAATAGACATTTTCCGCGATGAATTCAATTACGTTGGCGCAAACCAGATTTAGCTGGTTTTTCTATTTATTAAAATATTTAAGAACAAGTGAGAACGTTGCCTTAGGACGAAACCTAAAGCGTGAAACTCGTTTCCCACAGGGGTATCTGGTATTTTAAATTTAATAATTTATCTCAAATTTTGTATTTACGTAGATTCATGTGAATTTTATGCAATTTAAATTTTTGCAAATATAACTATGTGAATGAATTAGCATTTTTATAAAATGTAAAAAATTCAATAGAATCATATTAAATTTTTGCAAATATAACTATGTGAATGAATTAGCATTTTTATAAAATGTAAAAAATTCAATAGAATCATATGCTGAAAGTTTCATCAAGTTCCGTTAAGTCAGTCGCAATCTATTAAACAAAACGTTTGGCCAATTATGACACGCACGCGTTAAGCAGCGACAGCAAAATATATTTACATTTACACATATGTACATACATTGAAACGCGCAAGCGCCTTTGTTTATGCACGGTCACAAATAAATTCAGCGCCATTCATTCTAGCATATTCTTCAACCAAAATTGTTATTGAGTTGTGTTTGCATTTTCAGCCGCTTCTTTAGTTTTGTATTTGTCAAATATCGCTATACGCCATACGCATACATTCAACCGACCACCGTTTTTGTATGTACACATATAAATACATACGTTCATATGCGCGCATTTCAGCTTTTTCTAAGAATGACAATTGCGATTGATTTATGTTTATATTGTGTTTGCATTAACAGCAGCTTCTATAGTTTTGTATTTGTCAATAGTCGCCCTTGTAGTGAAGTAGTTTCGGATTTGCCAACAGGCAATGCAAAACTGATGTGGCGCAGCAGGTAGATGAAAAGCGTGTAAGCAAAAGGGTCCGCGTTCGAGACGCGGCGGCGACGGCATGAAAATAGTTGCGCTGCTGTTCGTGCCTACATACATGCATACCTGATGGGACCTATCGTAAATTTTTTTGTGCGTGAATAATTTTGTTCGGACTAAGTCGATTACACAAATATCGGTATTTGATATTTACATTTTTTGTCAGGGTCACACACACAAAAAGAAAATAACATAACTGACCTAGGCTATACGAAAAATGATAATTTTAGCAGATAAATTATTTGCAGAACTTCAACATTAAATCAAATTACATATATTTCTCAGAAATTCCGTTTGTCGTCTTAGCAATTCTTATTAAGCTTATTTATATAGGTGGCACAGGCATATGAATTTTGCAGTAGGCGTAGACATATCATATTTGGCAAGTTCCTAGAAGGAGTCGAGGGTAACGTAACTGTAAAGTTTGGATGCTTACACTCCAAAAATGTGAAAGTACAGGGTACAGGGTATTTTTTCGATATACCACGCCCCCGAAGGGGCGTAAGATTTCTTTTTGGGGAATCAATAGAGGAGGCCCCCAGTAACACAAACAAATTTGGAATCGTCTAGCTCTAAAACTGTAGGAGCTATAATGCGTTTTGCGATTTGCCACGCCCCCTGAAGGCGTAGGTTACTTATCCGAGTATATATATCAAATTTCAAATTCAATTTCTCTAGCATCAATAGTGCTCAAAATATAGCTGATCTTGTAAAATCACTATATATTCAGATCCGATTTGCCACGCCCCCAGTGGGCGTAGACATCAAATCTTTTTATGAATCTTTATAGAATCATATCGTTAAGTTACTTGCCAAATTTCAGCATTCTAGTTTAAAAACTGTAGAAGTTACAGTTGTCCCGATTTGCCACGCCCCCAATGGGCGTAGATATATCCGCCATATCTTTTTGAGCTTGGGTGGTCAACGCAAGTATACATTCCAAATTTCAACTCTTTAGCTCTTCAACTAATATGATTTCTTAACTATGGGCGCAACCATTTTCGGATTTGCCACGCCCATAGTGGGCGTATCCGGAAAATCTTGACAATTTATAATTCGAGGGTATACACGAGTATATGTTCCAAATTTCAAGTCTCTAGCTTCAATAGCGTAGAAAAATATTGCATTCATACGGACAGACGGACAGATGGACAGACGGACGGACAGCAAGACGGACATTTCACAAAACCAATATACTCTTTTTCCCTTTGGGAAACGAGTATAAAAACTCTGCTTTATTGGGCACTATTCCTTATACATTATTGATGTAGTCATTTTTTACCTAAAAGTTTCTTATCACTTTGTTAATACGGCTTTATAATTTATGGGTAACTAAAGTAATACTTACCCAATCAAAATAATTTTATTTATCATCAAATAGAACTCAGTTTGCTGCAAATCACTCTAAGCTAAGCTAAGATTTTGCTAGCATAAAGAAATTCCGTGTACATTTACAGTCTGTGACCGCACTGTTAAATTGCATGAGCTATGTTAACAGAGCAGCAGTCTCTACGATATCGACCAATCGATATCGATTAGAGCTCAATTTTAATTCAAATTTAAATATGAAATGAATACTTTAAGTGTTTGTCTCTATTTACGTTTTAATTGTGTCTGTAATTCTTAAAAAAAAGAGGGAAAATTAATAAATTCATATGCACATTAATATTACATTCATCATTTATTGTTCTCTATATACACCTTCAGTCCTAATGTACGCCGTTCGAGGTCTGCGATTTAGTCGCCGCCAAAGCTGCTGCCTGCTGTTGCTACTGTTGTTGCTGCTGCTGCTGCTGTTGTTGCTGCTGCTGCTGCAGCTGCAATTTGCTGCTCTGAGAGAAATCTTTGCAGGCGCCCGAAGTCGGCAGTTCGGCAACACCATGCGCAGTCGGCTCCTTGTAGAGTTTCAGTTCCGTATAGGTTTTCGATAGCTTATCGTGCTCGGACTGTGAATGTGTTGACTGCTGCTGTTACAGCTGGAAAGCCGGATGCATCATGGTAAGACTGCCCGCGCCTTGTCCATTGGCCAGTGATGGCGCCTCATTGATGCCCACATCACGATAGCTTATCGTGCTCGGACTGTGAATGTGTTGCTGCCTGCTGTTGCTGCTGCTGCTGTTGTTGCTGCTGCTGTTGCATTTATCGATAATTTTAATGTGTTTTTAAGGCGTGGTTTGTACATCGTTTGAGCTAGAGACTTCAAATTGCTGTGTAGTTGCGTGTAATGAATACGGAGATTACGTGATTTTTAGATTTTTGATGTCACGCCCTACTCGCCCCCAAAAGCCCCCTTATTTGCCCTGCGCGTGCTATACGCGGACAAAAAAAATTTTAGCTGTCTAGCTCGTCTACGTTCTGAAATCGACGCGTACAAACATACCGACAGACGGACGGACGGACAGGCCTAAGTCGACTCAGCTCGTCGCCCTGTTCAAGAATATATATACTTTGTAGGGTCTGACACGCCTCCTTCCGCCTGTTACATACATTTAACAAAATCATTATACCCTGATTTCCCATTTTCAATGAGCTCAGGGTATAAAAACAGCTTGAAGCATATAAAAAAGAATTTAATTATTTGCATTGATTGACATATTTATCCATATATTTTATCAGATATACAACCATCACATAAGGAGCCGATTACTTTTGTATTGTATTCTTATACAAAATTGCACGAATCCTTTTGTGCTTGATGTATGATTGAAATTATTGAAGATTTATTTATTTCTAAGAACTTCAAATTTTCGATGGAACTATCGATAGTATCGATGGTTCATTCCATCGATGGAGAAATCTATCGAGGTTAGTGTTTATCGATGGTTTTGCAGCCGTATGGTACATCCAGCAAATGCGCTGACTCAACCATTACTCGTTAACTAGTTGTGAATTGGGGAAAAAATATCCAGTCTGTGCAGCCTCTAAAGTAGGCTGCAGACTGCTTAACTTGAGGTAGGCAATAGTATATAACGTACATTTTTTTACAATTCTCAACTGGTTTTAACTGTGAGCCAATGGAGTACTTAATATTTAGTTTTGAAGTTATCGTTTCACGGCCTTATGGTTGAGATCAAATTGTGGCATTTGATAGAGGGTTGGGATGGGTTGATAGGGGGTTGGGACATGATATTGAGTGTAAAGTATCGAACTTGTACTCATGATTAGTTTAGCTAATCATACAACATATGGACTGGACATCTGAACAAAATAGCTCAGCACGCAGAATTTGAGTCGGAGCTCCCAGTCAACTTCGTACATGTTTTAGGCTCCCACACGAAGAAGAATTATTCCGCTTCGAGCGTTCGGCCGAACAGCATCGCACCAGGATTGAGATTTCTCGTAGTGAAATTTCTATGCTGCTGAGCACTGTTGCCAACTTTTGTTGAGAAAAAAAAGCTGTTTTTAGTGGGGAGATACTACGAGATAATCTTAAATGTTGTAGGAAAAAAGCTGATGTTTTCTGCCTTCTTTTAAGGGCTTAATTTTATAAATAATTTATTATATCAATTTCGTGACAGTTGTTATCTTTGTCGTATGCCTTCATGGTAAAACGAAACCAATATCAGTTGACTCATAAATCAGAAGGCTATATTTTGCATTGACAATATCGGAGCGAAGCTCATCCAAAAAATTTGGCGCCAAAAAATTTCTTATAATGTTTGAGCATTTTGTTCTGTGTAGCTTCAGAGAATTTCCAGAGCCCATATCTTTTCGCAGCCAGGCTTTAAACTCCTCGCTGTTAAGCCACACTCTCGGCATTATTTTTGGCTAATACTTTGATGATGAAATTGTTATGGCAATCGAACTCTAAACTAGAGTTCTAGGATCAATTGAACTATTTGAACGAACTTAGTTCCTTATTCTAGTTTAACTAATCATATTCTAGTTCAGTCAGTTCCACTATTAGTTCGATTAGTTCGATTAGTTCGTTCATCGAAAACTGAACCACTGAACTATTTCGTTTTAATTCAAACACAATAAACAACTCAACATTTTACATACGATTAGTCGCACAAAAATGATAAATTGTTCAGTAGAATAAATAGCTGAAAAAAAGCAATTTATATTTTAATAAAATTCATAATTCCCGCTGCCCGCTGATTTGGAATTTTTCCCGCAATTGAACTTTCAAAACATTCAGATTTGACGGGAAAAAAGCTGATTTGGCAACAGTGGATCAGGGTTTCCCCTATTCGAGCAGTCTAGACTAGAGCACTCTTTTTTGTTTATTATTTAAATCTAGTACTCAGATCATTTGGAAATAAAGAAATAAATAAATATATCTATAAACATTATCTATATCTCACCATAGTTTTTATCTATTTGGCATCTCCAAACCAACTGACCTTTCCCTATATATAACCTACTCTTATCATGGTAAGAAACATATTCTATTTATTTTTAGCTCAAATAAAATAAGTTCTTCTACTCATCAGGAGTTTATAAATTCCTGTTTCCCATGTTAGTTAATATCCTGCAGTCAATTTGAATAATACATATAAAAATGGGTAAAGTTCTAGTTATTCCGTGTACGATCATTTGTGATCCTCAGAAATGCACAATTTAAGCACATTAAGCGAGGAACGCCATTATGGCCTGGCTGGTCGCCCTAATTGATTCACCTGGACGCGTGTCTCGCTGAGACTAATGCGCCTCGCTACCTCCTCGCACAGAACGGCTTCGAGGTGATGTGTTTCTTCAAAGGGGCCTCCAATTCCTGCAGCTGCTGTGGCGTAAATTTGGTGCGTCTCCATCGCTCCCGCCTCCGGCCGAGCTCCGTGACCGAATCCTCCGATAGCTGCGTTTTGAATGGTCCAGCCATTGAACTGAATAATTTAAATTGCTCGTTTTTTTCTTAAAAATATTACTTTTGAATTTTGGTGTTCGTTTTCATAAATTTGTTCCTTTTCACTGTTTGCTTTTAATTACTAAGCACCAAAAAACAAATGACAGAACAAAAAGATTATGCACAGCACACTCAGATTTGTAGATTTCTATTTTGGATAGTGCACGGTAGATGGCGCTAATTTACAGCTACAATGCCAAGTGAGTTGTTTCTTAGAAATGATCTTTTAATAGTTATGAACTATCGTCAACATGTTAAAATGATAGTTTACTTACTATCGATTACATTTACATATAAATATCGTGTGATAAAAAACCGTTAACACAACGATATAGTTCGAGCATTGGACAATATTTTACATATAAATTATTGTTGTTGATTTCAGATATTGGAATTGTAAATAGCTTGAAACTTATATATAATGGTTGGCTTTTTTCTCGCACTGAAATTTTTTATATAATCCCAAGCTTGACCTAATACGGATTAAAAATTTCACAACATGCAAAATTTGAACGTCTAAAATTTATGGAACTTATTTGTCAGTTGCAATATGTAAAGTTATGTTACGCCATTGTTTAAATTCAATTTTATTTCGAGATTACGTTTTTCATATACTGCAGTTCTTATGAAAGTTCTTTTTATTTTGGCACTGTTAACAGCAAATTGCCTACCTAAAATAATATACATTAAGATAGATAGACATTTTCCGCGATGAATTCAATTACTTTGGCGCAAACCAGATGAAGTTAGTTTTTCTATTTATTAAAATATTTAAGAAAAACTCTGCTTTATTGGGCACTATTCCTGATACATTATTGATGTGGTCATTATACTAGTTTCCCAAAGGGAAAATAGTATACTGGTTTTGTGCAATGTCCGTCTTGCTGTCCGTCCGTCTGTCCGTATGAATGCAATATTTTTCCACGCTATTGAAGCTAGAGACTTGAAATTTGGAACATATACTCGTGTATACCCTCGAATTATAAAGTGTCAAGATTTTCCGGATACGCCCACTAGGGGCGTGGCAAATCGGAAAATGGTTGCGCCCATAGTTAAGAAATCATATTAGTTGAAGAGCTAGAGAGTTGAAATTTGGAATATTTACTTGCGTTGACCACCCAAGTTCAAAAAGATATGGCGGATATATCTACGCCCATTGGGGGCGTGGCAAATCGAGAAAACTGTAACTTCTACAGTTTTAAAGCTAGAATGCTGAAATTTGGCACGTATCTTAACGCTTCGATTCTATAAAGATTGATAAAAAGATTTTATGTCCACGCCCACTGGGGGCGTGCCAGATCGGATCTGAATATATAGTGATTTTACAAGATCAGCTATATTTTGAGCACTATTGATGCTAGAGACTTGAAATTTGATATACATACTCGGATAAGCAACCCAAGATCAAAAATATATGGCGGACATACCTACGCCTTCAGGGGGCGTGGCAAATCGCAAAACGCATTATAGCTCCTACAGTTTTAGAGCTAGACGCTTCAAAATTGGATGTTTGTTTTACTGAGGGCCTCCTCTATTGATTCCCTAAAAATAAATCTTACGCCCCTTTAGGGGCGTGGTATATCGAAAAAATACCCTGTTACTTTCACATTTTTGGAGTGTAAGTATCCAAACTTTACAGTTACGTTATCCTCGACTCCTTCTAGGAACTTGCCAAATATGATATGTCTACGCCTACTGGGGGCGTGGCAAATTGGCAACAAAATTTGTAACGCCCAGCTGCAAAATTCATATGCCTGTGCCACCTATATAAATAAGCTTAATAAGAATTGCTAAGACGACAAACGGCATTTCTGAGAATTATATGTAATTCGATTTAATGTTGAAGTTTTGCAAATAATTTATCTGCTAAAATTATCATTTTTCGTATAGCCTAGGTCAGCTATGTTATTTTCTTTTTGTGTGTGTGACCCTGACAAAAAATGTAAATATCAAATACCGATATTTGTATAATCGACTTAGTCCGAACAAAATTATTCACGCACAAAAAAATTTACGATAGGTCCCATCAGGTATGTATGTATGTAGGCACGAACAGCTGCGCAACTATATTCATGCCGTCGCCGCTGCGTCTCGAACGCGGACCCTTTTGCTTACACGCTTTTCATCTACCTGCTGCGCCACATCAGTTTTGCATTGCCTATTGGCAAATCCGAAACTACTTCACAACAAAGGCGACTTTTGACAAACACAAAACTATAGAAGCTGCTGTTAATGCAAACACAATATAAACGTAAATCAATCGCAATTGTGATTCTTAGAAAAAGCTGAAATGCGTGCATATGAACGTATGTATTTATATGTGTACATACAAAAACGGTGGTCGCTTGAATGTATGCGTATAAAGGGCGATATTTGACAAATACAAAACTAAAGAAGCGGCTGAAAATGCAAGCACAACTCAATAACAATTTTGGTTGAAGAATGTGCTAGAATGAATGGCGCTGAATTTATTTGTGACCATGCATAAGCAAAGGCGCTTGCACGTTTCAATGTATGTACATATGTGTTAATGTAAATGTATTTTGCTGTCGCTGCTTAACGCGTGCGTGTCATAATAGGCCAAACATTTTGTTTAATAGATTGCGACTGACTTAACGGAACTTGATGAAACTTTCAGATATGATTCTATTGAATTTTTTACATTTTATAAAAATGCTAATTCATTCACATAGTTATATTTGCAAAAATTGAAATTGCATAAAATTCACATGAATCTACATAAATGCAAAATTTGAGATAAATTATTAAATTTAAAATACCAGATGCCCCTGTGGGAAACGAGTTTCACGCCTTAGGTCTCGCCCTAAGGCAACATTCTTACTTGTTTTCTTTTTGTGTGTGTGACCACACCATCAACAAATGTCGATTACACATAGACTCAATTCAAAACAAAATTATTCTACACAAAAAAATTGACGATAGAACCTATCATGTATGTATATATGTATGTAGGCACGAACAGCTGCGCAACTATTTTCATGTCGTCGCCGCCGCGTTTCGAACGCAGACCGTTTTGCTTACACGCTTTTCATCTACCTATTGCGCCACCTTTTCATTGCCCGTTAGCAAATCCGAATCAGGCGACTTTTGACAAATACAGAACTATAGAAGCTGCTGTTAATGCAAACACAATATAAACGTAAATCAATCGCAATTGTGATTCTTAGATAATGCTGAAATGCGTGCATATGAACGTATGTATTTATATGTGTACATACAAAAACGGTGGTCGGTTTGAATGTATGCGTATGGCGTATAGCGATATTTGACAAATACAAAACTAAAGAAGCGGCTGAAAATGCAAACACAACTCAATACATATTTTGGTTGAAGATTATGCTAGAATGAATTGCGCTGAATTTATTGTGACCATGCATAAGCAAACGCGCTTGCACGTTTCAATTATGTGTAAAATATATAAAAAAATCAAATTTATTTGCAACAGACCTTAATGGCAGTATATGAGGGGGTAGGTAATTAGTTAAAAAAGCCGGTATCCGAAATTAACAAAAATTTAAATGATAAAACAATGAATCTAATAAATGCAAAATTGAGATATATTATTAAATTCAATATACCAGATGCTCCTATGGGAAACTAGTATCACGCATTAGGTTCGCCCTCATGCAACGTTCTTACTTGTTTTTTAGCTAAAAGTTTCTTATCACTTTGTTAATACGGCTTTATAATTTATGGGTAACTAAAGTAATACTTACCCAATCAAAATAATTTTATTTACCATCAAATAGAACTCAGTTTCCTGCAAATCACTCTAAGCTAAGCTAAGATTTTGCTAGCATAAAGAAATTCCGTGTACGTTTACAGTCTGTGACCGCACTGTTAAATTGCGTGAGCTATGTTATCGACCAATCGATATCGATTAGAGCTCAATTTGAATTAAAATTTAAATATGAAATGAATACTTTAAGTGTTAGTCTCTATTTACGTTTTAATTGTGTCTGTAATTCTTGAAAAAAAATGGGGAAATTAATAAATTCAAATGCACATTAATATTACATTCATCATTTATTGTTCTCTTTATACACTCTCAGCCTTAATGCACGCCATTCGAGGTCTGCGACTTAGTCGACGCCAAAGCTGCTGCCTGCTGTTGCTGCTGTTGTTGTTGCTGCTGCTGCTGCTACTGTTGTTGCTGCTGCTGCTGCTGCTGTTGTTGATGCTGCTGCTGCAGCTGCAATTTGCTGCTCTGAGAGAAATCTTTGCAGGCTCCCGAAGTCGGCAGTTAGGCAACACCATGCGCAGTCGGCTCCTTGTAGAGTTTCAGTTCCGTATAGGTTTTCGATAGCTTATCGTGCTCGGACTGTGAATGTGTTGACTGCTGCTGTTACTGCTGGAAAGCCGGATGCATCATGGTAAGACTGCCCGCGCCTTGTCCATTGGCCAGTGATGGCGCCTCATTGATGCCCACATCACGATAGCTTATCGTGCTCGGACTGTGAATGTGTTGCTGCCTGCTGTTGCTGTTGCTGCTGTTGTTGCTGCTGCTGTTGCATTTATCGATAATTTTAATGTGTTTTTAAGGCGTGGTTTGTACATCGTTTGAGCTAGAGACTTCAAATTGCTGTGTAGTTGCGTGTAATGAATACGGAGATTACGTGATTTTTAGATTATTGATGCCACGCCCTACTCGCCCCCAAAAGCCCCCTTATTTGACCTGCGCGTGCTATACACGGACAAAAAAAATTTTAGCTGTCTAGCTCGTCTACGTTCTGAAATCGACGCGTTCAAACATACCGACAGACGGACGGACGGACAGGCCTAAGTCGACTCAGCTCGTCGCCCTGTTCAAGAATATATATCCATTGTAGGGTCTGACACGCCTCCTTCCGCCTGTTACATACATTTAACAAAATCATTATACCCTGATTTCCCATTTTCAATGAGCTCAGGGTATAAAAACAGCTTGAAGCATATAAAAAAGAATTTAATTATTTGCATTGATTGACATATTTATCCATATATTTTATCAGATATACAACCATCACATAAGGAGCCGATTACTTTTGTATTGTATTCTTATACAAAATTGCACGAATCGTTTTGTGCTGGATGTATGATTGAAATTATTGAAGATTTATTTATTTCTAAGAACTTCAAATTTTCGATGGAACTATCGATAGTATCGATGGTTCATTCCATCGATGGAGAAATCTATCGAGGGGAGTATTTATCGATGGTTTTGCAGCCCTATGGTACATCCAGCAAATGCGCTGACTCAACCATTACTCGTTAACTAGTTGTGAATTGGGGAAAAAATATCCAGTCTGTGCAGCCTCTAAAGTAGGCTGCAGACTGCTCAACTTGAGGTAGGCAATAGTATATAACGTAAATTTTTTTACAATTCTCAACTGGTTTTAACTGTGAGCCAATGCAGTACTTAATATTTAGTTTTGAAGTTATCGTTTCACGGCCTTATGGTTAAGATCAAATTGTGGCGTTTGATAGGGGGTTGGGATGGGTTGATAGGGGGTTGGGACATGATATTGAGTGTAAAGTATCGAACTTGTACTCATGAGTAGTATAACTAATCATACAACACATGGACTGGACATCTGAACAAAATAGCTCAGCACGCAGAATTTGAGTCGGAGCTCCCAGTCAACTTCGTACATGTTAGGCTCCCACACGAAGAAGAATTATTCCGCTTCGAGCGTTCGGCCGAACAGCATCGCACCAGGATTGAGATTTCTCGTAGTGAAATTTCTATGCTGCTGAGCACTGTTGCCAACTTTTGTTGAGAAAAAAAAGCTGTTTTTAGTGGGGAGATACTACGAGATAATCTTAAATGTTGTAGGAAAAAAGCTGATGTTTTCTGCCTTCTTTTAAGGGCTTAATTTTATAAATAATTTATTATATCAATTTCGTGACAGTTGTTATCTTTGTCGTATGCCTTCATGGTAAAACGAAACCTATATCAGTTGACTCATAAATCAGAAGGCTATATTTTGCATTGACAATATCGGAGCGAAGCTCATCCAAAAAATTTGGCGCCAAAAAATTTCTTATAATGCTTGAGCATTTTGTTCTGTGTAGCTTCAGAGAATTTCCAGAGCCCATATCTTTTCGCAGCCAGGCTTTAAACTCCTCGCTGTTAAGCCACACTCTCGGCATTGTTTTTGGCTAATACTTTGATGATGAAATTGTTATGGCAATCGAACTCTAAACTAGGATCAATTGAACTATTTCCTTATTCTAGTTTAACTAATCATATTCTAGTTCAGTCAGTTCCACTATTAGTTCGATTAGTTCGTTCATCGAAAACTGAACCACTGAACTATTTCGTTTTAATTGAAACACAATAAACAACTCAACATTTTACATACGATTAGTCGCACAAAAAAAAAGCTGAAAAAAAATCTATTTATATTTAAAAAAATCCAGAATTCTCGCTGTTTTGGAATTTTTCCCGTAATTGGACTTTCAAAACATCCAGATTTGACGGGAAAAAACTGATTTGGCAACAGTGGCTCCGGGTATCCCCTAGTCGAGCAGTTTAGACTAGAGCACTCTTTTTTGTTTTTTATTTAAATCTAGTACTCAGATCATTTGGAAATAAAGAAATAAATAAATATATCTATAAACATTATCTAAATTTCACCATAGTTTTTATCTATTTGGCATCTCCAAACCAACTGACCTTTCCCTATATATAACCTAGGAGGAGTTTATAAATTCCTGTTTCCCATGTTAGTTAATATCCTGCAATCAATTTGAATAATACATATAAAAATGGGTAAAGTTCTAGTTATTCCGTGTACGATCATTTGTGATCCTCAGAAATGCACAATTTATTTGGTGTTTGTTGTTGCTGCTGCTGCTGCTGCTGCTGCTGCTGCAATTTGCTGCTCTGAGAGAAATCTATGCAGGCGCCCGAAATCGTCAGTTCGGCAACACCATGCGCAGTCTGCTCCTTGTAGACTTTCTGTTCCGTATAGGATTTCGATAGCTTATCGTGCTCGGTCTGTGAATGTGTTGACTGCTGCTGTTGCTGCTGGAAAGCCGGATGCATCATGGTAAGACTGCCCGCGCCTTGTCCATTGGCCAGTGATGGCGTCTCATTGATGCCCACATCACTCCCGATCATTGCATCCGTGTTGCCTGTCGATAAATGACTGTTGCCATTGTCGTCGTTGGCCGTCATCGCATTTTCTGTCGGCCTATTCGAGCCACTGCCTTCGCTTTGCAGCAGCTGCAGCCGC
Source organism: Drosophila meridiana (assembly GCA_035045185.1). Classification (NCBI taxonomy): domain Eukaryota; kingdom Metazoa; phylum Arthropoda; class Insecta; order Diptera; family Drosophilidae; genus Drosophila; species Drosophila meridiana. The sequence continues at coordinate 540,051 of JAWNPF010000039.1, forward strand.
TGCTTCTGCCACTTTCTGCGCCTGTTCTGGAACCAAACCTGCAATACAATTGCCATAGTCAAATAACTCGGAACGGATAGTATAATATATATATATATATATATATATATATATATATATATAGATATAGATAGACAGATAGATAGATAGATAGATAGAGAACTCTGGCTGGTATAAGCTTTGGATGAGTTTTGAGATAATAAAAGTTAGATCTATGATGCAACTGAATCTTTGGACTGCTTCCAATACTATAACTGAGAAAACTCTACGACTAATATGATATATGGTATGGAGAATTCTCCCATTTTATACCCTGAGCCCATTGAAAATGCGAAATTAGGGTATAATTGTTTTGTGAAAATGTATGTAACATATATAAAGTATATATATTCTTGATCAGCGCGACAAGACGAGTCGATATAGCCCTGTCCGTCCGTCCGTCCGTGTGAACGCTGAGATTTCTTTAAGTACGCAAGGTAGAGACTTGAAATTTTACATGAATACTCGATAATACCATACGCTGCACAAGTTTATAAAATTTTTCCATTTCGATTTTATGAGCATTTATCGATAATTTTAATGTGTTTTTAAGGCGTGGTTTGTACATCGTTTGAGCTAGAGACTTTAAATCGCTGTGTAGTTGCGTGTAATGAATACGGAGATTATGTGATTTTTAGATTTTGGATGCCACGCCCTACTCGCCCCCAATAGCCCCCTTATTTGGAAAAAGCGGAAATCAAATACTAGAGATTTGTGATAAAAATACACACATATAAATGTCATTAATAAGTTGTAAAAGTTTGATGCAGTTAGTCCATCGCTAAGAAAAGTTATTAAACAATTAAGTTCCCATAGTATTTCCCACATTGCTGCCCAAGCGCAGTCGCTGAGTCAACTGCTTAGTTGGCAGAGCGCGCGCTTATGCATGCGTGCATATGTGTGTGTATGTGTTGTTTGTATGCATGCATAAAAAAAAAATCGTAGAATAATTTAATCTTCACAGGGCCCAGGGTATCCCCTAGTCGAGCAGTCTAGACTAGAGCACTCTTTTTTGTTTATTTTTTAAATCTAGTACTCAGATCATTTGGAAATAAAGAAATAAATAAATATATCTATAAACATTATCTAAATTTCACCATAGTTTTTATCTATTTGGCATCTCCAAGCCAACTGACCTTTCCCTATATATAACCTACTCTTATCATGGTAAGAAACATATTCTATTCATTTTTTAGCTCAAATAAAATAAGTTCTTCTACTCAGCAGGAGTTTAAAAATTCCTGTTTCCCCTATTAGATAATATCCTGCAATCAATTTGAATAATACATATAAAAATGGGAAAAGTTCTAGTTATGCCGTGTACGATCATTTCTGATCCTCAGAAATGCACAATTTATGTACATTAAGCGAGGGACGCCATTAAGGCCTGACTGGTCGCCCTAATTGATTCACCTGGACGCGTGTCTCGCTGAGACTAATGCGCCTCGCTACCTCCTCGCACAGAACGGCTTCGGGGTGATGTGTTTCTTCAAAGAGGGCCTCCAATTCCTGCAGCTGCTGTGGCGTAAATTTGGTGCGTCTCCATCGCTCCTGCCTCCGGCCGAGCTCCGTGACCGAATCCTCCGATAGCTGCGTTTTGGATGGTCCAGCCATTAAACTGAATAATTTAAATTGCTCGTTTTTTCTTAAAAATATTACTTTTGAATTTTGGTTTTTGGTGCTTAGTGATTGAAAGCAAACTGTGAAAAAACAAATTTATGAAAACGATTCATAAATTTGTTTTTCACTGTTTGCTTTCAATCACTAAGCACCAAAAAACAAATGACAGAACAAAAAGATTATGCGCAGCACACTCAGATTTGTAGATTTCTATTTTGGATAGTGCACGGTAGATGGCGCAAATTTACAGCTACAATGCCGAGTAGTTTCTTAGAAATGAGCTTTTAATAGTAATGAACTATCGTCAACATGTTAAAATGATAGTTTACTTACTATCAATTACATTTACATATAAATATCGTGTGATAAAAAACCGTTAACACAACGATATAGTTCGAGCATTGGACAATATTTTACATATACATTATTGTTGTTGATTTCAGATATTGGAATTGTAAATAGCTTGAAACTTATATATAATGGTTGGCTTTTTTCTCGCACTGAAATTTTTTATATAATCCCAAGCTTGACCTAATACGGATTAAAAATTTCACAACATGCAAAATTTGAACGTCTAAAATTTATGGAACTTATTTGTCAGTTGCAATATGTAAAGTTATGTTACGCCATTGTTTAAATTCAATTTTATTTCGAGATTACGTTTTTCATATACTGCAGTTCTTATGAAAGTTCTTTTTATTTTGGCACTGTTAACCGCAAATTGCCTACCTAAAATAATATACAATAAGATAAATAGACATTTTCCGCGATGAATTCAATTACGTTGGCGCAAACCAGATTTAGCTGGTTTTTCTATTTATTAAAATATTTAAGAACAAGTGAGAACGTTGCCTTAGGACGAAACCTAAAGCGTGAAACTCGTTTCCCAGAGGGGTATCTGGTATTTTAAATTTAATAATTTATCTCAAATTTTGTATTTACGTAGATTCATGTGAATTTTATGCAATTTAAATTTTTGCAAATATAACTATGTGAATGAATTAGCATTTTTATAAAATGTAAAAAATTCAATAGAATCATATTAAATTTTTGCAAATATAACTATGTGTTGAATAATTTGGTTTCAACGAACAGATGCAGTTGTACAAAAGTTATGGAATAGACAGTTCTTGGAAAATTATATGTATACGTTTATTTGCGCGTTTCTTCATTTAGCTCTTTTCTGCGCGACGATATGCAAACGACAGAGTTTCTCTTACAACTAGACATAGATCATCTGGCAACATTACAATATGTGATGAAATACAATACACAGTGTTACCAGATTGTTACTTTGCATTTAACATTATTTCAAACACACCCCCTCAAAGTAACTAACTTTAAACTTAAACATACGTGATACCTAACGATAAGCTACATTCATTATGCTTGTTGGCGCTTAGGCCCTTCGTTAGTACATCAGCCGGCATTTTCTCTGTCGGCATATATTCTACAAAAATATCACCACTCTTATGCTTCTCCTGGATAAAGTGATGACGCACATCTATGTGCTTCGTTCGAGGATGAAATCCAAAACCTTTCACCAAATGTTGTGCGCTTTGGTTGTCGTTGTAGATGCGCACAGACTCACATTTCGTACCAATTCTTTCCAGTAGCGCTTTTAGATACAGAGCTTCCTTAACTGACTCTGACATAGCCAAATACTCTGCCTCGGTACTTGATAACGCCACAGTACGTTGCTTGCGCGCCTCCCAGCTTATTGCGGCGCCTGCCAATATAAATGCCTGTCCTGAGTAGGAGCGACGATCAGTCAAGTTACTACCCCAGTCAGCATCGACCACGCCATATAGTTCTCTTCCTGTATGTTTGAAGAGAAGTTCAATCTCCTTGGAACCGCTTAGGTATCGCAAGATACGTTTCGATGCCTTCCAATGTTCAACTGTGTAGTTTGAGTTGAACTGACTCATGAAGTTTACTGCAAATGCTATATCTGGGCGTGTCGTTACTGAAAGAAACATTAAAGAACCAATTAGTTTTTGGTATGGATACTTCTCCATCTCGTCTTTGCTGGGTTCATCTGGAAGCTTCAAAGTTGATTTGGCTTCCATCGGGGTCATTGCTGGTTTACAACCTATCATGCCAAATCGCTCCAATATGGCATCTATGTATTTCTTTTGCGAAAGAAATAGTTGTTTCTTTGTTCTGTCTTGACGAAACGTAATGCCCAAACATGTCTTCACAGGTCCAAAATCCTTCATTTGGAAATTCTTGCAGAGATGTGCCTTCGTCTGTTGTAGCCAATCTGTACAGTTTGAAGCAAGTAGCAGGTCATCAACATATATTGTGACAATTAAAAGTTTTCCTCTTTTCCGTTTAACGAACAAACATGGGTCCTGTTCGGTTGCTTCAAGTCCAATTTCCTTAAGCTTCGTCCATAGTTTCCAGTACCATCGTATTCCTGACTGCCGTAGCCCGTATAATGCCTTCTTTATCCGGCATACGGGGTCTTGTATCTCCTTTAAGGCTTTTCGCCACTCTTTAGCCGTTTCTATGACCTCTACGTCTGGATGCTGTTGTTTTAATCCGATAGGTTTTCCTGACATCAGTTTCTGCATAAAAACATCTAAGTTTTCTGGGATGTCCATGTAAACCTTCTCCTCTAGCTCTCCATTGAGATATGCTGTGACAACGTCCATTTGATGAATTTCCAAATCATATTCTGCTGACAAGGCTGCTAGTAGCCGAACTGAAGTAAATCGCGCAACAGGGGAATATGTTTCGTGAAAATCCTCTCCAGGCTTCTGCGCATATCCTTTGGCAACTAGTCGAGCCTTCTTTTTGCCTTTAGAACTTCCATCGTCCTTTGTCTGAAATACCATCTTGTTTCCTATCACTTTTCTGTCCTTCGGCCTTTCAACAATTTTCCATGTCTTGTTGAGAATCTGTGCCACGAACTCGTCTTCCATGGCATGTGTCCAGCTTACAGCATCATTACTATCTTGTGCTTCCTTGATAGTCAGGGGATCATTTGTGGATATATTGAATGCCATTTCACATTCCTCAAATGTGTCATCGTCATCTTCGTTGCTCTCAGGATCGTCCTCTACAACTGGTTGATAAACTTTTCGTGGTCTTCCTTTCTGACCAGTCTTCAACTTCTTTGGACGTCCTCTGCCATGTCTAACTGGCTGTGTCTCCTCCTCTGTTATTTCTTCACCGCTTGAGCAAGTATCTTCCGGTTCGCATGTGTCATTTATCTGGATATCAACAACGTTTTCAGGGCTGTCATAGAATTCCTCGAATTCATTTTTGAATCCTGAAACATTTATAAATTTCACATCTTTACTAATAATAACAGTGCGTTTCCTTAAGTGGTAGACTCGATAAGCTTTTGATTCTAGAGCATATCCCACCAATATACACTCTTCCGATCGTGATTCAAACTTGCCCTTCTGTTTGTCTTTTATTAACACGTATGCTCTGGTACCAAACGTGCGCATATACTTGACCGTAGGCACTTTAGATGTCCAGAAAGTATATGGCAGCTCTCCAGACAATGCTTTGGTTGGACATCTGTTTCGGATATAACATGCTGTGTTAATCGCCTCTGCCCAAAATGAGGGTGGTGCTCCAGATTGTTTCATCATGCACCTGGCCATTTCTACAAGTGTACGGTTCTGCCTCTCAGCGATGCCATTTTGCTGAGGTGTGTATGGCGCAGTTAGACGTCGGCCAATACCATGCTTTTGTAGATACTCGTCAAATTCTTTGTTTTTGAATTCTGTTCCATTATCAGTTTGTAACATCTTGACTTTGTTACCTGTAAAAGTCTCAACAGAAGATTTATACCTTTTAAATACTTCAAGCACTTCTGACTTTTGCTTGATAAAATAGATCGAACAATAACGAGAGTAATCATCTATGAAAGTTACGAAATACTTGCATCCACTCATTGATTGGTTCCGCATTGGCCCGCATACGTCGCTATGAACAATTTCCAAAGTCTGCTTCGATCTTTTTTCAGTTGAGCTTTTATAGTTGTTTGCTGTTTGTTTTTCACTTACGCAAATTTCGCACTGTGATAGTTTCGCATTCTCTTTTATGTTCATTCCGTGCGCTCTGCCTGACTTGCACATGGATTTCAAATCATTTTCATTTAAATGGCCCATGCGTCGGTGCCACATATCTATTTCACCATCCTGTGCAATATTTACTTGTTGCTCTTCGGTGTTCAAGTAATATAAATTCCCATATCTTTTCGCACGAAGCCATACCTTATTGTTTTTGACAATTACTGCTTCATTCTTGCGAAAATGCACTTCGTGTCCTCTATCAGTTATTTTTGATACAGAGAGCAGATTTTGACGCAGATCGGATACATACAACACTTCTTTTAATGTGATTTCATTTTTCTGCCTATTTTCCTGTACTTCAATTCGCACTTCACCGACTCCATTTACCTTTGCGGTATTTTGGTTTGCTAAATACAGTGTCTTGCCACTTTGCTCTAATTTTCCAAATTCGTCTTTGTTTGAGCTCATATGTGCAGTACATCCACTGTCTAGACACCACACATTTCCTCTACGCTCTGTTATGTATGCATGTTCGCTTATATTGAGTGATTCGTGTTTTGCTTGTTCTTTATTTGCAATTTTCTCACTCTGTTTATGTTGCTTCTTCTTATTTCGGCAGTCTCGCGCGAGATGACCGATTTTTTCACAAGAATAACATTTTCTTGTTTCCTTTTGCTCGTTCTTTTCTTTGCCGTTGCCTTTGCGGCGGTTTGCATATAACGCAGTCTGTTCTTCGCGTTCACTTTTCGTTTTTCGCGCTTCTGCCTCTTCTAATATCTTCACTCGTAGAATATCGGGGCTCGGCAACTCGTCCCTTGTTTCTATGGCACACCGAAATGTTTCATGCGAATCAGGCAGACTGTATAACAAAAGAATCGCGAGTAAATCATCTCCAATTGCTACGCCGATTTCTTTTAATTTTTTCACAGCATCAAAAAACTCTTTTATATGCTGACGCGTGTCACTATCTTCGCTCATACGATATAACGCCACTCGTTTGAGTAAACTTGCTTTTCTCACAGGTCCAGTGGATTGAAATGTCTCTTTTAATTTTATCCAACAATCATGAGCCGTTTCACAGTTTTCTATTAACGCCAACTCTGATATGCTGATTGACAGCAATATGTCAGCGCGGGCTTTCTCGTCTTGCACTTTCCATGCTGCACGTTCAGCTTCCTCTTCGGGGCATATTTTTGATCCATTTACAAATGGCCATAAATCATTTTTCACGAGTATAGCATTCATTTGTAGTTTCCACGTATCATAATTTTCCGCGTTTAACGGCTCAATCCTAATAAACGCACCTGCCATTTTTCACGGCTTATTGTTCACTCAACTTATTGTCCTATTCCTATTGTACAAGTGTGTCTGGGCCCATAACCTGTTGAATAATTTGGTTTCAACGAACAGATGCAGTTGTACAAAAGTTATGGAATAGACAGTTCTTGGAAAATTATATGTATACGTTTATTTGCGCGTTTCTTCATTTAGCTCTTTTCTGCGCGACGATATGCAAACGACAGAGTTTCTCTTACAACTAGACATAGATCATCTGGCAACATTACAATATGTGATGAAATACAATACACAGTGTTACCAGATTGTTACTTTGCATTTAACATTATTTCAAACACTATGTGAATGAATTAGCATTTTTATAAAATGTAAAAAATTCAATAGAATCATATGCTGAAAGTTTCATCAAGTTCCGTTAAGTTAGTCGCAATCTATTAAACAAAACGTTTGGCCAATTATGACACGCACGCGTTAAGCAGCGACAGCAAAATATATTTACATTTACACATATGTACATACATTGAAACGTGCAAACGCCTTTGTTTATGCACGGTCACAAATAAATTCAGCGCCATTCATTCTAGCATATTCTTCAACTTTGCATTTTCAGCCGCTTCTTTAGTTTTGTATTTGTCAAATATCGCCCTTTATACGCATACATTTAACCGACCACCGTTTTTGTATGTACACATATAAATACATACGTTCATATGCGCGCATTTTAGCATTTTCTAAGAATCACAATTGCAATTGATTTATGTTTATATTATGTTTGCATTAACAGCAGCTTCTATAGTTTTGTATTTGTCAAAAGTCGCCCTTGTAGTGAAGTAGTTTCGGATTTGCCAACAGACAATGCAAAACTGATGTGGCGCAGCAGGTAGATGAAAAGCGTGTAAGCAAAAGGGTCCGCGTTCGAGACGCGGCGGCGACGGCATGAAAATAGTTGCGCAGCTGTTCGTGCCTACATACATACATACCTGATGGGACCTATCGTCAATTTTTTTGTGTGTAAATAATTTTGTTCGGACTAAGTCGATTACACAAATATCGGTATTTGATATTTACATTTTTTGTCAGGGTCACACACACAAAAAGAAAATAACATAACTGACCTAGGCTATACGAAAAATGATAATTTTAGCAGATAAATTATTTGCAGAACTTCAACATTAAATCGAATTACATATATTTCTCAGAAATGCCGTTTGTCGTCTTAGCAATTCTTATTAAGCTTATTTATATAGGTGGCACAGGCATATGAATTTTGCAGCTGGGCGTTACAAATTTTGTTGCCAATTTGCCACGCCCCCAGTAGGCGTAGACATATCATATTTGGCAAGTTCCTAGAAGGAGTCTAGGGTAACGTAACTGCAAAGTTTGGATGCTTACACTCCAAAAATGTGAAAGTTACAGGGTATTTTTTCGATATACCACGCCCCCAAAGGCGCGTAAGATTTATTTTTGGGGAATCAATAGAGGAGGCCCCCAGTAACACAAACATCCAATTTTGAATCGTCTAGCTCTAAAACTGTAGGAGCTATAAGCTTTTTGCGATTTGCCACGCCCCCTGAAGGCGTAGGTATGTCCGCCATATCTGTTTGATCTTGGGTTGCTTATCCGAGTATATATATCAAATTTCAAGTCTCTAGCATCAATAGTGCTCAAAATATAGCTGATCTTGTAAAATCACTATATATTCAGATCCGATTTGCCACGCCCCCAGTGGGCGTAGACACCAAATCTTTTTATGAATCTTTATAGAATCGTAGCGTTAATTTACGTGCCAAATTTCAGCATTCTAGCTTTAAAACTGTAGAAGTTACAGTTTTCCCGATTTGCCACGCCCCCAATGGGCGTAGATATATCCGCCATATCTTTTTGAGCTTGGGTGGTCAACGCAAGTATACATTCCAAATTTCAACTCTCTAGCTCTTCAACTAATATGATTTCTTAACTATGGGCGCAACCATTTTCCGATTTGCCACGCCCCTAGTGGGCGTGGCCGGAAAATCTTGTCACTTTATAATTCGAGGGTATACACGAGTATATGTTCCAAATTTCAAGTCTCTAGCTTCAATAGCGTAGAAAAATATTGCATTCATACGGACAGACGGACAGACGGACAGACGGACATTTCACAAAACCAATATACTCTTTTTCCCTTTGGGAAACGAGTATAAAAATCCAGAATTCCCGCTGCCCGCTGTTTTGGAATTTTTCCCGTAATTGGACTTTCAAAACATCCAGATTTGAGGGAAAAAAGGTGATATGGCAACAGTGGCTCAGGGTATCCCCTAGTCGAGCAGTCTAGACTAGAGCACTCTTTTTTGTTTATTATTTAAATCTAGTACTCAGATCATTTGGAAATAAAGAAATAAATAAATATATCTATAAACATTATCTAAATTTCACCATAGTTTTTATCTATTTGGCATCTCCAAACCAACTGACCTTTCCCTATATATAACCTAGGAGGAGTTTATAAATTCCTGTTTACCATGTTAGTTAATATCCTGCAGTCAATTTGAATAATACATATAAAAATGGGTAAAGTTCTAGTTATTCCGTGTACGATCATTTGTGATCCTCAGAAATGCAAAATTTATTTGTTGTTGCTGCTGCTGCTGCTGCTGCAATTTGCTGCTCTGAGAGAAATATATGCAGGCGCCCGAAGTCGGCAGTTCGGCAACACCATGCGCAGTCTGCTCCTTGTAGACTTTCTGTTCCGTATAGGATTTCGATAGCTTATCGTGCTCGGTCTGTGAATGTGTTGACTGCTGCTGTTGCTGCTGGAAAGCCGGATGCATCATGGTAAGACTGCCCGCGCCTTGTCCATTGGCCAGTGATGGCGTCTCATTGATGCCCACATCACTCCCGATCATTGCATCCGTGTTGCCTGTCGATAAATGACTGTTGCCATTGTCGTCGTTGGCCGTCATCGCATTTTCTGTCGGCCTATTCGAGCCACTGCCTTCGCTTTGCAGCAGCTGCAGCCGCTGCTTCTGCCACTTTCTGCGCCTGTTCTGGAACCAAACCTGCAATACAAATGCCATAGTCAAATAACTCGGAACGGATAGGAGAATATATATATATATATATATATATATATATATATAGATATAGATAGACAAATAGATAGATAGATAGATAGAGAACTCTGGCTGGTATAAGCTTTGGATGAGTTTTGAGATAATACAAGTTAGATCTATGATGCAACTGAATCTTTGGACTGCTTCCAATATAGAAACTATAACTGAGAAAACTCTACGACTAATATGATATATGGTATGGAGAATTCTCCCATTTTATACCCTGAGCCCATTGAAAATGCGAAATTAGGGTATAATTGTTTTGTGAAAATGTATGTAACATATATAAAGTATATATATTCTTGATCAGCGCGACAAGACGAGTCGATATAGCCCTGTCCGTCCGTCCGTCCGTGTGAACGCTGAGATTTCTTTAAGTACGCAAGGTAGAGACTTGAAATTTTACATGAATACTCGATAATACCATACGCTGCACAAGTTTATAAAATTTTTCCATTTCGATTTTATGAGCATTTATCGATAATTTTAATGTGTTTTTAAGGCGTGGTTTGTACATCGTTTGAGCTAGAGATTTTAAATCGCTGTGTAGTTGCGTGTAATGAATACGGAGATTGTGATTTTTAGATTTTGGATGCCACGCCCTACTCGCCCCCAATAGCCCCCTTATTTGGAAAAAGCGGAAATCAAATACTAGAGATTTGTGATAAAAATACACACATATAAATGTCATTAATAAGTTGTAGAAGTTTGATGCAGTTAGTCCATCGCTAAGAAAAGTTATTAAACAATTAAGTTCCCATAGTATTTCCCACATTGCTGCCCAAGCGCAGTCGCTGAGTCAACTGCTTAGTTGGCAGAGCGCGCGCTTATGCATGCGTGCATATGTGTGTGTATGTGTTGTTTGTATGCATGCATAAAAAAAAAATCGTAGAATAATTTAATATTTATATCTTCACAGGGCCCAGGGTATCCCCTAGTCGAGCAGTCTAGACTAGAGCACTCTTTTTTGTTTATTTTTTAAATCTAGTACTCAGATCATTTGGAAATAAAGAAATAAATAAATATATCTATAAACATTATCTAAATTTCACCATAGTTTTTATCTATTTGGCATCTCCAAGCCAACTGACCTTTCCCTATATATAACCTACTCTTATCATGGTAAGAAACATATTCTATTCATTTTTTAGCTCAAATAAAATAAGTTCTTTTACTCAGCAGGAGTTTAAAAATTCCTGTTTCCCCTATTAGATAATATCCTGCAATCAATTTGAATAATACATATAAAAATGGGAAAAGTTCTAGTTATGCCGTGTACGATCATTTCTGATCCTCAGAAATGCACAATTTATGTACATTAAGCGAGGGACGCCATTAAGGCCTGACTGGTCGCCCTAATTGATTCACCTGGACGCGTGTCTCGCTGAGACTAATGCGCCTCGCTACCTCCTCGCACAGAACGGCTTCGGGGTGATGTGTTTCTTCAAAGAGGGCCTCCAATTCCTGCAGCTGCTGTGGCGTAAATTTGGTGCGTCTCCATCGCTGCTGCCTCCGGCCGAGCTCCGTGACCGAATCCTCCGATAGCTGCGTTTTGGATGGTTCAGCCATTAAACTGAATAATTTAAATTGCTCGTTTTTTCTTAAAAATATTACTTTTGAATTTTGGTTTTTTGGTGCTTAGTGATTGAAAGCAAACTGTGAAAAAACAAATTTATGAAAACGATTCATAAATTTGTTTTTCACTGTTTGCTTTCAATCACTAAGCACCAAAAAACAAATGACAGAACAAAAAGATTATGCGCAGCACACTCAGATTTGTAGATTTCTATTTTGGATAGTGCACGGTAGATGGCGCAAATTTACAGCTACAATGCCGAGTAGTTTCTTAGAAATGAGCTTTTAATAGTAATGAACTATCGTCAACATGTTAAAATGATAGTTTACTTACTATCGATTACATTTACATATAAATATCGTGTGATAAAAAACCGTTAACACAATGATATAGTTCGAGCATTGGACAATATTTTACATATACATTATTGTTGTTGATTTCAGATATTGGAATTGTAAATAGCTTGAAACTTATATATAATGGTTGGCTTTTTTCTCGCACTGAAATTTTTTATATAATCCCAAGCTTGACCTAATACGGATTAAAAATTTCACAACATGCAAAATTTGAACGTCTAAAATTTATGGAACTTATTTGTCAGTTGCAATATGTAAAGTTATGTTACGCCATTGTTTAAATTCAATTTTATTTCGAGATTACGTTTTTCATATACTGCAGTTCTTATGAAAGTTCTTTTTATTTTGGCACTGTTAACCGCAAATTGCCTACCTAAAATAATATACAATAAGATAAATAGACATTTTCCGCGATGAATTCAATTACGTTGGCGCAAACCAGATTTAGCTGGTTTTTCTATTTATTAAAATATTTAAGAACAAGTGAGAACGTTGCCTTAGGACGAAACCTAAAGCGTGAAACTCGTTTCCCAGAGGGGTATCTGGTATTTTAAATTTAATAATTTATCTCAAATTTTGTATTTACGTAGATTCATGTGAATTTTATGCAATTTAAATTTTTGCAAATATAACTATGTGAATGAATTAGCATTTTTATAAAATGTAAAAAATTCAATAGAATCATATTAAATTTTTGCAAATATAACTATGTGAATGAATTAGCATTTTTATAAAATGTAAAAAATTCAATAGAATCATATGCTGAAAGTTTCATCAAGTTCCGTTAAGTCAGTCGCAATCTATTAAACAAAACGTTTGGCCAATTATGACACGCACGCGTTAAGCAGCGACAGCAAAATATATTTACATTTACACATATGTACATACATTGAAACGTGCAAGCGCCTTTGTTTATGCACGGTCACAAATAAATTCAGCGCCATTCATTCTAGCATATTCTTCAACTTTGCATTTTCAGCCGCTTCTTTAGTTTTGTATTTGTCAAATATCGCCCTTTATACGCATACATTTAACCGACCACCGTTTTTGTATGTACACATATAAATACATACGTTCATATGCGCGCTTTTAGCATTTTCTAAGAATCACAATTGCAATTGATTTATGTTTATATTATGTTTGCATTAACAGCAGCTTCTATAGTTTTGTATTTATCAAAAGTCGCCCTTGTAGTGAAGTAGTTTCGGATTTGCCAACAGACAATGCAAAACTGATGTGGCGCAGCAGGTAGATGAAAAGCGTGTAAGCAAAAGGGTCCGCGTTCGAGACGCGGCGGCGACGGCATGAAAATAGTTGCGCAGCTGTTCGTGCCTACATACATACATACCTGATGGGACCTATCGTCAATTTTTTTGTGTGTAAATAATTTTGTTCGGACTAAGTCGATTACACAAATATCGGTATTTGATATTTACATTTTTTGTCAGGGTCACACACACAAAAAGAAAATAACATAACTGACCTAGGCTATACGAAAAATGATAATTTTAGCAGATAAATTATTTGCAGAACTTCAACATTAAATCGAATTACATATATTTCTCAGAAATGCCGTTTGTCGTCTTAGCAATTCTTATTAAGCTTATTTATATAGGTGGCACAGGCATATGAATTTTGCAGCTGGGCGTTACAAATTTTGTTGCCAATTTGCCACGCCCCCAGTAGGCGTAGACATATCATATTTGGCAAGTTCCTAGAAGGAGTCTAGGGTAACGTAACTGCAAAGTTTGGATGCTTACACTCCAAAAATGTGAAAGTTACAGGGTATTTTTTCGATATACCACGCCCCCAAAGGCGCGTAAGATTTATTTTTGGGGAATCAATAGAGGAGGCCCCCAGTAACACAAACATCAAATTTTGAATCGTCTAGCTCTAAAACTGTAGGAGCTATAAGCTTTTTGCGATTTGCCACGCCCCCTGAAGGCGTAGGTATGTCCGCCATATCTTTTTGATCTTGGGTTGCTTATCCGAGTATATATATCAAATTTCAAGTCTCTAGCATCAATAGTGCTCAAAATATAGCTGATCTTGTAAAATCACTATATATTCAGATCCGATTTGCCACGCCCCCAGTGGGCGTAGACACCAAATCTTTTTATGAATCTTTATAGAATCGTAGCGTTAATTTACGTGCCAAATTTCAGCATTCTAGCTTTAAAACTGTAGAAGTTACAGTTTTCCCGATTTGCCACGCCCCCAATGGGCGTAGATATATCCGCCATATCTTTTTGAGCTTGGGTGGTCAACGCAAGTATACATTCCAAATTTCAACTCTCTAGCTCTTCAACTAATATGATTTCTTAACTATGGGCGCAACCATTTTCCGATTTGCCACGCCCCTAGTGGGCGTGGCCGGAAAATCTTGACACTTTATAATTCGAGGGTATACACGAGTATATGTTCCAAATTTCAAGTCTCTAGCTTCAATAGCGTAGAAAAATATTGCATTCATACGGACAGACGGACAGACGGACAGACGGACATTTCACAAAACCAATATACTCTTTTTCCCTTTGGGAAACGAGTATAAAAATCCAGAATTCCCGCTGCCCGCTGTTTTGGAATTTTTCCCGTAATTGGACTTTCAAAACATCCAGATTTGAGGGAAAAAAGGTGATATGGCAACAGTGGCTCAGGGTATCCCCTAGTCGAGCAGTCTAGACTAGAGCACTCTTTTTTGTTTATTATTTAAATCTAGTACTCAGATCATTTGGAAATAAAGAAATAAATAAATATATCTATAAACATTATCTAAATTTCACCATAGTTTTTATCTATTTGGCATCTCCAAACCAACTGACCTTTCCCTATATATAACCTAGGAGGAGTTTATAAATTCCTGTTTCCCATGTTAGTTAATATCCTGCAGTCAATTTGAATAATACTTATAAAAATGGGTAAAGTTCTAGTTATTCCGTGTACGATCATTTGTGATCCTCAGAAATGCAAAATTTATTTGTTGTTGCTGCTGCTGCTGCTGCTGCTGCTGCTGCAATTTGCTGCTCTGTGAGAAATATATGCAGGCGCCCGAAGTCGGCAGTTCGGCAACACCATGCGCAGTCTGCTCCTTGTAGAGTTTCAGTTCCGTATAGGTTTTCGATAGCTTATCGTGATCGGACTGTGAATGTGTTGCTGCCTGCTGTTACTGTTGTTGCTGCTGTTGTTGCATTTATCGATAATTTTAATGTGTTTTTAAGGCGTGGTTTGTACATCGTTTGAGCTAGAGACTTCAAATTGCTGTGTAGTTGCGTGTAATGAATAAGAGATTACGTGATTTTTAGATTATTGATGCCACGCCCTACTCGCCCCCAATAGCCCCCTTATTTGACCTGCGCGTGCTATACACGGACAAAAAAAAATTTCAGCTGTCTAACTCGTCTACGTTCTGAAATCGACGCGATCAAACATACCGACAGACGGACAGACAGACGGACAGGCCTAAATCGACTCATCTCGTCGCCCTGTTCAAGAATATATATACTTTGTAGGGTCTGACACGCCTCCTTCCGCCTGTTACATACATTTAACAAAATCATTATACCCTGATTTCCCATTTTCAATGAGCTCAGGGTATAAAAACAGCTTGAAGCATATAAAAAAGAATTTAATTATTTGCATTGATTGACATATTTATCCATATGTAATAATATATATATTTTAACAGATATACAACCATCACATAAGGAGCCGATTACTTTTTTATAGTATTCTAATACAAAATTGCACGAATTGTTTTGTGCTGGATGTATGATTGAAATTATTGAAGATTTATTTATTTCTAAGAACTTCAAATTTTCGATGGAACTATCGATAGTATCGATGGTTCATTCCATCGATGAAGAAATCTATCGAGGGGAGTATTTATCGATGGTTTTGCAGCCCTATGGTGCATCCAGCAAATGTGGTGACTCAACCATTACTCGTTAACTATTTGTGAATTGGGGAAAAAATATCCAGTCTGTGCAGCCTCTAAAGTAGGCTGCAGACTGCTCAACAACTTGAGGTAGGCAATAGTATATAACGTAAATTTTTTTACATTCTCAACTGGTTTTAACTGTGAGCCAATGCAGTACTTAATATTTAGTTTTGAAGTTATCGTTTCACGGCCTTATGGTTAAGATCAAATTGTGGCGTTTGATAGGGGGTTGGGATGGGTTGATAGGGGGTTGGGACATGATATTGAGTGTAAAGTATCGAACTTGTACTCATGAGAAGTATAACTAATCATACAACACATGGACTGGACATCTGAACAAAATAGCTCAGCACGCCGGATTGAGATTTCTCGTGGTGAAATTTCTATGCTGCTGAGCAGTGTTGCCAACTTTTGTTGAGAAAGAAAAGCTGTTTTTAGTGGAGAGATACTACGAGAAAATCTTAAATGTTGTAGGAAAAAAGCTGATGTTTTCTGCCTTCTTTTAAGGGCCCAATTTTATAAATAATTTATTATATCAATTTCGTGACAGTTGTTATCTTTGTCGTATGCCTTCATGGTGAAACAAAACCTATATCAGTTGACACATCAATCAGAAGACTATATTTTGCATTGGCAATATCGGAGCGAACCTCATCCAAAAAATTTGGCGCCAAAAAATTTCTTATAATGTTTGAGCATTTTGTTCTGTGTAGCTTCAGAGAATTTCCAGAGCCCATATCTTTTCGCAGCCAGGCTTTAAACTCCTCGCTGTTAAGCCACACTCTCGGCATTGTTTTTAGCTAATACTTTGATGATGAAATTGTTATGGCAATCGAACTCTAAACTAGAGTTCTATCGAATCATTTACAATAGGATCAATTGAACTATTTGAACGAACTTAGTTCCTTATTCTAGTTTAACTAATCATATTCTAGTTCAGTCAGTTCCACTATTAGTTCGATTAGTTCGATTAGTTCGTTCATCGAAAACTGAACCACTGAACTATTTCGTTTTAATTCAAACACAATAAACAACTCAATATTTTACATACGATTAGTCGCACAAAAATAGCTGAAAAAAAGCAATTTATATATATATTTATTTTTTAAAAATCCAGAATTCCCGCTACTCGCTGTTTTGGAATTTTTCCCGTAATTGGACTTTCAAAACATCCAGATTTGACGGGAAAAAAGCTGATTTGGCAACAGTGGCTCAGGATATCCCCTAGTCGAGTAGTCTAGACTAGAGCACTCTTTTTTGTTTATTTTTTAAATCTAGTACTCAGATCATTTGGAAATAAATAAATAAATAAATATAGCTATAAACATTATCTAAATTTCACCATAGTTTTTATCTATTTGGCATCTCTAAACCAACTGACCTTTCCCTATATATAACCTACTCTTATCATGGTAAGAAGCATATTCTATTTACTTTTAGCTCAAATAAAATAAGTTCTACTCATCATGAGTTTACAAATTCCTGTTTCCCGTGTTAGTTAATATCCTGCAATCAATTTGAATAATACATATAAAAATGGGTAAAGTTCTAGTTATGCCGTGTACGATCATTTGTGATCCTCAGAAATGCACAATTTATTTGTTGTTTGTTGTTGCTGCTGCTGCTGCTGCAATTTGCTGCTCTGAGAGAAATCTATGCAGGCGCCAGAAGTCGGCAGTTCGGTAACACCATGCGCAGTCTGCTCCTTGTAGAGTTTCTGTTCCGTATAGGATTTCGATAGCTTATCGTGCTCGGACTGTGAATGTGTTGAATGCTGCTGCTCCTGCTGGAAAGCCGGATGCATCATGGTAAAAGTACCCGCGCCTTGTCCATTGGGCAGTGATGGCGCCTCATTGATGCCTACATCACTCCCGATCATTGCATCCATGTTGCCTGTCGATAAATGACTGTTGCCATTGTCGTCGTTGGCCGTCGTCCCATTTTCTGTCGGCCTATTCGAGCCACTGCCTTCGCTTTGCAGCAGCTGCATCCGCTGCTTCTGCCACTATTCTGAGAGAGAGAGAGAGAGAGAGAGAGAGAGAGAGAGAGAGAGAGAGAGAGAGAGAGAGAGAGAGAGATCAATCTTCAATCAATCGATCTTTTATCATAAATCTTTAATTTTCAATCCTCCATCTTCGTGCTTTAATCTTCAACCTGTACTTTTCAATTTTAAATCTTAATTTTATCTAGTATTCAATCTCTAACAAATTCAATATGCGTCATTCGCTCACCCTTTCTATTCTCTATTCCGAAGTAAAATGCCTGTAAAAACGCTCACCATCTATACACCCTTGGTGTTAAATCTATTTTTGTGCGGCTAGACTTTAACAAATTGCAGTCCGTATAAACGACAAATTTGCGTCCCTACAAATAATGTCGGAAGTGTTTAATAGCATTTATCACTGCTAACGTCTGCAGTTTGTACGAATGATATCTAGATTCAGCGGGCGACGTATTCTACTACGTGAGGTTTGTTGTCAATTTTATTTAACAGTATTGCCCCATAGCCAATACTACTTGCGTCAGTACGTAGCTCTATTGGGTATTGCGGATCAAATAGTGTTTTTCTTTGAAGTGAGAAGATACAGGGGCTTAAGTGCCTGTGAGAAGTTTAACACAAATTGTCGAAAATATGAGGCCAACTCGATGAATTGTCTTAACTGTGACACATTCGGTGGCGGTAAGCCAATCAAAGCCTGAATTTTTCGTGTATTTGGCCTAATATCGCCGTTCCTCACTTAAAATCCAAAATACTCTATACTAGTTCTAAGAAAGGAGCATTTGGTGACATTGAATGAAAATCCAGCCTCTCTTAAAGCCTCTAGTACTGTCTGCAGTCTAACTAACGCATCTTCTTTGGTTTCAGCTATTATGAGAACATCATCTACATACACTATCGCATAAGTGTAGGCTAAGTCCACTAAAGCCTTCATTATTGTACGCTGGAACACTGATGGCGCATTTTTTTCAAATCACACGGCGTCGCCAAGAACCAATATTGAACCTAATCTTCGGTGTTCGTTCAATAAACAAATCAGAATAACATTTTAGAATATGTATCAAGGCTGACTTATCCGAATCATTTAATCCACTATTCGATTCGATAACCTATTCATAATTTGGAACTTTTTAAGATTCTGCCCTTTCCGTTTTGTAAACCTGAAATTTGTCAGCGTCCATTCTTACACCAAACTCTTGGCTAAGAATCTCACGTTCTATTAGTATATTCATGTTTCAAAAACTTATCCATAATAATATGCAACGAAATCTCTAAATAATAGTCATCCATGTTAACACTACATAATAGTTGTTAAGTGCTACATATTGAATTATTCCATATGCCATTTAATTTAACTATGTTATAAACTCGTTTGCCTCCAAATTTATCGGCAACGCTTTCTTTGAGCAAGGAACACTCGGCTCCAAACTCAAAACAAAATGGAATGAACTCACCGGTTGAACAACTTATAGTTCTCGATATTGGACAGCACAAATGTCTACTCGCTTCTCGATCACTCGGTCGCCTTCTCGGGTTCGTCCCTTTGAACGGATGCGAAGTGTCCAAATTCGTCGCATTTGAAACATTTATTTCACCTCAGAGGGATGCTTGAACTGTTGAAGTTGCGTCGTCATCTAAGTTCCGGTTCTTTTTTTTATACCCTGAGCCCATTGAAAATGGGAAATCAGGGTATAATGGATTTGTTAAATGTATGTAACAGGCAGAAGGAGGCGTGTCAGACCCCACAAAGTATATATATTCTTGATCAGGGCGACGAGCTGAGTCGATTTAGCCCTGTCCGTCTGTCTGTCTGTCCGTCCGTCCGTATGTTTGAGCGCGTCGATTGAAGCATCTAGACAAGCTAGAGACTTGAATTTTTTTTGTTGGGTCCGTGGATAGCACGCGCAGGTCAAGTTTGTTACCAAAAAAATATATCTATTTTTGTTGTTTTGTTATCGAATTTAAACCTTATCGAAAACAGGTTATAAAATTCTATCTTCCACACCTTTAGAGTTAGACCCCTCAAATTTTGCATATAGATTCATGTGAATTTTATGCAATTTCTATTTTTTTATTTTTTGGATACCGGCTCTTTTTACTAATCCACCCCCCCCCCCCTTCCCTTCCAACAAACACCCATTGAGAGTCTGTTGCAAATATAACCATGTGAATAAATTAGCATTTTTATAAAATGTAAATAATTCAATAGAATCATATGCTGAAAGTTTCATCAAATTCCGTTAAGTCAGTCCCGATTTATTAAACAAAACGTTTGGCCAATTATCACTCGCACGTGGCAAGCAGCGACGCGCAGCAAAAAACATACACATACACATACATTGAAACGTGCAAGCGCCCTGCTATGCATGCGCACCAATACATTCAAGGCCATTCATTCTAGCATATTCTTCAACCAAACCTGTGTTTGAATTGTGTTTGCATTTTCAGCCGCTTCTGTAGTTTTGTATTTGTAATATATCGCCCTTTACACGCATGCATTGAAACAGACCACCGTTTTTGTATGTACACATACTCATACGTTCATATGCGCACATTTCAGCAATTCTAAGAATTAGAATTGCGATTGATCAGCTTCTTTAGTATTGTACTAGTCACACATCGCCCTTGTAGTACTACTTTGCGTTTTGCCAACAAACAACGCAATACTGGTGTGGTGTAGTGGCTAGACGCAAAGCGCGTAAACGAAAGGTCCCGAGTTCGAAACTCAGCGACAACAGCTTAATTTTCTACATTTTTTTTTTCTAATTTATAAACATGAGGGGGTCGTGATAGTTGAGATGACGCCCTTTAACGTTACATATGTAGTAAATAGATGTAGGTTCGAGTCCAGATGCGGTGATGTTTGTTTTTTTCTTCTTTTTTTTGTTAATTTGTTTATTTATTTAATTATTAATTTATTTTTGATTTACATACATTCTCGTTGAATAAACTTTCAAAATTATAATTTAATTTTGGAAAATTTAATGTTATATGCAAGCTATATAGCGTATTAAACAATGCAAATCGGACGGGGCTCAGGGGATCTCCTAGTCGGGCACCTCCGACTAGAGTTTTCTTACTTGTTAACTTTTGTGTGCGCTTGTAACTGTTTGCTTTGTTTTAATTCTTGTCGGCCGGCAACGGCAGCAGCATTCCAAATTTGAACGTAGCATTTGAGTTTTAAACAGCTGTGCGCCTCGTTTCCAATGAGAATTGAAATCGACTCAAACTGAGCCAAACCGAAAACAACACACAGACGCACACGCACACTAATGTCTTTCTTTCTCACGCACAATGTCTCTATGTATGTACCGACACGAGAACGCGAAACAAAACATAAAAGAAAACGAACGTCAGCAGGCAACTGCTAGAAAATGGTAAACTTTACACTTGTAAAGCGGCCAAATATGCATCGATAGTATTGCTTGTAGGCGAAGCAGATCCCACATCTGATGTCGGAACTTCATTGATTTGGTCCATAGTCGCGTACTCAGCGAAGCGAGTTTCGGTGCTTATGCTTCCACGTTTCTTTCTAAACTGCCTGACAACGCCAGTGCTATTCCTCAGCATAGCCCCGAACCACACTCGGCGACAGCCACACAACGCTGTTGCCCCGCTAAGTGACAGGATGTAAGCGACCAATCACAACACAATTAGAAGCTGATGCAATATTACTAATGTGTTGGAATGCTTGTGGTGAATTACCCAACACTGAATACTCATACGCTTACACAGCCACACACAGCGCGTACGTGCAGTACGCAGCAACAATCACATACAGTGCGTACATACAGTACGCTCCGACACACACATATAAATGTCATTAATAAGTTGTAAAAGTTTGATGCAGTTCGTCCATCGCTAAGAAAAGTTATTAAACAATTAAGTTCCCATAGTAATGCCCACATTGCTGCCCAAGCGTAGTCGCTGAGTCAACTGCGCAGTTGGCAGAGCGCGCGCTTATGCATGCGTGCATATGTGTGTGTATGTGTTATTTGTATGCATGCATAAAAAAAGCGTAGAATAATTTAATATTTATCTCTTCACAGGGCCCAGGGTATCCCCCAGTCGAGCAGTCTAGACTAGAGCACTCTTTTTTGTTTATTTTTTAAATCTAGTACTCAGATCATTTGGAAATAAAGAAATAAATAAATATATCTATAAACATTATCTAAATTTCACCATAGTTTTTATCTATTTGGCATCTCCAAACCAACTGACCTTTCCCTATATATAACCTACTCTTATCATGGTAAGAAACATATTCTATTCATTTTTTAGCTCAAATAAAATAAGTTCTTCTACTCAGCAGGAGTTTATAAATGCCTGTTTCCCCTATTAGATAATATCCTGCAACCAATTTGAATAATACATATAAAAATGGGAAAAGTTCTAGTTATGCCGTGTACGATCATTTCTGATCCTCAGAAATGCATAATTTATGCACATTAAGCGAGGGACGCCATTAAGGCCTGACTGGTCGCCCTAATTGATTCACCTGGACGCGTGTCTCGCTGAGACTAATGGGCCTCCAATTCCTGCAGCTGTTGTGGCGTAAATTTGGTGCGTCTCCATCGCTCCCGGCTCCGGCCGAGCTCCGTGACCGAATCCTCCGATAGCTGCGTTTTGAATAGTCCAACTGTTCACGCATGAACATAGAAATATATATAAATATGTAAACATGCCTTCTACGCACTTGACGACTAGCATGCAGTGCGATAGATGAAGAAAGGCCACATGTGTGGAATCTTAAAATAGCCAGATGAACGCTGACCCTTACAACGTCAGCGATAGGTTAAGAATAGATAATAGACGAACGCTGAGCCCTACAACCTCAGCGATAGTATAAGAATACAATAGACCAATGCTGAGCCTTACACACTCAGCAATAGACACATTAGATTTAAGGGTTGAAATTATGCATTCTGGGCTGGGTATATATACCCAGCCTCAGAAGAATAAAGATCAGTACAGTACTAAACCCAACATAGTCAAGTGTATTCATTCATGGTCCTTCGAGACGGAGACAGTATTGACTGGAAATCAACACAGTCAAGTACTGCGTGCTTCCAGCTGAGTGATTACTGTATTCGATCCCGGTCATAAAAGCCGAAACCACAAATTTACTAAATGTTTGTGGAAAGTGCTTAAATAATATCTTTGGCTTACCAACCCACGCTGTGAGTAGAGGCACAGCACGATCAACCTGGTGATCAAAACAAAAAAACCTCCAACGGGTCAAGCCAAAGAATAAAGAGATGCTGTTAACGAAAACTCTAGAGAAACAATCAGAGATATATGACAGCATCCTGCAGGCCATAGCTAATAAGGATGAGTTTGCAGTTGTGGATAAGTTGGCAGCAGAATTCATTGCCAATCATTCACTGCTGAAGAAAATCGGTGTCATCAACCATCAATATTTACAGAGAAAATATATGATTGGATTATGGAATCAATCAGGAGCTACAAGAAGGCCCTGATGAAGATCGAAGTTGCCGACCACACTATGGACACCGACAAACCATCTACAAGCAAAAATTGGCAAATACGACCGGAAACACCCAGGCAAGTAAATACTCAAGAGGAAATAATATTTTCACACAGAAGTATAAACCTAAAGGATGAGTGGATTAAGCTTGTTGACGAAAAACGTCTAAAAGTAAGGCAGTACATCATAGAAGTGTATGCCTACCTAAAGTCAAGCAACCAGGAAGAAATCTTGGAACATAAAGATAAGCTAAACTTCCGATTGAACGAAGTCCAGACACTGTTCACGGGCTTACAGGCAAGATATGGAATGTCTGCCTACGACAGCGACTATATAGAAGAACTGGAATTCCTCGTCGACGGGCTGTCAGATAAACTTAACAAAAGAGTAAGTGACTTGCAGAACATAGAAGAAGACCTTCCGCTGTACGAAGATCCAAAGCCCCAGAAACCAAAACTTCCTCATTTCTATGGAAATCCAAAAAAATGGCCAGCGTTCTTCGAGATATTCTCGAACATGATTCACAAGAGGAAGGATATCAGCGACAAAAGAAAGTTGATATACCTAAAAATGTGTATCAAGGGATACAACAGTGGTCATAAGCCATTTCTCAATTGCAGTTGGCAACTACAATGCAGCGTGGGACTATTTGTGCAAGCGCTATGCAAAAAGGTGCCAACTATTGGATATCTTCATTAACCAGCCAATGAACAAGGAACTGAAGAGCAATTTTGAAGGCAGTATCCGCAAGTTCGAGAGCACCTCCGTTCATAGGGACGCCGTCATCGCTGATCAGAAGCTAACAAGCCATAAAACCGCCACTAAAAAAGAAAATAGTGGTCTGGAACCAGTGCCAGAAAAACGGAACAGCGAGTGGCATTTCATCCCGCCGGCAAGCCCTCACATGGAAGGATTAGGAGAAGATAAAGGGTCAGTGGGAAATATATCTAAAAAGGATCAACCACAGAAGCAGGAGGACATAGAAGATGGGGACGAGTGTGTAATTGCTGTCACATCTTCGATATCGACATCAACATATATCCAATTGGAAGATCAGTCGATTGACGATACTTCCATTGATAGCAGCCCGAAGGATGTCCAAAACACTTCTGCCGAAACTACAACTGCAACTAGAAGTACAGCTGGAGATAAAAATGATGATGGTATCGTCTCAAATTCAGTAAACATCGCTTCAGCAACCACAGCAGAGGATTTGAAACAAAAAATTGCTTCGGGAACCCCTTAAGGCTGAAAATATCAAGATCAAGAACTTCATTGAGAGCAGCAACAACACCATTTCAAAGGAAAATATCGTATCCACTACAAGCGATTCGGTTGCATCCCAAAGGCAATCATTATCAATAGCTGCTCTACGGCAGCATAAAGTGGATGACCCTAATTTGGAGGCCTTGACATCAGCAGCAATGATGCGAGCGGCCTCCGCCTCAGCACACGCAACGATTGACGACATCTACAAAGGGTGTACACATTTTAAAGAGAACCGACTTCACTTGGAATGGGAACCGCCACCAGCGCAGAAGACCAAGGAAGCAGCTGAGTACTCGACCATATCTGGCTATCGCATTTTCCGGGCCCCGCAGAATGTTCAGGCACGAACATAAACTATTCAAGGATTGGAATAGTAATAATTGTCATTGTCTTGTGTATAATTAAGAAAAGAAACCAGAGACAGCGATTACTGACTGTCACCTTTTCTGACCCCGGCAGAATGTTCAGGCATGAACATAGAAATATATATAAATATGTAAACATGCCTTCTACGCACTTGACGACTAGCATGCAGTGCGATAGATGAAGAAAGGCCACATGTGTGGAATCTTAAAATAGCCAGATGAACGCTGACCCTTACAACGTCAGCGATAGGTTAAGAATAGATAATAGACGAACGCTGAGCCCTACAACCTCAACGATAGTATAAGAATACAATAGACCAATGCTGAGCCTTACAAACTCAGCAATAGACACAGATTTTTAAGGGTTGAAATTATGCATGCTGGGCTGGGTATATATACCCAGCCTCAGAAGAATAAAGATCAGTACAGTACTAAACCCCAACATAGTCAAGTGTATTCATTCACCAGCCATTGAACTGAATAATTTAAATTGCTCGTTTTTTCTTAAAAATATTACTTTTGAATTTTGGTTTTCGTTTTCATAAATTTGTTCCTTTTCACTGTTTGCTTTTAATTACTAAGCACCAAAAAACAAATGACAGAACAAAAAGATTATGCACAGCACACTCAGATTTGTAGATTTCTATTTTGGATAGTGCACGGTAGATGGCGCTAATTTACAGCTACAATGCCAAGTGAGTAGTTTCTTAGAAATGAGCTTTTAATAGTTATGAACTATCGTCAACATGTTAAAATGATAGTTTACTTACTATCGATTACATTTACATATAAATATCGTGTGATAAAAAACCGTTAACACAACGATATAGTTCGAGCATTGGACAATATTTTACATATACATTATTGTTGTTGATTTCAGATACTGGAATTGTAAATAGCTTGAAACTTATATATAATGGTTGGCTTTTTTTCTAGCACTGAAATTTTTTATATAATCCCAAGCTTGACCTAATACGGATAAAAATTACATAACATGCAAAATTTGAACGTCTAAAATTTATGGAACTTATTTGTCAGTTGCAATATGTAATGTAATGATTGACACTTCTTGTATTTTGTATTGGTTTGTATTTATTTAAAGGTGGAAGAAGCAGCAGTGTTGCCGCTTCCAACGCTCAGTTGTATCTGCCCTTAAACATTCTACTTAGGTTCTAAATAAGCCTAAGTCTCGTTGCTGCGATACATAAGGTTTGGGCAGCAGAGAGAGTCGGTTATGTATATTACTCATATATTATATATGTATATGTTATATGTGCATTTATGCTCTCTTCAACTGGAGCGATAGTGCATATGCATACACTTGAGTTCTATCAAGTGGTCGGCCCGTCTAAGCAGAATGCTGACACTTGCATATTCTGGGAGAGCGACGACCGACCCATATTCCGGGTTAAAGACCGGGACTCTGTTTACATAAACACTGCAACAAAGTGTTACAGTGTGTATTCTTGGTACAGTGGATATTCAATATGTATGCATACTACAACTACCTCCTTTTGAAAAATAACGTAATATTATGGAGTTATTTTATAATATTTTACTTGAGAGATTAGTTTTTAACTAACAAATGAATAGTTATACTCGTTTCCCAAAGGGAAAAAGAGTATATTGGTTTTGTGAAATGTCCGTCTGTCCGTCTGTCCGTATGAATGCAATATTTTTCTACGCTATTGAAGCTAGAGACTTGAAATTTGGAACATATACTCGTGTATACCCTCGAATTATAAAGTGTCAAGATTTTCCGGCCACGCCCACTAGGGGCGTGGCAAATCGGAAAATGGTTGCGCCCATAGTTAAGAAATCATATTAGTTGAAGAGCTAGAGAGTTGAAATTTGGAATGTATACTTGCGTTGACCACCCAAGCTCAAAAAGATATGGCGGATATATCTACGCCCATTGGGGGCGTGGCAAATCGGGAAAACTGTAACTTCTACAGTTTTAAAGCTAGAATGCTGAAATTTGGCACGTAAATTAACGCTACGATTCTATAAAGATTCATAAAAAGATTTGGTGTCTACGCCCACTGGGGGCGTGGCAAATCGGATCTGAATATATAGTGATTTTACAGGATCAGCTATATTTTGAGCACTATTGATGCTAGAGACTTGAAATTTGATATATATACTCGGATAAGCAACCCAAGATCAAAAAGATATGGCGGACATACCTACGCCTTCAGGGGGCGTGGCAAATCGCAAAAAGCTTATAGCTCCTACAGTTTTAGAGCTAGACGATTCAAAATTGGATGTTTGTGTTACTGGGGGCCTCCTCTATTGATTCCCCAAAAATAAATCTTACGCGCCTTTGGGGGCGTGGTATATCGAAAAAATACCCTGTAACTTTCACATTTTTGGAGTGTAAGCATCCAAACTTTGCAGTTACGTTACCCTAGACTCCTTCTAGGAACTTGCCAAATATGATATGTCTACGCCTACTGGGGGCGTGGCAAATTGGCAACAAAATTTGTAACGCCCAGCTGCAAAATTCATATGCCTGTGCCACCTATATAAATAAGCTTAATAAGAATTGCTAAGACGACAAACGGCATTTCTGAGAAATATATGTAATTTGATTTAATGTTGAAGTTCTGCAAATAATTTATCTGCTAAAATTATCATTTTTCGTATAGCCTAGGTCAGTTATGTTATTTTCTTTTTGTGTGTGTGACCCTGACAAAAAATGTAAACATCAAATACCGATATTTGTGTAATCGACTTAGTCCGAACAAAATTATTAACGCACAAAAAAATTGACGATAGGTCCCATCAGGTATGTATGCATGTAGGCACGAACAGCTGTGCAACTATTTTCATGCCGTCGCCGCCGCGTCTCGAACGCGGACTCTTTTGCTTACACGCTTTTCATCTACCTGCTGCGCCACATCAGTTTTGCATTGTCTGTTGGCAAATCCGAAACTACTTCACTACAAGGGCGACTATTGACAAATACAAAACTATAGAAGCTGCTGTTAATGCAAACACAATATAAACATAAATCAATCGCAATTGTGATTCTTAGAAAAAGCTGAAATGCGCGCATATGAACGTATGTATTTATATGTGTACGTACAAAAACGGTGGTCGGTTGAATGTATGCGTATGGCGTATAGCGATATTTGACAAATACAAAACTAAAGAAGCGGCTGAAAATGCAAAGTTGAAGAATATGCTAGAATGAATGGCGCTGAATTTATTTGTGACCGTGCATAAGCAAACGCGCATGCACGTTTCAATGTATGTACATATGTGTAAATGTAAATATATTTTGCTGTCGCTGCTTAACGCGTGCGTGTCATAATTGGCCAAACGTTTTGTTTAATAGATTGCGACTGACTTAACGGAACTTGATGAAACATATGATTCTATTGCATTTTTTACATTTTATAAAAATGCTAATTCAATCACATAGTTATATTTGCAAAAATTGAAATTGCAGAAAATTCACGTGAATCTACATAAATGCAAAATTTGAGATAAATTATTAAATTTAAAATACCAGATGCCCATGTGGGAAACGAGTATGACGCTGTAGGTCTCGCCCTAAAGTAACGTTCTTACTTGTTTTTTTCAATATTTTTATTCAATGTCGATTACACATAGACTCAATTCAAAACAAAATTATTCCACACAAAAAATTTGACATTAGGACCCATCATGTATGTATGTATGTATGTAGGCACGAACAGCAGCGCAACTATTTTCATGCCGTCGCCGCCGCGTTTCGAACGCGGACCCTTTTGCTTACACGCTTTTCAGCTACCTATTGCGCCACATCACCTTTTCATTGCCTGTTAGCAAATCCGAATCTAGCTCACTACAAGGGCGACTTTTGACAAATACAGATCTATAGAAGCTGCTGTTAATGCAAACACAATATAAACATAAATCAATCGCAATTGTGATTCTTAGAAAAAGCTGAAATGCGTGCATATGAACGTATGTATTTATATGTGTACATTCAAAAACGGTGGTCGGTTTGTATGTATGCGTATGGCGTATAGCGATATTTGACAAATACAAAACTAAAGAAGCGGCTGAAAATGCAAACACAACTCAATAACTATTTTGGTTGAAGATTATGCTAGAAAAGAATTGCGCTGAATTTATTTGTGACCATGCATAAGCAAACGCGCTTGCACGTTTCAATGTATGTGTAAATGTAAATATATATTGCTGTCGCTGCTTAACGCGTGCGTGTCATAATTGGCCAAACGTTTTGTTTAATAGATTGCGACTGACTTAACGGAACTTGATGAAACTTTTAGCATATGATTCTATTGAATTTTTTACATTTTATAAAAATGCTAACTCATTCACATAGTTATATTTGCAACAGACCTTCAATTGGCAGTATATGAGGGGGTAGGTAATTAGTTAAAAAAGCCGGTATCCAAAATGTAACAAAAATTTAAATTGCATAAAATTCACATGAATCTACATAAATGCAAAATTTGAGATATATTATTAAATTCAATATACCAGGTGCTCCTATGGGAAACTAGTATCACGCATTAGGTTCGCCCTCATGCAACGTTCTTACTTGTTTTTTTTTTTATATTTTGTGTTCAATTATGGAATTACAAATAATATTCAAATTTAAAGAAGTGTTTTTGAAAATGGGAAATCAGGGTATACTGGTTTTGTTAAATGTATGTAACAGGCAGAAGGAGGTGTGTCAGACCCCACAAAGTATATATATTCTTGATCAGGGCGACGAGCTGAGTCGATTTAGCCCCGTCCGTCTGTCTGTCCGTCCGTCTGACCGTCTGTCCGTCCGTCCGTCTGTCCGTATGTTTGAACGCGTCGATTGAAGCATCTAGACAAGCTAGAGACTTGAATTTTTTTTGTTGGGTCCGTGGATAGCACGCGCAGGTCAAGTTTGTTATCAAAAAACGATATCTATTTTTGTTGTAATATTATCGATTTTAAACCTTATTGAAAATAAGTTATAAAATTATATCTCCCACACCTTTAGAGCTAGACCCCTCAAATTTTGCATATAGATTAATGTGAATTTTATGCAATTTCTATTTTTTATACTAGTTTCCCAAAGGGAAAATAGTATATTGGTTTTGTGCAATGTCCGTCTTGCTGTCCGTCCGTCTGTCCGTATGAATGCAATATTTTTCCACGCTATTGAAGCTAGAGACTTGAAATTTGGAACATATACTCGTGTATAC
The DNA here is from genome assembly GCA_035045185.1 of Drosophila meridiana. NCBI lineage: Eukaryota > Metazoa > Arthropoda > Insecta > Diptera > Drosophilidae > Drosophila > Drosophila meridiana. The sequence goes on from JAWNPF010000039.1 coordinate 570,320, forward strand.
CCTCGAATTATAAAGTGACAAGATTTTCCGGCCACGCCCACTAGGGGCGTGGCAAATCGGAAAATGGTTGCGCCCATAGTTAAGAAATCATATTAGTTGAAGAGCTAGAGAGTTGAAATTTGGAATGTATACTTGCGTTGACCACCCAAGCTCAAAAAGATATGGCGGATATATCTACGCCCATTGGGGGCGTGACAAATCGGGAAAACTGTAACTTCTACAGTTTTAAAGCTAGAATGCTGAAATTTGGCACGTAACTTAACGATACGATTATATAAAGATTCATAAAAAGATTTGCTGTCTACGCCCACTGGGGGCGTTCAAATCGGATCTGAATATATAGTGATTTTACAAGATCAGCTATATTTTGAGCACTATTGATGCTAAAGACTTGAAATTCGATATATATACTCGGATAAGCAACCCAAGATCAAAAAGATATGGCGGACATACCTACGCCTTCAGGGGGCGTGGCAAATCGCAAAAAGCTTATAGCTCCTACAGTTTTAGAGCTAGACGATTCAAAATTGGATGTTTGTGTTACTGGGGGCCTCCTCTATTGATTCCCCAAAAATAAATCTTACGCCCCGTCGGGGGCGTGGTATATCGAAAAAATACCCTGTAACTTTCACATTTTTGGAGTGTAAGCATCCAAACTACAGTTACGTTACCCTCGACTCCTTCTAGGAACTTGCCAAATATGATATGTCTACGCCTACTAGGGGCGTGGCAAATTGGCAACAAAATTTGTAACGCCCAGCTGCAAAATTCATATGCCTGTGCCACCTATATAAATAAGCTTATTAAGAATTGCTAAGACGACAAACGGCACTTCTGAGAAATATATGTAATTCGATTTAATGTTGAAGTTCTGCACATAATTTATCTGCTAAAATTATCATTTTTCGTATAGCCTAGGTCAGTTATGTTATTTTCTTTTTGTGTGTGTGACCCTGACAAAAAATGTAAATATCAAATACCGATATTTGTGTAATCGACTTAGTCCGAACAAAATTATTCACGCACAAAAAAATTGACGATAGGTCCCATCAGGTATGCATGTATGTAGGCACGAACAGCTGCGCAACTATTTTCATGCCGTCGCCGCCGCGTCTCGAACGCGAACCCTTTTGCTTACACGCTTTTCATCTACCTGCTGCGCCACATCACCTTTTCATTGCCTGTTGGCAAATCCGAAATTACTTCACTACAAGGGCGACTATTGACAAATACAAAACTATAGAAGCTGCTGTTAATGCAAACACAATATAAACATAAATCAATCGCAATTGTGATTCTTAGAAAAAGCTGAAATGCGCGCATATGAACGTATGTATTTATATGTGTACATACAAAAACGGTGGTCGGTTGAATGTATGCGTATGGCGTATAGCGATATTTGACAAATACAAAACTAAAGAAGCGGCTGAAAATGCAAGCACAACTCAATAACAATTTTGGTTGAAGAATGTGCTAGAATGAATGGCGCTGAATTTATTTATGACCATGCATAAGCAAACGCGCTTGCACGTTTCAATGTGTGTACATATGTGTAAATGTAAATATATTTTGCTGTCGCTGCTTAACGCGTGCGTGTCATAATTGGCCAAACGTTTTGTTTAATAGATTGCGACTGACTTAACGGAACTTGATGAAACTTTTAGCATATGATTCTATTGAATTTTTTACATTTTATAAAAATGCTAATTCATTCACATAGTTATATTTGCAAAAATTGAAATTGCAGAAAATTCGCATGAATCTACATAAATGCAAAATTTGAGATATATTATTAAATTTCAAATACCAGATACCCCTCTGGGAAACGAGTTTCACGCTTTAGGTTTCGTCCTAAGGCAACGTTCTTAGTTGTTTTTTTTTCTAACATTATTCTAGCTCTTTTATATGCTACTTCTAATCTATATTTACTTTCTTTAGCATAGTCATCTGTATTGTATATGGTTTCTATATTATCTATACTATTAAATTGTTTTGGTAAATTATTTGTTTTACCAAATACTAACTCATATGGACAGTAATATGTGCCATTGAGGGTGTCGTGTTGAAACAGAAAACGAAATATTGAAGCCATACGTCCCAATCAGTTTTATCAACCGATATATAAGAGCGTATGTATTCATTGAAAGTTCTATGACTGCGTTCTATTGTTCCAACTGTCTGGTGGTGGTGTGCGGTAGATGTTATATTTTCAATTTTTAAATATTTGCATAGATTGTTTATAATTGAATTCTTATATTCTGTTCCCATATCGGTAATGAACGTCTTCATTGGACAGTACTTTAGAATAAAGGATTCAAAAATTGCTTTAGCGACAGTGTTCGCGTTCTTATTTGGAACTGGTATGGCAACTAAATATTTAGTTAGGTCACATATTAGAGTGATTGCATATTCGTTGCCATTTTCTGATTTTGGTAGTGGACCAATAGTGTCTACTATCACCCTGTCGAAAGCATTTATTGGCGTATCAGTTATTATCAATGGAGTCTTATTGTGCTTTGTTATTTTTATACCCTGAGCCCATTGAAAATGGGAAATCAGGGTATAATGGTTTTGTTAAATGTATGTAACAGGCAGAAGGAGGCGTGTCAGACCCCACAAAGTATATATATTCTTGATCAGGGCGACGAGCTGAGTCGATTTAGCCCTGTCCGTCTGTCTGTCCGTCCGTCTGTCCGTCTGTCCGTCTGTCCGTATGTTTGAACGCGTCGATCTCATAACGTAGTTGACCTAGAGACTTGAATTTTTTTTGTTGGGTCCGTGGATAGCACGCGCAGGTCAAGTTTGTTACCAAAAAACGATATCTATTTTTGTTGTTTTGTTATCGATTTTAAACCTTATCGAAAAGAGGTTATAAAATTCTATCTCCCACACCTTTAGAGCTAGACCCCTCAAATTTTGCATATAGATTCACGTGAATTTTATGCAATTTCTATTTTTTATTTTTTGCTTACCGGCTCTTTTTACTAATTACCCCCCCCCCCCTCAGCTATCAACACCCATTGAGAGTCTGTTGCAAATATAACCATGTGAATAAATTAGCATTTTTATAAAATGTAAAAAATTCAATAGAATCATATGCTGAAAGTTTCATCAAAATCCGTTAAGTCAGTCCCGATTTATTAAACAAAACGTTTGGCCAATATTCATACGCACGTGGCAAGCAGCGACGCGCAGCAAAAAACATTTACACATACACATACATTGAAACGTGCAAGCGCGTCTACTATGCATGTGCAGAAATACATTCAAGGCCATTTGTTCTAGCATATTCTTCAACCAAATTCTGTTTGCATTTTCAGCCGCTTCTGTAGTTTTGTATTTGTTATATATCAGCCCTTTACACGCATACATTGAAACAGACCACCGTTTTTGTATGTACACATACTCATACGTTCATATGCGCGCATTTCAGCATATTCTAAGAATTACAACTGCGATTGATCTGCTTCTTTAGTTTTGTATTTGTAACATATCACATTGTAGTACTACTTTGCGTTTTGCCAACAAGCAACGCAATACTGGTGTGGCGTAGTGGATAGACACAAAGCGCGTAAACGAAAGGTCGCGGGTTCGAAACTCGGTGACAACAGCGTAACTTTTTTTATTTTTTTTTTAAATCTATAAACATAAGGTGGTCGTGCTAGTTGAGATGACGCGCTTTGACGTTACACATGTAGTAAATAGATGCAGGTTCGAGCCCAGGTGCGGTGATGTTTGCTTTCTTTTCATTTTTTATACCCTGAGCCCATTGAAAATGGGAAATCAGGGTATAATGGTTTTGTTAAATGTATGTAACAGGCAGAAGGAGGCGTGTCGGACCCCACAAAGTATATATATTCTTGATCAGGGCGACGAGCTGAGTCGATTTAGCCCTGTCCGTCTGTCTGTCTGTCCGTCTGTCCGTCTGTCCGTCCGTCCGTCTGTCCGTATGTTTGAACGCGTCGATTGAAGCATCTAGACAAGCTAGAGACTTGAATTTTTTTTTGTTGGGTCCGTGGATAGCACGCGCAGGTCAAGTTTATTTCGTATGAATGATAACTATTTTTGTTGTAATGTTATCGATTTTAATGCTTATCGAAAATAGGTTTTTAAGGCCTGGTTTGTACATAGTTTGAGCTAGAGACTTCAAATTTACTGTGTAGTTGCGTGTAATGAATACGGAGATTACGTAATCTTTAGATTTTTGATGCCACGCCCCCTTCGCCCCCAATAGCCCCCTATTTGTAAAAAGCGCAAATCAAATACTAAAAACTTGTGCTTTGGCACATACACACATATGGATGCCATTAATAAGTTGTGAAAGTTTGATGCAGTTAGTCCATCGCTAAGAAAAGTTATTAAGCAATTAAGTTCCCATAGTAATGCTGACATTGCAGCTTAAGCGCAGTCGCTGCGTCAACTGCGCAGTTGGCAGAGCGCAAGCTTATGCGTGCGTGCATATGTATGTGTGTATGTGTTGGTTATATAGGATGATTCCAAATTTGGCTCTTCACAGGGCTCAGGGTATCCCCTAGTCGAGCAGTCTCGACTAGAGCACTCTTACTTGTTTGTTTATTTATTTAATTATTAATTTATTTTTGATTTACATACATTCTAGTTGAATAAAATTTCAAAATTATAATTTAATTTTGCAAAATGTAATGTTATATGCAAACTACATAGCGTATTAAGCAATGCAAATGGGACGGGGCTCAGGGGATCTCCTAGTCGGGCACCTCCGACTAGAGTTTTCTTACTTGTAGCTAGTTGGCATTTTTGACATTTTCGTATGTACTCAGTAATATCTCGAGTCATACCTTTCCAAAAATAATGTCTTTTGACCTTGGCCAAGGTTTTTGCACTGTCGATATGACCTCCTTGAATTAGATCGTCATGGAATTTAGACAGTATAGCTTCTTTTTATACCCTGAGCCCATTGAAACGGGAAATAAGGTATAATGGTTTTGTTAAATGTATGTAACAGGCAGAAGGAGGCGTGTCAGACCCCACAAAGTATATATATTCTTGATCAGGGCGACGAGTTGAGTCGATTTAGCCCTGTCCGTCTGTCTGTCTGTCCGTCTGTCCGTATGTTTGAACGCGTCGATTGAATTTTTTTTGTTGGGTCCGTGGATAGCACGCGCAGGTCAAACAACGATATCTCTTTTTGTTGTTTTGTTATCGATTTTAAACCTTATCGAAAACAGGTTTTAAAATTATATCTCCCACACCTTTAGAGCTAGATTCCTCAAATTTTGCATATAGATTATTGTCAATTTTATGCAATTTCAATTTTTTATACCCTGAGCCCATTGAAAATGGGAAATCAGGGTATAATGGTTTTGTTAAATGTATGTAACAGGCAGAAGGAGGCGTGTCAGACCCCACAAAGTATATATATTCTTGATCAGGGCGACGAGCTGAGTCGATTTAGCCCTGTCCGTCTGTCTGTCCGTCCGTCTGACCGTCTGTCCGTCTGTCCGTATGTTTGAACGCGTCGATCTCAGAACGTAGTTGACCTAGAGACTTGAATTTTTTTTGTTGGGTCCGTGGATAGCACGCGCAGGTCAAGTTTGTTACCAAAAAACGATATCTATTTTTGTTGTTTTGTTATCGATTTTAAACCTTATCGAAAAGAGGTTATAAAATTCTATCTCCCACACCTTTAGAGCTAGACCCCTCAAATTTTGCATATAGATTCACGTGAATTTTATGCAATTTCTATTTTTTTATTTTTTGCTTACCGGCTCTTTTTACTAATTACCCCCCTCCCCCCTCAGCCATCAACACCCATTGAGAGTCTGTTGCAAATATAACCATGTGAATAAATTAGCATTTTTATAAAATGTAAAAAATTCAATAGAATCATATGCTGAAAGTTTCATCAAAATCCGTTAAGTCAGTCCCGATTTATTAAACAAAACGTTTGGCCAATATTCACACGCACGTGGCAAGCAGCGACGCGCAGCAAAAAACATTTACACATACACATAAATTGAAACGTGCAAGCGCGTCTACTATGCATGTGCAGAAATACATTCAAGGCCATTTGTTCTAGCATATTCTTCAACCAAATTCTGTTTGCATTTTCAGCCGCTTCTGTAGTTTTGTATTTGTTATATATCAGCCCTTTACACGCATACATTGAAACAGACCACCGTTTTTGTATGTACACATACTCATACGTTCATATGCGCGCATTTCAGCATATTCTAAGAATTACAACTGCGATTGATCTGCTTCTTTAGTTTTGTATTTGTAACATATCACATTGTAGTACTACTTTGCGTTTTGCCAACAAGCAACGCAATACTGGTGTGGCGTAGTGGATAGACACAAAGCGCGTAAACGAAAGGTCGCGGGTTCGAAACTCGGTGACAACAGCGTAACTTTTTTTATTTTTTTTTAAATCTATAAACATAAGGTGGTCGTGCTAGTTGAGATGACGCGCTTTGACGTTACACATGTAGTAAATAGATGCAGGTTCGAGCCCAGGTGCGGTGATGTTTGCTTTCTTTTCATTTTTTATACCCTGAGCCCATTGAAAATGGGAAATCAGGGTATAATGGTTTTGTTAAATGTATGTAACAGGCAGAAGGAGGCGTGTCGGACCCCACAAAGTATATATATTCTTGATCAGGGCGACGAGCTGAGTCGATTTAGCCCTGTCCGTCTGTCCGTCTGTCCGTCCGTCCGTCTGTCCGTATGTTTGAACGCGTCGATTGAAGCATCTAGACAAGCTAGAGACTTGAATTTTTTTTTGTTGGGTCCGTGGATAGCACGCGCAGGTCAAGTTTATTTCGTATGAATGATAACTATTTTTGTTGTAATGTTATCGATTTTAATGCTTATCGAAAATAGGTTTTTAAGGCCTGGTTTGTACATAGTTTGAGCTAGAGACTTCAAATTTACTGTGTAGTTGCGTGTAATGAATACGGAGATTACGTAATCTTTAGATTTTTGATGCCACGCCCCCTTCGCCCCCAATAGCCCCCTATTTGTAAAAAGCGCAAATCAAATACTAAAAACTTGTGCTTTGGCACATACACACATATGGATGCCATTAATAAGTTGTGAAAGTTTGATGCAGTTAGTCCATCGCTAAGAAAAGTTATTAAGCAATTAAGTTCCCATAGTAATGCTGACATTGCAGCTTAAGCGCAGTCGCTGCGTCAACTGCGCAGTTGGCAGAGCGCAAGCTTATGCGTGCGTGCATATGTATGTGTGTATGTGTTGGTTATATAGGATGATTCCAAATTTGGCTCTTCACAGGGCTCAGGGTATCCCCTAGTCGAGCAGTCTCGACTAGAGCACTCTTACTTGTTTGTTTATTTATTTAATTATTAATTTATTTTTGATTTACATACATTCTAGTTGAATAAAATTTCAAAATTATAATTTAATTTTGCAAAATGTAATGTTATATGCAAACTACATAGCGTATTAAGCAATGCAAATGGGACGGGGCTCAGGGGATCTCCTAGTCGGGCACCTCCGACTAGAGTTTTCTTACTTGTAGCTAGTTGGCATTTTTGACATTTTCGTATGTACTCAGTAATATCTCGAGTCATACCTTTCCAAAAATAATGTCTTTTGACCTTGGCCAAGGTTTTTGCACTGTCGATATGACCTCCTTGAATTAGATCGTCATGGAATTTAGACAGTATAGCTTCTTTTTATACCCTGAGCCCATTGAAACGGGAAATAAGGTATAATGGTTTTGTTAAATGTATGTAACAGGCAGAAGGAGGCGTGTCAGACCCCACAAAGTATATATATTCTTGATCAGGGCGACGAGTTGAGTCGATTTAGCCCTGTCCGTCTGTCTGTCTGTCCGTCTGTCCGTATGTTTGAACGCGTCGATTGAATTTTTTTGTTGGGTCCGTGGATAGCACGCGCAGGTCAAACAACGATATCTCTTTTTGTTGTTTTGTTATCGATTTTAAACCTTATCGAAAACAGGTTTTAAAATTATATCTCCCACACCTTTAGAGCTAGATTCCTCAAATTTTGCATATAGATTATTGTCAATTTTATGCAATTTCAATTTTTTATACCCTGAGCCCATTGAAAATGGGAAATCAGGGTATAATGGTTTTGTTAAATGTATGTAACAGGCAGAAGGAGGCGTGTCAGACCCCACAAAGTATATATATTCTTGATCAGGGCGACGAGCTGAGTCGATTTAGCCCTGTCCGTCTGTCTGTCCGTCCGTCTGACCGTCTGTCCGTCTGTCCGTATGTTTGAACGCGTCGATCTCAGAACGTAGTTGACCTAGAGACTTGAATTTTTTTTTGTTGGGTCCGTGGATAGCACGCGCAGGTCAAGTTTGTTACCAAAAAACGATATCTATTTTTGTTGTTTTGTTATCGATTTTAAACCTTATCGAAAAGAGGTTATAAAATTCTATCTCCCACACCTTTAGAGCTAGACCCCTCAAATTTTGCATATAGATTCACGTGAATTTTATGCAATTTCTATTTTTTTATTTTTTGCTTACCGGCTCTTTTTACTAATTACCCCCCCCCCCCCCCTCAGCCATCAACACCCATTGAGAGTCTGTTGCAAATATAACCATGTGAATAAATTAGCATTTTTATAAAATGTAAAAAATTCAATAGAATCATATGCTGAAAGTTTCATCAAAATCCGTTAAGTCAGTCCCGATTTATTAAACAAAACGTTTGGCCAATATTCACACGCACGTGGCAAGCAGCGACGCGCAGCAAAAAACATTTACACATACACATACATTGAAACGTGCAAGCGCGTCTACTATGCATGTGCAGAAATACATTCAAGGCCATTTGTTCTAGCATATTCTTCAACCAAATTCTGTTTGCATTTTCAGCCGCTTCTGTAGTTTTGTATTTGTTATATATCAGCCCTTTACACGCATACATTGAAACAGACCACCGTTTTTGTATGTACACATACTCATACGTTCATATGCGCGCATTTCAGCATATTCTAAGAATTACAACTGCGATTGATCTGCTTCTTTAGTTTTGTATTTGTAACATATCACATTGTAGTACTACTTTGCGTTTTGCCAACAAGCAACGCAATACTGGTGTGGCGTAGTGGATAGACACAAAGCGCGTAAACGAAAGGTCGCGGGTTCGAAACTCGGTGACAACAGCGTAACTTTTTTTATTTTTTTTTTAAATCTATAAACATAAGGTGGTCGTGCTAGTTGAGATGACGCGCTTTGACGTTACACATGTAGTAAATAGATGCAGGTTCGAGCCCAGGTGCGGTGATGTTTGCTTTCTTTTCATTTTTTATACCCTGAGCCCATTGAAAATGGGAAATCAGGGTATAATGGTTTTGTTAAATGTATGTAACAGGCAGAAGGAGGCGTGTCGGACCCCACAAAGTATATATATTCTTGATCAGGGCGACGAGCTGAGTCGATTTAGCCCTGTCCGTCTGTCTGTCTGTCCGTCTGTCCGTCTGTCCGTCCGTCCGTCTGTCCGTATGTTTGAACGCGTCGATTGAAGCATCTAGACAAGCTAGAGACTTGAATTTTTTTTTGTTGGGTCCGTGGATAGCACGCGCAGGTCAAGTTTATTTCGTATGAATGATAACTATTTTTGTTGTAATGTTATCGATTTTAATGCTTATCGAAAATAGGTTTTTAAGGCCTGGTTTGTACATAGTTTGAGCTAGAGACTTCAAATTTACTGTGTAGTTGCGTGTAATGAATACGGAGATTACGTAATCTTTAGATTTTTGATGCCACGCCCCCTTCGCCCCCAATAGCCCCCTATTTGTAAAAAGCGCAAATCAAATACTAAAAACTTGTGCTTTGGCACATACACACATATGGATGCCATTAATAAGTTGTGAAAGTTTGATGCAGTTAGTCCATCGCTAAGAAAAGTTATTAAGCAATTAAGTTCCCATAGTAATGCTGACATTGCAGCTTAAGCGCAGTCGCTGCGTCAACTGCGCAGTTGGCAGAGCGCAAGCTTATGCGTGCGTGCATATGTATGTGTGTATGTGTTGGTTATATAGGATGATTCCAAATTTGGCTCTTCACAGGGCTCAGGGTATCCCCTAGTCGAGCAGTCTCGACTAGAGCACTCTTACTTGTTTGTTTATTTATTTAATTATTAATTTATTTTTGATTTACATACATTCTAGTTGAATAAAATTTCAAAATTATAATTTAATTTTGCAAAATGTAATGTTATATGCAAACTACATAGCGTATTAAGCAATGCAAATGGGACGGGGCTCAGGGGATCTCCTAGTCGGGCACCTCCGACTAGAGTTTTCTTACTTGTAGCTAGTTGGCATTTTTGACATTTTCGTATGTACTCAGTAATATCTCGAGTCATACCTTTCCAAAAATAATGTCTTTTGACCTTGGCCAAGGTTTTTGCACTGTCGATATGACCTCCTTGAATTAGATCGTCATGGAATTTAGACAGTATAGCTTCTTTTTATACCCTGAGCCCATTGAAACGGGAAATAAGGTATAATGGTTTTGTTAAATGTATGTAACAGGCAGAAGGAGGCGTGTCAGACCCCACAAAGTATATATATTCTTGATCAGGGCGACGAGTTGAGTCGATTTAGCCCTGTCCGTCTGTCTGTCTGTCCGTCTGTCCGTATGTTTGAACGCGTCGATTGAATTTTTTTTGTTGGGTCCGTGGATAGCACGCGCAGGTCAAACAACGATATCTCTTTTTGTTGTTTTGTTATCGATTTTAAACCTTATCGAAAACAGGTTTTAAAATTATATCTCCCACACCTTTAGAGCTAGATTCCTCAAATTTTGCATATAGATTATTGTCAATTTTATGCAATTTCAATTTTTTATACCCTGAGCCCATTGAAAATGGGAAATCAGGGTATAATGGTTTTGTTAAATGTATGTAACAGGCAGAAGGAGGCGTGTCAGACCCCACAAAGTATATATATTCTTGATCAGGGTGACGAGCTGAGTCGATTTAGCTCTGTCCGTCTGTCTGTCCGTCCGTCTGACCGTCTGTCCGTCTGTCCGTATGTTTGAACGCGTCGATCTCAGAACGTAGTTGACCTAGAGACTTGAATTTTTTTTTGTTGGGTCCGTGGATAGCACGCGCAGGTCAAGTTTGTTACCAAAAAACGATATCTATTTTTGTTGTTTTGTTATCGATTTTAAACCTTATCGAAAAGAGGTTATAAAATTCTATCTCCCACACCTTTAGAGCTAGACCCCTCAAATTTTGCATATAGATTCACGTGAATTTTATGCAATTTCTATTTTTTTTATTTTTTGCTTACCGGCTCTTTTAACTAATTACCCCCCCCCCCCCCCCCTTAACCCACAAAACCCATTGAGAGTCTGTTGCAAATATAACCATGTGAATAAATTAGCATTTTTATAAAATGTAAAAAATTCAATAGAATCATATGCTGAAAGTTTCATCAAAATCCGTTAAGTCAGTCCCGATTTATTAAACAAAACGTTTGGCCAATATTCACACGCACGTGGCAAGCAGCGACGCGCAGCAAAAAACATTTACACATACACATACATTGAAACGTGCAAGCGCGTCTACTATGCATGTGCAGAAATACATTCAAGGCCATTTGTTCTAGCATATTCTTCAACCAAATTCTGTTTGCATTTTCAGCCGCTTCTGTAGTTTTGTATTTGTTATATATCAGCCCTTTACACGCATACATTGAAACAGACCACCGTTTTTGTATGTACACATACTCATACGTTCATATGCGCGCATTTCAGCATATTCTAAGAATTACAACTGCGATTGATCTGCTTCTTTAGTTTTGTATTTGTAACATATCACATTGTAGTACTACTTTGCGTTTTGCCAACAAGCAACGCAATACTGGTGTGGCGTAGTGGATAGACACAAAGCGCGTAAACGAAAGGTCGCGGGTTCGAAACTCGGTGACAACAGCGTAACTTTTTTTATTTTTTTTTTAAATCTATAAACATAAGGTGGTCGTGCTAGTTGAGATGACGCGCTTTGACGTTACACATGTAGTAAATAGATGCAGGTTCGAGCCCAGGTGCGGTGATGTTTGCTTTCTTTTCATTTTTTATACCCTGAGCCCATTGAAAATGGGAAATCAGGGTATAATGGTTTTGTTAAATGTATGTAACAGGCAGAAGGAGGCGTGTCGGACCCCACAAAGTATATATATTCTTGATCAGGGCGACGAGCTGAGTCGATTTAGCCCTGTCCGTCTGTCTGTCTGTCCGTCTGTCCGTCTGTCCGTCCGTCCGTCTGTCCGTATGTTTGAACGCGTCGATTGAAGCATCTAGACAAGCTAGAGACTTGAATTTTTTTTTGTTGGGTCCGTGGATAGCACGCGCAGGTCAAGTTTATTTCGTATGAATGATAACTATTTTTGTTGTAATGTTATCGATTTTAATGCTTATCGAAAATAGGTTTTTAAGGCCTGGTTTGTACATAGTTTGAGCTAGAGACTTCAAATTTACTGTGTAGTTGCGTGTAATGAATACGGAGATTACGTAATCTTTAGATTTTTGATGCCACGCCCCCTTCGCCCCCAATAGCCCCCTATTTGTAAAAAGCGCAAATCAAATACTAAAAACTTGTGCTTTGGCACATACACACATATGGATGCCATTAATAAGTTGTGAAAGTTTGATGCAGTTAGTCCATCGCTAAGAAAAGTTATTAAGCAATTAAGTTCCCATAGTAATGCTGACATTGCAGCTTAAGCGCAGTCGCTGCGTCAACTGCGCAGTTGGCAGAGCGCAAGCTTATGCGTGCGTGCATATGTATGTGTGTATGTGTTGGTTATATAGGATGATTCCAAATTTGGCTCTTCACAGGGCTCAGGGTATCCCCTAGTCGAGCAGTCTCGACTAGAGCACTCTTACTTGTTTGTTTATTTATTTAATTATTAATTTATTTTTGATTTACATACATTCTAGTTGAATAAAATTTCAAAATTATAATTTAATTTTGCAAAATGTAATGTTATATGCAAACTACATAGCGTATTAAGCAATGCAAATGGGACGGGGCTCAGGGGATCTCCTAGTCGGGCACCTCCGACTAGAGTTTTCTTACTTGTAGCTAGTTGGCATTTTTGACATTTTCGTATGTACTCAGTAATATCTCGAGTCATACCTTTCCAAAAATAATGTCTTTTGACCTTGGCCAAGGTTTTTGCACTGTCGATATGACCTCCTTGAATTAGATCGTCATGGAATTTAGACAGTATAGCTTCTTTTTATACCCTGAGCCCATTGAAACGGGAAATAAGGTATAATGGTTTTGTTAAATGTATGTAACAGGCAGAAGGAGGCGTGTCAGACCCCACAAAGTATATATATTCTTGATCAGGGCGACGAGTTGAGTCGATTTAGCCCTGTCCGTCTGTCTGTCTGTCCGTCTGTCCGTATGTTTGAACGCGTCGATTGAATTTTTTTTGTTGGGTCCGTGGATAGCACGCGCAGGTCAAACAACGATATCTCTTTTTGTTGTTTTGTTATCGATTTTAAACCTTATCGAAAACAGGTTTTAAAATTATATCTCCCACACCTTTAGAGCTAGATTCCTCAAATTTTGCATATAGATTATTGTCAATTTTATGCAATTTCAATTTTTTATACCCTGAGCCCATTGAAAATGGGAAATCAGGGTATAATGGTTTTGTTAAATGTATGTAACAGGCAGAAGGAGGCGTGTCAGACCCCACAAAGTATATATATTCTTGATCAGGGTGACGAGCTGAGTCGATTTAGCTCTGTCCGTCTGTCTGTCCGTCCGTCTGACCGTCTGTCCGTCTGTCCGTATGTTTGAACGCGTCGATCTCAGAACGTAGTTGACCTAGAGACTTGAATTTTTTTTGTTGGGTCCGTGGATAGCACGCGCAGGTCAAGTTTGTTACCAAAAAACGATATCTATTTTTGTTGTTTTGTTATCGATTTTAAACCTTATCGAAAAGAGGTTATAAAATTCTATCTCCCACACCTTTAGAGCTAGACCCCTCAAATTTTGCATATAGATTCACGTGAATTTTATGCAATTTCTATTTTTTTTATTTTTTGCTTACCGGCTCTTTTAACTAATTACCCCCCCCCCCCCCCCCCCTTAACCCACAAAACCCATTGAGAGTCTGTTGCAAATATAACCATGTGAATAAATTAGCATTTTTATAAAATGTAAAAAATTCAATAGAATCATATGCTGAAAGTTTCATCAAAATCCGTTAAGTCAGTCCCGATTTATTAAACAAAACGTTTGGCCAATATTCACACGCACGTGGCAAGCAGCGACGCGCAGCAAAAAACATTTACACATACACATACATTGAAACGTGCAAGCGCGTCTACTATGCATGTGCAGAAATACATTCAAGGCCATTTGTTCTAGCATATTCTTCAACCAAATTCTGTTTGCATTTTCAGCCGCTTCTGTAGTTTTGTATTTGTTATATATCAGCCCTTTACACGCATACATTGAAACAGACCACCGTTTTTGTATGTACACATACTCATACGTTCATATGCGCGCATTTCAGCATATTCTAAGAATTACAACTGCGATTGATCTGCTTCTTTAGTTTTGTATTTGTAACATATCACATTGTAGTACTACTTTGCGTTTTGCCAACAAGCAACGCAATACTGGTGTGGCGTAGTGGATAGACACAAAGCGCGTAAACGAAAGGTCGCGGGTTCGAAACTCGGTGACAACAGCGTAACTTTTTTTCTTTTTTTTTTTTAAATCTATAAACATAAGGTGGTCGTGCTAGTTGAGATGACGCGCTTTGACGTTACACATGTAGTAAATAGATGCAGGTTCGAGCCCAGGTGCGGTGATGTTTGCTTTCTTTTCATTTTTTTGTTTATTTATTTAATTATTAATTTATTTTTGATTTACATACATTCTAGTTGAATAAAATTTCAAAATTATAATTTAATTTTGCAAAATGTAATGTTATATGCAAACTACATAGCGTATTAAACAATGCAAATGGGACGGGGCTCAGGGGATCTCCTAGTCGGGCACCTCCGACTAGAGTTTTCTTACTTGTAGCTAGTTGGCATTTTTGACATTTTCGTATGTACTCAGTAATATCTCGAGTCATACCTTTCCAAAAATAATGTCTTTTGACCTTGGCCAAGGTTTTTGCACTGTCGATATGACCTCCTTGAATTAGATCGTCATGGAATTTAGACAGTATAGCTTCTTTTTATACCCTGAGCCCATTGAAACGGGAAATAAGGTATAATGGTTTTGTTAAATGTATGTAACAGGCAGAAGGAGGCGTGTCAGACCCCACAAAGTATATATATTCTTGATCAGGGCGACGAGTTGAGTCGATTTAGCCCTGTCCGTCTGTCTGTCTGTCCGTCTGTCCGTATGTTTGAACGCGTCGATTGAATTTTTTTTGTTGGGTCCGTGGATAGCACGCGCAGGTCAAACAACGATATCTCTTTTTGTTGTTTTGTTATCGATTTTAAACCTTATCGAAAACAGGTTTTAAAATTATATCTCCCACACCTTTAGAGCTAGATTCCTCAAATTTTGCATATAGATTATTGTCAATTTTATGCAATTTCAATTTTTTTATTTTTTGGATACCGTATGTACACATACTCATACGTTCATATGCGCGAGTTACCAATATACCACACTACTCTTCCTCTTGACGCACACAGCAGCAGCAACAACAGCGGCGACAACAGTAACGGCAGCAGCAGCAACAACAGCGGCGACAACAGTAACGGTAGCAGCAGCGGCAGCAGCACAAAGAATATGTACAATTACAACAGAGACTCAAAAAATAAAGCACACATTCAGTGAGAACTCTACATTCAAACTAACCAGATGTTCTTTTTTAAACCACACTAACACATACATATACATACGTTTACTTATTATTACCTAATAATAACTAAAAGAGAGCATACTGGTAATTGGCGCAGCCGGTAGGATCTGAATTTACAAGGTAAAAAAAAAACAAGTAAGAAAACTCTAGTCGGAGGTGCCCGACTAGGAGATACCCTGAGCCCCGTCCGATTTGCATTGTTTAATACGCTATATAGCTTGCATATAACATTAAATTTTGCAAAATTAAATTATAATTTTGAAATTTTATTCAACTAGAATGTATGTAAATCAAAAATAAATAAATAATCAAATCAACAAAAAAAGATGAAGAAAAACAAACATCACCGCACCTGGACTCGAAACTGCATCTATTTACTACATATGTAACGTTAAAGCGCATCATCTCAACTAGCGCAACCACCTCATGTTTATAAATTAAAAAAAACAAGTAAGAACGTTGCCTTAGGACGAAACCTGAAGCGTGAAACTCGTTTCCCAGAGGGGTATCTGGTATTTGAAATTTAATAATATATCTCAAATTTTGCATTTATGTAGATTCATGTGAATTTTATGCAATTTCAATTTTTGCAAATATAACTATGTGAATGAATTAGCATTTTTATAAAATGTAAAAAATTCAATAGAATCATATGCTGAAAGTTTCATCAAGTTCCGTTAAGTCAGTCGCAATCTATTAAACAAAACGTTTGGCCAATTATGACACGCACGCGTTAAGCAGCGACAGCAAAATATATTTACATTTACACATATGTACATACATTGAAACGTGCAAGCGCGTTTGCTTATGCATGGTCATAAATAAATTCAGCGCCATTCATTCTAGCACATTCTTCAACCAAAATTGTTATTGAGTTGTGCTTGCATTTTCAGCCGCTTCTTTAGTTTTGTATTTGTCAAATATCGCTATACGCCATACGCATACATTCAACCGACCACCGTTTTTGTACGTACACATATAAATACATACGTTCATATGCGCGCATTTCAGCTTTTTCTAAGAATCACAATTGCGATTGATTTATGTTTATATTGTGTTTGCATTAACAGCAGCTTCTATAGTATTGTATTTGTCAATAGTCGCCCTTGTAGTGAAGTAGTTTCGGATTTGCCAACAGGCAATGAAAAGGTGATGTGGCGCAGCAGGTAGATGAAAAGCGTGTAAGCAAAAGGGTTCGCGTTCGAGACGCGGCGGCGACGGCATGAAAATAGTTGCGCAGCTGTTCGTGCCTACATACATGCATACCTGATGGGACCTATCGTCAATTTTTTTGTGCGTGAATAATTTTGTTCGGACTAAGTCGATTACACAAATATCGGTATTTGATATTTACATTTTTTGTCAGGGTCACACACACAAAAATAAAATAACATAACTGACCTAGGCTATACGAAATATGATAATTTTAGCAGATAAATTATTTGCAGAACTTCAACATTAAATCAAATTACATATATTTTTCAGAAATGCCGTTTGTCGTCTTAGCAATTCATATTAAGCTTTTTTATATAGGTGGCACATGCATATGAATTTTGTAAATGTAGAGTTTGGATGCTTACACTCCAAAAATATGAAAGTTACAGGGTATTTTTTCGATATACCACGCCCCCAAAGGTGCGTAAGATTTATTTTTGGGGAATCAATAGAGGAGGCCCTCAGTAACACAAACATCCACTTTTGAAGCGTCTAGGCTTAAAACTGTAGGAGCTATAAGCTTTTTGCGATTTGCCACGCCCCCTGAAGGCGTAGGTATGTCCGCCATATCTTTTTGATCTTGGGTTGCTTATCCGAGTATGTATATCAAATTTCAAGTCTCTAGCATCAATAGTGCTCAAAATATAACTGAATTTGTAAAATCACTATATATTCAGATCCGATTTGCCACGCCCCCAGTGGGCGTAGACATCTTTTTATGAATCTTTATAGAATCGTAGCGTTAAGTTACGTGCCAAATTTCAGCATTCTAGCTTTAAAACTGTAGAAGTTACAGTTTTCCCGATTTGCCACGCCCCCAATGGGCGTAGATATATCCGCCATATCTTTTTGAGCTTGGGTGGTCAACGCAAGTATACATTCCAAATTTCAACTCTCTAGCTCTTCAACTAATATGATTTCTTAACTATGGGCGCAACCATTTTCCGATTTGCCACGCCCCTAGTGGGCGTATCCGGAAAATCTTGACCGTTTATAATTCGAGGGTATACACGAGTATATGTTCCAAATTTCAAGTCTCTAGCTTCAATAGCGTGGAAAAATATTGCATTCATACGGACAGACGGACGGACAGCAAGCAACTAGTATAAAAAAAAACAAGTAAGAAAACTCTAGTCGGCGGTGCCCGACTAGGAGATACCCTGAGCCCCGTCCGACTTTGATTGTTTAATACGCTCCATAGCTTGCATATAACATTAAATTTTCCAAAATTAAATTATAATTTTAAAATTTTATTCAACTAGAATGTATGTAAATCAAAAATAAATAAATAATTAAATAAATAAACAAATCAACAAAAAAAAAGAAAAACAAACATCACCGCACCTGGAGTCGAACCTGCATCTATTTACTACATATGTAACGATAGAGCGCATCATCTCAACTAGCACAACCACCTCATGTTTATAAATTTAAAAAAAAAAATTTAAAAAGTTACGCTGTCGTCACTGAGATTCGAACTCGGGACCTTTTCCTTACGTGCTTTGCGTCTATCCACTGCGCCACGCCAGTATTGCATTGCTCGTTGGCAAAACCCAAAGTAGTACTACAAGGGCGATATGTGACAAATACAAAACTAAAGAAGCTAAAGAAGCAGATCAATCGCAATTGTAATTCTTAGAATATGCTGAAATGCGCGCATATGAACCTATGAGTATGTGTACATACAAAAATGGTGGTCTGTTTCAATGTATGCTTGTAAAGGGCGATATATGACAAATACAAAACTACAGAAGCGGCTGAAAATGCAAAAACAGAATTCACACAGATTTGGTTGAAGAATATGCTAGAATAAATAGCTTTGAATTTATTTGTACACATGCATAAGCAGACGCGCTTGCACGTTTCAATGTATGTGTATGTGTAAATGTTTTTTGCTGCGCGTCGCTGCTTGCCACGTGCGTGTGAAAATTGGCCAAACGTTTTGTTTAATAAATCGGGATTGAATAAACGGAATTTGATGAAACTTTCGGCATATGATTCTATTGAATTTTTTAAACATGTTAATTTATTCACATGGTTATATTTGGGACAGACTCTCAATGGGTCGAGTAAGGCAAAGGGTGGAGGGGCGTAATTAGTGAAAAGATCCGGTATCCAAAAAATAAAAAATAGAAATTGCATAAAATTCACATGAATCTATATGCAAAATTTGAGGGGTCTAGCTCTAAAGGTGT
Source organism: Drosophila meridiana (assembly GCA_035045185.1). NCBI lineage: Eukaryota > Metazoa > Arthropoda > Insecta > Diptera > Drosophilidae > Drosophila > Drosophila meridiana. The sequence continues at coordinate 589,567 of JAWNPF010000039.1, forward strand.
GGGAGATAGAATTTTATAACCTGTTTTCGATAAGGTTTAAAATCGATAACAAAACAACAAAAATAGATATCGTTTTTTGATAACAAACTTGACCTGCGCGTGCTATCCACGGACCCAACAAAAAAAATTCAAGTCTCTAGCTTGTCTAGATGCTTCAATCGACGCGTTCAAACATACGGACGGACGGACAGACGGACAGACAGACAGACGGACAGGGCTAAATCGACTCAGCTCGTCGCCCTGATCAAGAATATATATACTTTGTGGGGTCTGACACACCTCCTTCTGCCTGTTACATACATTTAACAAAACCATTATACCCTGATTTCCCATTTTCAATGGGCTCAGGGTATAAAAATAGATTTTAAAATCATTAAGAATATTAATATAGAAACCACTAAAATCAAGATGCTTGATAAAAACAACCAAAACAGAGAAAATTATGAAGAAAGAAGAGAAGAGGGGTTTATTAAAAACTATAAAGCAGTAAGACACGAAGAAGTACCAAAGTTTAAAAAAGCTAAACTTAAGAATATTAACCCAGAAAATATAAAACGTGTTTACAAATATACAGAAAACAACAAGTAAGAGTGCTCTAGTCGAGACTGCTCGACTAGGGGATACCCTGAGCCCTGTGAAGAGCCAAATATCAAATCATTCAACGTTTTTTTTATGCATACATACAAACAACACATACACAGATACATATGCACGCACGAATAAGCGCGCGCTCTGCCAACTGCGCAGTTGACGCAGCGACTGCGCTTGGGCTGCAATGTGGGCATTACTATGGAAACTTTATTGTTTGATAACTTTTCTTAGCGATAGACTAAGTGCATCAAACTTTCACAACTTATTAATGGCATTCATATGTCTGTATGTGTCAAAGCACAAGTCTCTAGTATTTGATTTGCGCTTTTTACAAATAGGGGGCTATTGTGGGCGAATGGGGCGTGGCATCCAAAATCTAAAGATAACGTTATCTCCGTATTCATTATACTCAACTACACAGCAAATTTGAAGTCTTTAGCTCAAAAGATGTACAAACCAAGCCCTAAAAACACATTAAAATTATCGATAAATGCTCATAAAATCGAAATGGAATGAGTTATCGGAAAAATTTTATAAACTTGTGCAGCGTATGGTATTATCGAGTATTCATGTAAAATTTCAAGTCTCTACGTTGCGTACTTACAAATATCTCAGCGTTCACACGGACGGACAGACGGACGGACGGACGGACGGACGGACGGACGGACGGACGGACGGACGGACGGACGGACAGACGGACAGGGCTATATCGACTCGTCTTGTCGCGCTGATCAAGAATATATATACTTTATGGGGTGTGGCACGCTTCCTTCTGCCTGTTACATACATTTTCACAAAACCATTATACCCTGATTTCCCATTTTCAATGGGCTCAGGGTATAAAAACGATAACTCATCAAATACCTAACTGAAAAAAAAAAAAAAAACTATATCAATTAATCTAAGAATGTAAACAAGTTAATATTCATAATTCAAAACAATAATTATAAGTAATACCTTCCTTATATATTACCGCTAGTAAGAAAGTTAATAACAATATAGAATTCAGGAGAATTCTTATTTAAATGAGGGAGAAGTTATATATGCATTTATGGTAATCGATATAAGCATATTTTTAAGCGATTTGTCATCACTAAAAGACAAAGTCCATACCTAAATGTTGCATGTTTGGGATGATGAAAGAACCAGCAACATTATGAAATTAAAAATTACAAAGAAATATTTACTAAGCTGACGCCAGAATAGTCTAGCAACATGTTGAAACTAAAATTAAAAAGAAACAGATATGACGCCAGAATAAGCAGCAACATTGTAACTTTGACTTTGAAATGAATAAAGACAGTTCTAATCTGACACTTAACTGGAGAGGTTGAGCCATGTTATTTAATTTCAAAACAAAGAACTCAAAACAAAATTCGCGCAGGTCAAATAAGGGGGCTTTTGGGGGCGAGTAGGGCGTGACATCAAAAATCTAAAAATCACGTAATCTCCGTATTCATTACACGCAACTACACAGCAATTTGAAGTCTCTAGCTCAAACGATGTACAAACCACCCCTTAAAAACACATTAAAATTATCGATAAATGCAACAGCAGCAGCAACAGAAACAGCAGGCAGCAACACATTCACAGTCCGAGCACGATAAGCTATCGAAAACCTATACGGAACTGAAACTCTACAAGGAGCCGACTGCGCATGGTGTTGCCGAACTGCCGACTTCGGGCGCCTGCATAGATTTCTCTCAGAGCAGTAAATTGCAGCTGCAGCAGCAGCAGCAACAACAGCAGCAGCAGCAGCAACAACAGCAGCAGCAGCAGCAACAACAGTAGCAGCAGCAGCAGCAACAACAACAGCAGCAGCAGCGTTGGCGGCGACTAAGTCGCAGACCTCGAATGGCGTGCATTGGGGCTGAGAAAGTATATAGAGAAAAATAAATGATGAATGTAATATTAATGTGCATTTGAATTTATTAATTTCCCCTCTTTTTTTAAGAATTACAGACACAATTAAAACGTAAATAGAGACTAACACTTAAAGTATTCATTTCATATTTAAATTTGAATTAAAATTGAGCTCTAATCGATATCGATTGGTCGATATCGTAGAGACTGCTGCTCTGTTAGCATAGCTCATGCAATTTAACAGTGCGGTCACAGACTGTAAATGTACACGGAATTTGCTAGCAAAATCTTAGCTTAGAGTGATTTGCAGCAAACTGAGTTCTATTTGATGGTAAATAAAATTATTTTGATTGGGTAAGTATTACTTTAGTTACCCATAAATTATAAAGCCGTATTAACAAAGTGATAAGAAACTATAAGCTAAAAAATGACCACATCAATAATGTATCTGGAATAGTGCCCAATAAAGCAGAGTTTTTCTTAAATATTTTAATAAATAGAAAAACCAGCTAAATCTGGTTTGCACCAACGTAATTGAATTCATCGCGGAAAATGTCTATTTATCTTAATGTATATTATTTTAGGTAAGCAATTTGCGGTTAACAGTACCAAAATAACAAGAACTTCCATAAGAACTGCAGTATATGAAAAACGTAATCTCGAAATAAAATTGAATTCAATCAATGGCGTAACTGCAACTGACAAATAAGTTCCATAAATTTTAGACGTTCAAATTTTGCATGTTGTGAAATTTTTAATCCGTATTAGGTCAAGCTTGGGATTATATAAAAAATTTCAGTGCGAGAAAAAAGCCAACCATTATATATAAGTTTCAAGCTATTTACAATTCCAATATCTGAAATCAACAACAATAATGTGTATGTAAAATATTGTCCAATGCTCGAACTATATCGTTGTGTTAACGGTTTTTTATCACACGATAGTAAGTAAACTATCATTTTAACATGTTGACGATAGTTCATAACTATTAAAAACTCATTTCTAAGAAACTACTCACTTGGCATTGTAGCTGTAAATTAGCGCCATCTACCGTGCACTATCCAAAATAGAAATCTACAAATCTGAGTGTGCTGTGCATAATCTATTTGTTCTGTCATTTGTTTTTTGGTGCTTAGTGATTGAAAGCAAACAGTGAAAAGGAACAAATTTATGAAAACAAAAACCAAAATTCAAAAGTAATATTTTTAAGAAAAAACGATCAATTTAAATTATTCAGTTCAATGGCTGGACCATTCAAAACGCCGCTATCGGAGGACTCGGTCACGGAGCTCGGCCGGAGGCGGGAGCGATGGAGCCGCACCAAATTTACGCCACAGCAGCTGCAGGAATTGGAGGCCCTCTTTGAAGAAACACATCACCCCGAAGCCGTTCTGTGCTAGGAGGTAGCTAGGCGCATTAGCCTCAGCGAGACACGCGTCCAGGTGAATCAATTAGGGCGACCAGCCAGGCCTTAATGGCGTCCCTCGCTTAATGTGCATAAATTGTGCATTTCTGAGGATCAGAAATGGTCGTACACGGCATAACTAGAACTTTTCCCTTTTGATGAAACTTTCGGCATATGATTCTATTGAATTTTTTAAACATGTTAATTTATTCACATGGTTATATTTGGGACAGACTCTCAATGGGTCGAGTAAGGCAAAGGGTGGAGGGGGGTAATTAGTAAAAAGATCCGGTATCCAAAAAATAAAAAATAGAAATTGCATAAAATTCACATGAATCTATATGCAAAATTTGAGGGGTCTAGCTCTAAAGGTGTGGGAGATAGAATTTTATAACCTGTTTTCGATAAGGTTTAAAATCGATAACAAAACAACAAAAATAGATATCGTTTTTTGATAACAAACTTGACCTGCGCGTGCTATCCACGGACCCAACAAAAAAAATTCAAGTCTCTAGCTTGTCTAGATGCTTCAATCGACGCGTTCAAACATACGGACGGACGGACGGACAGACGGACAGACAGACAGACGGACAGGGCTAAATCGACTCAGCTCGTCGCCCTGATCAAGAATATATATACTTTATGGGGTCTGACACACCTCCTTCTGCCTGTTACATTCATTTAACAAAACCATTATACCCTGATTTCCCATTTTCAATGGGCTCAGGGTATAAAAAAAAAAAATATTCACTTCTGCTACAACATAATTACAAATTACAACATACAAATCTAAAATATGCTGCGATTGGGCCGGGATCAATCGTTGATAACTGCTTCTATCGCAACATTATTAAATAGAATTAAAGTGTGCATATATACGTATGTATGTATATAAGTATTTATGTATGCATATGTACTCACATATGTACATGTATATACATACATGTGTATGTGACCATCTTGTAGTGTGATGTGTGGAATCAATCACTAATAGCCGTACATCATTAACAAAAAAAAAAAAAAACACACACATATGTATGTATGTGTGAACATACATAACTACAATTTCATCATTAATATTACAATAGCAGTGCCATAATTCTGCATTTTGTCGCTTTCTGTCGCTGCCGACACTAACGAAAATTTGACTGGCGTCGCTATTCTCAAAATCAGAATATTCGACTTTCGTCGCTGACCTAACAGCTATGCGCATTTTGGTCGCCACTAACGACACTATAGAGCCTACTATGTCTGGCGCCACTATACTGCTCTTCAGCACAAACCTAATACACAAAACTGACCTAGCGGAATTTGACTTCGGTTGCCACCGACAAAATACATATATAACATACGCTACTAATCTGCCATTGGCACTGTCACTGTCCCTCATTTCCTCGAAAAACATAAATGCCTGGCGCCACCAATTCATACGACAAAGCTACAAAATATGTAGCTTGTAGTCAAAGACACCAAGATTAGTTGCGACTGCAAGATCAGTTGCGACTGCGAAATCAATTGCGACACTGAGCTCGAATTGAAAAGACGTAACTTATGTGAACACGTAAATAAACCAAAAGTATAAAAGTGAAAAGAATCTATACAGTTTACAAAACTTTCTAACAAAGTGATAAACACAAAATTGTTTAACTAAGAGAAATAAATAAATAAATATTTCACAACAAACAATGTGAGTAGAAAAGTCTATAAAATCAAATATTGATAATTATATGACTTAACACTATAACATTTAAAATAGACATATTACAGAAACATACACAACAAAATACAAGAACACAACCACCAGAAATATAAAATTTTGACTCAGCAACAATAAACAATGTGAGTAGGAAAGTCTATTAAATCAAATATTGATAATCTTATGACTTAACTATAACATTTAAAATAAACATATTACAGAAACATACACAACAGAATACAAAAACACAACCACCAGAAATATAAAATTTTGACCCAGCAACAACAAGCAATGTGAGTAGAAAAGCATGTGAAATCAAATACTGATAATTATATGACTGAACTATCACATTTAAAATAAACATTACAGAAACAGACACAAAAAATTATAACAACACAGGAAAGAAAATAAATACTTATTTTTTATAAATTTTTAATAAAAAAAAAAAAAAAAAAAAAAAAAAATAATTTGTTAATAAACAAGACATTTGTATCTACACATATTTACAACAAATGTCGAAACAGACACAAAATTCTCAAACGATTGTAACAAGAAGTTCAACAAGAAATAACAATAGAAATAGCCACACAGCTAATACTACTAATATACTTATGGACTTAGGCAACATTTCAGAATCACTTCCAAGCACAATTTCCACCCCAAACTTGACTATGACCAATACCCCGACATCGCTAAACCCTACCGATATACTAGCTTTTATTAAAGAAATACCCTCCTTCGATGGAAATCCCAGCAAACTTCAAGAGTTTATCGCAAATATCGAAGAAATTACCACCCTCATTCAAAATTTTGAGACACCATACCACTCACTACTATTAAGAGCCATAAGAAATAAAGTTATAGGTAGAGCGAATGACGTCTTAGAATTGTCAAAAACAGACATTAAATGGGAGAACATAAAAGCTAATTTAATTCAACATTACGGTTAGAAAAAGAGCGAAGCCATACTAATTCGATAATTACAAACAATTCCAGAAAACTTGTCTCTCGGACAACTTTTCTACAATATAATAAGAGTCAAATCCCAATTGATAGCTATAGTAAAAAACGACAACCAGAACTCTGACACCAGAAACAGACTTTATGACGATATATGTTTAAACACATTTTTGATGAACCTTAGAGAACCATTTAAAACCTTAATAAAATATAAAAACCCAAAAAACATAGAGGAAGCATATGAATACTGCCGTGAGGAAAAAAATTTTTATTCACAAAAACCAATCAATAATAATTATAAGAAACAAGTTACACCATATTCACGTCCACAAACTAATTTTAACAATAACAACAAAAATTACGACAACCCCTCAAAAACCCAGTATACTAATAACAATCAAAAAAGAAATAATCCTCCAAACCCCTTTAACTCAAATAATAACAATAAAAATCAACTACATAATATTAACAATAACCAAATTTCAGCCGAACTTTGCAATATTAGCGACACAGAAAATTTTCGGGAAAATGCCTCCCAGAACCAAAAGGATATTTAACGAAAAATACACATGGTTCGACACTGCCTTTTATTTGAATAAAATCAATCACAAACTATCCCATCAAATTTCTAATCGATACAGGGTCAACAAATTCTTTCATAAATCCAACTGTAGTCACCAACAAAGACCGAAAAACACTACAAAATCCCATTACGATACGAACAGTCTTAAATCAACACGTCATCCGAGAAAAAGTCACAATCAACACACTTAGAGAATTTGAAGAACAAATAGAAGCAGACTTTCTCCTATTCGATTTCCACCCCTACTTTAAAGGACTTCTAGGAATGGATTTCCTAACCAAACTGCAGGCCAATATTAACCTGGCCTGTCTTTACTTAAAAACACCAAAATCTTCTCTCAAAATTTTTACCCAAGACAACCCAGTAGCTGAAGTATACGTCATCCCAGCATTATCAAAAACGTTAGTAACTTTGCCCGTCCAGTTAAAACAAGGACATTTTTATACTCAGCAGACATTTTATAACAAACATTTAGAAATATCAGCAGGATTATATAACTCATCAAACGGATTAAGCCGCATAGAAGTTATTAACAGTTCATCGGAAGATCAAATATTATGCTTGGAGCAACCACTAGAAATCATTCCTTATGACACAGATAAATTTCTTGAAATTAACAATATAAGTTCAGATAACCAAATTCCTCAAAATACTGCTAAACCCATTAACATACCCAGAACAGACCATCTAAACTCAGAAGAGAAATCTAAAATTATACAACTATGCAACAATTACACAGACCTTTTTTACGATGATGATCAAAAACTAACATTTACTAGCAATATTAAACACCACATACGCACAACAGACAATACGCCAGTTTACGTTAAGCAATATCGTTACCCCTACTCCCTAAAACAGGAAGTTAAAGAACAAATAGAATCAATGCTCAAACAAAATATAATCAAATCTAGTTATTCCCCTTGGAGCGCCCCAGTTTGGGTCGTTCCAAAAAAATCAAACCCCCCAGACAAACAAAAATTGAGATTAGTAATTGATTATCGTAAACTCAACGAAAAAACTATCTCAGACCGCTATCCTATACCAAACATAAACGATATCCTTGACCAACATGGCAAATCCTGTTATTTCACAACCCCTTGATTTAGCCAGTGGATTTCATCAGATCGAACTGCACAAGGAAGACAGAAACAAAACAGCTTTCACAGTCGAAGGAGGCCACTTTGAATTCGTCCGTATGCCTTTCGGGCTAAAGAATGCACCTGCGACGTTCCAAAGAGTCATGGATTTCGTCCTGCGAGACCTTATAGGATCCATTTGCCTAGTATACCTCGATGACATTATAATTTTCTCACCATCCTTACAACAACATCTGGTAGACATAAAAAAAAGTATTTGATAGGCTTAGATCCGTAAATTTCAAATTGCAAATTTCCCAATCTGACTTTTTACGAAAAGAAGTCACTTTTCTTGGCCATATCGTAACACAAGACGGGGTCAAACCAAATCCCGGTAAAATAAAATCCATCCAAGAGTTTCCTGTACCAAAAAATAGAAAACAAATCAAATCATTCCTAGGTCTTCTCGGGTATTACCGGAAATGTATTAAAGACTTCGCTCGTATAACAAAACCACTAACCAGACAACTCAAAGGGACAAAATCAATCACTATTGACGAAGAATTCTGCGACACCTTCAAATTTTGTAAAACATTACTTTGTAACAACCCAATACTAACTTACCCTAACTTTAACGAGCCCTTCATACTAACAAAAGATGCTAGCAATTATGCTATCGGTGCTGTCTTATCCCAAAAATTATCAGGAAATGACAAACCTATTGCCTATGCTAGTCGCACACTATCCGACGAAGAAATCAGATATTCAACTACAGAAAAAGAAATGCTTGCAGTTCAATGGGCAGTGAAACATTTTAGACCGTACTTGTTTGGTAAAAAATTTATCTTAGTTTCCGACCATAAGCCACTAACGTGGAATACAGGACTGTTTTCTAACAACGACAAAGTAGAACGCTGGAAACTACAATTACTTGAATATGAATATGAATTTATCTATAAGAAAGGCTCACAAAACGTTGTCGCAGATGCCTTAAGTCGTATTCAACCTGAACCAGACATTAACATTAACGATATAGAAATGAAAAATCCCAATAATGAGTAATAGTTGATAAACCTCTGAATGGCTTTACATTACAAATTCTCCTATCTGAAGGGTATCCTGTAACTGATAAAATTTCTGTACCCTTCACAAATAAACTAAGGCACTTTAACACTATAACATTTAAAATAAACATATTACAGAAACATACACAACAAAATACAAGAACACAACCACCAGAAATATAAAATTTTGACTCAGCAACAATAAACAATGTTAGTAGGAAAGTCTATAAAATCAAATATTGATAATCTTATGACTTAACTATAACATTTAAAATAAACATATTACAGAAACATACACAACAGAATACAAAAACACAACCACCAGAAATATAAAATTTTGACCCAGCAACAACAAGCAATGTGAGTAGAAAAGCATGTGAAATCAAATACTGATAATTATATGACTGAACTATCACATTTAAAATAAACATTACAGAAACAGACACAAAAAATTATAACAACACAGGAAAGAAAATAAATACTTATTTTTTATAAATTTTTAATAAAAAAAAAAAAAAAAAAAAAAAAAATAATTTGTTAATAAACAAGACATTTGTATCTACACATATTTACAACAAATGTCGAAACAGACACAAAATTCTCAAACGATTGTAACAAGAAGTTCAACAAGAAATAACAATAGAAATAGCCACACAGCTAATACTACTAATATACTTATGGACTTAGGCAACATTTCAGAATCACTTCCAAGCACAATTTCCACCCCAAACTTGACTATGACCAATACCCCGACATCGCTAAACCCTACCGATATACTAGCTTTTATTAAAGAAATACCCTCCTTCGATGGAAATCCCAGCAAACTTCAAGAGTTTATCGCAAATATCGAAGAAATTACCACCCTCATTCAAAATTTTGAGACACCATACCACTCACTACTATTAAGAGCCATAAGAAATAAAGTTATAGGTAGAGCGAATGACGTCATTCGAATTGTCAAAAACAGACATTAAATGGGAGAACATAAAAGCTAATTTAATTCAACATTACTGTTAGAAAAAGAGCGAAGCCATACTAATTCGAGAATTACAAACAATTGTCTCTCGGACAACTTGTCTACAATATAATAAGAGTCAAATCCCAATTGATAGCTATAGTAAAAAACGACAACCAGAACTCTGACACCAGAAACAGACTTTATGACGATATATGTTTAAACACATTTTTGATGAACCTTAGAGAACCATTTAAAACCTTAATAAAATATAAAAACCCAAAAAACATAGAGGAAGCATATGAATACTGCCGTGAGGAAAAAAATTTTTATTCACAAAAACCAATCAATAATAATTATAAGAAACAAGTTACACCATATTCACGTCCACAAACTACAATAAACCCGACCAAAAACAGCTCTTACCGTAATAATTTTAACAATAACAACAAAAATTACGACAACCCCTCAAAAACCCAGTATACTAATAACAATCAAAAAAGAAATAATCCTCCAAACCCCTTTACCGCAAATAATAACAATAAAAATCAACTACATAATATTAACAATAACCAAATTTCAGCCGAACTTTGCAATATTAGCGACACAGAAAATTTTCGGGAAAATGCCTCCCAGAACCAAAAGGATATTTAACGAAAAATACACATGGTTCGACACTGCCTTTTATTTGAATAAAATCAATCACAAACTATCCCATCAAATTTCTAATCGATACAGGGTCAACAAATTCTTTCATAAATCCAACTGTAGTCACCAACAAAGACCGAAAAACACTACAAAATCCCATTACGATACGAACAGTCTTAAATCAACACGTCATCCGAGAAAAAGTCACAATCAACACACTTAGAGAATTTGAAGAACAAATAGAAGCAGACTTTCTCCTATTCGATTTCCACCCCTACTTTAAAGGACTTCTAGGAATGGATTTCCTAACCAAACTGCAGGCCAATATTAACCTGGCCTGTCTTTACTTAAAAATACCAAAATCTTCTCTCAAAATTTTTACCCAAGACAACCCAGTAGCTGAAGTATACGTCATCCCAGCATTATCAAAAACGTTAGTAACTTTGCCCGTCCAGTTAAAACAAGGACATTTTTATACTCAGCAGACATTTTATAACAAACATTTAGAAATATCAGGAGGATTATATAACTCATCAAACGGATTAAGCCGCATAGAAGTTATTAACAGTTCATCGGAAGATCAAATATTATGCTTGGAGCAACCACTAGAAATCATTCCTTATGACACAGATAAATTTCTTGAAATTAACAATATAAGTTCAGATAACCAAATTCCTCAAAATACTTCTAAACCCATTAACATACCCAGAACAGACCATCTAAACTCAGAAGAGAAATCTAAAATTATACAACTATGCAACAATTACACAGACCTTTTTTACGATGATGATCAAAAACTAACATTTACTAGCAATATTAAACACCACATACGCACAACAGACAATACGCCAGTTTACGTTAAGCAATATCGTTACTCCTACTCCCTAAAACAGGAAGTTAAAGAACAAATAGAATCAATGCTCAAACAAAATATAATCAAATCTAGTTATTCCCCTTGGAGCGCCCCAGTTTGGGTCGTTCCAAAAAAATCAAACCAGACAAACAAAAATGGAGATTAGTAATTGATTATCGTAAACTCAACGAAAATACTATCTCAGACCGCTATCCTATACCAAACATAAACGATATCCTTGACCAACATGGCAAATCCTGTTATTTCACAACCCTTGATTTAGCCAGTGGATTTCATCAGATCGAAATGCAAAAGGAAGACAGAAACAAAACAGCCGAAGGAGGCCACTTTGAATTCGTCCGTATGCCTTTCGGGCTAAAGAATGCACCTGCGACGTTCCAAAGAGTCATGGATTTCGTCCTGCGAGACCTTATAGGATCCATTTGCCTAGTATACCTCGATGACATTATAATTTTCTCACCATCCTTACAACAACATCTGGTAGACATAAAAAAAAGTATTTGATAGGCTTAGATCCGTAAATTTCAAATTGCAAATTTCCAAATCTGACTTTTTACGAAAAGAAGTCACTTTTCTTGGCCATATCGTAACACAAGACGGGGTCAAACCAAATCCCGGTAAAATAAAATCCATCCAAGAGTTTCCTGTACCAAAAAATAGAAAACAAATCAAATCATTCCTAGGTCTTCTCGGGTATTACCGGAAATGTATTAAAGACTTCGCTCGTATAACAAAACCACTAACCAGACAACTCAAAGGGACAAAATCAATCACTATTGACGAAGAATTCTGCGACACCTTCAAATTTTGTAAAACATTACTTTGTAACAACCCAATACTAACTTACCCTAACTTTAACGAGCCCTTCATACTAACAAAAGATGCTAGCAATTATGCTATCGGTGCTGTCTTATCCCAAAAATTATCAGGAAATGACAAACCTATTGCCTATGCTAGTCGCACACTATCCGACGAAGAAATCAGATATTCAACTACAGAAAAAGAAATGCTTGCAGTTCAATGGGCAGTGAAACATTTTAGACCGTACTTGTTTGGTAAAAAATTTATCTTAGTTTCCGACCATAAGCCACTAACGTGGAATACAGGACTGTTTTCTAACAACGACAAAGTAGAACGCTGGAAACTACAATTACTAGAATATGAATATGAATTTATCTATAAGAAAGGCTCACAAAACGTTGTCGCATATGCCTTAAGTCGTATTCAACCTGAACCAGACATTAACATTAACGATATAGAAATGAAAAATCCCAATAATGAGTGAACATCTCCAATCCTTCTTTTAATAGTTGATAAACCTCTGAATACATTACAAATTCTCCTACCTGAAGGGTATCCTGCAACTGATAAAATTTCTGTACCCTTCAAAAATAAACTAAGGCACTGTTCAGGCACGAACATAAACTATACAAGGATTGAAATAGTAATAATTGTCATTGTCTTGAATATAATTAAGAGCAGAAACCAGAGACAGCGATTACTAACTGTCACCTTTTCTGGCCCCGGCAGAATGTTCAGGCATGAACATAGAAATATATATAAATATGTAAACATGCCTTCTACGCACTTGACGACTAGCATGCAGTGCGATAGATGAAGAAAGGCCACATGTGTGGAATCTTAAAATAGTCAGATGAACGCTGACCCTTACAACGTCAGCGATAGGTTAAGAATACAATAGACCAATGCTGAGCCTTACACACTCAGCAATAGACACATTAGATTTAAGGGTTGAAATTAATCATGAGGCTGGGTATATATACCCAGCCTCAGAAGAATAAAGATCAGTACAGTACTAAACCCCAACATAGTCAAGTGTATTCATTCATGGTCCTTCGAGCCGGATTACAGTACGGACTAAACACCATCACAGTCCGTGTATTCAATCTTCAAGTCGGAGTACAGTTCGGACTAATCATAAACATCAAAGTCCGAGAATTCACTCAACCGAGCTGGATCTAGTGGTGATTGTATTCATTCATGGTCCTTCGAGCCGGAGACAGTACAATACAGACTAAACAACATCACAGTCCGTGTACTCATTCATGAGTACAGTACTAAACCCCAACATAGTCAAGTGTATTCATTCATGGTCCTTCGAGCCGGAGACAGTATTGACTGGAAATCAACACAGTCAAGTACTGAGTGCTTCCAGCTGAGTGATTGATTACTGTATTCGATCCCTGTCATAAAAGCCGAAACCACAAATTTACTAAATGTTTGTGGAAAGTGCTTAAATAATATCTTTGGCTTACCAACCCACGCTGTGAGTAGAGGCACAGCACGATCAACCTGGTGATCAAAACAAAAAAACCTCCAACGGGTCAAGCCAAAGAATAAAGAGATGCTGTTAACGAAAACTCTAGAGAAACAATCAGAGATATATGACAGCATCCTGCAGGCCATAGCTAAAAAGGATGAGTTTGCAGTTGTGGATAAGTTGGCAGCAGAATTCACTGCCAATCATTCACTGCTGAAGAAAATCGGTGTCATCAACCATCAATATTTTACAGAGAAAATATATGATTGGATTATGGAATCAATCAGGAGCTACAAGAAGGCCCTGATGAAGGTTGAAGTTGCCGACCACACTATGGACACCGACAAACCATCTACAAGCAAAAATTGGCAAATACGACCGGAAACATCCAGGCAAGAAAAAACTCCACAGGAAATTATATTTTCACACAGAAGTATGAGTCTAAAGGATGAGTGGATTAAGTTTGTTGACGAAAAACGTCTAAAAGTAAGGCAGTACATCAAAGAAGTGTATGCCTACCTAAAGTCATGCAAACAGGAATAAATCTTTGAACATGAAGATAAGCTAACCTTCCGATTGAACGAAGTCCAGACACTGTTCACGGGCTTACAGGCAAGATATGGAATGTCTGCCTACGACAGCGACAATATAGAAGAACTGGAATTCCTCGTCGACAGGCTGTCAGATAAACTTAACAAAAGAGTAAGTGACTTGCAGAACATAGAAGAAGACCTTCCGCTGTTCCATGATCCAAAGCCCCAGAAACCAAAACTTCCTCAATTCTATGGAAATCCAAAAAAATGGCCAGCGTTCTTCGAGATATTCTCGAACATGATTCACAAGAGGAAGGATATCAGCGACAAAAGAAAGTTGATATACCTAAAAATGTGTATCAAGGGATACAACAGTGGTCATAAGCCATTTCTCAATTGCAGTTGGCAACTACAATGCAGCGTGGGACTATTTGTGCAAGCGCTATGCAAAAAGGTGTCAACTATTGGATATCTCCATTAACCAGCCAATGAACAAGGAACTGAAGAGCAATTTTGAAGGCAGTATCCGCAAGTTCGAGAGCACCTCCGTTAATAGGGACACCGTCATCGCTATCAAGCTATCAAGCCATAAACCCGCCGCTAAAAAAGAAAATAGTGGTCTGGAACCAGTGCCAGAAAAACGGAACAGCGAGTGGCATTTCATCCCGCCGGCAAGCCCTCACATGGAAGGATTAGGAGAAGATAAAGGGTCAGTGGGAAATATATCAAAAAAGGATCAACCACAGAAGCGGGAGGAGAAGATGGGGACGAGCGTGTAATTGCTGTCACATCTTCGATATCGACATCAACATATATCCAATTGGAAGATCAGTCGATTGACGATACTTACATTGATAGCAGCCCGAAAGATGTCCAGAAAACTTATGCCGCAACTGAAACTGCAACTGCAGCTAGAAGTACAGCTGGAGATAAAAATGATGATATCGTCTCGAATTCTGTAATCTCCGCTTCAGCTACAATCCCAGCAAAACAATTGAAACAACAAATTGCTTCGGAAACCACTAAGGCTGCAAATATATTAACGACAATTAAATCGGCGGTCGAAAACACCATTTCAAAGGAAAATATCGTATCCACTACAAGCGATTCGGTTGCATCCCAAAGGCAATCATTATCGACAACAGTAACGGTAGCAGCAGCGGCAGCAGCACAAAGAATATGTACAATTACAACAGAGACTCAACAAATAAAAGCACACATTCAGTGAGAACTCAACATTCAAACTAACCAGATATTCTTTTTTAAACCACACTAACACATACATATACATACGTTTACTTATTATTACCTAATAATAACTAAAAGAGAGCATACTGTTAATTCGGGCAGTTCAGCATATTCTAAGAATTACAATTGCGATTGATCTGCTTCTTTAGCTTCTTTAGTTTTGTATTTGTCACATATCGCCCTTGTACTACTACTTTGCGTTTTAACAACAAGCTATGCAATACTGGTGTAGCGTAGTGGGTAGACGCTAAGCACATAAACGGAAAGGACCCGAGTTCGAAACTCAGTGACAACAGCGTAACTTTTTTAATTTTTATACCCTGAGCCCATTGAAAATGGGAAATCAGGGTATAATGGTTTTGTTAAATGTATGTAACAGGCAGAAAGAGGCGTGTCAGACCCCACAAAGTATATATATTCTTGATCAGGGCGACGAGCTGAGTCGATTTAGCCCTGTCCGTCTGTCTGTCTGTCCGTCGTCGTCCGTATGTTTGAACGCGTCGATTGAAGCATCTAGACAAGCTAGAGACTTGAATTTTTTTTGTTGGGTCCGTGGATAGCACGCACAGGTCAAGTTTGTTACCAAAAAACGATATCTATTTTTGTTGTTTTGTTATCGATTTTAAACCTTATCTAAAACAGGTTATAAAATTATATCTCCCACAACTTTAGTGGTAGACTCCTCAAATTTTGCATATAGATTCATGTAAATTTTATGCAATTTCTATTTTTTTATTTTTTGGATACCGGCTCTTTTTACTAATTACACCCCCCCCCCCCCCCCCACTATTCCCTTCACCACTCACGGAGAGTAACCATATGTATAAATTAGCATTTTTATCAAATGTAAAAAAATCAATAAAATCATATGCTGAAAGTTTCATCAAATTCCGTTAAGTCAGTCCCGATTTATTAAACAAAACGTTTAGCTGCACGTGACAAGCAGCGACGCGCAGCAAAAAGCATTTACATACATACATATATTCTCACATACACACATTGAAACGAGCAAGCGCGTCTGCTTATGCATGTGCACAAATAAATTCAATTCTAGCATATTCTTCAACCAAATCTGTGTTTCAATTGTATTTGTATTTGTCATATATCGCCCTTTACACGCATACATTAAAACAGACCACCGTTTTTGTATGTACACATACTCATGCGTTCATATGCGCGCATTTCAGCATATTCTAAGAATTACAATTGCGTTTAATCTGCTTCTTTAGCTTCTTTAGTTTTGTATTTGTCACATATCGTCTTGTAGTACTACATTGCATTTTGCCAACAACCAACGTAATACTGGTGTGGCACGGGTTCGAAACTCAGTGACAACAGCGTAACTTTTAAAATTTTTTTTTTAATTTATAAACATGAGGTGGCTGTGCTAGTTGATATGATGCGCTATAACGTTACATATATAGTAAATAGGTTCGAGTCCAGGTGCGGTGATGTTTGTTTTCTTCTTTTTATACTCGTTTCCCAAAGGGAAAAAGAGTATATTGGTTTTGTGAAATGTCCGTCTGTCTGTCTGTCCGTCTGTCCGTCTGTCCGTCTGTCCGTATGAATGCAATATTTTTCTACGCTATTGAAGCTAGAGACTTGAAATTTGGAACATATACTCGTGTATACCCTCGAATTATAAAGTGTCAAGATTTTCCGGATACGCCCACTAGGGGCGTGGCAAATCGGAAAATGGTTGCGCCCATAGTTAATAGAAATCATAGAAATCATATTAGTTGAAGAGCTAGAGAGTTGAAATTTGGAATGTATACTTGCGTTGACCACCCAAGCTCAAAAAGATATGGCGGATATATCTACGCCCATTGGGGGCGTGGCAAATCGGGAAAACTGTAACTTCTACAGTTTTAAAGCTAGAATGCTGAAATTTGGCACGTAAATTAACGCTACGATTCTATAAAGATTCATAAAAAGATTTGGTGTCTATGCCCACTGGGGGCGTGGCAAATCGGATCTGAATATATAGTGATGTTACAAGATCAGCTATATTTTGAGCACTATTGATGCTAGAGACTTGAAATTTGATATATATACTCGGATAAGCAACCCAAGATCAAAAAGATATGGCGGACATACCTACGCTTTCAGGGGGCGTGGCAAATCGCAAAAAGCTTATAGCTCCTACAGTTTTAGAGCTAGACGATTCAAAATTGGATGTTTGTGTTACTGGGGGCCTCCTCTATTGATTCCCCAAAAATAAATCTTACGCGCCTTTGGGGGCGTGGTATATCGAAAAAACACCCTGTAACTTTCACATTTTTTGAGTGTAAGCATCCAAACTTTGCAGTTACGTTACCCTAGACTCCTTCTAGGAACTTGCCAAATATGATATGTCTACGCCTACTGGGGGCGTGGCAAATTGGCAACAAAATTTGTAACGCCCAGCTGCAAAATTCATATGCCTGTGCCACCTATATAAATAAGCTTAATAAGAATTGCCAAGACGACAAACGGCATTTCTGAGAAATATTTGTAATTCGATTTAATGTTGAAGTTTTGCAAATAATTTATCTGCTAAAATTATCATTTTTCGTATAGCCTAGGTCAGTTATGTTATTTTCTTTTTGTGTGTGTGACCCTGACAAACAGCTGCGCAACTATTTTCATGCCGTCGCCGCCGCGTCTCGAACGCGGACCCTTTTGCTTACACGCTTTTCATCTACCTGCTGCGCCACATAAGTTTTGCATTGCCTGTTGGCAAATCCGAAACTACTTCACTACAAGGGCGACTTTTGACAAATACAAAACTATAGAAGCTGCTGTTAATGCAAACACAATATAAACATAAATCAATCGCAATTGTGATTCTTAGAAAAAGCTGAAATGCGCGCATATGAACGTATATATTTATATGTATGTGTACATACAAAAACGGTGGTCGGTTGAATGTATGCGTTTAAAGGGCGATATTTGACAAATACAAAACTAAAGAAGCGGCTGAAAATGCAAGCACAACTCAATAACAATTTTGGTTGAAGAATATGCTAGAATGAATGGCGCTGAATTTATTTGTGACCGTGCATAAGCAAACGCGCTTGCACGTTTCAATGTATGTACGTATGTGTAAATGTAAATATATTTTGCTGTCGCTGATTAACGCGTGCGTGTCATAATTGGCCAAACGTTTTGTTTAATAGATTGCGACTAACTTAACGGAACTTGATGAAACTTTTAGCATATGATTCTATTAAATTTTTTACATTTTATAAAAATACTAATTCATTCACATAGTTATATTTGCAAAAATTGAAATTGCATAAAATTCACATGAATCTACATAAATGCAAAATTTGAGATAAATTATTAAATTTAAAATACCAGATGCCCATGTGGGAAACGAGTATGACGCTGTAGGTCTCGCCCTAAAGCAACGTTCTTACTTGTTTTTTTTTTGTTGATTTGTATATTTATTAAATTATTTATTTATTTTTGATTTACATACATTCTAGGTGATTAAAATTTCAAAATTATAATTTAATTTTGGAAAATTTATTGTTATATGCAAGCTATATAGCATATTAAACAACACAAATCGGACGGGGCTCAGGGGATCTTCTAGTCGGGTACCTCCGACTAGAGCTTTCTTACTTGTTTATTTTTTGGATACCGTATGTACACATACTCATACGTTCATATGCGCGAGTTACCAATATACCACACTACTCTTCCTCTTGACGCACACAGCAGCAGCAACAACAGCGGCGACAACAGTAACGGCAGCAGCAGCAACAACAGCGGCGACAACAGTAACGGTAGCAGCAGCGGCAGCAGCACAAAGAATATGTACAATTACAACAGAGACTCAAAAAATAAAAGCACACATTCAGTGAGAACTCTACATTCAAACTAACCAGATGTTCTTTTTTAAACCACACTAACACATACATATACATACGTTTACTTATTATTACCTAATAATAACTAAAAGAGAGCATACTGGTAATTGGCGCAGCCGGTAGGATCTGAATTTACAAGGTAAAAAAAAAAACAAGTAAGAAAACTCTAGTCGGAGGTGCCCGACTAGGAGATACCCTGAGCCCCGTCCGATTTGCATTGTTTAATACGCTATACAGCTTGCATATAACATTAAATTTTGCAAAATTAAATTATAATTTTGAAATTTTATTCAACTAGAATGTATGTAAATCAAAAATAAATAAACAATTAAATAAATAATCAAATCAACAAAAAAAGAAGAAGAAAAACAAACATCACCGCACCTGGACTCGAAACTGCATCTATTTACTACATATGTAACGTTAAAGCGCATCATCTCAACTAGCGCAACCACCTCATGTTTATAAATTAAAAAAAACAAGTAAGAACGTTGCCTTAGGACGAAACCTGAAGCGTGAAACTCGTTTCCCAGAGGGGTATCTGGTATTTGAAATTTAATAATATATCTCAAATTTTGCATTTATGTAGATTCATGTGAATTTTATGCAATTTCAATTTTTGCAAATATAACTATGTGAATGAATTAGCATTTTTATAAAATGTAAAAAATTCAATAGAATCATATGCTGAAAGTTTCATCAAGTTCCGTTAAGTCAGTCGCAATCTATTAAACAAAACGTTTGGCCAATTATGACACGCACGCGTTAAGCAGCGACAGCAAAATATATTTACATTTACACATATGTACATACATTGAAACGTGCAAGCGCGTTTGCTTATGCATGGTCATAAATAAATTCAGCGCCATTCATTCTAGCACATTCTTCAACCAAAATTGTTATTGAGTTGTGCTTGCATTTTCAGCCGCTTCTTTAGTTTTGTATTTGTCAAATATCGCTATACGCCATACGCATACATTCAACCGACCACCGTTTTTGTACGTACACATATAAATACATACGTTCATATGCGCGCATTTCAGCTTTTTCTAAGAATCACAATTGCGATTGATTTATGTTTATATTGTGTTTGCATTAACAGCAGCTTCTATAGTATTGTATTTGTCAATAGTCGCCCTTGTAGTGAAGTAGTTTCGGATTTGCCAACAGGCAATGAAAAGGTGATGTGGCGCAGCAGGTAGATGAAAAGCGTGTAAGCAAAAGGGTTCGCGTTCGAGACGCGGCGGCGACGGCATGAAAATAGTTGCGCAGCTGTTCGTGCCTACATACATGCATACCTGATGGGACCTATCGTCAATTTTTTTGTGCGTGAATAATTTTGTTCGGACTAAGTCGATTACACAAATATCGGTATTTGATATTTACATTTTTTGTCAGGGTCACACACACAAAAATAAAATAACATAACTGACCTAGGCTATACGAAATATGATAATTTTAGCAGATAAATTATTTGCAGAACTTCAACATTAAATCAAATTACATATATTTTTCAGAAATGCCGTTTGTCGTCTTAGCAATTCATATTAAGCTTTTTTATATAGGTGGCACATGCATATGAATTTTGTAAATGTAGAGTTTGGATGCTTACACTCCAAAAATATGAAAGTTACAGGGTATTTTTTCGATATACCACGCCCCCAAAGGTGCGTAAGATTTATTTTTGGGGAATCAATAGAGGAGGCCCTCAGTAACACAAACATCCACTTTTGAAGCGTCTAGGCTTAAAACTGTAGGAGCTATAAGCTTTTTGCGATTTGCCACGCCCCCTGAAGGCGTAGGTATGTCCGCCATATCTTTTTGATCTTGGGTTGCTTATCCGAGTATGTATATCAAATTTCAAGTCTCTAGCATCAATAGTGCTCAAAATATAACTGAATTTGTAAAATCACTCTATATTCAGATCCGATTTGCCACGCCCCCAGTGGGCGTAGACATCTTTTTATGAATCTTTATAGAATCGTAGCGTTAAGTTACGTGCCAAATTTCAGCATTCTAGCTTTAGAACTGTAGAAGTTACAGTTTTCCCGATTTGCCACGCCCCCAATGGGCGTAGATATATCCGCCATATCTTTTTGAGCTTGGGTGGTCAACGCAAGTATACATTCCAAATTTCAACTCTCTAGCTCTTCAACTAATATGATTTCTTAACTATGGGCGCAACCATTTTCAGATTTGCCACGCCCCTAGTGGGCGTATCCGGAAAATCTTGACCGTTTATAATTCGAGGGTATACACGAGTATATGTTCCAAATTTCAAGTCTCTAGCTTCAATAGCGTGGAAAAATATTGCATTCATACGGACAGACGGACGGACAGCAAGAAACTAGTATAAAAAACAAGTGAGAACGTTGCCTTAGGACGAAACCTAAAGCGTGAAACTCGTTTCCCAGAGGGGTATCTGGTATTTTAAATTTAATAATTTATCTCAAATTTTGTATTTACGTAGATTCATGTGAATTTTATGCAATTTAAATTTTTGCAAATATAACTATGTGAATGAATTAGCATTTTTATAAAATGTAAAAAATTCAATAGAATCATATTAAATTTTTGCAAATATAACTATGTGTTGAATAATTTGGTTTCAACGAACAGATGCAGTTGTACAAAAGTTATGGAATAGACAGTTCTTGGAAAATTTTATGTATACGTTTATTTGCGCGTTTCTTCATTTAGCTCTTTTCTGCGCGACGATATGCAAACGACAGAGTTTCTCTTACAACTAGACATAGATCATCTGGCAACATTACAATATGTGATGAAATACAATACACAGTGTTACCAGATTGTTACTTTGCATTTAACATTATTTCAAACACACCCCCTCAAAGTAACTAACTTTAAACTTAAACATACGTGATACCTAACGATAAGCTACATTCATTATGCTTGTTGGCGCTTAGGCCCTTCGTTAGTACATCAGCCGGCATTTTCTCTGTCGGCATATATTCTACAAAAATATCACCACTCTTATGCTTCTCCTGGATAAAGTGATGACGCACATCTATGTGCTTCGTTCGAGGATGAAATCCAAAACCTTTCACCAAATGTTGTGCGCTTTGGTTGTCGTTGTAGATGCGCACAGACTCACATTTCGTACCAATTCTTTCCAGTAGCGCTTTTAGATACAGAGCTTCCTTAACTGACTCTGACATAGCCAAATACTCTGCCTCGGTACTTGATAACGCCACAGTACGTTGCTTGCGCGCCTCCCAGCTTATTGCGGCGCCTGCCAATATAAATGCCTGTCCTGAGTAGGAGCGACGATCAGTCAAGTTACTACCCCAGTCAGCATCGACCACGCCATATAGTTCTCTTCCTGTATGTTTGAAGAGAAGTTCAATCTCCTTGGAACCGCTTAGGTATCGCAAGATACGTTTCGATGCCTTCCAATGTTCAACTGTGTAGTTTGAGTTGAACTGACTCATGAAGTTTACTGCAAATGCTATATCTGGGC
This sequence comes from Drosophila meridiana, assembly GCA_035045185.1. Lineage (NCBI taxonomy): Eukaryota > Metazoa > Arthropoda > Insecta > Diptera > Drosophilidae > Drosophila > Drosophila meridiana. The sequence goes on from JAWNPF010000039.1 coordinate 612,685, forward strand.
GTGTCGTTACTGAAAGAAACATTAAAGAACCAATTAGTTTTTGGTATGGATACTTCTCCATCTCGTCTTTGCTGGGTTCATCTGGAAGCTTCAAAGTTGATTTGGCTTCCATCGGGGTCATTGCTGGTTTACAACCTATCATGCCAAATCGCTCCAATATGGCATCTATGTATTTCTTTTGCGAAAGAAATAGTTGTTTCTTTGTTCTGTCTTGACGAAACGTAATGCCCAAACATGTCTTCACAGGTCCAAAATCCTTCATTTGGAAATTCTTGCAGAGATGTGCCTTCGTCTGTTGTAGCCAATCTGTACAGTTTGAAGCAAGTAGCAGGTCATCAACATATATTGTGACAATTAAAAGTTTTCCTCTTTTCCGTTTAACGAACAAACATGGGTCCTGTTCGGTTGCTTCAAGTCCAATTTCCTTAAGCTTCGTCCATAGTTTCCAGTACCATCGTATTCCTGACTGCCGTAGCCCGTATAATGCCTTCTTTATCCGGCATACGGGGTCTTGTATCTCCTTTAAGGCTTTTCGCCACTCTTTAGCCGTTTCTATGACCTCTACGTCTGGATGCTGTTGTTTTAATCCGATAGGTTTTCCTGACATCAGTTTCTGCATAAAAACATCTAAGTTTTCTGGGATGTCCATGTAAACCTTCTCCTCTAGCTCTCCATTGAGATATGCTGTGACAACGTCCATTTGATGAATTTCCAAATCATATTCTGCTGACAAGGCTGCTAGTAGCCGAACTGAAGTAAATCGCGCAACAGGGGAATATGTTTCGTGAAAATCCTCTCCAGGCTTCTGCGCATATCCTTTGGCAACTAGTCGAGCCTTCTTTTTGCCTTTAGAACTTCCATCGTCCTTTGTCTGAAATACCATCTTGTTTCCTATCACTTTTCTGTCCTTCGGCCTTTCAACAATTTTCCATGTCTTGTTGAGAATCTGTGCCACGAACTCGTCTTCCATGGCATGTGTCCAGCTTACAGCATCATTACTATCTTGTGCTTCCTTGATAGTCAGGGGATCATTTGTGGATATATTGAATGCCATTTCACATTCCTCAAATGTGTCATCGTCATCTTCGTTGCTCTCAGGATCGTCCTCTACAACTGGTTGATAAACTTTTCGTGGTCTTCCTTTCTGACCAGTCTTCAACTTCTTTGGACGTCCTCTGCCATGTCTAACTGGCTGTGTCTCCTCCTCTGTTATTTCTTCACCGCTTGAGCAAGTATCTTCCGGTTCGCATGTGTCATTTATCTGGATATCAACAACGTTTTCAGGGCTGTCATAGAATTCCTCGAATTCATTTTTGAATCCTGAAACATTTATAAATTTCACATCTTTACTAATAATAACAGTGCGTTTCCTTAAGTGGTAGACTCGATAAGCTTTTGATTCTAGAGCATATCCCACCAATATACACTCTTCCGATCGTGATTCAAACTTGCCCTTCTGTTTGTCTTTTATTAACACGTATGCTCTGGTACCAAACGTGCGCATATACTTGACCGTAGGCACTTTAGATGTCCAGAAAGTATATGGCAGCTCTCCAGACAATGCTTTGGTTGGACATCTGTTTCGGATATAACATGCTGTGTTAATCGCCTCTGCCCAAAATGAGGGTGGTGCTCCAGATTGTTTCATCATGCACCTGGCCATTTCTACAAGTGTACGGTTCTGCCTCTCAGCGATGCCATTTTGCTGAGGTGTGTATGGCGCAGTTAGACGTCGGCCAATACCATGCTTTTGTAGATACTCGTCAAATTCTTTGTTTTTGAATTCTGTTCCATTATCAGTTTGTAACATCTTGACTTTGTTACCTGTAAAAGTCTCAACAGAAGATTTATACCTTTTAAATACTTCAAGCACTTCTGACTTTTGCTTGATAAAATAGATCGAACAATAACGAGAGTAATCATCTATGAAAGTTACGAAATACTTGCATCCACTCATTGATTGGTTCCGCATTGGCCCGCATACGTCGCTATGAACAATTTCCAAAGTCTGCTTCGATCTTTTTTCAGTTGAGCTTTTATAGTTGTTTGCTGTTTGTTTTTCACTTACGCAAATTTCGCACTGTGATAGTTTCGCATTCTCTTTTATGTTCATTCCGTGCGCTCTGCCTGACTTGCACATGGATTTCAAATCATTTTCATTTAAATGGCCCATGCGTCGGTGCCACATATCTATTTCACCATCCTGTGCAATATTTACTTGTTGCTCTTCGGTGTTCAAGTAATATAAATTCCCATATCTTTTCGCACGAAGCCATACCTTATTGTTTTTGACAATTACTGCTTCATTCTTGCGAAAATGCACTTCGTGTCCTCTATCAGTTATTTTTGATACAGAGAGCAGATTTTGACGCAGATCGGATACATACAACACTTCTTTTAATGTGATTTCATTTTTCTGCCTATTTTCCTGTACTTCAATTCGCACTTCACCGACTCCATTTACCTTTGCGGTATTTTGGTTTGCTAAATACAGTGTCTTGCCACTTTGCTCTAATTTTCCAAATTCGTCTTTGTTTGAGCTCATATGTGCAGTACATCCACTGTCTAGACACCACACATTTCCTCTACGCTCTGTTATGTATGCATGTTCGCTTATATTGAGTGATTCGTGTTTTGCTTGTTCTTTATTTGCAATTTTCTCACTCTGTTTATGTTGCTTCTTCTTATTTCGGCAGTCTCGCGCGAGATGACCGATTTTTTCACAAGAATAACATTTTCTTGTTTCCTTTTGCTCGTTCTTTTCTTTGCCGTTGCCTTTGCGGCGGTTTGCATATAACGCAGTCTGTTCTTCGCGTTCACTTTTCGTTTTTCGCGCTTCTGCCTCTTCTAATATCTTCACTCGTAGAATATCGGGGCTCGGCAACTCGTCCCTTGTTTCTATGGCACACCGAAATGTTTCATGCGAATCAGGCAGACTGTATAACAAAAGAATCGCGAGTAAATCATCTCCAATTGCTACGCCGATTTCTTTTAATTTTTTCACAGCATCAAAAAACTCTTTTATATGCTGACGCGTGTCACTATCTTCGCTCATACGATATAACGCCACTCGTTTGAGTAAACTTGCTTTTCTCACAGGTCCAGTGGATTGAAATGTCTCTTTTAATTTTATCCAACAATCATGAGCCGTTTCACAGTTTTCTATTAACGCCAACTCTGATATGCTGATTGACAGCAATATGTCAGCGCGGGCTTTCTCGTCTTGCACTTTCCATGCTGCACGTTCAGCCTCCTCTTCGGGGCATATTTTTGATCCATTTACAAATGGCCATAAATCATTTTTCACGAGTATAGCATTCATTTGTAGTTTCCACGTATCATAATTTTCCGCGTTTAACGGCTCAATCCTAATAAACGCACCTGCCATTTTTCACGGCTTATTGTTCACTCAACTTATTGTCCTATTCCTATTGTACAAGTGTGTCTGGGCCCATAACCTGTTGAATAATTTGGTTTCAACGAACAGATGCAGTTGTACAAAAGTTATGGAATAGACAGTTCTTGGAAAATTATATGTATACGTTTATTTGCGCGTTTCTTCATTTAGCTCTTTTCTGCGCGACGATATGCAAACGACAGAGTTTCTCTTACAACTAGACATAGATCATCTGGCAACATTACAATATGTGATGAAATACAATACACAGTGTTACCAGATTGTTACTTTGCATTTAACATTATTTCAAACACTATGTGAATGAATTAGCATTTTTATAAAATGTAAAAAATTCAATAGAATCATATGCTGAAAGTTTCATCAAGTTCCGTTAAGTTAGTCGCAATCTATTAAACAAAACGTTTGGCCAATTATGACACGCACGCGTTAAGCAGCGACAGCAAAATATATTTACATTTACACATATGTACATACATTGAAACGTGCAAGCGCCTTTGTTTATGCACGGTCACAAATAAATTCAGCGCCATTCATTCTAGCATATTCTTCAACTTTGCATTTTCAGCCGCTTCTTTAGTTTTGTATTTGTCAAATATCGCCCTTTATACGCATACATTTAACCGACCACCGTTTTTGTATGTACACATATAAATACATACGTTCATATGCGCGCATTTTAGCATTTTCTAAGAATCACAATTGCAATTGATTTATGTTTATATTATGTTTGCATTAACAGCAGCTTCTATAGTTTTGTATTTGTCAAAAGTCGCCCTTGTAGTGAAGTAGTTTCGGATTTGCCAACAGACAATGCAAAACTGATGTGGCGCAGCAGGTAGATGAAAAGCGTGTAAGCAAAAGGGTCCGCGTTCGAGACGCGGCGGCGACGGCATGAAAATAGTTGCGCAGCTGTTCGTGCCTACATACATACATACCTGATGGGACCTATCGTCAATTTTTTTGTGTGTAAATAATTTTGTTCGGACTAAGTCGATTACACAAATATCGGTATTTGATATTTACATTTTTTGTCAGGGTCACACACACAAAAAGAAAATAACATAACTGACCTAGGCTATACGAAAAATGATAATTTTAGCAGATAAATTATTTGCAGAACTTCAACATTAAATCGAATTACATATATTTCTCAGAAATGCCGTTTGTCGTCTTAGCAATTCTTATTAAGCTTATTTATATAGGTGGCACAGGCATATGAATTTTGCAGCTGGGCGTTACAAATTTTGTTGCCAATTTGCCACGCCCCCAGTAGGCGTAGACATATCATATTTGGCAAGTTCCTAGAAGGAGTCTAGGGTAACGTAACTGCAAAGTTTGGATGCTTACACTCCAAAAATGTGAAAGTTACAGGGTATTTTTTCGATATACCACGCCCCCAAAGGCGCGTAAGATTTATTTTTGGGGAATCAATAGAGGAGGCCCCCAGTAACACAAACATCCAATTTTGAATCGTCTAGCTCTAAAACTGTAGGAGCTATAAGCTTTTTGCGATTTGCCACGCCCCCTGAAGGCGTAGGTATGTCCGCCATATCTGTTTGATCTTGGGTTGCTTATCCGAGTATATATATCAAATTTCAAGTCTCTAGCATCAATAGTGCTCAAAATATAGCTGATCTTGTAAAATCACTATATATTCAGATCCGATTTGCCACGCCCCCAGTGGGCGTAGACACCAAATCTTTTTATGAATCTTTATAGAATCGTAGCGTTAATTTACGTGCCAAATTTCAGCATTCTAGCTTTAAAACTGTAGAAGTTACAGTTTTCCCGATTTGCCACGCCCCCAATGGGCGTAGATATATCCGCCATATCTTTTTGAGCTTGGGTGGTCAACGCAAGTATACATTCCAAATTTCAACTCTCTAGCTCTTCAACTAATATGATTTCTTAACTATGGGCGCAACCATTTTCCGATTTGCCACGCCCCTAGTGGGCGTGGCCGGAAAATCTTGTCACTTTATAATTCGAGGGTATACACGAGTATATGTTCCAAATTTCAAGTCTCTAGCTTCAATAGCGTAGAAAAATATTGCATTCATACGGACAGACGGACAGACGGACATTTCACAAAACCAATATACTCTTTTTCCCTTTGGGAAACGAGTATAACAAGTAAGAGTGCTCTAGTCGAGACTGCTCGACTAGGGGATACCCTGAGCCCTGTGAAGAGCCAAATTTGGAATCATCCAATATAACCAACACATACACACATACATATGCTCGCACGCATAAGCTTGCGCTCTGCCAACTGCGCAGTTGACGCAGCGACTGCGCTTAAGCTGCAATGTCAGCATTACTATGGGAACTTAATTGCTTAATAACTTTTCTTAGCGATGGACTAACTGCATCAAACTTTCACAACTTATTAATGGCATCCATATGTGTGTATGTGCCAAAGCACAAGTTTTTAGTATTTGATTTGCGCTTTTTACAAATAGGGGGCTATTGGGGGCGAAGGGGGCGTGGCATCAAAAATCTAAAGATTACGTAATCTCCGTATTCATTACACGCAACTACACAGTAAATTTGAAGTCTCTAGCTCAAACTATGTACAAACCAGGCCTTAAAAACCTATTTTCGATAAGCATTAAAATCGATAACATTACAACAAAAATAGTTATCATTCATACGAAATAAACTTGACCTGCGCGTGCTATCCACGGACCCAACAAAAAAAATTCAAGTCTCTAGCTTGTCTAGATGCTTCAATCGACGCGTTCAAACATACGGACAGACGGACGGACGGACAGACGGACAGACGGACAGACAGACAGACGGACAGGGCTAAATCGACTCAGCTCGTCGCCCTGATCAAGAATATATATACTTTGTGGGGTCCGACACGCCTCCTTCTGCCTGTTACATACATTTAACAAAACCATTATACCCTGATTTCCCATTTTCAATGGGCTCAGGGTATAAAAAATGAAAAGAAAGCAAACATCACCGCACCTGGGCTCGAACCTGCATCTATTTACTACATGTGTAACGTCAAAGCGCGTCATCTCAACTAGCACGACCACCTTATGTTTATAGATTTAAAAAAAAAATAAAAAAAGTTACGCTGTTGTCACCGAGTTTCGAACCCGCGACCTTTCGTTTACGCGCTTTGTGTCTATCCACTACGCCACACCAGTATTGCGTTGCTTGTTGGCAAAACGCAAAGTAGTACTACAATGTGATATGTTACAAATACAAAACTAAAGAAGCAGATCAATCGCAGTTGTAATTCTTAGAATATGCTGAAATGCGCGCATATGAACGTATGAGTATGTGTACATACAAAAACGGTGGTCTGTTTCAATGTATGCGTGTAAAGGGCTGATATATAACAAATACAAAACTACAGAAGCGGCTGAAAATGCAAACAGAATTTGGTTGAAGAATATGCTAGAACAAATGGCCTTGAATGTATTTCTGCACATGCATAGTAGACGCGCTTGCACGTTTCAATGTATGTGTATGTGTAAATGTTTTTTGCTGCGCGTCGCTGCTTGCCACGTGCGTGTGAATATTGGCCAAACGTTTTGTTTAATAAATCGGGACTGACTTAACGGATTTTGATGAAACTTTCAGCATATGATTCTATTGAATTTTTTACATTTTATAAAAATGCTAATTTATTCACATGGTTATATTTGCAACAGACTCTCAATGGGTGTTGATGGCTGAGGGGGGGGGGGGGGTAATTAGTAAAAAGAGCCGGTAAGCAAAAAATAAAAAAATAGAAATTGCATAAGATTCACGTGAATCTATATGCAAAATTTGAGGGGTCTAGCTCTAAAGGTGTGGGAGATAGAATTTTATAACCTCTTTTCGATAAGGTTTAAAATCGATAACAAAACAACAAAAATAGATATCGTTTTTTGGTAACAAACTTGACCTGCGCGTGCTATCCACGGACCCAACAAAAAAAAATTCAAGTCTCTAGGTCAACTACGTTCTGAGATCGACGCGTTCAAACATACGGACAGACGGACAGACGGACAGACGGACGGACAGACAGACGGACAGGGCTAAATCGACTCAGCTCGTCGCCCTGATCAAGAATATATATACTTTGTGGGGTCTGACACGCCTCCTTCTGCCTGTTACATACATTTAACAAAACCATTATACCCTGATTTCCCATTTTCAATGGGCTCAGGGTATAAAAACAAGTAAGAAAACTCTAGTCGGCGGTGCCCGACTAGGAGATACCCTGAGCCCCGTCCGACTTTGATTGTTTAATACGCTCCATAGCTTGCATATAACATTAAATTTTCCAAAATTAAATTATAATTTTAAAATTTTATTCAACTAGAATGTATGTAAATCAAAAATAAATAAATAATTAAATAAATAAACAAATCAACAAAAAAAAGAAAAACAAACATCACCGCACCTGGAGTCGAACCTGCATCTATTTACTACATATGTAACGATAGAGCGCATCATCTCAACTAGCACAACCACCTCATGTTTATAAATTTAAAAAAAAAAATTTAAAAAGTTACGCTGTCGTCACTGAGATTCGAACTCGGGACCTTTTCCTTACGTGCTTTGCGTCTATCCACTGCGCCACGCCAGTATTGCATTGCTCGTTGGCAAAACCCAAAGTAGTACTACAAGGGCGATATGTGACAAATACAAAACTAAAGAAGCTAAAGAAGCAGATCAATCGCAATTGTAATTCTTAGAATATGCTGAAATGCGCGCATATGAACCTATGAGTATGTGTACATACAAAAATGGTGGTCTGTTTCAATGTATGCTTGTAAAGGGCGATATATGACAAATACAAACTACAGAAGCGGCTGAAAATGCAAAAACAGAATTCACACAGATTTGGTTGAAGAATATGCTAGAATAAATAGCTTTGAATTTATTTGTACACATGCATAAGCAGACGCGCTTGCACGTTTCAATGTATGTGTATGTGTAAATGTTTTTTGCTGCGCGTCGCTGCTTGCCACGTTTTGTTTAATAAATCGGGATTGAATAAACGGAATTTGATGAAACTTTCGGCATACGATTCTATTGAATTTTTTAAACATGTTAATTTATTCACATGGTTATATTTGGGACAGACTCTCAATGGGTCGAGTAAGGCAAAGGGTGGAGGGGCGTAATTAGTGAAAAGATCCGGTATCCAAAAAATAAAAAATAGAAATTGCATAAAATTCACATGAATCTATATGCAAAATTTGAGGGGTCTAGCTCTAAAGGTGTGGGAGATAGAATTTTATAACCTGTTTTCGATAAGGTTTAAAATCGATAACAAAACAACAAAAATAGATATCGTTTTTTGATAACAAACTTGACCTGCGCGTGCTATCCACGGACCCAACAAAAAAAATTCAAGTCTCTAGCTTGTCTAGATGCTTCAATCGACGCGTTCAAACATACGGACGGACGGACAGACGGACAGACAGACAGACGGACAGGGCTAAATCGACTCAGCTCGTCGACCTGATCAAGAATATATATACTTTGTGGGGTCTGACACACCTCCTTCTGCCTGTTACATACATTTAACAAAACCATTATACCCTGATTTCCCATTTTCAATGGGCTCAGGGTATAAAAATAGATTTTAAAATCATTAAGAATATTAATATAGAAACCACTAAAATCAAGATGCTTGATAAAAACAACCAAAACAGAGAAAATTATGAAGAAAGAAGAGAAGAGGGGTTTATTAAAAACTATAAAGCAGTAAGACACGAAGAAGTACCAAAGTTTAAAAAAGCTAAACTTAAGAATATTAACCCAGCAAATATAAAACGTGTTTACAAATATACAGAAAACAAAAACGATAACTCATCAAATACCTAACTGAAAAAAAAAAAAACTATATCAATTAATCTAAGAATGTAAACAAGTTAATATTCATAATTCAAAACAATAATTATAAGTAATACCTTCCTTATATATTACCGCTAGTAAGAAAGTTAATAACAATATAGAATTCAGGAGAATTCTTATTTAAATGAGGGAGAAGTTATATATGCATTTATGGTAATCGATATAAGCATATTTTTAAGCGATTTGTCATCACTAAAAGACAAAGTCCATACCTAAATGTTGCATGTTTGGGATGATGAAAGAACCAGCAACATTATGAAATTAAAAATTACAAAGAAATATTTACTAAGCTGACGCCAGAATAGTCTAGCAACATGTTGAAACTAAAATTAAAAAGAAACAGATATGACGCCAGAATAAGCAGCAACATTGTAACTTTGACTTTGAAATGAATAAAGACAGTTCTAATCTGACACTTAACTGGAGAGGTTGAGCCATGTTATTTAATTTCAAAACAAAGAACTCAAAACAAAATTCGCGCAGGTCAAATAAGGGGGCTTTTGGGGGCGAGTAGGGCGTGACATCAAAAATCTAAAAATCACGTAATCTCCGTATTCATTACACGCAACTACACAGCAATTTGAAGTCTCTAGCTCAAACGATGTACAAACCACCCCTTAAAAACACATTAAAATTATCGATAAATGCAACAGCAGCAGCAACAGAAACAGCAGGCAGCAACACATTCACAGTCCGAGCACGATAAGCTATCGAAAACCTATACGGAACTGAAACTCTACAAGGAGCCGACTGCGCATGGTGTTGCCGAACTGCCGACTTCGGGCGCCTGCATAGATTTCTCTCAGAGCAGTAAATTGCAGCTGCAGCAGCAGCAGCAACAACAGCAGCAGCAGCAGCAACAACAGCAGCAGCAGCAGCAACAACAGTAGCAGCAGCAGCAGCAACAACAGCAGGCAGCAGCGACTAAGTCGCAGACCTCGAATGGCGTGCATTGGGGCTGAGAAAGTATATAGAGAAAAATAAATGATGAATGTAATATTAATGTGCATTTGAATTTATTAATTTCCCCTCTTTTTTTAAGAATTACAGACACAATTAAAACGTAAATAGAGACTAACACTTAAAGTATTCATTTCATATTTAAATTTGAATTAAAATTGAGCTCTAATCGATATCGATTGGTCGATATCGTAGAGACTGCTGCTCTGTTAGCATAGCTCATGCAATTTAACAGTGCGGTCACAGACTGTAAATGTACACGGAATTTGCTAGCAAAATCTTAGCTTAGAGTGATTTGCAGCAAACTGAGTTCTATTTGATGGTAAATAAAATTATTTTGATTGGGTAAGTATTACTTTAGTTACCCATAAATTATAAAGCCGTATTAACAAAGTGATAAGAAACTATAAGCTAAAAAATGACCACATCAATAATGTATCTGGAATAGTGCCCAATAAAGCAGAGTTTTTCTTAAATATTTTAATAAATAGAAAAACCAGCTAAATCTGGTTTGCGCCAACGTAATTGAATTCATCGCGGAAAATGTCTATTTATCTTAATGTATATTATTTTAGGTAAGCAATTTGCGGTTAACAGTACCAAAATAAAAAGAACTTCCATAAGAACTGCAGTATATGAAAAACGTAATCTCGAAATAAAATTGAATTAATCAATGGCGTAACTGCAACTGACAAATAAGTTCCATACATTTTAGACGTTCAAATTTTGCATGTTGTGAAATTTTTAATCCGTATTAGGTCAAGCTTGGGATTATATAAAAAATTTCAGTGCGAGAAAAAAGCCAACCATTATATATAAGTTTCAAGCTATTTACAATTCCAATATCTGAAATCAACAACAATAATGTGTATGTAAAATATTGTCCAATGCTCGAACTATATCGTTGTGTTAACGGTTTTTTATCACACGATATTTATATTTAAATGTAATCGATAGTAAGTAAACTATCATTTTAACATGTTGACGATAGTTCATAACTATTAAAAACTCATTTCTAAGAAACTACTCGGCATTGTAGCTGTAAATTAGCGCCATCTACAGTGCACTATCCAAAATAGAAATCTACAAATCTGAGTGTGCTGTGCATAATCTATTTGTTCTGTCATTTGTTTTTTGGTGCTTAGTGATTGAAAGCAAACAGTGAAAAGGAACAAATTTATGAAAACAAAAACCAAAATTCAAAAGTAATATTTTTAAGAGAAAACGATCAATTTAAATTATTCAGTTCAATGGCTGGACCATTCAAAACGCCGCTATCGGAGGACTCGGTCACGGAGCTCGGCCGGAGGCGGGAGCGATGGAGCCGCACCAAATTTACGGCACAGCAGCTGCAGGAATTGGAGGCCCTCTTTGAAGAAACACATCACCCCGAAGCCGTTCTGTGCTAGGAGGTAGCTAGGCGCATTAGCCTCAGCGAGACACGCGTCCAGGTGAATCAATTAGGGCGACCAGCCAGGCCTTAATGGCGTCCCTCGCTTAATGTGCATAAATTGTGCATTTCTGAGGATCAGAAATGGTCGTACACGGCATAACTAGAACTTTTCCCTTTTGATGAAACTTTCGGCATATGATTCTATTGAATTTTTTAAACATGTTAATTTATTCACATGGTTATATTTGGGACAGACTCTCAATGGGTCGAGTAAGGCAAAGGGTGGAGGGGGTAATTAGTAAAAAGATCCGGTATCCAAAAAATAAAAAATAGAAATTGCATAAAATTCACATGAATCTATATGCAAAATTTGAGGGGTCTAGCTCTAAAGGTGTGGGAGATAGAATTTTATAACCTGTTTTCGATAAGGTTTAAAATCGATAACAAAACAACAAAAATAGATATCGTTTTTTGATAACAAACTTGACCTGCGCGTGCTATCCACGGACCCAACAAAAAAAATTCAAGTCTCTAGCTTGTCTAGATGCTTCAATCGACGCGTTCAAACATACGGACGGACGGACAGACGGACGGACGGACAGACGGACAGACAGACAGACGGACAGGGCTAAATCGACTCAGCTCGTCGCCCTGATCAAGAATATATATACTTTGTGGGGTCTGACACACCTCCTTCTGCCTGTTACATTCATTTAACAAAACCATTATACCCTGATTTCCCATTTTCAATGGGCTCAGGGTATAAAAAAAAAAATATTCACTTCTGCTACAACATAATTACAAATTACAACATACAAATCTAAAATATGCTGCGATTGGGCCGGGATCAATCGTTGATAACTGCTTCTATCGCAACATTATTAAATAAAATTAAAGTGTGCATATATACGTATGTATGTATATAAGTATTTATGTATGCATATGTACTCACATATGTACATGTATATACATACATGTGTATGTGACCATCTTGTAGTGTGATGTGTGGAATCAATCACTAATAGCCGTACATCATTAACAAAAAAAAAAACACACACATATGTATGTATGTGTGTACATACATAACTACAATTTCATCATTAATATTACAATAGCAGTGCCATAATTCTGCATTTTGTCGCTTTCTGTCGCTGCCGACACTAACGAAAATTTGACTGGCGTCGCTATTCTCAAAATCAGAATATTCGACTTTCGTCGCTGACCTAACAGCTATGCGCATTTTGGTCGCCACTAACGACACTATAGAGCCTACTATGTCTGGCGCCACTATACTGCTCTTCAGCACAAACCTAATACACAAAACTGACCTAGCGGAATTTGACTTCGGTTGCCACCGACAAAATACATATATAACATACGCTACTAATCTGCCATTGGCACTGTCACTGTCCCTCATTTCCTCGAAAAACATAAATGCCTGGCGCCACCAATTCATACGACAAAGCTACAAAATATGTAGCTTGTAGTCAAAGACACCAAGATTAGTTGCGACTGCAAGATCAGTTGCGACTGCGAAATCAATTGCGACACTGAGCTCGAATTGAAAAGACGTAACTTATGTGAACACGTAAATAAACCAAAAGTATAAAAAGTGAAAAGAATCTATACAGTTTACAAAACTTTCTAACAAAGTGATAAACACAAAATTGTTTAACTAAGAGAAATAAATAAATAAATATTTCACAACAAACAATGTGAGTAGAAAAGTCTATAAAATCAAATATTGATAATTATATGACTTAACACTATAACATTTAAAATAGACATATTACAGAAACATACACAACAAAATACAAGAACACAACCACCAGAAATATAAAATTTTGACTCAGCAACAATAAACAATGTGAGTAGGAAAGTCTATAAAATCAAATATTGATAATCTTATGACTTAACTATAACATTTAAAATAAACATATTACAGAAACATACACAACAGAATACAAAAACACAACCACCAGAAATATAAAATTTTGACCCAGCAACAACAAGCAATGTGAGTAGAAAAGCATGTGAAATCAAATACTGATAATTATATGACTGAACTATCACATTTAAAATAAACATTACAGAAACAGACACAAAAAATTATAACAACACAGGAAAGAAAATAAATACTTATTTTTTATAAATTTTTAATAAAAAAAAAAAAAAAAAAAAATAATTTGTTAATAAACAAGACATTTGTATCTACACATATTTACAACAAATGTCGAAACAGACACAAAATTCTCAAACGATTGTAACAAGAAGTTCAACAAGAAATAACAATAGAAATAGCCACACAGCTAATACTACTAATATACTTATGGACTTAGGCAACATTTCAGAATCACTTCCAAGCACAATTTCCACCCCAAACTTGACTATGACCAATACCCCGACATCGCTAAACCCTACCGATATACTAGCTTTTATTAAAGAAATACCCTCCTTCGATGGAAATCCCAGCAAACTTCAAGAGTTTATCGCAAATATCGAAGAAATTACCACCCTCATTCAAAATTTTGAGACACCATACCACTCACTACTATTAAGAGCCATAAGAAATAAAGTTATAGGTAGAGCGAATGACGTCTTAGAATTGTCAAAAACAGACATTAAATGGGAGAACATAAAAGCTAATTTAATTCAACATTACGGTTAGAAAAAGAGCGAAGCCATACTAATTCGATAATTACAAACAATTCCAGAAAACTTGTCTCTCGGACAACTTTTCTACAATATAATAAGAGTCAAATCCCAATTGATAGCTATAGTAAAAAACGACAACCAGAACTCTGACACCAGAAACAGACTTTATGACGATATATGTTTAAACACATTTTTGATGAACCTTAGAGAACCATTTAAAACCTTAATAAAATATAAAAACCCAAAAAACATAGAGGAAGCATATGAATACTGCCGTGAGGAAAAAAATTTTTATTCACAAAAACCAATCAATAATAATTATAAGAAACAAGTTACACCATATTCACGTCCACAAACTAATTTTAACAATAACAACAAAAATTACGACAACCCCTCAAAAACCCAGTATACTAATAACAATCAAAAAAGAAATAATGCTCCAAACCCCTTTAACTCAAATAATAACAATAAAAATCAACTACATAATATTAACAATAACCAAATTTCAGCCGAACTTTGCAATATTAGCGACACAGAAAATTTTCGGGAAAATGCCTCCCAGAACCAAAAGGATATTTAACGAAAAATACACATGGTTCGACACTGCCTTTTATTTGAATAAAATCAATCACAAACTATCCCATCAAATTTCTAATCGATACAGGGTCAACAAATTCTTTCATAAATCCAACTGTAGTCACCAACAAAGACCGAAAAACACTACAAAATCCCATTACGATACGAACAGTCTTAAATCAACACGTCATCCGAGAAAAAGTCACAATCAACACACTTAGAGAATTTGAAGAACAAATAGAAGCAGACTTTCTCCTATTCGATTTCCACCCCTACTTTAAAGGACTTCTAGGAATGGATTTCCTAACCAAACTGCAGGCCAATATTAACCTGGCCTGTCTTTACTTAAAAACACCAAAATCTTCTCTCAAAATTTTTACCCAAGACAACCAAGTAGCTGAAGTATACGTCATCCCAGCATTATCAAAAACGTTAGTAACTTTGCCCGTCCAGTTAAAACAAGGACATTTTTATACCCAGCAGACATTTTATAACAAACATTTAGAAATATCAGCAGGATTATATAACTCATCAAACGGATTAAGCCGCATAGAAGTTATTAACAGTTCATCGGAAGATCAAATATTATGCTTGGAGCAACCACTAGAAATCATTCCTTATGACACAGATAAATTTCTTGAAATTAACAATATAAGTTCAGATAACCAAATTCCTCAAAATACTTCTAAACCCATTAACATACCCAGAACAGACCATCTAAACTCAGAAGAGAAATCTAAAATTATACAACTATGCAACAATTACACAGACCTTTTTTACGATGATGATCAAAAACTAACATTTACTAGCAATATTAAACACCACATACGCACAACAGACAATACGCCAGTTTACGTTAAGCAATATCGTTACCCCTACTCCCTAAAACAGGAAGTTAAAGAACAAATAGAATCAATGCTCAAACAAAATATAATCAAATCTAGTTATTCCCCTTGGAGCGCCCCAGTTTGGGTCGTTCCAAAAAAATCAAACCCCCCAGACAAACAAAAATTGAGATTAGTAATTGATTATCGTAAACTCAACGAAAAAACTATCTCAGACCGCTATCCTATACCAAACATAAACGATATCCTTGACCAACATGGCAAATCCTGTTATTTCACAACCCCTTGATTTAGCCAGTGGATTTCATCAGATCGAACTGCACAAGGAAGACAGAAACAAAACAGCTTTCACAGTCGAAGGAGGCCACTTTGAATTCGTCCGTATGCCTTTCGGGCTAAAGAATGCACCTGCGACGTTCCAAAGAGTCATGGATTTCGTCCTGCGAGACCTTATAGGATCCATTTGCCTAGTATACCTCGATGACATTATAATTTTCTCACCATCCTTACAACAACATCTGGTAGACATAAAAAAGTATTTGATAGGCTTAGATCCGTAAATTTCAAATTGCAAATTTCCCAATCTGACTTTTTACGAAAAGAAGTCACTTTTCTTGGCCATATCGTAACACAAGACGGGGTCAAACCAAATCCAGGTAAAATAAAATCCATCCAAGAGTTTCCTGTACCAAAAAATAGAAAACAAATCAAATCATTCCTAGGTCTTCTCGGGTATTACCGGAAATGTATTAAAGACTTCGCTCGTATAACAAAACCACTAACCAGACAACTCAAAGGGACAAAATCAATCACTATTGACGAAGAATTCTGCGACACCTTCAAATTTTGTAAAACATTACTTTGTAACAACCCAATACTAACTTACCCTAACTTTAACGAGCCCTTCATACTAACAAAAGATGCTAGCAATTATGCTATCGGTGCTGTCTTATCCCAAAAATTATCAGGAAATGACAAACCTATTGCCTATGCTAGTCGCACACTATCCGACGAAGAAATCAGATATTCAACTACAGAAAAAGAAATGCTTGCAGTTCAATGGGCAGTGAAACATTTTAGACCGTACTTGTTTGGTAAAAAATTTATCTTAGTTTCCGACCATAAGCCACTAACGTGGAATACAGGACTGTTTTCTAACAACGACAAAGTAGAACGCTGGAAACTACAATTACTTGAATATGAATATGAATTTATCTATAAGAAAGGCTCACAAAACGTTGTCGCAGATGCCTTAAGTCGTATTCAACCTGAACCAGACATTAACATTAACGATATAGAAATGAAAAATCCCAATAATGAGTAATAGTTGATAAACCTCTGAATGACTTTACATTACAAATTCTCCTATCTGAAGGGTATCCTGTAACTGATAAAATTTCTGTACCCTTCACAAATAAACTAAGGCACTTTAACACTATAACATTTAAAATAAAAATATTACAGAAACATACACAACAAAATACAAGAACACAACCACCAGAAATATAAAATTTTGACTCAGCAACAATAAACAATGTGAGTAGGAAAGTCTATAAAATCAAATATTGATAATCTTATGACTTAACTATAACATTTAAAATAAACATATTACAGAAACATACACAACAGAATACAAAAACACAACCACCAGAAATATAAAATTTTGACCCAGCAACAACAAGCAATGTGAGTAGAAAAGCATGTGAAATCAAATACTGATAATTATATGACTGAACTATCACATTTAAAATAAACATTACAGAAACAGACACAAAAAATTATAACAACACAGGAAAGAAAATAAATACTTATTTTTTATAAATTTTTAATAAAAAAAAAAAAAAAAAAAAAAAAAAAAAATAATTTGTTAATAAACAAGACATTTGTATCTACACATATTTACAACAAATGTCGAAACAGACACAAAATTCTCAAACGATTGTAACAAGAAGTTCAACAAGAAATAACAATAGAAATAGCCACACAGCTAATACTACTAATATACTTATGGACTTAGGCAACATTTCAGAATCACTTCCAAGCACAATTTCCACCCCAAACTTGACTATGACCAATACCCCGACATCGCTAAACCCTACCGATATACTAGCTTTTATTAAAGAAATACCCTCCTTCGATGGAAATCCCAGCAAACTTCAAGAGTTTATCGCAAATATCGAAGAAATTACCACCCTCATTCAAAATTTTGAGACACCATACCACTCACTACTATTAAGAGCCATAAGAAATAAAGTTATAGGTAGAGCGAATGACGTCTTAGAATTGTCAAAAACAGACATTAAATGGGAGAACACAAAAGCTAATTTAATTCAACATTACTGTTAGAAAAAGAGCGAAGCCATACTAATTCGAGAATTACAAACAATTGTCTCTCGGACAACTTGTCTACAATATAATAAGAGTCAAATCCCAATTGATAGCTATAGTAAAAAACGACAACCAGAACTCTGACACCAGAAACAGACTTTATGACGATATATGTTTAAACACATTTTTTGATGAACCTTAGAGAACCATTTAAAACCTTAATAAAATATAAAAACCCAAAAAACATAGAGGAAGCATATGAATACTGCCGTGAGGAAAAAAATTTTTATTCACAAAAACCAATCAATAATAATTATAAGAAACAAGTTACACCATATTCACGTCCACAAACTACAATAAACCCGACCAAAAACAGCTCTTACCGTAATAATTTTAACAATAACAACAAAAATTACGACAACCCCTCAAAAAACCCAGTATACTAATAACAATCAAAAAAGAAATAATCCTCCAAACCCCTTTAACTCAAATAATAACAATAAAAATCAACTACATAATATTAACAATAACCAAATTTCAGCCGAACTTTGCAATATTAGCGACACAGAAAATTTTCGGGAAAATGCCTCCCAGAACCAAAAGGATATTTAACGAAAAATACACATGGTTCGACACTGCCTTTTATTTGAATAAAATCAATCACAAACTATCCCATCAAATTTCTAATCGATACAGGGTCAACAAATTCTTTCATAAATCCAACTGTAGTCACCAACAAAGACCGAAAAACACTACAAAATCCCATTACGATACGAACAGTCTTAAATCAACACGTCATCCGAGAAAAAGTCACAATCAACACACTTAGAGAATTTGAAGAACAAATAGAAGCAGACTTTCTCCTATTCGATTTCCACCCCTACTTTAAAGGACTTCTAGGAATGGATTTCCTAACCAAACTGCAGGCCAATATTAACCTGGCCTGTCTTTACTTAAAAACACCAAAATCTTCTCTCAAAATTTTTACCCAAGACAACCCAGTAGCTGAAGTATACGTCATCCCAGCATTATCAAAAACGTTAGTAACTTTGCCCGTCCAGTTAAAACAAGGACATTTTTATACTCAGCAGACATTTTATAACAAACATTTAGAAATATCAGGAGGATTATATAACTCATCAAACGGATTAAGCCGCATAGAAGTTATTAACAGTTCATCGGAAGATCAAATATTATGCTTGGAGCAACCACTAGAAATCATTCCTTATGACACAGATAAATTTCTTGAAATTAACAATATAAGTTCAGATAACCAAATACCTCAAAATACTTCTAAACCCATTAACATACCCAGAACAGACCATCTAAACTCAGAAGAGAAATCTAAAATTATACAACTATGCAACAATTACACAGACCTTTTTTACGATGATGATCAAAAACTAACATTTACTAGCAATATTAAACACCACATACGCACAACAGACAATACGCCAGTTTACGTTAAGCAATATCGTTACTCCTACTCCCTAAAACAGGAAGTTAAAGAACAAATAGAATCAATGCTCAA